>JBBMOE010000008.1:3988871-4131371 GCA_037975065.1 Chaetodon trifasciatus
CCCTTCACCCCTCCTTCCCTGCTTCCCCCCGCTTACTCTACTCCACCTGACTGCTACAGGGACACATGGGTATAGAGAGAGTCACCGAGCGTGAGAGAGAAATAGAGTAGGCGAGCTCTCGATCAGAATGCGAGCGGTGCTTGACTCTCCCAAGCACACAAACAAACCTGTCTGCTGGAGAGTTTGGCACACGTTGACCTGACCTTATGGTCCAGGGTTCATGTGCTCTTTGACAAACTGCAGCTCCAAAGTTTCTCTTCACCTCTTAAGTGCATGGTACGGAATATCAATAAGGATGAAGAGTGGCGTGCCATCAGAATCCCACGGAGAGTTTTTCTATTAAGTCCTATAACGACAGAAGGGTCATAATGGAAAAATTATGCATACACTTCATAATGTCTGTTTGCTGTTGTCACCTTTGTAATAATGATATTGTTATTGAAATCCACTTGAAGGCCATTTTATAACACACACAGGACTCACACCCCTTTTTATCTGGAATTTATCAGTGCAGCATATTTATTCACAAGAGCAGGAGGACCTTGGTCCCTTTGAATCCAGCTTTGTGACTGGTCTAATAGACACTGCAGCTTACCTACTGCTGATTCACTCTATCTGCTTTTTTGAAAAAGTCATCAATTTTTTTGTCTTTGTCAATGTACAGTGTACTTCTGGGGACATTTTGGACCCCAAAAGTTGCTGCAGAGTGAGCACTCCTTACATTCTATCTGCTACTGGGGTAAATTTATTCCACGACAAAGTTCTGTCCGCTTGGTGACGATGTCTGAGACGGACACAGGCAGCTGCGGACCCATGCCCAGCACTTAATACAGTATAGTCTGTGGTTTTTGTTTTGTTGCCTGGTGTTGGCAAAAAATGTTGTTGCACATTACTAATCTGTTGTTTGCGTAATTAGTTTGCATTAGCTTGGAAGGCTATCTTGGGTAGCATGCTATATAATGTTACTGTCACTGTTATGCTGTTTAATTAAATATTGCTTGATAAGGAACAAATAATCAAATATTTATATTAAACAACCAAATTCAATTCCTCCAGTGCTGTCAGTGCAAACATTTTCTTAGATGTATTTCAACTATATCCATGCATGGCAACTAGATTAAGTTAAGGGAAAGATTGTGGTTATGGCAAGAAAAAAAACTGGGACATGTGACAAGACAAAAAACTTTGGTCTGAAATCAGATGTCACATGTCTAACCACCTCCCTGGCCTTCACATTCTTACTTCCTGCCTTGCTAAATAAAGGACGCACTCCTTCAGCACTGAAAGTTGCCACTGGACGTAAATTGCTTGCTGCAGAATTGTCCAATATACGCATTCGGTTTGTGCATTAAGGAGAAGCCAGAGACCAACTCCTAACTGCAACTTTTAGATCCTACCAGAATGAGCTCAACCAATACTGCCACATTTTTCCTTTTTATTTTCATCTCTACTTAACCAGGATTGGATTTCTTGAGATTAAAATCTCTATTTCTAACAGAGTCCAAGTGTGCAACTGTACAGAGCAAGTGAAACAAACAATCCTGACATGATATTTATAGTTATAGTTTATAGTTCTAATAATAAATAATAGCTTTCTTTTGTGAATGCACGACGTGTCCCCCTCTCTGACTTGAGCAGGAAAACACTTTGTTCTGAGGTTAATTGATGTTTTTGGCCCAATATAACTCACAGCATGTCACCATGCACAGTCAGAGGCCAGTTTATTCCACTAAAAGTGCATTTTAATAACCTGGCAGTAGCTCAAAACATCCCAAACGACACCTGAAACCTGAAGATCTGATATTGATGTACACTAAGAGACTGGCAGAGTTTCTTGGAAGTATTAGATCAATCCCCTTCATAAGCCACAGTAAAAATCTCTTGAAATATTATCTCTGTATTTTTGCCACTTGCTCAGTGTCTCTCTTGAAGGTGTTCATCCTCTCAGAATTTCCTTCCTGTTATGACTGTCTTAGATGAGGCTTTACTTAAACCCAGCATTTTTCCTTGTAAATAAGTCCTCAATATTTCAGGACACAGTATGCATCAAGCTTCATTTAATGGCATCATCGGGACAAGAAGTAGGTGTGCGCATCACTTTCATTTGCACAATAAATAAAATAATGCAGGCGTACGTCCCAAACCTGGCCTTAAGTTGTTCCTAGATGACGGCTGGATGTAGCAGATGTAGATGGAAACATACTCTCCCTTTTCTTAGAAAAACAGTCCCTTCCAGTGAGGTGACGTTGCTCTCTTTCACTGGAGAGGAGGAACAACATATGGATACTAAGCTGCAGTACCTGGTGCAAACGTGTGTGGGTGTTGAGATGTGTTACAGTTTGTGTGTGGGTGTTTCTCAGTCTAACAAACAAAACCGTTTAAGACCATCTGCCTTGTTAATGGGGGAGTGTGGTGCCAGTAGATGCTTTGATAGCAACCTTTGAAACTATGGACATCTGTGTGTGTGGTGTGTGTGTGTGTGTGTGTGTGTGTGTGTGTGTGTGTGTGTGTGTGTTGTTGGGAGAGATGGCTCCATCTGTTTGCATTGTTTCCTCCTTGATTGCTCCGCTTCCAGCAAACTTGTATTCTGGGACTGTTTTATTTTGGAACATACACCCACGCATGAATACCTGCGAGGAAGCATGTGTGTAGACACACACTCACACACACAGATACACAATAGGAACTGAGTGACATGTCCTAGTGAGTACAGTATGTGCACAGATGTGTGTATCTATTTGGGGAAGAAGAACCCAAATAGGAAACTTATGAAAGGCGAGTCATTGCTATTGTTCAAAAGAGTCTTTGTCTTTTCTCCAAACCGCTGAAAATTTGTTGATGATGGAAGATTTTCTTAACTCCGTAATTACACAGGTTGCCCAGAGGCCAAATATTTAACAGTGTGACCTAATCAGTGTTATTTTTATTTTTCAATCGACTTCTTTATTCTCTCACTTTTGCTGTGCCTTTGCTTGTTTTTGTGTGTGAGTGTGTGCGTTTTTGTGTGTATTGAGGGGCATGTCCTGTGATGTCAGTGCATGCATGTGTGAAGCCGTCCAGTGTCGGGCTCCTGGGACCTGAGAGACATAAGGCAGAGACAGGGGCAAAAGGTTAATAAACACACACGCATGCATTCGTGCAAGCACAGAAATGTTAAAACACTCACCAGACGCCAGATGTATGCATTCATACTACATTTGTTTTCATTCACATACATTAATGGATGCATTGAATAGTTCTCAGTACAAATATGAGTAATAAAGCCATGGAGGATATGTCTGAGCTCAGCTGAACAGAGGTTCAGTTAAGTGCTCCTCATTGTTGTTTTAATGCTGGGAATGTATACCCAAGCTCGTGGAGAGCTCACGGATATGCACATGCACAGACATACAGCCACGTGTATCACAAGCACAGCACGTGTATTGACCCTTGGGCCAGCATTGCACTGCGAGAGACTGGGGCCTGAGGGGACCTCACTCTGTCTCTGTTCATATTATTCAAAAGAATAAAGCTTTTTTCCAGTAAATTGAAATTCGAAACAAAATGCCGATTAAGAGCTAAGAGACCTCCCTGGAGGAAAGAGCACTGGCATTTAACATGCAGACCCAGTGTTTAGCCCCAGTCCTTTCAAAAAGCAACACAGCCAAACCAATCTCCCTGAGAACGGCACAGCAAATTTCTTGCGGATGAGTTTCGGCTGGAGCCCAGATATACAAAGTGAAATGAAGGCTTCATGGTTTATCAAAGCAGCAATAGTGTTTATTCTACTAGGAGCAAACACACAGGCTGCTTAATAACACTAGCAGAGGATATTTCCTCCAACACATATACAAGAGGACCTGAAAGCTACTGTATGGCCCTCACTGAAATTTATGTGAACACGATTATGTTCACACAGAGGTGAGTGCATCTCGCATTGCATGAGATATGAGACCTTGTATGGAAATAGTGATTCAAACAGCATGAAAGCAGTTCAGATGCACATATCTCCCCTCAGATGGCAGTTTAAGTGTTAAACTGCTGGAATGAGAGACTATGTCAGACTCAAGACATTTGGTAAACAGTGGGGTGTGACTATGTCATGCAATGTAGCTATGCTAATCCTCTCAGGGGTCAGTGGTCAGCATTTTTAAACGGCTTATTTGTGCAGAACAATGAGACAGTCACTGCACCGGGATTGCCAGGAGCTGACACATACTTGATGATCCTGGGATCAACTGAACGCATGGAAAACACATTTTAAATTGAAGAAACGTGTGAGAGCTGCTGTTTTCTTTAAGATTTTCTCAGTGTGCATCTGTGGCTTTAATGCAACCTTCAAGATATGTACTTCTTATGTGATTTGCCAAATGCAATTGCTGACTTGGATCACATTTGGCGACGTTTTTTTGCAGTCCAGGAAGTGTGACATCCTTGTAGGGAAGAGGTCGAGGGTTTAAGCGTACAAAGCAGAGGACTTTGTTGTGGGTTTAGACACATTTAGATTGTGGGTTTTGGTTAAATAATGAACAAGTCAACAAGTCCCATCTTGTGCTTGAAGTCATGATTGATTTTCTCAGTGCTTAACCAAGCCCACACTCTTTCTGTGACCTTAACCGAGTTCTTTGAGTTGCCTAAGCACGGCCATAAAAACATTTTATTTGCTTTATTTGACAGGAAGAAATATTGAAGGGAAAACAAATGAAACGCTAACAGTGAATATTTTCCAAATACATTCAGAATGAACATTTGGATTTGGCAGCAGTTTACAGATCTGTTCAATAAAACATTTCATTATGTATTACATTTCCTACAAAACCTGTGCAAATGTATATGAGTGTATTTCTTAGGGATGCTTTGTTTTAATCTCAGGCAGCATTAGCACTAGACTGTGTGCTTATACACTATAGTGATAAATACTGACTGTGAGCACACTTGCATGCAGACACACACTCAGTAAACACTACCTATCTAAGTCCCTTTGTGCCGTTGCTCTGAGAGGGCTGAATTTATGCTTTGCCTATTTATTTGATGTTGATGAAAGAGTGGATCAAATCCAATCGCATCAATCACATCAAAGACCTGCTGTGTAACGTGAGGAATGGCTCACATGATGCACACATACATACACACAGAAGTGCACTGGCACACAGTCTGCTAAACCTTTATAGTTTGATCAGCGTTGTGATCTTGAGAGAAACTTATCTAGGCCTTTTCAGAGGAATGTGAAATATCTAACGGAGACAGTGCACTTGTCAGCTGTATCTCAAGGCTCTACCAGCCTTTGCGGTGACTACACTAAATGCAGACAGTGTATTTACTGAGACAGGAGGCAGGAGTATGACTTTAATTTAACTGCCACCATCATCTGAGGGTCAAAGTCAAGCTGTCTTTCTCCTAGCAGTAATACACACCCTCGTCTCTATCTCGCTATCCTCCACCTCTCATGCTTTCCCACATACAGTAGATGGTAAATATATTGAGAAAGAAGCCATCCAAGCTACACTCCTGAACACAGAGCGATTGTGTTAGAAGCAGGTTCGACTAACCAGAGAGCGCTCTTTATTTCCCACAGGTCAGCTGATACTTTCTCTCCACTGTCACCATGGACATTCACCATACCATGGCCTCCACTGCTGAACGGACACAAGTGTGAGTGTCTGTGTGTGTCTGATGCGACAGGCATGACGAACATGATACATCTCATCACATGCTTCTCCTTAGCGGATTAACAGGCAGTCTTCCAATAGCATTTATGCCAATGCTCCTGTGGGGACTGGCTTTGTGCAGGCAACGGGAAAATTCAATCACTGCCTAAAGGACAGGAACGGGCGGAATGAAACGCTACTTTGGTTCCATTTCCGTGTTAACCGCTGTTTTTCAAGGCTGCAAATGAGGAAAGAGAGAGAGAGCAAGCTGGAGTGCAAGTTCTCAATCTGACCCGCTCGTATTTCTGAGTCTTTGTCGGGGAACAAAGTTGTGGCAGGATGGATTTAGGGAATGGATCGTGAGGACACACCTGGTGCCTAACGTCTAGAAAGATCTCTTGAGCTGAAGTCTGCATAGCTTTAAATCCACATCACTGGGGCAGCTTATAAATCTTGATGCTGATATGGAAGAGATCCCATCCAAATGGCATTTCCAGATACAGAAACCCCCACAGTATCTTGAAAAGTCACGTCAAAATAAATCCCAGTGGCGAGAATATAGACAACGAATAAGCAGACTTAATCAGCTCCCTTCATATGGCAACTGAAACATGACCTTAAATCAAAATACTTTTGGATAATGAGTTATACTGATGACTTTTTTTTGATGATAGTGCAGCAACAATAACTTATTTTTCCATGAAGCTCAAGGATACAGTGTGATGTAAGAAAGCTGGATGCTTTAAGAGCTCTTAGTGTTGCCCTATTGTTCTTTTCACACGCTGGGCTTTTGTAAAACCTGCAATTTTTGAAGCATTTCATCCGTTTTCCATTTGCACCAATTTAAGCTAAAAATTGATCACAGACGTGCTCATGTTTCCAGATACTATGTGGTGAAGAGGCTCAAGATGTAACGTTAACAAAATAGCTTTTACAACTCTTTTTCTAAAAAAGGAGAGACACTGTGTAAAACACAGATAAAACACATAAAACAAGTTCATTGATAACAGGCAATAGTATCATGATTGGGTATGAAAGGGGCATCCTGGAAAGGCTCAGTCATTCACAAGCAGGGAAGGAGCGAGGTTCACCACTTTCTGAACACATGATTGTATGAAGGATGCTACTACATGGGCTTGAGAACACGTCATAAAACCATTGTCGGTAAACACAGTTTGTTTTAAAACAATTGCATTCTGTTTTTATAGCAACCAGTGACCAACTTTTTCTCTATTGACCCCGGGCAACATGGGGCTGTAGATAAGCTCCCAAGTGTGACTTATAATTTCCAACATTATGCTTGAGCACAGTATGTCTACTTGGAGTGTCTACACTATAAGAGACATCTGTTCATGCATTTTTGCCTCAGAGGATATTACAACATTGATAGGTATCTCTTAGAAACATCTGCCTGGAAAAACAGCCCAGTCCCAGACTGAATAACACAATTGTCAAATACACTCGAGTGTTTCGCCAAGCTTGCCAAGATCCAAAGGGAAGATCCCGACGTCTTAATTTGATCACAAGTAACTGTCAGAAAACTTCAGTGCGTGCAGTCTCCAGGAGCCTGATCAGCACAGCGTGTTCATAATATTTGTCTTAACTGACATTTTTTGTTTTGTTTGCTTTGATCCCTGAGGTATTAATGAAAGCAATATATACATTTGCAGGAACTGGTGATCCATTCTTGAGTGTATTTGACAGTTTTGTTAAGTAAGTTATTGAGCCTGAGGTAACAGCATTTCTGAAGACAGGCGTATACGTGTGTAGATGTCAGAAATGAAAGCAATAACTGTCAAAATTTCAATTATCCTCTTCATTAACTGTGCTCCAGTGAAATCTAGTGTGGCACAGATGCCATTTATAACGTCATTTATTTAAAAGTATGGTAAATAATGCATTATTAGTGCTTTAGTTTTTGAAATCTGAACTTTATTACTATGGGATTGACGGGGACTTGAGTTGAAACTGGAAACTGACTCATGACTTTGCCATACTGCTGGCAGATACTAGATGTCTGAGATATTGTCAGTCATATATCCCTGAGTGTAACTGAATGAGTAATGCATGTGCGTGTACTTGAATGTGAATATGCGCATGAATGCTCTAGTGCTTGTATACCTCTGTGTGCTGTGAGTGTTTGTGTGTCTCGCTGCTGTGGGACTCAGAGAGGAACAGACAGCGAGAGAGAGAGAGAAAAAGAGAAAGAAAGAAAGAGAGAGAGAGAGAGCAGTAGAGGAGGAGAGGAGAGGTAAACTAAAGCTGCATGACGAGTACATTGGGGCACAGAGCTCCGACCGGGAGCGACAGTCCGAACACAGATACACCGTGTCCAAGCAGACAGTGAGGAGTAGAGGAGATTTCCCTATGGAGGCATGGGATTCTGGACACCTGAACACACATGGATACACACACAGACAGCAAGCCTGCACTGACAATCCTGCAAGCAGCCACTACAAAACAAACAAATGATCGCACACACATGCATATATTCTGTACAAAAACACATAAATAGATGAGTGTGCGTGCACACCTTTGGGCTATTGGAAGGAGGGATGGTATTTTTGAATCTCAGAGGGCTGGATTTTCCCTTAGACCTTGAAATGTAAAGGTGGCTTTCACTTCCCATCAGCATTAAGTCCTGAGCAGAATACACAGTGCATATGAGGTGGCCGGAGGTGAGTGCTGTCCTGCCCCCACCTCGATGCACTATCACTGTCAAATTCCCATCACGCACTTTCTCCTTCTTCAGTGAGGCAACGGAACAGAACAAACATCAGTGTCGATGCAGGAATATTGGATATGCACACGATGCCTGGCGCTTACAGCAATCCCTTAAGATGGGCAATGTGAGTCGAAGGTGTGGTGTGGGCTTTATGTGTGTGTGTGTGTGTGTGCGTGCGGGCATTTTTGCATGTTTTCTTTTTTAATTGCTTGAGTCATGATCTGATTGACATATTTAATACATGTCCTGTGATGATTCAGTGCACATGATGGGAAGACATTCAGATGAATAAACATCGTGGCTCGCTCACAAACTGACAAAGAGCTGAACAGACAGAGTGATGAAAATTACCAAGAGAAAATGAGACAACATTTATTTATGCATTCTTTTCCTTTAAAGGAGAGAGTGCATTACAATGTGCATTACACTAAACAAAAGACTGTGCATTGGGAATAGGCAATAGTTGTGATTGACAGGGAGATGAAACAGTTCATTCTAGGGCGTCAAAATGATAATATTTCAATGTGACACTCTGTTCTAAAAGAGACCATCATTGAAGAAGAGAGCTAACAGCTATCACTTGAAAAGACGCTTGTAAAGTAAAATCTTACACTTATAATGTACTGTCGTCCGCCCACAGGGGGGAGAGGAAGAGGTAAAGAAACATTTCTGAAGGACTGTGACCAGTCTTGTGTTCCTGATTGGCAAGTGTTATCCCTCAGGATTAGTTTAGGATTGTGTGGGTGGCACAACCGCCGAGGTACCTAAGTGGGTTTCCAACAGTTGATTCTGAGACAGTTCTATTACTGACATGTCATACTTTTCTGAACCTGTCTGAATCCGTGAGAGGATGGCAGTGACAGAGATGAATTTAGGTCCCAAATGGTAGGCCAACTCTTTTGTGGGACCTTCCATATACACACCTCATCGATTCAGTCTACTACTGCTTTAATAAAATGTTTCACACACAAATGAAAACTTAATTGCTGATTGCTCATTCCCTTTGTCAGTCTAAATTCCCCATAGGTTCACCTAAAACCAAACACAGAGCAAATTAGCCCCCTTAGTTCAGTCTAATTGTTCCAGAAGCTTCTTCCTACAGTCTTAAGTTGGAACACTGCATAATACAAAGAATATACTTACTGTACACTGTCAAGACATTAACTGCGGGGTTTCTGTGCTGCTAAAGAGCCAAGCTTTTTTATTGTGCTGCATGAGCTGTTGGGGCAAATTTATTAATTTCATTTTAAAAGACATAGCGTTCTTCTCTTCCAAAGTTGCTCAGCACAGTGAGATTAAACTATTGGAGCTAAGAGGTGACTTTTGGATGAACCTCAGACACTCAAATGACAGTCAGTAGTCAAATCCCCAATTCACCGCAGATGCTCAGCACATTTTCCTTCCCCAGTGCACACAGTCAGAACAGTCCAAATTTGTTGGCAGTGTACAATTTAACTAAATGACCTGCATTTTAAATATATACCCTATGGGTATGGAAAAGAGGGGTGCAGACCAATCACAGATGGAGGCCACAATGCCTGAATTTTAATCTTGGGGTGACCCTCTTCTGGTCCCCTAGCCATGCTTTGAGGACCATTGAGGCCCATCAAGGTCAGTAACTAAAAGGTTATGGCAGATCGGGGATGTAAGTGTCATGAACGCTAATAGGTAAATACACTATCTGTTTGATCTTGAATCGGGGTCGGAGGTCACGGCTGAGGTTAATTTTAAGAGGTCAGAGGGTTACAATCATTATTTTTTTGCTTCAGCTCACAGACATTCATCCTTTCATTGTGTTGTGCTCACAGGAGGGGAGGTCATTCAGATTTTGACTCAGATCAACATGGTGAAGAAAGCAGCCGAGGCGGTGAGCGGCACAAGTAGGGCCAAGCACAGATGTGAGTGAAAACTGCAGCATGAATCCAGCTGTCTTTGTCACACGGGACGTGTCCACAACTGACAGGACGGGAAGTAATGCACCTAATGCCAATCAATGATATTTTTATTGAGCAGAGAAAATAGCCTTGTCAATGCACTCTCTCTGATTAGCTAACCTCATCACTGATAGTATGGACTATTGACTGAGAGCATCAGAGTGCTTGTGATAAGGGCCATAAATGAGGAGAGGTGTCTCTGGGACATTGATCCCTGTCTCTTGGGCACTGGGGTGCTGTTAACAAAAGTAAGATAAAATTCTTCACAAATACCACTGAACCTAAGGCAGAAATAGTTAGCTTTAAAATCTTAGCACCATATGAAACAAGCTGACAGCTCATTCTCTGTAGTATGTACATAATTACTTTGATCACAAAGTTGTGTCTTATCATTGCATAGGCTGGAGATTTTCCTGTTCAGGTGCACTAATGTTACTCTACCACTGTTCACCCACTCAGCTTGTCTTTTTTGCCATTAAAGAATTAGTAGGAGCGAGCTACTCAAAGCATATAAAGCTGTTAATCTTTTCTCTTAAATAACAAATTATGGCTTCAGACTGTTTTACCCTGTGGTTCACCTCAAGGCAGAGAGCGCACACTTTATGAGCAACAAGTTTATATCTGCATTTGACTCTGGCGTTACTAGTATTTCATGAAGGAGAATGAGCGAATGCAAGATTCATCAGTAAAAGTCTTGCTTCATTAAGTATGATTTCGTATTCTGGATTAGATTAGTTTCGCTAAAATAACTTGATTTCTCCGGTCTGCATGGTCAGATGACATTGATTTAAAAGCAGGACAAATGCAGGAATGCAGAACTTAAAATCATCAATGACAGAAAATGCTCCAGAAGTACAAGCTGTGCTCTTCACAGAAAAAGATCATTTTATGAGGACATTTAATGACCAAAAAGACGAAAAGAATCTTAATCTATAAAGTCGGGAATGCAGCCTGGTGGTCAATGTCCAACCACATCAAGGTTGAAGTTGGGTTTACAATCATAAAGTTGGAATGAATCTGCTTTAATGGACACTTTCATGCTGAAGGACATAAGGAAGTGAAATCAAGCTTTGACTTTAACCTGCGTCTAATCAAGTTTAGAAATAATTTGTTACCATAGGCTACATATTCAACTGATGTTTATCCAAGCTTATTGTCTCTTCTTGACCTAATGAACCTCTCATATCCCTTTTTCACCAAGGCAAAGCTAATGCTAGTTGTGTGATGCTGCTAGTGTCGTTGAGTTGGTTCAACTTACAGACAAACCAGTTTGGTTTTCCACCGGCCACCGTAAAACCACGTCCTTACAACACTGTATACGTCTCTGCTTCCCCATCAAAGCTAGCACCATGTTCAAGCATAGTAACAACAACGGTGGATTACATTGTCTCTTTATAAGTGTTGCTACTGTGGCTTTGGGAGACAGGTCCAACACATTTGTGCTGCTCGCTGTGATTGTACGCTGTTTTTCTCTCATTAACAACGAATGCAGGAAGTTAACGTTAGCCTTTGTTAGCCTTAGACTTTTGGTAGCTAGCTAACATCAATGGTATTGATCACACTGCAATTAAACAAATCTAATAAATGGATGATTTTATCTTTGCAGGTTTTGATCTATGCAGCTCACAAGGAGGCCCCGTTTGGCTGAAGGTGCAAGTTTGGATTTGATCACAGACAGGTACTGAACTGTGTTAATGATCAGCCTCCCACAGCTCTGATTACAAATTAATAGCTTTCTGTCTTCATCTTTGTTCATGGTACAGATATAAGCTTAATCTTTATATATCAGTATAATTCACTGCCATGTAACTACATGCTTTTTAACCTGTAGAATATCTGGATACAGCTTGGCTCGACTCACATCACTCAGCAGCCAGATTGCTACTTCAGCTTAGTTGAATTTAAAAAATATTTATTGTTGTTTAGTTCACATCTGAATACATGCTTATGATATTTCCTGTAAGGCTGCGATATTTCTTCTGCTGTGGCGTAAAATCAATATCTTCTAAATAAACCTGAGTGGCGTCTCAGCTCAGGCGCTTATTTGTTACGATGACGTTCAGTAGGGCCTGTGAGTGTTTAAAAGGTCTGATGGAGAGCCATTCATCCAGGCATTTTAGACAGCCACCAACTTGCTGATATGAAATAGCGTCTCAATAGCTTGTTATTGACTGTTATGGTGTTTTATCATTTATTTTGATAAGTGAAATCAAATTCTGGATGCTGGCCAGGCTGCTATTACCCACTGAGCTATATAGGAGTAGGCCATTGTGAGTGTATGTGCGCTCTCAGGTTTGTGTGGGTATTTCTGTGTAGCTATATGAGTGTGAAACAGAGAGAAAAAAAGATGGCATTAATGTCAATTTGTTATCTTTCTGCTTGGGTGGATAAACAGACTGGGAACCTATGAGATCAGTGGTATGCAGCCTGGGACAGGGCACAGAGGACAAGGCGAGGCCTGACTGGATCCTTTAAAGATGTTATTAATGGCCATGGACACACACACACACACACACACACACACACACACACACACACACACACACACACACANACACACACACACACACACACACACACACACACACACACACACACACAGCCTGTTTGCAATGCATAACTCAGTAGTAAGCCTCTTTCTGTGTTCTGTCACAAGAGATGGGGAGCAGAAAGCAGAACAGGGCGACTTTATAATCCCTGCTGTATTTATACTCCACCCTACTGACTTCTGCACTTCCCACCCTTCTTCTTCCCTTGTTTCTTTCCATTTCTTCATCATTTCTCCTCACCCGTCTCCTATACATACATATCTGATCTTATCTGTCTTCAAAGGCCTAACTCTCTCTCTCTCTTATATTGTACTTCACAATCTGTTTTTTTTATTCCATCGACTTTTCCCATCTCCTCTTTTTCCATCATGTTCTTCCAGGGGTTCTCATTCTTGTTTTTCATTCCATCTCCTCCCTGTTCCTCTTTTTTTGCCCTTTCTCCTTTTCAAAGTTATAAGGGAAGCAAAGAGCAGAGAGCTAAAATGCCTGACCTCTTTCCTTTCCTCTGTCTGGTAGGTTTCTCACTAAACACAAGACTTCTTTTCCATCTGACCCCGTTCTGCCTCCCACTGTCTCTTGTTTTTTTCTTCATTACTCTTTCTGCGTTGGATTCCCCCCCCCCCCCCATACCTCTCATATGTGGCTGTTAAGAAATACCCAGCGAGACTTCCATACACATGCGTATGTATGCATGCATGTAACACATGGAAGCAGTGATTAACACAAACAAAAAGAGAAAAATGGGGAGAGAGAGTGTGAATCAGGAGCTCCTACTGAGCATGCAAACAGTCCCAGCAGGAGTGTATGGATGCTGACTGAAAAGGTGAAAAGAGGTCTCTTCTCAGACTAGTCTTTGCCAAGTCCTCGACTGCAGAGGATCCCCAAATGTTTCGGGATGAGGAAGAAGAAACAGACGGCTGATTGCAGCAAAAGATATCAATGTAAAAGACACCATAAGAGGCCAAAAACCAAAACAGTCAAAAACACTTCTACACAGTAAACTAGTTTGTGTTTCTGCTTTAAAAAATAAAAAGTTGCAGGCATGCAGGCGTCACCATCCATATGTCACAATACTCTGCCCTCTTTAGTGTTTTTCAGTTCACACCAGGCTTGATGTTGTTCCACTCTGGACCAATCCCAGCAGACAAGCAGAGAGTGTAAATCAATGCTTCTGGACTGACGTGCTGAGGCACAGCAGTGGTCCCCAGGCTTGGCTCACATATACCTTAAAATCAATAACAAAGAAACATGTTGAATGATGCACTAAGACATTTTTAGAGGCCAATATATACTACATGTATCCTTATATATATATATACTCTTATATATATAGTTTTTCTGAAAAGCAGCTGCAAATTCAGTCAATTCGTGTTGTAAAAAATTACACACACACACACGCATGCACACACACACACACACACACACACACACACGTTTGTACAGGGGTCCTCAACTACTTTCACTCAAGGGCCACAGGCTCAGTGAGGCTGTGAGTGCTGGATTTTCACTTAAAAGAAATGTCTAGGTCTAATTAGCCTATTATTATTTCATATTCTTACTTTCTTACAAAATTAATGCTATTTTTCAAAGCCTATATTAGTGTGAACAGACTGGTAAAAAAAACATGGAAAATTCATAATGATAACTAGATACTTAACCAGAAAATGCTGTCAGACCTCCACCAAGGAGGCCATCAGTGCTGAATGAGAATTAATGAGTCTTTATCCCAACAAAAACTCCTCTTTGGAGGAGGAAAGCAAAAAAATTACTCAGTTTGAGGCTAAATACAACACTTACAACAGTAAACCCAAGTGACGCCTCTTGTGTCTAACAGACAAGCTGAGAGATTCTCTGTCAACTCTGGACTTACCAGTTCCTGTCGGCTGCAGGGAATAGCCAGCCAGGGAGCTGAGCAGTTTGATGTGGGTCCAAAGAGCAGAGAGGATAGAGCTGGACAACAGTCTGTTTCTGTGAGTGGGTGAACTATGAATTACAGACTTTTTGGCTCGTTACCAGAGGTTGGCAAGCTAATGAACGATCACTGTCAGGATGAACTGGTCTCTTTCATTAGTGAGTCACGTTCAATATGCACATTTTCTGAATTCATTAATATTCTGCAGGTTAAGGGCTGGGTCCAGATGTGTAGAGAGTACTGGACTGAGAAACCCTGCCCTAAACTAATCCTAATTCTAACCTAACCCTTAAAATCAAGTCTTAACCTTCAAACAGCCCTTTGAAGTTGTGAGGACCAACCATTTTTTCACCCGAATCAACAACAAAAGTCTATTCTGTCTGGTCTTTCTCTCTCTCTCTCTCTTATGAATTGGTTACTTCTGGTTATTTTCAGCTACATCTGGTCATTTTCCTCCTTTTTCTTCATATGTATATAAATATTCTCATTTTATGAATCTGGACACTAGCCTAAACCTCCAGAGTCTGAGCTTTTACACCCCACACGAGTTAAGACCCACCTGGAATCCAAGATGGGCTATGGTACTTTCATGATTGCACTGAATGCGATGCAATTTGTTTTATAGCCTGCACCACTGTACTCTGTTCATAAAGAACAAGTTTAACTAGTTTAACTAATTCCTTCTGTCATATGCTTAATTACCAGCTTTTATAGTGACTACAAAATCACCTGAAAACAAAGTGCTGCAGCAGCAGTGCTGTTGCTACAACTCAGTGAATATTAACACAATATTAAACTGATGTGCTGACTTAGCCGTGACAGCTGAAAGTCTGAGAATGACTTTGTTGTACAGTATAGTTGCTCACGCTTTTGTGGCTTAATACTTCAGGTACAAGTGCACATTTGTGGTTTCCATAAAAGCACAGAAGCACAGTTCCTTCAATCTAAAATCTGGATAAGCTGGCAGTTGAATAGTCTCAATTGTCTTGCATCAAACATCTCCTCAAATCCCATTAGTGACTGTCATTATTCATCAACAATTTAATATGCTGGTATTAGTTTGAAAGAGCGATATGCATCAATTGCCGGAGACACATTACTCTTTGTCCCTTATCGTTTTTATGGTCTCATTTTCTGCCTTATTGATTTCTCATCCTGCTCCTTCTCTTACAGTCTCTCACACTATCTTCCTCCTCCTCCTAATACCACACAGAGGCACAGACAACTTAGACAACTTGTAAACCCAGATAAGGAGGCGGAAAGCACATCTCACTTTGACATATACAGGGTCATTTTTACAGCCAGTGTATACAATCTTTGCCCTTTCACTCCTTTTCTTTATTTTGTCTCCTCACACACTCGCAAATTGGATGGCAACTTTTACATGTCAAGTTTGACAGGAAGAGGTCACGGGAGTCAATCGCAGCAATTTACCGTGTGTGTGTGTGAATGTGAAGTCTGAGGTGTTTAAAGCTGGACATGCTGCAGTCATAAACATAACAGAAGGCACACATGCCCCAAGGATCCCAGAACTCACCAGGATTGACATTTTATTGGACACTGCTCTGTCCTGTTTGCACTCCTGAGAGTGTCCGAGGGAGAGAGGAGAGAGACAGAAGGAGGGAGATTTACACATCTGCAGAGTAACAGGGTATCAAGCACTTAAGCTTGGGCATGGGCAGTGGAAGGGGCGCGGCCCTCTCTCGTTAACTTTAATAAAACACTCCTCCAGTCAATGCCCCAGGCTGTAAAACTCCTGCCTCTCACACTCTCTAGCTCCAATCCAACCATATATCTCCAAACTTTTCCTCTAAACACACATGCACACACAGACACACACCCTGATAATTTATACTTCTCTTGTTTTTCCAGCCTTCATACGGTCTTTTCCAAAATTTGGTCCAAACACGATTCATTTGCAGGTTAAGGAAATAAAAAATTATACGTGTGATATCATGATCGCAACTTTCATTTGGAATTATTTATGTACTGTATATGTGAAAAAACTAAACAAGACCTTTGATATGATCATCCCAGACTTTTTGAGATGGGATGTTACTGTGTGGTAGGATGAGGAGGGAGGAGAAAAGTAAGGAAATGAGTGGTTAGATAACGGTTGAGTAGACAGTGAAATGAGGACGTAAAGACTGGATTAAGGGGGCAGAGAAGGAAATGAGGAAGAATGGAAGGAAAGGAGGAGGGGATGAAGGAACTGAAGAGTCATGGAAATAAAGGAAGATCTATGTATGGAAAAGAGGAGGTAGAGAAAGATATGAGGAGTTAGAGAAGGAAGGAGGTAAAGAAGGAGAGGAGGAAATCTACTTCCCACATGATTTATTCAAGATCTTAACAATCTGTACATAAATATCCAAAGCCATATCTATCATATTACATGCCAACTGATTAATTAGAACATATGACAGCTCCACCCCTCTCCCAGATGTCGAAGTATATCATCAACACGTCCACAAGCCTCCACCTCCTATTCAGCGTAATTGAACCTGAAAAAACTATATTTTCCTCCAAGTTAATCTAATGAGACTTAAGAGATTAATCTTGAGCGTGTCAGGAGGGAGCTGTGTTAGTAGATCTAAATCACGCTGCCACCACAAACAGCAGTGGTGTGGACATCGGAAACATGCAGCTAATCAAGGATGACGACATTAGTGGTTAGTCAGAACTGCACTCGTCACATCCTAGCTACTGATGAGTTGAAGAGATATAAACATGATGGTGAGGTGTCAAGGCTGATGTTTGAAGTGTGTGGCTTTATTAAATTTGTAACTGTGGAATTTTGACAAAATAATGCAAAATAAATAAATAACATAAAAAATGTGGGGGTGATTGTCGACAAGACAAACACAGTGTAGTATTCTCAACATGCTCGTATTAATGAATGTGAACCACCTAAGGCTACTTAGTGCTTAAACAGATGTTAATCACTTAATCAGATAAGAGACTGCGCTTTATGAAGTTTAATATATGGAGACACACACGTTCACATGCAGACGTGCTGAGTGATGTAGCTGGGAAGGCTGATTAATAAGTCGGGATGCGATGCAATCTCCATCTTTATTAAGCTGCTGAAAGACACAAGACGTTAAGCCACACACACACTGATAGTCGCACATACAGCAGGGCCTGACGCAGGGAATTTGCTTTATGAATGACCACACACAAATACAGAATGTTGAAAGGTGACAGGATCTAAGAACTGTGACAACATCATAAGACAAAATGTTTGTGTGTAAATATGCAAGCATGTCTTTAAATAAGCACTGAGAGTAACTGCACAAGGTGGTGTGTAAAGAGTTGCGGGGCATGAGGGAGAAGACGGAGGGAAGGATTGTTTTTGGCCCAAGAATAATGAACAAAATGAGTGCAGATGGAAGAGGCAGATGGTTTCATTTGTGATGGGCAGCCCAGGGCTGCCATGGTGCTTGATGGGTAATGGATATTACTCCATGGAGCCCAAGGCCCTTCCTGAGGATTGTGGCACGATGTCAGTCACATGCTGATAGAGGACCAGTTTAGCATGTGATCCTTTAATTGTCCAGGTTAGAATTCAGTGAGAGTTATTTGATCCTTCTTCTGTGTCTGAGGGGGGGAACCTGCCCACCTGCACTGGACAACCTGTGACAGACTTTTGTATAGAAAAACATTGAATTAATCTTTCATGTGTTATCAACTATCAATCTAATTGTTTTGTGTGATCAACTTTTTTATTGTTCTTTTGCCTCACCCATACTTGTAGATCTCCATATGATATTTGCAGGACACAAAGATCCAAAATTTACCAGTAAATAAAAATTGGGATTACAGCAATTCTTTGATTTTTTTCTGCCATCGCTTGCCAGTAGCAGCTCCAGCATCATGCATTCTTGCCACTGATAGCTCCATATTAATTACATCAATACAGTATATGTATTAACCCATTGATCTGTTTGCGTGCTGATTTCAACATAAAGCCTGTATCTTTTCATCAGCAGTGATGCCTGTTAAGGCAATACGTCTATTCAAACAGTAGCACAGTGGGAGAGCAGGGCACAGCTACATCCAGTACATCAGATATAGTAGTACAAAAAAGCCTCACATCCTTGCATTCCAAATATATGCATGTAAGAACCAGGTGCAGTTTGGAGATGACATCTATCTATCTAGTTTTATGGCTGGCAATGTGCCATGTATTTCTTGTCATTGACAAAGCATGGAAAACATGTGGGTCACACTGTGTAAACTTCTGATTTTCCAGTCCTGTGTAAATGTATTTTGAACATTCTGAGGGTTAAATCTGGGTAAGAGAGATGGGAAAACTGCAACAATAACAGGAAACATAAGGAAATAACTGTACATGGCAGCGCTGGCCAAGACAAACAAGCTAGATCAGCACTCCAAGATACTTGGATAAATGCACAAAATGAGCAGACAGATGTGGACAAGATAAGGTCAGGCAGATTTGATTTTCGCTGCCTCTTGAAGCTGCAATGATGTTTGTGTGAGAAAACTGTATCAGTATTTTATTTTAAAAATATAAGTATCATCAGACTGCCTGAATCCCTTAATCAAAGTATAAAGAAACTCTTGGGTGCATCTTTCCTCAGTAAAAAACAAGCTACCAAACAGATACATCACTTCTGCAAATGCCACGACGAGACAGCGACAACAGGGTTGCAGAAAAAGGAGGGTGATTGTGTATTCAAGGCTAGGTTAGAATTATCTTCATCCACAAATCACAGGATTATCAGGCCACATCTGTTGGCTATTCACTGGCTGCATATGTTCTAATCATGATGTGAAGAGTAATTACCATTATGGGGCTTTGTGAATGTGTGAAGGAAAGACAGCAGGGGCACCATTTTTATATAATGCTCCACATTCCAGAGGGGCAGTTGAAAGAGTTCAGAGTGACAGTTCTTTGGAAATGTCACTTGCAAAATATCTCATGATGCCCAGATAATAAGAAACAGAGGGACTGTGTGTGTTTCTGCCTTTCTGTGTGTGTGTGTGTGTGTGTGTGTGTGTGTGTGTGTGTGTGTGTGTGTGTGTGTGTGTGTGTGTGTGTGAGAGAGAGAGAGAGAGAGCTAGTGGCTGTGTGGAGACTTGTTTATAGTGTGCATATTGTTTTAATTGTGCATAATGTGTAGGCTTGTTTGTAGTGTCTGTGTGGGTGCAGGTGTGTATACTGTGCAAGAGGGTGTGTAGGTGTTTGGGTGAGGGGTTAAGTGTGAGTAAGTCAGTGCATTAAGGGTTATTTTTCTATTATGTGTGCAGGTTTTGTGCATTAAATAAGCGAGTGTGTATGTGTATGTATATGTGTGTGTTTGCTCCTCTGCTGCTGTTATTGTGTTAGTATGGATGTGTGTTTGTTGCCAGGTCCATTTTAAGGTATCACATTCAATATCAAAGCTCTGCATAGATGTGCTGCTATGGAGGGAGTTTTTATGCTGCAAGACTTTCCCACTGAAGTCCATCCTCTCCTCTCCTCTCCTCTCCTCTCCTCTCCTCCCATAGACAACCCAGCAATTTGCCTTAATCCATATTGACTGCTCTTCCATGACCTCACTCCATAGGGTCCAGCACTGAGGATTTACTCTGAGACATCCAATCTAAACAACCTGATTTAACTTCTTTTCCTCAGTATGACTGTGTGTGTGCAAGAGAGAGAGACAGAGAGAGGTAGGTGTAGGTAGGTAAATGTAGAAAATGTGGCTGAGCAGCCTATGTGTACATGGGTAAAGCTTTTCACTATCAGTGTTTGACATGATGAATGGGACAAAGATGTAAAGTCAGAGATAAACCAAAGCCCCAGCGGCTCCCTGGGAGCCCCACAGCCAAGCCATAAAAGTCTCCTCTCTTTTCACAACCAATCGTTAGCTCCATACACGCAGGCCTGTCTATGCAACACAGCCACGCACATATATTTTAACAGCAGGTTTGATTGTGGAACAGAGGGGGGGAGGAGCTGTTATAAAGTCAGCTACATGCAGCTAAACCATTCACACAGACAAAAACAGACACAGTTAGACGATGAAGGGAAAATCGTTAAGTGAAAGTGTTTTCTTGCTCACTGACTAATTGTTTCTCGCCTGCAGACAGACTCTCATCAGTGTAGATTGTGTCTGTGTGCATGTGCATGCAGAAGTGTGTATGTGTATGCATGTGTTGTTTGCTCATGTCTACATTTGTGCATTTTATGGGTAGAGGAGGGGCGCATATGTAAATACACGTGTATGTGTGTGTATGTGCAGATTGTATGTGGGTGTGCGCTCTGAGTATTTCATGTGTATAGGTTGTACCACCAGCTGGGTCAATTTCTATCTCTTTGCTTAATTAATGGTTTGCCTCTGGCACCACTGTGCAGAGAGCTCCGATCTGTCTGCTCCTGCAGCTTCTACACTCGGTGCACTGTGTACACACAAACAGTATACTCCTCTGACATGCACACATACCCCAACAGGTGCGCAGATGCCTGTGTAGGAAGACAAGAACAGAACAAACAATAACAGCATTGCATCTCTCACACAGGATTGCATATTGCCTACTGAAGAAAATCAATAAAAGTAAGGAAGGACACTTGACTTATCCCAAAACCGATTTTTGCATGTATTTTATGGGAGATAGGGAGTTTGTGTGAACCAAATAGTCTGTTCCTGTGGTTGCAGAAACCTCAATAAACCTTGGTAACTCAAGGAACAGCATTGTAGCATTGTAAAATAAGTTTGTAAAAACATCTGAAGTTAATGACATTTTTAAGGACTTAGCTCACATCCTTCCCTGTGACTTACTGTTTTTCCCTTTAATGACCCTCCCTCATTGTCTAACCTTTTGCCATTATTTGTTGACCTGCCAAAACAATGACCTCTCTACCCCTCCACTCCCCCCGTCGCTGTCAAACTCTCCTCAATCTGTCCTCTCCTATTCATCCATAGCCCTGTGATACGGATGCAGCCCTTGTTGGGGTATTCATGCATTCTGTCCTTGTAGGAGGCAGGCATCTGATTCACCATGACTGCAGAAAGCACCGGAGATCCCATTCGGGGTGGTGTTCTTTCACCCATGCAGTGTTATTAAGATGCATATGTTTAATTTATGATCGGAGACTTTCAAAGGGGATCTGTTGTCTCAGAATCAAGCTTTGTCCATATCTTCCATATATATTGCCTCATTCTCTGTCTCTCTCCATTTTCTTATCCCCTTTATCTTGCTAGTGCTGCCATGCCTCCATGGTAGACCCTCGAAGAGAGTATACCTAAATGCACGCTAATACACGCACGTAGGCACACACACACACACACACACACACACACACACACACACACACACGCATTCCTGTATAGCAAGAACTTGTGAACTGAGCAGTCGCACAGGGATAGCGGGATCCTCAAAGCACCAGGAGGAAAATCCCCAGCTGATTCCAGTTAATACCATAAAAACAACATTAGACGTGGTGTGTCTGATATGCCATTGTTTCACAGGCACAGAGAGCCTATCTGAAATATATCCTGTGTCAAGTCTGTAATGGAACAGGCGATAAATCTCTCTCTCAGATTTGTGAGTATGCAATCAGTCTGCATGGACCGGGGAACAGCCAGAGAAGAGCTGACAATGTGTAAAAGAACCAATAACCGATTGTAATAGATGGTGGTAATATTGGGGCTGGGGGTTAGTGCTAAGCAATAATGAAAATGTATGTGTTTTAATAAAATGTGTCATAGCAGCAACATTGTGGCTTCCTGAAAGGGTTCAAACATTTACATGTATGCAAGTTTTTCAAATTATTTGGTAAAACGGGCTGTTTCTCTTTGTTGTCCAAAATGAACCATGTGAGTGTTTTCTGATTTGGTGCTGCTATCGTCAAGATGTCAAAATGTATATGATGCAAAAACAATTCTTTTCTGATCTCTGTGGTTAATGTTTGACTTAGGTTAGGCATAAACATTTTGTGATTGAGATGGGGATACTGAGCCACAACCAACTGACTCTCGAGTCAGTGTTTGGTTTGTCCACTCTGGCCTATCATAGAAACATGGCAGTGCAACATGGTGGACTCCGTTAAAAAGGATCCGCTCCCTCTGTAGATACAAAGAGGTCATTCTAAGGTAACAGAAACAGCAATTCTTATTTTCAGGTGATTATACACTAATTAAACCATATCTATTGATATTATATTCCATTTCTGCCTATAGAGCCCTTTAAATCCTGCACACTGGACCTTTAAAGCCTCAAAGCACAAACCTTTTAATGTGAAGCAGCAGCAAAAAATGTTCTGTTGCCTTAGCAGTAACTCAACACAGCTCTAATAGTGCAGTAAAGCGACTGGTAAACAGTAAAGTCTGAAGAACGAACAGAAACACAGTACGGAAACTAAGCTTAAAAGGGCACAAGTACTGAAGCTGAACACTGATTTTTAAAAACAACCTTCTTTTCCATAGTCGCCAGCACAGCCAAGCGTGCGCTAAACCAACCAAATTAGAGTAAGACTCAGCTTTGGATTGAGGGAGGAGACTGTGTCAGGTTGGCCTGTGCAGGTCCCCCCTGCTGTGAGGCTGCAGTGGAAAGCCACATCCTGTACTTGTGGAAAAATGGGATAAAACGACATGGTTTAAGTTAGGGAAAAATTGTGGCAGATAAAAAAATAAAGACATTGAATCTCAGGTGACCTCTTCCCCTCACCTTCACTTCAACAGTCATTACGAGCATGGCTACAAGAGGTCGCTTATCAGGAAAATGTTAACAGAAGTCATTTTAGATGATTGACTAAACAGTGAGGACGCTCTCTTTAAAAACAAAAACATCATGTCAGCAGCACTGTAAAAAAAGGATTTTTGTAATAGCAACAATTGATGTACGTGAGTTGGTGATGGAACTGAAGTGAATAGTGACCCCATTACTGTATCATATATGTTGCTGTAAATTACCAATTACTACGCAGCATGTACCTCTGCCACCAATGTTAAAAAGTCATGGTGTGATCTGCATAGTTAATTGGCTTGTTTCCTGCAGTAGGCAGCCAAACAGTCTCTCTCTCTCTCTCTAACCTCCTTTCTCTTGCTCTCCCATGCTCTCTCTTTCTGTCCCCTCTCCCCTTCACCACAGGGCCTCCAGGCCTGCAGCAGTGTGCAAATCCATTGGAGAGCTGTCATTGCTACCTGTGTTCCTGCCTCACCAGTGGCAGGTGGTCCCATGTCCCGCCCGGGGCAAGGAAGTGGGAGAGAGAGGCCAGTGAGACACTGCTACAGGTGAGAAAGTGAACATACTTCATGGGTGGCAGAGAGTGAGCAAATCAAGACACGCCTGTGCTCATTTATCTTTGAAAATGATTCAGCTGTCTCCTTTCATCGCCGTGTTTCTTAAGATGTGACAGGGATTGGCATGAAGGGAGATCTGTTTTGTTTTACTGCTGCTCAGACATGACACATGCCAGAGAAGTGGTTGATGTGAGGCTCCTTTACTCAACTTATATTTAGCATAATGCATGTTTCATTTCTGCCCCGAGGCAAACATGGAGAGACGCAAAAATGTCTGCTATTTGGTCTTGCATGAACCTGTAAACTACATGAAAAAGTCGTGTGAGGAAATATATCATCTGGACTGTGACAATGTTATGTTTCATGGTCTTAAAATTGATTACTGTCATTTTTCTTCTAGATCACAAGAGACAAGGGTAATACAAGTAATTTAATGAGCCCATGTCCCTGTCTGAGACATTACCTTGTCATCTGGATTCTTTGATGGAAATGTTAAATTTCCTGTGGCCCCTGACCTACGAAAAAGTTTCTGATGGACACCAGATGTGTTTTTATGGAAGCATGTTAGCCTTCATATGCACGCAGTAATTCGTAAAAAAAAAAAAAAAAAGTCTAACTTGCTCTTATTTCCCTGTTTGCTTGAGCAGTCTTACCTCATCCCCCATTGTTAGCCTGTGTTTCTCTGCACCCATGCACAGAAACACAGGCTAACAATACCATCACACCCATCAGTGTAATATTGGTCACACCACTGAGCTTCCTCCTACAGCACGCACTGGTCCACCTGTGGAGATGGTGCTGTTTGATGAGGCAAAGGAGAAAAGTAAAGATCCAAAGCAGAGAGGGTGCATAATCATACCTGTTCCCCTGAGGGTTGATAGTGAGCAGGCACTGCTGCTGATAACTGTCGCTGGAGCGGCAACACCTGAATCATCACTTTTAAAGGTATAGATAACATTTCCGCATTGAAATTTCTAAGAACTACAAGACCTATGGTAAATACTTTGTTGAATTGTGTGCTTAAAGTATCCTAAACGTTTCCACTTTACCACCTGTATTTGGTTTAACTTTGGTGGAATCGTGAGAAATACCAGATACTTTAATACAGACTTGTCTGTGAGCATTTCTGCCATGTCACATAGATTTTCATCAGCAATGGTGGTAGTTTGACAATGATGACAACATCTCTCAGGATCCCAAACTACTTCATGACATCACCAAACTACGTTTAGTTTCTTTTGTTGTAGTTTTGATTGAGAGAGCCCTAGTGGCAGAATTAGATACTGTGCTTTAACTAAGGGAATCATGAGGGCAAAAAAGGAAACACTCTTTTTGTTTTTGGTGGTGTAGGATTTAAATGAAAGACACAATCAACATTTATTTCAACTGAAACTTTCAGAACTAAGATGATGGTGCTATATGTTTGGGAGCTTCTCAGTGAGCATTTAGCAAAAACGTCCAAAACCCTGTAATTATAACGTCTGATTTTGAATCGTTTTTGTTGCAAAACTTTTTTTTTTTTCTCACTCCAGTGTTTAACTGAACAACAAATTAATTCAAAGCGCATCATGAGAGACTGTTTATGATGCAAATGATTTGGTTGGAAAGTTGCTGATTGGCACAATGGCCCCTTAGGCAACAGAATCCATTTGAGAGGCGGGTGAAAGACCTCTCTCTATCTCACAGATCTCTCTCTCTTTCTCTATGCTAAAACATCTCAGTGGAGACCAGGCCTGCTTGGCCTCTCTGTCAGCAAATGTCACTGCTAATTATGACAGGCTCCTTGTTCCCTAACAAGTCAGTGTTGCTGCTGTTAGGTCTGTTTGACTGGGTCCAACTGATGAATTGGGCTTCAACGACCCCTGTGCTCCTGGGGGGTGCTGCATAAAGGTAATTGCTCCAATATCCTGAGCTGCAGGGATACATAGTGCTGACAAGTTGGTATTAGTCAAACATGTCGGTTCAGAGATCTGTGTTCTACTGGCCTGCTGGCCAGCAGGTGTGAGGGTCTGGAGGGTGGATGTGTAATGCTGATACTTATCACACTGGGATGGTTGGGTTTCATCATGTGAATGCTGTTTTATGTGTCTTACTCCTTTTGGGAGTGATTCTTGTGCAAAATCATGAAACTGTCAAATCCAAGATAGTTTCAAAAACCACCCAAAAGCAAAAGCACTCCTTAAAGACTTGGTTTACACTCATTACAAAAAACAAAAACAAAAACAAACAAACAAACAAACAAACAAACAAACAAACAAAAAACATATAATCTCACTTAGTTCTAGTAGTGCTTTTGATTTTATTACCCAGGTTTTAAAATGCCACTGAGATTTCTGCTACCAGTCCAACACAGCAGAGGTGAATACAGATTTATTTGTGGTGATCACGGCATTGAAAAATTACATCTAAAAAATTCCACAGCAATGTGTCTTTGTAGAGACAATGTCCTTGATTCTCTGGTTAATCCACAGACCTCACTGATGCTTTTAAGAGGCACTGTTTTTTCAGCAAAAAGGCTTTCAGTGAATTAAACTTTTCAGTGCTGCAGACACCACAAACACAATTTGGATGAGATCTGAAACCTCGGGCGCACAAAACTAAAACTAGAGCTAAGTGAGGCGCTGTTTTTTGTAATTGGGTAGAGTGACCCTTCACATTTTGAACAGATGTTTTCAGTAAATGCATGACACGCTCACTCACTTTTGCTGCCACGAAGCTTGAGGACAACAAATACCGTATGTATGTTCCACTGGTGCTAATCATTGTAATCAAACTGTCACACTGCAGTAATATAAGGCAGACGCTATGATTAAATCAAAAGGCAGTGACATTATTTTCCTGATCCATGAGTTTAGTAGGTGCTCATCCGCTCTGAACACAGCTCTGTCTTGGGTTGCACTTTGGTTTTCTGGAAGTCAGTGTGATTGATGTTACATTTGGGGAAACTAGAGTGACCTCACATTTCCCTGGATCATATCATTGGACAGGGCGATGAATGATGACATCATATTTCATAAAGACTTGAGGAGAAAATTGATGACATCACAATGTCAATGATGTGTGATGGGCAACGCTCCCAAACAGAAATCCTCACAGTAAGTGAGAACTGTGTACTTTTCTGTGTAACACTATGAACCGTATGAGCTGAACAGTCGTATTTTCTCATAATGTTGCATCTTCGTTATTCCAAACAGTGTGCCAACACCAATTAATGTGGTTTCTCACTTTCCTATCAGATGTGATTACACTAAACGCTTTCTCGGAGGAAAAACACATCTACCCCATAATTTCCAGAGGTTGTATTTTCATGTCTCTGTGTCTATGATTATGCATGTGAGAATGTGAGCTCTGCTCCTACCACGTGTTTAGGTGTGCACAAGCATTCCAACATGAATGCGTGCTGCGTGTCACTCTGATGACTTTGTGTGCGTGTTTCCTGCCATATGTGTGTGCGTCAAGTTTACCCTGAGCGCTTATGTGTTCTTCATTCTTTCCATTAAAAGAGACAAATTAAGGACATGAGAAGGAAATGGTCTATCTCAGTGAGTGATATCTGGAGAGGGAGGATTATTGTGGCGTCGGGGGATATGAAGCACTCTCACATTCATACAGACAGTCAGTCAGGAATGTATGACTGACACAATGGGGCCAAGATTCACTAATAAATACACATGAAATGACATTATTTTGTTGAAGTTTGATGTTCGTAATAACACCTCTGGAAAGAAAATGCACTGTATATGAAAATGGATGGCCTGTAGCTGGAAACATTCTTGCATATTCAATGTGCATAACAAATACCGCAGGGCAAATCTCTTTGTCAATAGCCTGTCAGTGATACTCTCCATGGCAATTGTATTTCTCATTATCAGGTATTCCTGTTGGGAGAAAATGATCTTAATTTGATCAGCGTCATAAGCCCTCTTGCAAGCTTGGATCTCAGCTTATCCTTTTATGTGCAGAATTACAAATGGCCCGATTAGAAAACTTTCCATAATGGCAGTGAGAATTAGCAGGCTAAGCATACACTAATGCTATTGTACCCTCATCAGTGATGTATAGCTGAGCTCTTCAATGGTGGCCTTTTCCACAGCGCAACACCCTCCAGAGAACGAGAGAGTGGGAAAGACAGAAGCAGAAGAAAGTACAGTTTGAAAAGAGAATCAACTGGTATTAATAAGAGATTAATGTTCTTTGGCTTGAACTGACACACGGCACTATTATTCTGCTCCTTTGCTTTGAACAAGTCTGGCTATTAGCTTTGTCCTGGGCCTATGAATCTATATTTCCTTTCGACAGAAGAGTCATAAAGGGACAGTGGAACATCAATTTCTTCCTGGGACTTCAAAGAGAGACGTGAGGCCCCGTAGAGCCGAATGACTGCTGCGTTGCACACTGTAGCCAGGGATATCAAAGGCTTTTTTACATTCATTGCTATAATGAAAGAGCAGAGAGAGTACAAAAGAGGACTCGATAGTTGCCCACCCTCTCTCCTCCCAGCTTTTTGGTAATGATTGTATGTAAGTATTACTCAGAGCTGAGGATAGCCTCTCCAAATTGGGACCCTTATTGCAGAAGCCAGCTGAAGCACCATTCACATTAGAGAAGGGACAATGTGCTCATAATATCTATATCAGCGGTGTCCTGTCTTAATTCACTTTTATTACATCCATTCATAATGCTCTCATAATGATGAGATGGATCCCAGCCAAGGGATTTTCACAGTGTCACCTTTATTATCGCATACTGTGATTTGTCATTTGCTCCTCTACAGGTCCCTGTAATGAGGATAAGTTAGACTTCTCTGAGTTAGATCTGAGAATAAAATGCCACCATGCAATGTGCTCTTTATCATTAACCCTATATTTGCCCACTGGTAGAAATGCTTACAGGTAATAAATGGAAAGAGTTTGGTTTAAGACATCAACAAGAAAAAGTAAGTCATTACCGTTGTAGCTACAATACACCTTACATTTTAAGCACACACACACTGAGCAGTGTTCACAAGCACACATACATATTGTGTGTGCTGCACACACACAATTGGGAAGTTGGGAACACACACAGCCGGAGCTGATATCATTAGTGTGTGGTGTGATAAAATATCACACAATATAATGCATCAAACATAGACATAAAGAAACAAACCGCTTTGTTGCAGGCCAAATAAACCATTATACTACAGGGGCAGGGGGCTGCTGGTGGTTTGTGTGTGTGTGTGTGTGTGTGTGTGTGTGTGTGTGTGTGTGTGTGTGTGTGTGTGAGCAAGACTTTGTTCATTTAACTGTGGGTGGAATGTGAGGCAAAAAACCCCCCAAAAAACAAAACAGCTTTACTGTAAAGCTGCTGAAAAACTGGGTGTAGGTCAGACATAAAACAGCTGTTTTCACACCAGCGCTGGCTGATAACGTCCCACGGAAGAATGAAGAATGTTCTTATTAATTCTTTATCTGCAGATGGTATGTCCCAGACCCCTGGAGAAACAAGCCTGTGTGGACATTCTCATTCATCCAAGAAAGTAAAACTGCTTTTTGGAATATTTACTTTGTGATTTAAGATAAGACTCAAGACTTTAAAAGCAAAATTCTCTGAGACATATATGATTGATCTTAAATACACAGATATGTGGTATGTACGTGCATAGGGGCTCCCACATACATTACACTCTTGCTCTCTATGCTCGTGAGGACCTTTAATGGTGTAGGCGAAGAAATTCTGTATCATTTGGGGAATCGAGGGAGGGAAGTCATTACAGAAACATTTTGAGAAATACGCTTATTCAGTTCCTTGCAGAGAGTAAGATGAGGCGATTGATACCACTCTCATGTCTGTAAATACGCCAGCAGTTGGCTGGCTTAGCTTAGCATAAAGACTTGAAAGCTAGCCTGGCTCTGTCCAAAGGTAACAAAAGTATGTGTGGCACATAATCCCCTGCAAAACCACAATGAGTCATTTTTACACTTTGGTTTTTGTACAGATTAAACAAACAAGATATAACGTGTCAATCAGTGAGCTTTAGAGAGATGCTGTTACCTTTGTTACCTTTGGACGGAGCCGGGCTGGCTGGTTCCAGGCTTAGCTGCAGGCTAGAACCTCATATCTAAATCATCCATCTTCTCATCTAACTCTTGGCAAAAATGTGAATAAGCGTATTTCCTAAAGTTTGGAACTATTCCTTTAACCCTTAAGCCCTTGTTGTAGTACTCACCTCTGCACAGGTAACTTAAACAGTTACACTCGTTTAAATTTTGTCCAAACTGATATTATATATTCTTATGATACTTTGACGTTGTGACTAGAGTTTGCACTTTCTCTCCTACAAGCACATCTTCTTTTAACCATGACCACGGCCTTTCCCAAACTTTATCCAAGTAGTTTTAGTTGCCGAAATGTAAGCAAGCCTTAACCCAAGAGAGGATGGATCGGAAAACATCCATATGAATCATTGCCTTAACAGTCACATGGGTTTGGACAATCTGTTTTGTTGTTTAGATATAAGGTCTTGTCTAGATCCTCTCATAATCCTTGGAGGATTGGCAACATTCTCCTCATCTTTCTGTCCTTGTGAAGACATGTGGTCCTCATAAGTGTAGCTACAAGAATGACTGCAGACACACAAGCTCTCTTTTTCTTTTGTACCTGCACAAACACTGGCGAGCCTTCACCACTACAGGTTCCGGCTTTCCCTCGATGAATGCAGGGACCTTGGCTGTCCCTATTGAAAACCTGATTCCTCACTGAATAGGAAGCCCTTGTCCTTACATCACTTTGTCTGCTGCACTGATGGTGTACTAATGGCAACATCAGTCCCCATCTGGTGTCCATCATTTGGATTCAGGGCAGGGCCCGTCCCAGCAGATACATCCGATTAGTCCCTCTCATCGATTTGTGCTGCCTCGTCATGACTTAGTCAACCCAAGGTGTCTCTTCTATGACATGCTGTCTCCCTGTGATTTAGTTTGCCAACGCTCTAAGTGCATTGAGTGTGACAATAAAATCTTTAATCTAATATGCATCCTAAAGAGGGAGGGTGGTGGAGAATTAAGAGAGAGCGAGGGAGCGAGACAGAGAAGGGAGGTAATGTTCTCGATGAGCTCAGATGTAATGAGAAAGGTTTGTGTCAAGTTCATGAATATACAGGATACAGACACTGAGGTTTTCAATGCAACACTTGCTTTTTGATCCTGACTGATGAATGTGTGATTTCAGGTGTAAGATGTGGCATTAAATGGTTTGTCTGTCTTAGTTATAAAGTGATGAACACGCACAGGTACCAAGTGCTTATTTTTAACTCTCTCCAGAACCCATTTCCTCTTGCATGCTGGAGAAGTATGATGATTATCCTCTGAAATGGCCAAGAAAATTTCACATCTGTGCTCTGAAGAGGTGAAATCCTATTTTCTCCTCATATGTAACCCAGCCTAATCTGTGTTCGCAGTTTGAAGCATGTGATAGTGTGAATGGGGTTACAGGGCACAATGCATGCACAGTGCTCTCAGTAATTCTAACTGACAACGATCCCATTGCCTGGGCTTGAGAGAGAGTGTCATATTTATGGATGTGTGAGCTGTATATCAATGAGATTTGGTGCTCCACTGTATGAAAAGATCATTACATAGATCTCCAGTGCACTGCTCAATCTGCTGTACCAAAAAATGTTGGCATTGTACGCAAATCATTTTTGTTCATTTCATTAAATATCATATCAGTGTTTCTGCAACAAGTATCAAAGTGACGTAGTTCAGATTACCATTCATTGAACTGAGTTCAGGAGGAGGAGGGATGGTGGTGGCGTGACAGCTAGGTGAGACGACTGCCAACCACCACTGTTTGAGCCGTGTTTGCGACAACAAAACTGGGTACTTTTAACAAGGTGTTGGGACATTTTCCAGCTGTGTTTGTGGCGACAAAACTTCGTATTTTAAGCCAAACCATTTTCCTAACCCTAATGAAGTGTTTTTTGTGATTAAACCTAACCAGACCTTAACCAAAGATTGGACATAAAGAAACATACAATGCCAGCATTTATGCTGCCGATTGACTTGTTTGTACCCCACTGCTGCTCTGTATATCAGTAAATAGACATAACATCATAGAGAAACCTAAACCATGCATTACTTTTAGTAGCAATGTACTGTAAAACTGTAGGGACACTTTATAGAAACTTGATGATGAGAGAGGATGATTTTAGAGGTGTCTTGAGAGCAGATTTAATGCTTCCTTTTCATGGTTTATGATATTAAAAGCAAACCATTATACCTTCGAGGTGCCACATTGTCTGTATCCACTCAGTGGTTTAGTTTTACATCTCTTTTGATGTGAGGGCATCTCAGGGATACAATGGATCTCAATTCAGAAAAGTTGATTCAATTGTATACGTGGCTTTAATTAATGGCAAACAGCATGATGTGTTTTCCATTGTCACACCTATTAATTGACAGATATTTTCAACTAATTCAAAGGATCCTTTTTGCTTTTCATGTCCGTAATTGCCTGTTGGCATGCCTGACCTGTCACGTTGACACCAGACATACTGAGCTGCATTCTAACATCTTTTTAATGAGCCTCTGTTGTGATGCAGTCTCTAATTGTGCTGATGGTAAAAGAACAATAACATAAAAAAAGAGGTATGAACTACCCAGCCAGTCAGTCAGTCAGCCTTCTCATCTCACCCTGCTGTGACCCTGGCTGTGTGAGCGTGCAGATTACTGTGTGTGAGAGGAGGAAAATCTCGGGCTTGAAGCCAGACACTTGTCATTTTGGCCAGAATGACTTCTATATATCAAATTGAAGCTCTTGATGAAACGAGTTATCCTGTATCAAAAAGGCATCACGACCAAAATTGAATTGGACAATAAAACCTCAAAGTTAAGCAGTTTTTTAGAGGGAAAAATGAGGCTCTGTGGTAAAATTAAAAGACACTCTGTGTGCATAAGACGTGAATGTGTAACAAAAGAGATGTGAAGAAGTAAGCACCTGTGCATGAAAAAGTTTTCATCCCTTTAAAAAAAACACACGACCTGATCACTGATAGTCCATGTTAGTGTTGTTTTCCTCCCCACTAATCAAGGAAAATAAACCCAGCTTTTTGAAAATAGAGTTCGAGTCATCTTTGCACCACGCTGCATGAGCATGTGGATGGGGGTGAAGGAGAAAATAGGCCCGCATGAGAAGTAATCAACGCAGCCCACTATAGATAGTGACAGCAGGTTAAGAAGGGGAGGGAAAGCTCTGTTTCTATGCCAGAGAAAATGAAAGCAGCTGGGGGTCTACGCTGTGCGCACTAGTCAGTCATATACGCTTGTTATCAAGTGTGTTTTTATGTGTGTGTGTGTGAGAGAGAGAGAGAGAGACAGGACGCAGCAGGAGAGGAATGCAGTCATGGCTGCAAAGTGGGTGTGAAACAGCCATGTTCACTGACCTCCACACTGACCTCCCCACCCCTCCTCTGCTGGTAGTTGATAGTGCCCACAGTGTGTGTGTGTGTGTGTGTGTGTGTGTGTGAGTGCACCACCAAAAAAATGCTTGAGAAAATTTGTGCGTGCGTGACAACACTTGACACCTGAGTTTGTGTGGCGGTGGTGTGTGCGCGCCCCTCGGTGAGTGTTATGTGTGCTGATAGCTGTAAGTGAATGGTCCAGAGTTCATGATAGTCCACGAGAAGAGGTCAAGAGGATTATCTTAAAATATTAGCTGCCCTCTCACCCCGTCCTCCTCCTGTCTGTCTTTCCTCTGCTTTTTGCTCCTGCCTCCTGTATGCTTGAAGGCAAACAGCAGCACCTGTTGCACACACACACACACACACACGCACACACGCACACACACACACACACACACATACACACATACACACTGAGTAGGTGTTCAGAACTAACTGCACCTGATATTCTTGACTTTAGAGGATAAAAATATTGATGTAACATTCAAGGTCTTTCTCAGCTGAATTTACCAATCTATTTCTTATCTTTTATATTTGCCTTATTGGCTGACAGACACATTACAGAAAAAGCCAGAGATAAAGAACACACTAAGAAATCTTTACTTTCCTCTTTAGAATCACCAGCTTTTGTTTCATGCCTATATCTTTTTATTGTTGTATAATTTTATATTACATAATTTCATTTAAAACTCCTATTGCTTTGTGTTGGTGTGCTGATGCAATTTGCTACTGCAACTACACATTTTTCTACTTAGACTGTAGACTGTAGCTCTATGGGCAGAGGAGGAACTTTATCAATAAACTCAGGTCCCTTTTGAAAAAAAGTCACATCTAATTTCTCAAACACAAGTAGGCATATCTAAAAAACGGCGAACGCAAGACAAACAAACAATAAACACGTGCAAGAATTATTCCGCCTAACAGTCCTAAATCTGGAGAACTGTAGATAAATTTTAAACACTCCACAAAGCCACTATAAATCCACCCCAGACGTCATGTACGCTGTATCCGTATGAATACATGTTTCAGTAATTTTCGTTTGGTATTTCCCACCTGAATTTAGGCCTGCTGCTCATTTTCTAAAGCTTCATAAATCCTCCTTGTGAGCACTTGTCTGATTTGAGGCGACGACAGACGCGGTTCCCCTGACGCGCTCGAACTTGGATTGTCCCCGGCTGAGTCAGCTATCCCGCCTGCTCGCCACTGCGGGGCGTCGGGGCGCTGGAGCGGCGCCCTGAACCCCTTCAGTCCGCTCGCCGCAACAGGCTGCCCTGTCGCATCCACCCCCGGAGCCCTGCAGTGGCCGTCACCTCTCAGCATTACACCGGCACACAGAGGGTGTTACGCACACCACTCCCGCCCCGCCTCTCTGTCTTCATGAACCTGTGGGATAGACGTGACCTTTCTGGAGCTGAATAACTCGCAATTCTAAATTAAATATGAACGGAAATGATTTTGGAACTAGCAATATGGGAAAAATAATGGACAGTATAATTGAATTGGTGGAACAGCCCAGTTGCTACATTCCCTATGTTTCTCTATTATGCATTCTCTTCTAAACTAATAATTTGCTTTTAAAAATAGACTATATAATTAATTTTAATAACGTCCAGCATATAGTACATAAAACACAGACTTTCCTGTTATTAAAAAAAAGTACATTTGAACTGAGTTAAACTGAACTGAGAGTGTAACTCGAGTCCATGGTCGTCTTTGCTCCACAGCGTCCGTTTGCATGTAATTAAATAGCGTCGTGCGCACTTATCGGTCGCATCTAAAAGCGGTCACTGTCCTGTGCACCTCTCTCCCCCCGTCCCCTTCCAGCTCTACCTCTCCGTAATTGAATTAGCTCGGTTTTAGGCGGGGGAGGGGCTTGGCTTTGTTCGAGTGACGCCCATTCAAATAATTTCAAACCAATGGGACTATCCCCCGCTCCGCCGTAACCAAACCCACTCTCTCAGTCGGCGTCTGGAGCTGCCTGCCTTTGCCCTCACCTTCCTGCGCGTCCCGGCGTTTGAGACCCAAACACAAGGAAAGGGGAAGACTACGCGGCATGCACATGGGAGAGCGAAAGATTTTTTTCCTTCCTGCACGTCGCACGATGGCTTATATATGAGGAGGACACTTTGGGATGCGGACATAAACGAGCGTCTCCGAGGAGTGAAGCGCATGAGAAAACACAACGCTGTCCGTCCTCTCTCCGACACCGAGAAGGACTCCTCCCCACCTCATCCGTGACACCGCCGGTAAATCGCAGAGAAAGGATAACAATCTTTTTTTCATGCTGGAGACGAAAGACCGAGCCTGACATTACAATTCATCTGCCAGCGACTGACTGACTGTATGGCTTTAAAAAGTTGCCTGGAGAACATGGACATCTGACGTGCGCCACACGGCGTCATTGGACACATTGAGCCTCTCTCTCTCCTTTCCCCATCACATCTTGGACTGACTAATCCCCTGCGCTTTGGGTTTGGAGTAAGAAGGAGTGTTCAGCAGTTGTCATTTGCCCTGACACTGGCTACATCCAGTAGCTCCCTGCATAAGGGCAACATTATCACACCACTGAAGACACTGCCTGTTGTGCTGCGCATTTGTGTGTGCGTGCTGGTCTGTTTGTGCATTAGTGGGAGAAACATTTTGTCAGCCCTCCACGGATTTTGTCCGAGCTGACAGCCTTCATGAAATAAAGCCTCTAATTCATCTGGAGCCACCTGCATCAGAGAGAAAACACCGCGACGCGTTGGTTTTGTAACTTTAAATTCCCGTCAGCCTGAACAAGTGTCATCTCAAGTGTGCCCTCGAATGGTCACGTTTTCGCCATTCCTTTCGTGCTCTCTATGTTGTGCGCGTTTGTATTTATTCAGCATTCCAGAACTGCGCAAGAAACACACGACCACATGTGAATGAGACTCGTCACCTGTCCCGGTTGAAGCGCCCGTACAACTCGACTGACTGACCCAACACTGAAGAGGAATACGTGCCGAAGTTTCGCTGTAGTGATGCTGCAAATGGAAATGGTCCTCTTCATCTGCCTGGTGCTGTTGATGTGTGTATTTAGCCAGGAGCCCAGTTCCAAAGTGGTGGCTGACCGCTACGCCGTCTTCTGGAACCGGACCAACGCCAAGTGAGTAGCCCCACACCGGGCACCTTTGCCGCGAAGGGTCGGCTATGTTCCGTCCCCTCGCATCTGCATGAACCGCGGGGATCGCAGGTTTGCTGGACCACATCGGTGTTTATTCTCCGCAGTGAGGGCATCATGCCAGTAGCTGTAGGTACAGGCTGTAGCTGAGGATAGGAACAGGAGAGTAAAAGGCTACTGTGTCTTATTTCCAATCCGTGGCTGCTCATAAACAGCGCGTCACCCGAGGAAACTGTAGATAAAAACCGTGCGTAATAGGCCTGGACAGAACATTCATCGCCTGGTGTTGCATCGCTTCACCCGCTGTCAGTGTTGTTCAGATAAGGGAATTCACCGTTTCATTGTGAGTTATTCAGCTGTATATGCAGGGTCATAGCTGCGAGAGGCTGTAAAACCTGGAGCATTATGTTGTATTGCTCCTCTGTCCGACGGACTCAGACTGGGTGTTTGCACGACCCCACTGGACCCATTAACACCAGTATCTAACTCCTAACTAAGACAAACTGCAGAAAATAAGGACAAAGTCCTTTAAATTTGTTTATTCAGTTACTCACTTAAGTCTTTGTTCATTGTCTTGTTTCGGAAAACTTAAGTTGGAGGCACACGTACAGGCCAACAGCTCTTCAGACCTGTGCAGAGAGTGGGACTGCTGCTGTCTGTGGTTCTGTGTTCACGGTATTTACTGTGGGGCTTCATCACTAACTAGCGATACTGAATGTAGGCAGTCAGAGCGTAATGTATCAGTCAATATTAAACAGCTCCTTCACGAAATGCAGTACAGTTGCCATAATGCAATTCATGGCCATACAACGGTCTCAGCACATCTAGAAGTACATTAAGGAGTGCTTCATGAATATTATAAAGGCACCATGGCAGACAAATTACATAAAATGACAAACTCATTTGTTAATAACAAAGACACAGTGGGCTGAAACACCAGTGTGCTACAATGGTGATTATTATTATTATTTTTTTTTATTACATTAGAGTTCATGTTCATTGCTACTAATCTCAGAAATAGTTCTTCAATTGCTTTTTATGCGAAGAAACGTTTCTTTGAGAAGTTGGACAAAATTCGACTCAGGTTTTTTGAGTGAAGCACTTTACTGTTAAGTCTTTTTTTTTTTTTTTTTTTTTTTTTTTTTTTAATTCCAGTCCAATGAAATCTGGTCATGATGTTTTTTAAGAATTCAGAGAGAGAGAAAAAATAGATTTACTTCCTTGAATTAAACCCTAAATAATGCAAATAAATTCTGGAAAATGTAACCCAGAGAAGCATAATTGTATAAAACTGTGAAAGAGTTTATAGTCCACTTAGTGTAGTGATGGCTTTGCAGTATGAAACTTTCCTGTTCTAAACTTTTCAACACTCTTGCTCTGTGTAACTATGCGCAGCTTCCTCATTCCAAAACTTTCCCAAAAACTAAACTTCACATGTTGTTTGTCTCTATTTTTGCCTGATTTTTTTGCACATGCATGGTTGCTCATGCATGAGTTCAGAGGCAGAATTTACGTCCTGACCTAATGCCTCAAAATTAAAATACTCAATCAGTTAATTTAAATATTGTCAAATAGTGTAAGATTAAAAAGTGAATTTTCTTCATTTGCATCAATAGAGGGACGTGTGTGTTTTACGCAAGACTCAGCTCTGTTAGTCGTGAAGTGAGGATTTTATGTTGACTGGGCCACACCAGAGAGCGCCTGCAACGTTAAAATAAAAGTTCCTCAGATGTGCTGCAGTCCTTGTCAAACCCCTCCTGCTCGGACAACCTCAGCATTCAGCGTACATGTTTGTCGAGACAGCGTTTCCCACTAAAGGTCCCTCGTGGAGTTAGACTGTGCAGCCTTGTCTCGGTCTTATTAAGTCTAAACACTGCTGGTGGAGTTTACAGAGATCTTTCACTCAACTGCCAACGGCACTTAGTATTTGTTGAATAAAATCCTCAGCCTACCCTCCAAGTGCACACGAAGCCATTAATAGCACGCGCTGAATTTGTTGCACAACTATTTATATTCAGTTTGAAGTTTTGGAAAACATGATTTATTGCTTGAAGCAATTAGTGGTCAGGAGCACAAACGGAGGGCTGACTGTAAGCCCTCTCCCGAAGTCGGGGCCAGTCTAGCGGGGTGCGTAGATTCTCGGCCTGATATACCGTAGACCGTGACTGTTGTGGTCTAGGTCTCTACCCCGGCTGTTTATTTATGGACCGCTCTCTTCAATGGAGGCAAACACAATTTTCAGTAGAATTTTGATTTCTGCTGTTGATAGACATGCTTTCATTAGACACTACATTTTCTTTTTCAACAAAAAAGTTTTGACTTGTCTGGCCGCTCTGTTAACTTGATATCTTCCAGATGTGCTGACAAGTTTTCTCAGTTTCAGCAGAGAAAAAAAAGTGTAGTTAGAGAAAAAATATGAGTAAAGCTACTGTTAATCTCAGATCTGACACAGTGACACTGAAAGAGAGAGGAGAGAAAACAAGAACTCTGTGATCCACTAGGCTGTATGCATGTTGTGCCTTTTTCTCTCTTTGGGTCCCTTGGAAAATCAGAGGAATAGATAGCCTCCCGAGCCTCATCCGTTTCTGAAGCTCTGACTTGCCTGAGGAAAGGAAACAGGTTTTTCACAGAGTCTGTTATGCTGCTAACACCAGTCACTCTACGTTCTACTTAGTCTAAATAGAGTTTGTTTGACTCTCACCCCTGCAGGGCTGAGGCAGCAAGCCAGAAAGGTAACGTAACAGTAGAGAGGAGACGGAGACAGGGAGAGATGGCAAACTTGTCTTACTGATGACTCAGTTAATAAATATTGAGTCCCTTTCTTCATGCATTACTGTCGAAAGCTGGTGTGGCACTGTAAAGCAACTTGCCTGCGTCTGCCTTTGTTCTGAGGCTTCACAGTCACACCGAAAGTACGGCTGCTCCAAGAATTTACTGTGTGAACGCCCCGTGCTCACAAACAGGCGCATTTGAGCCAAAGTGACACGTTACTTAATGCTTGCAATAAATTAAAGCTAATCGTCTAATTTGTCACAAATAATGTCAGCAGGCAACTTAAAGGATAATTTCAACATTTTTGCTTCCAGTTTGGCTCTCTTTACATTCTTTCCTGTTGTCTGAACCCACTCGCTCTGGGCTCCTTTTACTACCATTCATTCCTGCACCGTATGTGACTGCACTTTCCACAGACTTGAAAATTGCGCCCGCTACGTAATCCATCACACTAAAGCTGTAGTTTGAGTTTGGTTTTGTCACAAAATCTGTTTTGCTTTTAATTTGTGCCCAAGTTGGATCAGCATGTGCAATCCGTTATGCTCTGTTTACTGACTTAATCACCTGAAATGCACAGAAAAAGCAGTTAAACTAAAACTGTTTTACCTATAAACTTCGTCAAACGTGTTTCCTTTTTTTCGCTGCAGTTAATATGAACTTTAAAACTAAGAATTTTTGTTTGAAAAGTGACCAAAAAATATTCAATGATCTCATCACATGTCATGTTTATTGTAAAATGATTGGAGAAAGTGTGAACAAGACATGGACATAAATAAGCAAAAGGGCTGGAAAATCAAGGAGTCACCTCTACGGTTGTTTAAGTCAGTGGTAGACAAAACAGGCTGGTGTAGACACTTCAGCATCTTAGTCCACCAGCAGTATTGAATGGGCAGCCTCAGATAAGGACTTTTTGTGTTTGCAGTGGAACTTTTTGTCTGCAAAAATGTTTTTGCAGGTTAGAACTTCTTCTGTTTGGTTTTCCAGCAGTCAAAATTATAAGAAATCGGTAGATTAGTGTGGAATTTTCTGTTGGCGTAGTGTATCGTGATTAGTGTTAGCGGTGCCACAGTCGTCTTCTGCTGGGTGTTTGTGTTGTTGGTGTCTGGGGAAGGGGCTGAGGGGATTTCCATGCTGTTTTGTTGGCTTCAGTCCACCGTTGTGTATCACAACTCCAGCAGGAGGCCAGAAAATTGCTGTTTTATTTTCCTGAGTATCTTTTTTGTTTGTCTCTCCGTCTTTCTTCAACTTATGAACACTTTCTCTTGTAGTCCTGTGTGTAGATGTTCTCACAGCTTTTCTCGTGGTGCCTCAATTTACACATTCAGCATTTTGCCCATCAGAAAGTGTTGTTGAGCGACAGTTTAGAGAATCTTGAAGTCTCTCCTCAGAGAGTCTCTTCAGCTTCAGATAGCTTAGAACACGGGAACATTTCTCTCAGTGGATTTGACCCTCCGCTATCTCGCTGACCGTCTTTGCTTGTGAGTATTTATTCTAATGAGGGGACAGACAGTGGCTCTAATGATGTCTCAGCTGTAATGCCGAAGAGACGGCCCTTTCCTTCCTTCCTTTCTCCCCCCTCTGCCCTCTCTTCTTCCCCATATCCCTCCTTGCCTTCCTCCTGCGTCGCCTCTCGGCGCTCTGCCTCTCCCCGTCTCTCCCTCCCTCCCTCTCCCTCTCTCTCTGTCTCTCCTCGCAGGGCACAGAAAATGAATGAATACAATTAGATATTTCGGGAGTCCCTCCACGGTTGATGGTGGAGAAAGACGCGCAGAGGTCAGGCACACTCTGAGAGGAGCTCAGGGAGAGGTCACACACATACGGCGAGGAATAACGAAGCAGAAAGTTGGCCTGTGAATGACAAACTAGTAACTAGAACTCTCCTTGAAGTGCAGGGTGTTATTAACATAAACAGTTTGATGCGGTTGTGGTCATGCAAATTGCTCAAGGTGATTTGTATTTTGCTGCATAATTTGTAGCTGAGCAAACAGCCTGGAAAGCATTTTTCTAACGTGCTGCTTTCTGTTGTAGTTTTACATTTTTCTTCTCACAGTGTAATGTAGCTGGAGGCCTGCGCACAGGAGCTGTGTCGCCGGTGTCAAAGACAACTTTCTTTTGTTGCCGTCTCGTCTGGCTTGTCTTTGTCTGCGCATGTTTTTGTGTTTGAGAGTCCATGTGTGCGTGTGCATGTGCGCGCACAGTGCTAAATGAGCCGTGGGGTCATATAGGCCATGTTTCCTCTCCTTCACACTCACAGATACCAGAATAATTACATCTCTCTCCCTTGGACTTCTCATTACCTGTCACAGACCAGTGGAACATGAAAAAACGTCGCGTCGCTCTGTGTTTGTATGCATGTGTGCAAATGCTGACTGTACACTGACAAAGGCATGCACGCATGGAGGTGGGAAGTCAGCCCATACACCCATCTGCCTCTAACAGATGTGAAAATGACACAATTTCAATATTTACAATATGAACATATATTTAGAATTCAAAATCTGAAAACCCGTAATTTTTAAAATCAAGTTTTTTATTGCCTTTGACTGCTAAAGTGGGTGGATTTTGACCCCATGCTAATCTCTCCTGTCCCGGAGCTGTGTTTTACTCTCTCCACTGCTCTCTCTCACTGTCTGAGGGCTGATTAGTTCTCATTAATGACCCCTTGCTCTGTCATTCTTTTGCGCCTGTGGCATTGGCAGACAGAAGCACCAACCGGGCTGCAGGGACAGTGAGTGTAGGAGACACAAAGAGAGCGAGGCGGAGGATATAGAAAAATAAACACGGGACCTGATGGAAAAGCAGCAAAACTGTAATGATGGTTTTGTGCCGTGTAATGCTTCTATTAGGTTTAAATGGCACTCTGTGTTTTCTCACCAGACCTGTAAATGCACTTTCCATTTAAATTAGATTTTTTTTCTATTAACTAGAAAATGAGCCCAGCAGGCAGTAGTCAATGCTTAGTCAATGTGCTTGGCAGAGCAGCTGTTCTTCAGCGCGCGGTGGAAGAGGGGGAGGACTCTTGGCCGTGACCCTTGTGGACTTGCTATGCGGCGGACAGAAGCAGCCCTGTCGCCGGGGGTGCCTGGTGGTCAGGCTGTAGTCTTGGATATGCTAATCTTACTGAAGTGAAGGCAGCCTACAACTGGATAGAAAAAGACATTCCCATTTATTTATTTATTTTTGATATATTTGTACATATATATTTTTTATTGGAGGGTTATTTTGAATTATTATTTAATTGTGTAAAAATAATACATTTTGCTCTTCAAAAGTGGTAGATTAGTAGTTTATTTTTGTAGATAAATACATTCAAACTGCGCCTCCCTTTGAACAATTGATGGTGAGTTTTGACCTTCATTTTGGTGATGTTTTACTTGAACACAATATAAGCTAATGCTAAGATAAATTTGACTCAGCCCGACCAAGGTTAACAGTGTTGATTTGGTACTACGAGCCTGAAAAAGCACCTTCAGTTTAAATGTTAGGTTATCCACCAAAGAGCGGACGCGATCTCTTATTATTATACTGACAGACATGGACAGTATTGAATGGCAGCTTCAGTTCACTTGCACACGTTTCCCTCCCTTGCCTGGGGAACCAGATTTTAATGTCCAGGTTTTTGTTTTCAGAGTAATCACTCCAAGGTCAGATGGAGTGCTGAAACATTGCTATCAGCAGAGCGATCTGTCTTTTAGCCCTCATTCAACCCGTGGCTTTCAGGGGAACTCTCCGTATAGCTCTACTTGGAAACAATAAAGTATTAACCAGCTTATGCAACACCCACATGTGTAAAGCTCGATGCGAGACTTCAATTCTGTGATGAGAATGGTAAAAATGATGTTTCCCTTTTTGCTAGTTGGTTGCCTTTCCACTCGATTGTTTGTTTATTCAGGGGCTAATTTTTTCTCTATCCCTGCTCTCACTGTCTCAGTTTCACTCACAATTTCAAAGTTGTGGAAAGTTCCCCCCCTCCCCATCTGTTTCTTTATTTTTCCTAAAGTTGGTTTGTGCCACCCCAGAAGAACTGTGGGAACAGATCTGGTGGTCCAAAGTTGTATTTTTACTGTGAACACCTGAGGAGATTTGCAGTTAATGTGAACATAGTCGACAGAAAGAGAAAAAACTGTTTTCTTGTCAGGCTCTCGTCTCAGAAAAGCTTATGTTTCATTTTAAGACCCCGAAAAGGAGCGATTAACAGGAATACAGGATTGCCGCAGGTCCAGTAAGGGTCGAGACGCCAGTCCAGGCACCTCGGTATCGTGTACTGTAAGTCCTCGTTCGTTGCTGAAAATGGCGCTACCATATCCTCCTTCAGCTCCTCTGTAAGATGGAGGCTTAGAAGCAGCTGTTACTGTAGTAACGCTTGGTTGATCTATCACCCCTGACCAGAAAGGGGCGCTACTGAGAGAGGTCTGATAGCCTCTTGTGCCCTCAGCTCTCAGCCTGAAGCATGTCAAGTGTACAGTTGGAGTGAAAGCTACACACAATTGCTTGATTTGAACCAGCTCTTTCTGGCTGATTTGACCTCGTTAAACCCATTTACTGTAAAAGTCATATTGTATTTACAGGAACTACACCATCATGTAAAGGCCAAAACGACTGACGGGTTTCAAAAATTTTTTTCTCTTTCTGTCACCGGTCACTGTTCAACTGGAAAATATGACAGGAACGATTGAGACTGTTCGGTTTTTGCCAGACACATTTTCCACAGATAATTCCTTTCATGGTAGACTGGCTGTGGACCTTACACTGCCGTTTTCCTTATTTAACTTGGGGGGTTGCGGGGGAGTGAATGGATGTTTTTCTAGCTGGGCAGCAGTGTGGAGAATAGATCCCAGAAGAGAACACATCTCCAGCTTGTGAATAAAGACCTAATTGACGGGTTGTAGCCAGTTGTAAATGACTCATGAGGTAATTCGTCTTCACAGGCAGACTGACAAACACACAGAGGGACTTTACAATTGTGTGGTTTGCTTTCCCTTTAGAACTGACACAATCTACTTGGTTTATTTCCAAACTTTTGTTTCCCCAAATATTAATTTTGGATGTCATAAAGTGCTGTTTTGAGCCAGAGGTTGTGTCATCACCTCCTCACCTGTATGTGGCGAGTATCGCTGGGTGGTTTCTCCTGTTTTTGTTTGCCGTTTCTCTGTTTGCATTGCCACAGTTATGAAAAGGTGAGGCGAATTCAGGTGAAAGGACTAACTGATCCCCTGGCCTTGTTCTGAATGTGATCACCTCTTTTTAAACTTCCCACTGCTGCCACAATTTTCCACTGACATAAATATAAACAAACAAACAATTTAACAATGCCGCTTTCACTTTGTTCAGTCTACCGTTGTGGCGAGACGTGCCAATAATAAGCTAGCTGCATTAGCCTGTTTGAATTGACAGTAGAGAAAAATACTAACAGCCAATGCCCCCCCAACGCTGGGTCGTGAGACTGAAAGGCCGCCATTGTTCTGCTCTCTCTGTCCACTCCACATAGCCTGGGCTGAAAGTAATGCATGCGCTTTAAACGGAGGGAGAAAAAAAGAAAAAAGGGAGGGCAGAGGAGAGGAGTGAGGGAGAATGGTGTGAATGGCGAGGGGAGAGGGAGAGTGCACAGCTGAAGATGTAGTACGCTTTCGGACAGAAAAAAGGGAGGAGAGGGGGAGTATAATGCGAGCGCCAGACACGAGGGGAGAGACATGAAGCAGCCAGGGGTGACACAGTGCGTGGAAAAGAAGAGGTGGCAGTTTCTCTCATTTCCAACTGGCCTTATCCATCCTCTGTGTCTCATCTGCCTCCCTCCACACCATCCAGCGCATCAGCCCCCTCCCCGCCTTGTCTGTCCTTGCCAAGGTTTAAAGATGCATGTGGCTTGCTGGCTCCCTGTCTCCCTGGTGGTGCCTGTGGCTGTTCGTTCAGTCGGTCGGTGGCGGTTCTCCCGGGGACGGACTCTGGGTCCACACCCTGAGGAGGTGTCGTCTTTGCGGTCCGGGTTTGGTGACAGTGGGGCTATTTTCTACAGAGGCAGGATTAAGCCTGCTCAGGTTTAGCTGCCTGCTTTGTTTCCTCTGACACTGAAGACTCCCACACACAGGGCTGTGTTTACTTGGGGGTTGGTGCTGTGGTACTAAGTTGCATCTTGCTCGTAACTACTGTGACACACTGCACACTGTGCCCTCGAATGTGCGTTTTCCACTGAAATGCGTGTATCACAGTCGAAATGCCAGGGTGTGTGTAATGTGGAGGCTTAATGGAGGGTTTCATTCCAAAATGCTACGTATCTGCTGCGGAGACATGTTGGTACAATAAGAAGGAGCTGTTCTTGTCCTCAGAAGTAGATCTACTTTGCAAACGAAGGTCATGAAATGACGCGTTCCTTTCAGTGTGATGAATAATGTGGATAATTATGCACGATTGTAATTCAAATGGTGGATATCTCATTTTGCAACAGATCTCTTCGTATTTGTCTTCGACTCAGCTTGTCTCTCCAGCTGCATCAGTGTGAAGGCTTGGGCTCTAATGAGGCTAAGTGGGATTTTGACCAAAAATCAAATGGAGAAATTAAGATAATTTTCAGATCAATCATACTGTATATTAAAAAAGTACAATTTAAAATCAATTAAACTGAACTTCCAGTGACGTTGTCATGAAAGGATCTTTTTCAGATCTACCCTCCTGGCTCCAAGCCTTTTATTAAGCAACAGATGCTCGTCTGATCTGAGCCATAAGAAGAGTCTGGAATCAAACAGATAGTAAATCACGTTTAAAAATGTATAACACACAACTGAATCTGACGTCCACATTTGAGTCTGGGTTTGATGTTGAGGGTATACGTGTTCACGTGTTTGCTGGCAACTTGTGTGCAAATACACTTGTGCAGTTGTTTGTGCGCATGTGTAAGTGTGTGTGTGTGTGTGTGTGTGTGTGTGTGTGTGTGTGTGTGTGTGTGTGCGTGCGCGCGCGGTTATCCTGAGCCGACCTCTGCATCAAGGCCCGCTTTAATGAAGCAGCAGAAACACACACCCTTTACTATAGCAGAGCACAGCACTATTCTTGACCCAATTCTCTGAGCCTGCTCCTCTGAGAGCTGCTTGATAGTTTTCACATTTTGTGAAGTTGCATTGTGTGTGGGTGTGCGTGTGCATGTCATTCTTTGTTTATGTGTGGTGGTTGGTATTCCTGTGTGAAACTGTACTGAGTACGTTTTTTTTCCCCCTGAAGGGAAAACGATTGATCCCCGGAATGTGTGATAAATCCCATCTTCACCCTCTCCTCTCATCTGAGCCCAGCTTTGACTGGTCTGGCTTACTCCGAACATTATCCCACATAACCAAATATGACACCCCAAAGAACATAGGCCGACAAACACACACAGACACACACATACACACACCACTCTAGTTCGGAAAAACAGTTCATTATTTCTTTAGTGAGGTTCAAGTTGCAGGAGATGTGGTATTTATTCTGCTTGTTTATTTTCTTCCTCTAAATCAGCGAGCAGCGAGCCTTAGAGTGCAGCAGCCTTTGAACCACGGCCTATCCCATGACTGCAGCCCTGGGTATTAACCCAGAGCCACTGAGAGGCTTAAAAAGCCATCAGCTCATTGTCCGGAGACACAAAAACCCCCCCTTCCTCCAAAATCCCTCCCATCCCTCTCTTCTCTTTTCCTCCTTCCCTCCTTTCTTAAGAAAGCCTTGAGCTGGCCTCTGCTGGCATTCATATTAATCAGTTTTAAGGGTCTAATGAGATAAGTGAGACTTAAGGGGAGTCCCCAAAGTGGCCTAAGCCCTCCAGATAAACAGAGGTGATGAGCGCTGCCTATGGTTACATCCTAAGGAGTGTGTGTGTTTTCTTTTTTGGCACAGTCATGCATACAAAAGTGTTTAAAGTCCTTAATCTCACGGTTGAGCTTTGAAAGCCAAAACATCACCTTGAGACAATCATCACCTTGCCTCGTAAATGGGGAAGTGATGATGATGATTTTGGTTTGGCTGGGCTTGTTAAGGGGCTGAGAAGCGAGTGCATCTGTGAATTTGACCGACATCAGGGTTTTTTTCCTCGATGACTCCCTCCTTTGTCCTAATCCCCACACCCAGTTCATGCCCTCTGCTCCTTATCCCGCCAAGTATCCCTGGAATATAGGCCAGTTGGTTTCCTCCCGCTCTTTTGCTGTTTGTGCCATATTGTCCTCTCTTTCTTCATCCCATCCTCTGTCCTGTCTTCAGGATCACCAGATCTTTAACCGTACTGTCCTTGTACTTAGCTCTGGGGGTCCTGCTGAGGTAGCCCAGCATGCCCACTGTCAGCATTAGGGTCAGTGTTGTGGCTGCAGCACTTGGCTGACAGTCGCCTATGCCCCCCCCTTTCTGTTTTTCTTGTCTTTTAATCTTTTTTAAAAAACATGCACTCCCCTAACCCCCTCCCCATTTCTGCTTCAGCTCAACTTCAAGACAGACAGACAGAGCTACAGTGTGTGTGTGTGTGTGTGTGTGTGTGTGTGTGTGTGTGTGAGAAATAAAGCATGGCAGCCAAATGAGGAAAAATGTGGTACCAGCCAGACACAAAGAGGTAAAGATGGCAGCGATGTTTCTTTCAGTTTTTGATAGTTTTTGTAATTTTGACATTAAAAATTTGGACTAATTAGGCAACAGTGATAGCTGGAAGGATGGTAGTAACAATAACAATAATAATAATATTAATAATAATAATAATAGTAGAAGTAGCGGAGTTGCTGCAAGGGGGACAAGTCCTTGGAGAGTTCAGTTTCACCTGCTGTTCTGTGCCTCAGGGCCGCTGGACACCACGACCGGAGACATTCCAGCCAGGATTAGAGCGTGCATGGCAAACGGAAGCACAAATAAGAGGCAGCGAAGGGGCTTTTTTCGGAAGCTACACAGTGTTTGGCCTGGCTGCATGAAGGTTAATGCGCCTTTGACATTTTTACAACATTTTGGACGAAATTCACTTTCAGAATTTGTGGTTCCTACAAGCATTTTTCCATCGAAGACACAGTTAAAAATTATTAATCCTGAACACGTTTAAGATCGAAAACAATCTTTTATTACATCAATTTGCAGTTAAAATATTATCAATAAAATATTTAACATTTAACAATAAAAACTGATTGACTGGTGATTAAAAAAGTGAAGTAGCAGCTGCTGTTGAATTGAATTGAAGAGAATTTTTAAAATTGTTTTAGTATATCATTTTTAATTTTTAATATATATACAAATGTGTGTTGACAAAATAACATGTTACGGTAAAATTCAGTATAAAAGCACAGAATTTTATACTTTTCAGCCCCTTTTATTTTTTTTAACATTCAATAATTACTCTTTAACTTCAGGTTCATTGTTTCTTCCAATGGGTATTTATTTATACATATTTTTCCCCAGAAAAATTTTATGAAAACTTGAAACTTTCCCCTGTTTAAAATTTGGCTTAGCTGTGGAAAATATAAATGTGCCTCTTGATCATTATTCCATTTATGGAAAAGCCTGATAATGTTCAGATATTTCAGTGGTGTGATTTTTTTGTGAGGCACAGGGTTGAAGTAGATTATTAGCCTGTGGGAGACGAGGTGCATCATATTTCTCGTATTGGATTAGAATGCGTGCTTGGCTTTGGGTGAAGTGATGAAATATTCATTACTGTTTGTGATCTCGAAGAAGAGTAGCACTTGCAAACCTTTGCACGCAATTCATGAAAAATGAAGTCAAGGTAGGCATGTTGTGAACATGAAGGTGATGAAAGGTTGTCCTCTTGTCTGGTTCGTATGACCTTAACTGAAAAAAAATCATGATGACTGGTACAACTGTACACTTTCCTCTATAGGAGCTTGCTTTCTGCGACTTCTTAAAAATTATTTTTCGTGTTTAGAACTTATGTGTACTTCCCAGAAATTGTTTAAATAGATGAAATGAATAAATGGAAGATGACTTTGTTTGAAGATTCCCAGTTTTCTTGTTAACAGACTGACAGGTGTCAGCCACCGGTGTCAGACTTGTCAATCTTTGAGCGACATCTGGTTCACAGCTGCTTTAATAATGCACTACAGCCATAGTTTTTATGTCCGCTGCAGCTCTCCATCCTCTCCATTCTCTGGGATGTAGAGAGCTGTCCTTACATTAAGGCCAGGTCAGGCTGCGTCTGCCATCGTACATTAGCAGCAAAGCCATCCTGCCTGTATCACTGGTAAGAGGAACATGGCACGAAGATGGCTGAATTATTCACACTCATAATCGGCCTTTATGTCCCGCTGCCAAGCCTGGCCCCACTGTTATTCTAGTGCATAATTGATAGTGCTCAGAAGTGGAAAAGTTAGAATAGCAGAAGTAATGCGAAGCGAAAGTGTAGTCAGGCAGCACAAGAAGGGAAGACGGGGATTGGTGGGGTAGTGAGGGGGATAGAGGGATGGAGGTGGGCCCCTATAGGAGTTTTTACACTGAGCTTGTGTTAGCCTTTACGGGGCTTAGGCCCAGCTAGCGTGAGGATCGCGTGTGTAGGCCAGCCAGACTGCTCGGAAGGGGGGAGAGGAGAAGGGGATAAGAGGGGGATGAAAGGAGGTGGGAAGGAGAGAAGATGCAGATCCAGGGTAACAAGGCCTGACGCTGAGCCGGCCCAGAATGTGGTCTGGTTCTCCCCCAAAGTTACTCTTGGGCTCCTCTGTGGGCAAATATACTTTTGAAATCCAATTGACTTTGATTCTGGAATGAAAAAGTTTATTTTTGTCTTTTAAATATTTGGGGAGGAGCAATCAAGGCTGCTCTGTTATCTGCACAGTTGATTTGTACTCATGGGTTCGGTTTTCGTTTGGACATAATCCAGCAGGTTTTTTTCACTACCTGCTTGCTCAGGCAGGTAAGAGAGGCATTGACATCACATTACAACCATGCGATACAATGATCAATAAACAGCAACCTCCAGAGAAGAGCAGTGATTGGCTCTATTCCAGCAGTCAAGAGAGGCCATCTTTAGAGAAATTGAGTGAGACGACCTTTGAAAATAAATAATCCTCCTCTGTTGGAAATAGGAAAAATGCTGTCTGTTTCACGTCCTCTTTTCATTAACCCGTCATTGCGTATGTTTGTCTTTACCTAATTCCCCAAAGAATTCATTCCTACATTATTTCCTTGAGCTAGATATTTACATGGTTTGATACTTAAGTCAGGATTTTTTCTCCCCTGCCTCCCCACATCTTCCGTCCACTTGTCTCTGTGAGCTCCCTCAGCTGAATGGAACAACCTTCCATGGAAGTTTGAATGTCTCAGGTGAAGGTGTTAACACAGCCCCAGGTGTAGTCTATTTAACACCTCTCTGACCCTTAACAAAGCCTTACTAACTGCTGCCTAGCTCTGCCTTTTGTGTTCCATAACAAAGCCCTTTAGCTTCTAATAACACCACTGCTCTGCCAGTGTCAAGAGAAACCTGAGATAAGGTCCACATCAGAGAGTTGGTGGGAACTGTTTAATCCGCTTCTCGAAACCAAACCAACACACAACAGGCAGGGATCATGTTTGGCAAAGTGGCCCGCTTTGATGGAGGGATCGGATGGTGTGAGTAGGAGGAACGGGGATGACGGAAAATAGAAAGGCGGCTGAATGCCGGTAGTCTTTTACGGAGCTGTGAAAGAGAACATCTGGAGAATAATGCAGGGAGTTGTACACAGTGTGGGCTAATGCTCACTCACACACACAAACACACACACATGCACACACTAGCAGTATTACATGCTGTTATTTTTATGGTCATTTCATGATTCTGCGGATAAATTCAGCATTTCCTGCTCTAATCACAACCAAAAATAAATTATTTGCTCAATTGCATCAGTTTTTTGTACATGCATGCAAATATATTGACCATGCCTGGTCACAAATAAATCAGTAAACAGTGACCACTTCATTTTCACTGAAATTGAAAGAGATATTCCTTCTTCTCTTTCTCTGAGTCTCTATTTATTTTCTAGAACAAGGACTCATGCACTTTAGTTACAGTGCCAAACACATTGTTATCATTTAAATGAAAGCTCCACATCCGAGCTATATATTTTTTTTTGTCAACATCACTTTTGCAATATATTAGAAAGTATCTCTCACCAGCGTCACTACAATGTGGCCATAAAGCCGTCGAGTGGAAACATTAGCAGCGATATGTCTCAGAAACTCATAAAACCAATTTACGAGTGCACTTAAGGCCCATACACCTACTGGAGCCATTCTATAAAGATGCAGACAGAGATTGCACCAAACTCCCCCCCCAATTACCCACATTTAAAAGTAATAAATGTGGATCGATAAGTGATAGAGGGCCTGTTAATCCTGGACTTACCCAGTTATTTCCAATTGAGACTCTCCTTTTCAAACTAAAATTGCAGCATTTACAAGCTTACCATTGATTTGTTTTATTGTTCTCTTCCTACAGGCTATTGCTGCACTGCACTGTTTTTGCAGTAGTCCTCAGGAACGGATGTTTTTTATCTTTTATAGTGTGTAAATTCTTAAGAGACTGGCCTTTATCTTATTAAGAGAGAAATTGCAAGCACCAGAATGCTTTTTATTGCAATTATTCTTTTTATATGCGAATAATTCATTTTTAGATACCACAAATGAGAAAAGAATTTTAATTAAAGGAAACTTCAATAATCAACACTTCAATATAAAGTAAACAATGCTGCTGCTCTGGTGTGTGGAAACAATAATGGCAGCCCCCTATGAAATACATTCTTGGTCACCCTGCAGCAGGACATGAATTGACCAGTATGCCTTGCTGAGCTCATATGCTTATTTACAGTATTTACCGCTTGGCTCAGCGTGCCAGTGCTGGAATGCTATTGGCACTAGCAGGTATGGATTAGACCCCTCTCTGTCTCACTGTGAAGTTAATTGAGGGAATCCTCCTCCCACAGTGGACTGGGGCTGTCTCGGATCTGCATGCAGACTCAGCTTACAAAGCACTACAGTTTCACTTTTAATTTGATTTGACGATTTCTGACTCCAATCTGATGAGACTGCATCCAATAAATCATTTCTCAGTGACCTTTTACGGGCTCCGTCTGAAAAAAAGCCCTCCTCGTCACACTCCCAGCCCCCCATCACCATTAATGTAATGTCATTAATTTGATATAATGGCTTATTATGGTGTCACTAATTAGATTGTACAGTAGTTAGCTGTGATATCATCCAATTCTACCATTAATTGCTTCACTAATGATATGCTTTTGCATATTTACATGTAGCTATGCAATTACTCTACATGGCTTCATGTATTGACAGGCAGAAGCAATGCCAAAGAAATTTATTTCTCCCTTTGTAATACTGGAATGGACCCTCATAATTTTCTAGACCTAGAGTATTATCAAGGAAAAGTCTCATCAGGAAATGCCAGTGCTAATGTCCATGGATGGCATTTAGTTGAAATACCCAAATGGCTGACGGAGGATGAGCTACTGTCTTTTTGATACATTTGTCTGAACATGTGGTTTTTATGTGCAGCTTTTGTGAAAAAACAGCCAATTAATCAAATGTCACAGCAAAGCTCAGAATAGCCATATGTTTATTTGCTCACAGGGCATATTGTGATGTATTAGCATTAAAAAAAGGCAGCTGATTTGTGATTGATGTGCTATTATTTGCTTGTCATGGCTTATCATATGGAATTATGTATAAACGCTTCCATTGTTAGAATAGGAGTCGTTGAAATCTCAGTGGTAATTTCATTTCTTCTCCTTGTGCCCTTGAAAGCCATAGAGAAATCCATTACTTTTGTACATGCCGATCTCCCAGTGGAATTGTATGTTATTCTGTCTGTTGTGCAAATGTTTTACTTCCACATATCTGGACACAGAATAATTCCTCTCCTTCTGGCTTTGTTTTCTCTGTGTCTCTGCTGGTCTTTTAATTGTGAATTTTTCCAGTGTTTTACAGCCTAGTAATGATTTTATAGCAGGCTGTTTTATACCGGTGTCCAAACCTGCAGCCCGGGGAAGATTTAGTGTGTTTCCGCTGTTGGGTAGTGAGCTCTAATTGGAAGGTCAGGGGGACGTGTTTCAGAGTAGCAGGAGATCACCCGCATACTGCAGATTTAAAGGTTATCCAAACCCACCCGCAGACATAAAGATGTAATTTTCCTGTTATTATATTAGCCATCTGGACAGAGAATATTGCATGTCGAACTGATTTAAAAATTTAATTTTAAAATTGGGCCGAAACTTGCTTAAAAGCATCATTTAAATAACTTCATCAAACATATTTGTCCTTTCAAAGAGTTTAGATCACACTGTACTATCATTCATAAAGGGTATTTTAGTTTAATAGGTACATGTGCTATTTTGAAAAATTTCAGCGCAAGTGAAACAGTCCTCTAGGTTGCTTTGACACCAGGAAGATTTTTTCCATCCAGCCATGGCGTCTCTCTTAAGAACAGCTGCCTCTGGTCCTGCATGGCATGCCAGAAGTTAACCACACTGTAGGCTTGGCTGGAAGGCTGAGACGTCTGTGTGCTCCACTCTATGTGTGTCTGAGGGGCTCCGTTTCTGCATTTCGTGCCACATTTCGTGTCTATCGCCAGCCCTTCTCTCACGCTTGCCTGGTCCTGTGTCGTTGATGGGGTTTGGGTGGAGGGTGGTGTGAGGAGGGCGTGGGGGGGGAGGAGGGTGGCGGCTGGTAGATAAGTGGTCGATGTCTGGCTTACACTGTCGATGTAGGCTGGGGTAGGCTGGGTCACGTGGTGGGCCCACAAAAAAAAAAAAAGATCTCTCTGGGTGATTCTTGGCACGCAATGTTTTGAACTCAGGCACACACACACACACACAGCTTGTAGACAGACTCCTACTGTACATTCCCACACACACACACACACACACACACACACACACACACACACACAGATAAACAGTATTTTTCTGGCTTCCAACCTGATTGAGGTGGGCATGTGTGAGCTGTGTTGCACATTTTGTGCACCTGTCTGTATCCACGTCTATTAGTGTGCTGTGGTGTTTTCTCCTTCTGTGTGTATGCGTGTGCATCCAAGTGTGGCTCAGTGCCTTTCCACCCACCCTTGGTAGCAATACGGTTATTGACAACAGAAGGAAAGGTGAAGGTTCTGCAGACAAAGAGGCAGAATGTGCTGACCAGAGCATCCAGCGACAAAAGGAGTGAAGAGTGTGGGCTGAGGCGAGGGTGCAGTGAAAGTAGATATACCATAAACTGCCTGGCTCAAATGAACCGGCTTGGCTTGCTGACCAACACTCCTCTATTTTATTTCTTCCTTTCTTCTCCTCCTCCTCCTCTATCTCTCCTTCCACTATTTCTGTATCTCTCCTCTTTTTTCAGAGGGCTGTCTGCCATTAAAGCACAGGGAATTGATTTTCTCATCCTTTCTTTCCCCTCCTTTCTTTTATTTAATACCCCTCTGCCATCGCCTACCCCTTGCAGCCCGAATCAATACAGTATCTGCATGTACACTGGGATAAAATACAAGCACACACTATAACTGTCACAGCGGGGGTCTGCTATTCTTAAGCCAGCGTCCTGTTGTTCTTCATCCTTTTGCCTGTTTTCTCTGTCACTTGCTCTGTCTGTCCCTGTGTCTTTCCTCCACCTCCTCTTCTATTGTGTCCACTCTCTACTCCCACCTTCTTGTTTTTTTTATTCTCTTAGAACGCCTCCTCTCCTTCCCTTTGCTACCTCACCTCTCATCGAAGCTAAGATGTAATGCAGAAAGGTGAGAAAGTTGAGAGACTTAGAATGCATTTAAAGTGCCACTCAGCTCCCCTTTGCCTCCTCCACCTCCTTAGGATGGCTTGTAATGAGAGTCTGAATGCATGCATGTGTGTGTGTGTGTGTGTGTGTGTGTGTGTGTGTGTGTGTAAGTAATGAGAGTCATATTGGTTCTTCGGTGAGTGAGAGCGAAACGCATTTTAACCATTGTAACCTCTTATCCTGTGTGCACATGTATGTTGGTGCATTTGCATATCAGTGTGTGCATGTGTGTGTGCAGGTTACACGACATATGCAGAGCCGACTCTATCTTCAGTCCTCTCCGCTTTAACCCTCTCTTTGTCCCCAGTTGAGCTTCGTCCTGAGAGAAAACAGAAACGGGCAAGTGCATGTAGGCCCAAATACACACGCATCCTTCACAGAGAAAGCAGTCAGGGAGAAGGAGTGACACACAGTCGGAACCACACTGACACCACTTCTCCATCCCTGTCTCTCTACTTGACTGCTTGACTATATTCAGCGGTTCTGTGGAGCAGCATTGAGAGCTGCCAGGCCCAGTGTGGAGCTCCCATGCTGGGCTTGCTGTTTCCTCGAGCTCCCCTCTTTGATGACAAATGACCTGCGTCTCCAGATCAGACACTGGGAGCTGCCATGGGGGCGGGGTGAGGGAGGGTTTAATAGTGTAAAGTGCTCCGTTATATGGGCTGAATTTAAAAGAGGCACCGGTGGAAGGCAGTAAAGAAAAAAAAAGACCAGATAGAATGACCCATATCTGTGAGAAATGGACTCTTTGAAGCGACGAGGACCTCATTCACCTTTCTGTTCAATGAGTCACCTTTACTTTGCGTTGCAACACACTATGTGCATATTTCTCACCGTGAATGATGTTGTTAAAACATCAGCTGTAAGCAAACATTTATCAAGCGGCACTGCCTGAGAGATACACCCATATCTGTGTGCAGGACAGACAATTAAACACACACACCTATTGGAACACAATGAGGCTCATCACAGCGCAGCGCTGAGGGAACATTCCCTGTAGCTTGAATTTACAATTTCTACAGAGTCCTCTGGATATTCATGACAAAGAACACAATAGGTTCCCGTTACACATTTGGCTCAAGGAAAAATAACTTCAAAATTGACAGGGTGGTGTTGCTGAGTAATTTAGGCCTATTAGAATAACCGCTGATTGGAGACGCTATTATTTCTGTGTATTACTGAGTAAATGGCCTCTGATTCACTGCTTGTCACACAGGACGGGGCAGCCCAAGGGGGGCTGGTGCGACTAACAGTTCCTCTTTGTTCACGCCAAGGTTTTCATCAGGCCTTCAAGACCTCCATTTTTTAAACAGAAATGCCTAATTCATCCCACATGCTTCCCTATTCCTTCTCTCATTTTCTCCCCCTTTTTTTTCATTCATTTTCACATACCGCGCACACACGTCACACATTATAGCTGCACACACCCGCAGCCCGAGCGGTCGTGCAGATGTATGAACACAGACAGACACACATTTACATGCGTATACGAGCGCACACCTTCACCCTCGGCTCCCCCTTGGCTGTACCTTTCTCAGTCAGTCAGTCAATGCTGGATCTTGCTGATTCAGACAGCTGTCACAGCAGCATCAGCAGTGGGGGCTACGCCAGACAGACACCATGCAAAGCCACGTAGACATTATGCTGCGTGTGTGTGTTGGTGAGGGGCTGTGTGTGCATGTGTCTGAGCATGCATCAGTGGTTTAGGTTAAGTCACTTTATGCTGCATTCAACCAAAATGTATGCTGTAACTGCATTCTCTGCTATTTCACAAAGGCAGACAGGGTGGCCCTGCGGTTAGAGAGATGGTGCCATAAAGGAGAAGTTGCAGATTTGACAGGCAGTATTTAGCGCTGAGTGCTCTTCAAGTTGGACTCTCACCTGCTCATTCATTGCAATTTGCCCTGGGTAAAAGTGTCAGCTAAGACACCTAATTTTGTGACAGATTGGATATGACAGCCAACTGATGGCAAAATGTTTTTAGTGATTTGATACAGAGGAAAATTCACCGCTGGAATTAACTTAGTGGGAAAGTGAATTAACCTCAAACTTAAAGGGTCAGTTCATCCAAATTACGAAAAACCACATTTTCTCACTACTCACCTCCAGTTCTGTCTAGCCATGCAGAAAGTTTTCATTTTAGTTGTTCTTCTGAGATTTCTGCCAAGGCACCAAATTTGGTTTGTGTTGCTCACAGCATTTAAAAATTACCTTAAAGAAAGTCAACAATGTTGCTCTGGATAATCCACAAATCCGTTAACAGTTTTCATAGGCACTATTTCTCTGGTGAAAAGAAGCTCCAGTGAAAAACTGTTGACATTGTGTTCGGTGGATTATCCAGAGTAACTGGGGCACATGTTGCAGTTTTTAAATGTAATCTCTCAAGGCTGTGAGCGTCACAGAGAAATTCACTTCCGCTGTACTCGGCCGGTTATCTGATATCTTTGAATGCGTGAGTCGTGTGAGTGTTTGTGTGTGTTGTTCTTTTTCGAGAGCGAGTCCACTGATGGTTGATGACTGTGTGAGCACCACTTGGGGTCCTTAGCTCCCACTGTGCCCTGAAGGGGGGGGTGGCCTCCATAGATTAGACACCATCTGTTGGCTGGCACTTGACAAACGCATAGCCTTCTTTTGCACACACACATACACACTTAGACAACCTTACACACATCCTACACATCTGTTGGACTTTTCACCTTTCCTTCATTATTTGCTCCTTTTCTTTCTGCAAAACTCTTCCCACCGTCACCTTTTCACAATTATTTTGTTTCCTCTCTCCTAACATTTTTTAGCCTTATGTTTTCACCTGATCTTGTCTATTCTGTATGTTCATTTGCCCTTTCTTTTCCTTCCTTCTCTGTATCCTCCTCCCTCACTTCCTCATGCCTTCCCTCTCTCTATGTGTCCTTTATCCTCAACTCTTGCTTTCCTTCATCCCTCGTTCCCTCCTTCCTGTCTGGTGGGAGTGTTTGGGTGTGAAAGACTGTCATTAAAGAGATGCCCCCTCTCCTGCTGGGAGTAATCATCTATGAAAGAGGACACATTAATGTTACCACAGCGAACACTGTTTGCCCTGTGCATGTGTGTGTGTGTCACTGTCTGAGTGGCCCATGATGCCAACATGGCCCACTTTGTTTCACTCAGCACTCCCTCCTCACATACCCACCAAATCCTCCCTCAAGGTCACTTAGAGCACACTCTGTGTTTGTGTGTGTCTGTTGCTGATCCCATGACTCTTGCTTTGTTGTACCTTTATGAAAAGGGCTCATTCTCTGCTGAATCACAGACATATTTTTCAAATCCTGTTTTTGGAATTGGCATATAATCTGCAGACGAGTTTCGCAGGAACTGATGCTGAACTTAAATAAATGTGTGTGAGGGAGTGTGCTTGTGTCAGCGGTGTGTGTGTGTGTGCGTTTGTCTTTGTAAGTGAGTTGGTGCACAGGCTCTATTTTTGTGTTAGCTTCGTTTGTGTTTTGCTTGTGTTCATGTGTGTTTGCAGGCATGTGTGTGGCATCTCTGTGTTTCATCCTTCCTCCTGGTGTTCAATGCTCTCTGGCTATTCTGAAGGTCAGAGATGACACCGTGGGAGAGGGGTCAGTCATCACTGCCACCCCTCCACCTCCTCCTCTCTCCATCTCTCCATCTTTCCTTTCATGTATTCTCATCTCTCTCTTGTGTGGCTCTTGGTATGTGGACTTTATTAAATTTTCCTCCGGGTGGGTGACGGAGAAGACAGGAGGGGATCAGGGGAGTCATCCCCTCTTTTCTGCTTTCATCTGTCTCTCCTCTTTCATTCCCGTGAGGGGACTCTGGTTGTAGGGTCCACACGGTGAAAAGGTAGACCAGGTACCTCTGCCCTCTTTGGGCACTGTGCTTCACAACAGCTCCCTGATTCCATCTGGAGGTCAGAGAGTGGAAAAGAGATTAAAAAAAAGGATCTCTCTCTCTCTGTCTCTCTCTTTTCACACTGACACCATGCAGCACTCTCTTAAAGGCCTGAAGCCTGACAGAAAGGTAAAAACTTTGATCTGCAGCACTGCTCTTCTCGTCAATCTTCCTCAATCGATAGAAATTAAGAAATGTGCTTTGCAACAGCAAAATAAGGTCCAGCTTGGAATTGCTTTGCAAATTCAGTTAGTTGGATCGTGAGCTCTTTTTTTAATGAAAGGGTCAACAGATCTTGTTCTACTTAAACACAACGAGGCAAGTTAGAGACAAGAGCTCATGAGAACACGGATATGTGTGTTGTGTGTGTGTGTGTGTGTGTGTGTGTGTGTGTGTGTGTGTGTGTGTGCGCGCGCGCTACACACTCACGCAGACTGTAAGAGACATGGGGGATGACATGGAGGAAAGAGGGAAGGCAGTGCAATTGAGAACATGTTTGAATATTTTGTGCATAAAACAGAAATTCAATACATTGAAAACTAGTTTCTGTGCAATCTTGTTTGTGTTTTCATTTGTTTACATCAGTGTATGAGTGTAATGAAAGATAAAAGAATGTCTGTAATGCCCCTTTCATTGTGTTTTCCGTCATTCACTTCTTCGGTAGCTGCTCAGCGGTGGCGATGCCATGTTGCTTTTGTTTTTTGTACTGTTATGAATCATATGGCGGTCTGCCCTCGGGCTTCCTGGCTCACACTGTCTCTGTTACAGCCAGGGAATCAAATAAGGTAATTGATTGCTTAAAATGATCCTTTCCTCCTTTTGTTCACTGCTCACACTGCCTATGCACTATAGCGAAAGCTTGTTTATCAGCAGAGATTATTTACCCATATTCCCCATGGGAATAATGAACTTTTGGCAATATCAAAGGATCTGTTCTGCCATCATATATGGCATGATGACACAACACAGATGCATAATAGATCCCTTCCTGCTAACCTTAATGACAGCCTCACAGCAGTTCATTTGATAGGAGAATAGAATGTTTAGCCAAAGATGCAGAGGACAATTCGTCATGTGCAGACTTCCACTGTTTTGTATAATGTGATCCTCATGCAACTGACCTGACCATGTATTTGCTTAATGTGATCATGCAGAGGTCACGGTAACAAGAACAAATATCAATCCCTGCAATGCGCTGGGTGACAATGTGTTTGCACCCAGTGGACAGTTTGTTCAAAGATTTCCCAAAAGGGATTGTGACAGATAAATTATTGCTTTCCCTCTTGTTTTACTCTAAACTCTGCCACCAACAGAGCAGGATTAATAATTTGTGTTAACAAGAGGGATGCCAGCCTCCTTTCATCCATCCTCAAATTGTGCCCCTCTCTGCTTTCACCCCTGTCATCCTGCTGATTATACCTGACAGTTCCTCCTTCTCATCGTCAGAGATGACAAAGTGTTTCTCCTGTGCTCCCAGAGTCTCATCCCTCACCCACGTATGGCCCAGATCACAGTAGGAGCAGATATGAGACCAGGGAGGAGATCCGTCATGACTCCCCTTTCTACCTGGAACTCATTTTTCAGCTCCTGGAAAGGCGAGTGTGAGGCGTCTCTTACTGGTTAATGTGATTTATCCACTAAGCTGTAGCTTGGTGGTGGCCAGTGTGGCTACAGGAGCAGCCAGACTCACAATTAACGCTGATTTATCTGCTCGCTCTGCTGTGACGATAAGAAAGACGCTTCTGGCTGAACTTGGGTTGAGTTGTTAGCGTTGAAGTTGATTGAGGAGTGCTTGGAAATAAGTTATGTGAAACACTAATAAACAGATTGTATTGTATGAAAATGTATGAAAAACAGAAGAAAAGTCAAATACCAACTTGGCCCTGTTACTCACAAGGACACCTTATGTCCATGATGGCACTTATAATAGTATTAAATATAATCATGTTCTATTTGTATCCACACCACTGCATTCTTTCTCTTTGGTCACATAATAGGAAGAAAAGCTCAGCCACATAATTTAACACAGTACTAGGCTAATATGAGACATTGTAGGCAGCAAAGACAGACATTTAGCAGTATAGTATTAGACAGGATTAGGATGATTCAGTGTAGAAAGGAGGCGCTGGAGATGACAGCTTTAGCCACACGTTTCACTAGGTGTCATTTAATACAGCTCCACTGCTGAGCCAAAATTAATTCACTCATGATGACTTCTGCTCTTTTCATTTTCTTTATTTATATATTTACCCTTATTGCATTTGTTCCCCTGTCTCTTTTTCTTTGCATTCCTCGCAGTTCTAATGGGTTTATTTAATTCCAGGCTTTTTTTCCAATGTGGCAGCAATCAGAATACCACAAATTTGCAAGAAAATTAGTCCGTTTCATGTGTAATTATTGACATGGGGGGGGGGGGGGGGGTGTTTGAAACACTCACACATGCCCATTACTGGTTTCTTTGAAGCCTGCAGAAGCTTGCTCTGTCAACAGGTTTGTCAAGAAACCATGACATGATTTACTATCACCTCAACAGTTTACTTCATGTCAGATAGCTTACACGTGTGGTGAAACGGTGACCACATTTCAGAATCGGTCAGATTGTGAAGTGTGCAGAACATTTCGGCAAACACACTGTGGTGAAATCAAAACAGTTTTGCATCATGTCTTCCACAATGTTAGAGCATGCCATAAATCACTGTGATCCAGATTCTCAGTGTGACTTATTCCACACATGTCTCTCAAGAGGTTTGGTGAGGAAAATGTTTTTGTTTTTTGGGGAATTGGGGACTGAGAGGGGTGAAGGGGTTTAGGTCTTGGCCTAATCTACCTCCAATCTGGCATTGTGTGAAGAAATGCTGAAATCAGGCCATGGCTGGAGGTTAGGTCAAGTCCCAAATGTAAACCCACAACATTCTTTGAGCCATAATGGTGTATCGCATTTGTGCCTCCTGCAGTGAGTGCGTGTGTACATGCATGTGTGTCCGTGTGCATTTTCACACTTCTACCATATCAACTTCTATTTCCACTGTGTGGCGTAGCATGGGGAGCAGGGGTCTCCAGGGGCCCCGGGTTTGTGCTAAGAACATTATAAAGGATCGTGATTGCAGCCGATTGTGTGAGAATGTGTTTATGTATGTCTGCATGGGGCGCCGACAGGGCTCTCTCCCGGGGTCGGTTTTAATTCCAGACGGACGTGTGAGGACTGGCAGAGTAAAAAAGTGTGTGTATGTGGGGTGTGTGTGGGTGGATGGGATCCATAGATGCAGTGTGTAAAATGGTTATTGTAGTGTAATCAGCGTGGTGACCTGAACGAGAGTTAATATTGAGGAGATTGACCTTTTCTGTTGGCGGGAGATGAGGGGTGCCCTCCATCCCCTGTGGCTTTATGTTAGCGTTCTTTCAACACCACAGTGCTTCAGATGCACACACACACACACACACACACACACACACACACACACACACACACACACACACACACACACACACATGCGCACACGCATGCATATACAAAAGTATGCAGGCATAGTCAGCATTCTTGCAGATGTATGGTAGTCAGAATCAGTAATCCGCCCACACATATATACTGTATATAAAATAGACAACTCTCAGAGGTGTCAGTCCTGCACATCTTCTGTTGTAGCTGAAACTAGAAACAGGCTGGATGGCTCTGTAAACTTCAAAGGTGTGTGAGAAATAAAGGAAAAAAATGAAGAGGAAAACTTGTTGGGTGTTCTAGGCAAGCCATTGTTCTCTTGAGGAAAGACACCTTTTTTACTCGCTCTCATCTGTAGTTTCATTTGCATTTGGGAAACCTGCCCAGTCATACCTTCCCATGCCCAGGGGAAATAGCTGGGTGCTTTGATCACAGAGGACTACTTTGCTTGCTAGCGACTACTTCACTTATCCTTTTCTCATCCTAGCCTTTCTCCACTTCTCTGGCTCAGTTATTCTCTGACTTCATCTGCTTTCATAACCTCCCATGCTCTCTCCCTTACTCTCGCCTCTTAAATCCTCCCAGTAGTATTAAATTTGTGTTTATCCCTCCAGCCTGCCTCCCCCATGTCTCCGGGTCCCCAAGGAAACATCCAAAGCACAGAGCCCCAGGTAGGGAGCCCCAGGCTGGGCTTGTAGCTGCCAGGGGAGCCCTCACAGGGATTTGTGAGCTCCAGAGACCCTGTAGTAGCTGCACAAGGTCTTGTGTTGCACCAGAGAGAGATGAGGAAGGAGAGCGGGCAGAAATAGAGTGCAAGACAGATGGAGGGAAAAAATAGTCAGAAAGGAAAACCAGGGAATAAGTGGTTTTCTTGTGCACATTTAGGATTATAAACATTTGTGTTTCATTGTAAATCTACACTGCTGGAATGGAAATGTAAAGGCCCTCGGCATGCATGCCTTAAACCCCTCCTACGAGAGCCCCTGCCTACCATTTGTCTGATGGAGAGAGAACAATTGGTCGCAGTGGTTCCAGAGGCCCCGTCTCAGTCTCTGCTTTGTGCAAGGATAAGATGATGTCCCATGCTAAGAACAAAGCCGGATAATTGACCCCCTTCAGTGGTGCTAGCTTGGCTCATGTGGCCTGTCGGACACAGACAGCTTCCTGTGCACACATATGTGTACACATGAATGCACTGACAAGCATAATCACGCTCACACACAGGCATTCGAACGGGCAGAAAATGCAAACAAAACGTCTCGCACTGTTCCACGCTGGCTTCACTTTGATTGAGCTAAAACAGCACGTGAGTAAATGTAAGCTATATGTCATTTCTGCCTACATGGCACGTTTTCACTGATCTGCTGAGTGCCTTTCAGTAGCTGAACGTGTATACACCCTGTAATCTTTTCTGCTTTGTTATATGGCCTAGGTGTAAACTTTCAGCTTTGATTGACATCTTTGCAATAGGCAGGGTTTTCTCATTCCTCCGTGTGAGTTCAGCATTCTTGGTGCTCAATGATGGACCGCACTTAACTGTGACAGAACAATAAGCAATATTAAACATGCTTGGTTACAGTGGAAACATACCTTGTTGCTCCTAATCTCCTCATCTTTGTCTCTTAAATCCAAGTGCTTCTCGCTCTGTATGTACAATGTAAGTACATAATGAACTGTGAACATCATGCTTGAAATCTGAGGCGTTCTCCCTCCAGTCACCATTTGCAGGCTACGCAGAGGGGAAGAAGGAAAAAAGATATTACCTCTCTGGCATACTGAGGCAAAAAACTCTTATTTGGTATTCAATACAGTGTTAAAATTACTCATGAGGGCTTCCAACCTTTCCTCTCACAAATGGAATTGATTTGTTTGTGAGAGAAATAACGGAACAAAAAAAGTTTGCAGCATAATTTGCTTGAATCTGTGGCCTTGCTTATGAAGCAACACTCTCTTTCTCTCCCCATCTGTGTGTGTGTGTGTCTCCCTCATTGTATTATCGAGCTTGTGCTTAGTGCAGGTCAGTCACATCAGTCATTCTCAGATGGCCAGAGTAGCAATATACTGTATGCTAATTGTTTGCTGCTTAATATGCTACATCAATCAGGACTAATTATGACATTGTTTCAGCACTCAGCGTTGTTTCAGCAAATGAGACTGAGTGGGTGAGAGAGACGGGAAACAAAGACAGAGAGACGCTTCATAAGCAGAGCAGAACACAAATACAAATGCAACTGAAGATGTGCAGTGTATTAAAAACACTGTATATCTCCTCCCTGTGTAGTTCTCGAAGCCTCGGGGGAATTCCTGTGTTATGATCAGCCTACTGTTATTTCCACTGAACTTTCTATTTTAATGTGCATTTACTTCCCAGCGCATTCTCTCTAGGATGAAATTGGAATTAAATGTGTTGCTTTCAAGAACGGAGATGATCATCTCCGACTGAGCTGGAGCTCCAATTACATGCAGGCCAGCAAAATGCACAGTGCAAATATTAAAATGTGGCTTAACGAGCTCTTCCTGTGAGTTGTCTCCAAATATGGTACATCACTTCAATGGCTGCCGCATTAATTGCCTTTCATGATTGATTAGCTCAGGAATTCCATTCAATGTGCTCCCATCACACAGTGGAACCACCTCCTGTTACGCTGAATTATTGTCAGGTATTGGGACGTGCAGGGCTATCAAAATATTATTTCTGTTTAAAGAAAGTGTAAAGTACACACACATGAACACCCTGCCTTGCACACTCTCTCTCTCTCTCTCTCTCTCTCTCTCTCTCTCTCACACACACACACACACACCTTTAAAAACTTCTTGACTGCAGTGTGTGACCTTCTGGTCGTTGCCAAGTGCCTGGGATGGGGGCCCTCTGGCTTGTGAGGCTTTTTAATGGACTCCTAGACAGTCCATTTCTATTGTGTGTGGAGAACAACCCGGGTGAATGCAGCAAATTAATCACATTTGGACCCGGACTGGCTGCCACTTTTCACTGTGAGCCCCCTTGCTAAGGTGCAACTAGAAGGACTACAGGGGTCAGACAAGCACAAAATGGAGGGCCGAGGGAAGAACAGGGGGAACTCTTTAGTTAAGCCCCGAGCTGAAAGATGAACAAGGCTGTCATTTTGTATTCTAGCATGGCCACTTTTGCGCTCCTGCTGCATTTGTAGTAGTGGCTCCACGTGTCTTTGTGTGCTGCGTTAGTGTGTGTTTGCATGCCCGTATAGGCAGGGACGGAGAGTGTTCTTGCTGTTTTGTTGTGGCAAAGGTCAGCTTGTAGTGCCAGCTGGAGAGAGGCCTGTGAGGCCCACTGGATAGGCAGACTTGGAAGAAAATGACGGTGAGCGAATGAATGAAAGGTGGGGGGAGGTGGTGGTCACAGTGGGTTGGAGGAATGATGCAGAGGCAGGTAGCTTACCACACAGATTTACTGTCTGATACTGTTTATTTCATCAGAGCACATAAAGAAGCAGGTGATGCTTTCAGAAGAGGAGAACAACATTGGTTAGTTTGTTTGAGATTATAACAAGCAGAGGCAGAATGAGGGTATCGTGGGAAGGAGGAGGAGATGGAGGGAGGAGGATTTAAATGGGTAAGGGGAGGTGAAAGCATGCAGGAGAGGAGAGAAAATAGGCTAAGCAGTGAGAGGAACCCCTCAGCTCGCCGTGGCCCCTGTTCAGTATGCATCCCCACTGTTTGGATGATAGTGAGGGCAGAAGAAGGCCATTGTTTCTCTCGGATCTTCCTCTCCATTGAAAAGAGAGATGGATGGAAGAGAGGAAGAGAAGAAGGAGAAAGACAGAAAGAGGGTTAGGGTGCGGGGCTGACCCATGACCCACCCTGACCCGCAGACACCCGCCACAACCGGGGCTTTTGTCTGAGGAGGGAGCTTTCTGCGACCTCCTCCATGTAAAATCGAAACCCCTGCAATCCTCCCCTTCCCCCTTGGACCCACTCGAATGTGACAAGGTCAGGGTTCAAACACTGTCAGGGGCCCGGGGCAGTCAAATAGAACTGGGAAGCGGCATAGTGCATATGTTTTTGTGTGTGAACTTGCGTGTGTGTGTGCCTGGATATGTGTTTATATGCTTGTGTGTGCAGTTGTTAAAAATCTGTGGTCATGTAATGTAATAAGGGGGCGTGTTGAGAAGAACGGCTCTCCCAGGGTTTTAGAGCGGTTAAACTAATGCCGGCTTTATGTTCGTTTCAACACCCTTTCAGTCCTTTTCTACCTGTGTGTGTGTGTGTGTGTGTGTGTGTGTGTGTGTGTGTGTGTGTGTGTGTGTGTGTGTGTGGTTACTTGGGTTCCAGATTGCTGCAGGGATTCATTATCATTTGTCCTTTGGTTTCAGCGTAAGGAGCTTAAATGTGTTTACCATTCACAAGGAAGGAAAAGTTTTGTGTTTTCAGTCCTTGGTGATATCAAGAACTGTTAACTGTATCCAAGATAATCAGACACACACATTCACACAATATTTCTCCTTTATTTCTTTATCCGTCTATACCCCACTTTATTCTCTGTTTAGTCTTTTCATCATTGGTATATCGTAGTTTATATTCATTGGAGAGCCCATATACTACTGCAAAATCACAGGAGCCTGACTGTTTCCATGTGTTGGGTTTTATTGCCGGTTTCCTGCCTCACTAATGTGGATTTTATCGACTCAGCATGTGGATATTGATGTTTGAGAGAAAAGTAACGTTTCCCTTTTTGAAACTTTCCAACCAAACCCTCGGTGACACAGTGGGTTCTTGGGCTTTAGGAGTTAAGTTCTTGGACACACATGGACTGAAGTCCAGTATCATATAAACACATAAACATGGTTTCTCTCTCTCTCTCGCTCTTTCTCTCTCTTTCTCTCTCTCTCTCTCACACACACACACACACATTCACACTTCAGAATAATATGCTTTTGGGATAAAATAAATCACCACAAGATCACACGCACCCAACGTCAAGTCCTTGGCACAGCTTCCGCCAATATAAATGAATTTCATAGTCCTGGCCAGTGACTAGAAAACATATATTAACATTTTCCTCTATATTTCAAGCTTGTCAAATGAAGATGGGAGTAGACAGAATATACAGCTGGTAAAAACTTTTTGACTGATGCTCGCTGGCTGGAGTGGAGCATTTAAAGCTAGAACAAGTGGGAGGGAGAACGGGAAAAAGCGAGTGCGAGGAGCTAAATGTGGAAAACATGAGGATGCTGGCAGAAAAGCAGGCAGTCGAGCTGTGGGGGATCAACAAAGGGATGGTTTGACATGGCTCTGTCAAACCAGTGTAATTACTAAACACCCCAAATTACATACCCTCATTTAGTTGTACCCTATCATTTACCACTATCCACATAGAGCTCGTTTTACTCCTCCTCTCTGTCCTGCTCATTCGTGCTCCCTTTTCGTCCCTTTTTTTTTCCCCTTCTCTGCTTTCTTTCTCATTTCTGCTCATTTATGTCTCTCCATTTCTCCACCTGTGGTTCTGCTGAGGCTTTCGGTGTTGTGTTGCATCCTTGTAAGGGTCCCGGGTGTTACCCCGGGCTGCATTCCCGTGAAAGGTAACACACCTACACACACGAAGAAACTCACATGCCTGCATTTGTGTTCATTTTACTGCTATGAAAAAAATGTATGACCGTGATCTTTGGCACTAATAGCAGTGTGGACTCAGTGCTTCTGAGGAATTTGGTAAACAACCATCAAGGCAGAGGCCTTGGAGAGAAACTGACATAATTTGTCTATCACAAGATGGGCCGAGAAGCGATGCTTTCTCCACATGTTCCCTTCAGACCCACTGTGGGTGTGAGGCCTTGTTGTGAGAATATGTATTTACATTAGTCCCCTGACAGTGAGGGAAACATCATTTCCACAAGCTCAGCCCCTCGCATTTCCACAGGCATGATGGAGACAACCATATGTTTAGAAATCAGCAGCAAGACTCGAGGTCAGAGTGCCCGCTGTGTACATCTGCGGGCTCCTTTTGTGTGTACGCCCAATGTGTGCACGTGCATGCTTGTGTATGTACTTGCATATTTTTAAGTATCTTAAAGTGCATTTGCGGGGAAGGGTGTATGCCAGTATTAATCCCCTGTGATTGTGCTGTTCTGATTGCAGCCTTGCTAGTTTGCTTGGATTGGCACCAAAACTGGCACAGGCAGACACCAGATGAGGAGCAAAGCCCCTGCCACAGACTAAATAACAGGCTAAAATACCTATATCCAGTGTCCCTCTGTCTCACCCACAACACACTTGTAGGTTTTCCGGTTTGGCTTTCAGTGTGTACCTTTTTGATTGAGTTCAAACCACTCTGCATGCTGCCTCGCTATCTAAAGTGTCTCATTCTGTTTGGGAAAGAATGAAGCACTTAGGGACAAGTCCTGTTCCATCGTTTTGTGACTGTTTGCACGACTCGAGACCTTGTGGATAGATCAGACTGTTGGGGCTCTCTGTGCCATATCTCTGCTGTGGCAGCACTCTGATGATGTCATAAACCTGCTCCAGCCCCTCTACATCATGGCTGACATTTTCACGGTTGACGGGACTTCGAATGGGCCGAGCGCCTCGCATCAAGGAAGGGATTCCATTACTACTCTCGTAACTCATAACTCTCTCTTGCACACATACACACACATTGTCTCACAGCTACTCACAAAAAAAGGGGGAAAAAAAAGGTAGACTTGAACCAGAGGACACCCGCCTGTTGGACACCCATTGTGCATGTCTGAGGAGGTGTGTATCATTCTCAGTGAGGACATTTGGGGGTTTTCAGGGTCGTGGAGTGTGTGCTCAGTTGGTCTCTGTGGTGATAATTGCTAGGCGCGGCCTCTGATTTATTGTCCCATCAACGGCCACGGAAACCATCAGCGGAGCGATGCAGATGAGCGGAGAGGTAACGAGATGAAAAACGACAAGAGCAATGGAGAAGTGAAAGAGAAGGGGCTGTGATCAATAGGAGAGAGTGGTGTCCATTTGGGTAATGGACAGAGGATCATAAGTGAGCAGGGTCAGAAGCAGTTTCATTATCCACTCCATCCTGATCTCCGTCTTGTGGCCGCGGGCATTTGCCCGTGCGTGTGCAGGTGTATGCACGAGTGCGTGTGCATCTTGGGTGCGTGTGTGTGTGTGTGTGTGTGTGTGTTGGCCACACACAGTGGTGTAGAGACAGGTTGCGAGCCAGCTCCATTATCTCACCCATCAGCTCTTTTTTCTCATCTGGGCCATGTTAAGCGAATTAGAACGGAAAGAGAAGAGGCTGATTAGACAGGCAGCGTGAGAAGCTGACACAGCTTTAAAGAGAGCATTAAGATGGTGTTTATCAAACGTCCGCAAAATAATAACAAAAAGACTCTGGATCCATGCCTCTGATTCGATTACCTTGCTTGAACCATCACCGCTTCATCATACTCTCACAGCACATGCACATTTGCTCTCCTTCTCCTAGAATTCACTTCCTTTTGTCTTTCCTTGTACTTTTTGTGTGCTTGTTCAGGTGCACAGGAGCATTTGCATGTGTTTTGAAGATGCAGGTTAAATTTCCAAGCCACCTCCTAGAACCCCATCTCTCTGCAGAATTCGCTAACTGATCCCACCTTTTGTAGCGATGCTTTGAAGTGTGTTTGCATTGTGACTGGCTGCCAGCTGCTTTCTTTTCCTCCTCTGTCTCTCTCGATTCTTCTCCTCTTCGCTCCCCCTCACCTTTGTTCCCTTCTGCGTTTGCTCTGAATCTTTCTCCTTGTATCTCTCTGACGCTCCTTACCTTTTCTCTTTCTCCCCATTTGTCTTCCAGCCTTTTCTTCATTATTTTCAATTCCTCCATTCACTCTCTTCATTCTTTCTTTTTTGCCTCTGAGCCGAAAACTGACCTAAATGGATGAGGTCATGGAGAGCTGTCAACACTATGATCATATGGCTGCTACCGGCTCTGCTAACAGCTGAGGATGCGCTTTCAACTCTGTGTTTTGTAATCTCAGGAGAAAATTGAGAGATTAATTTGTTGGAAATAAGGGCAGGCATACGGGAGGACAGGAGGTGAGACAAACTGATATTGTTTTGTATCAGGAATGGGAATGTAAGAATAGAAACAAACAAAACATTTGAGGTCTTAAACACTGAACTGATCTTCTCTTAAAACCTCCGTCATCCTTCTCTCAGATAGCTGGTGCGTCTGGTTGCGTGTGTGGTCACAGTTTGTCTGACTGGGGTGGCAAACCTTTTCAACACATGCTGAGACGTCAGAGACATCACCCTGTGAGAAGGTGTTGATTTGATCCCACAGTCGCAAAACCAACACACACACACACACACACACACACACACACACACACACACACACACACACACACACACACACAGGCAGACATACTCTTTTTCTGCTGGGGGATTTCCCTTTCAGCCCAGGAGGAATGTACTTAATGATTTTCAGACACAGATAGGATCTCACTTGTCTCACACACACCATGCAGGTAAGATGTTAATATATAGCTCTCTTTTTGTGCGTTTGTATTTGTATACATGCCTGTTTCTTAGGCTAGAGTTATATTTGTTGATTTCAACCTTTCATTTTGAAATTTGACATTTTTAGGGTGGATAGAAAGATGTACACAGGCATACAACTCATCACAGACACTCACAAAGACTTCCTTGGCCAGGTCAATGCACATCGGATGAATCAAAGCCCAAGAGTTCCACAAACATCTTTTCCTGAAATGAACCTCAACAACAAGCTGTCTTCAGTCAGTGAAATGCTGTAAATTCAGACAAAATGCTCAAGTTGTGCACAGCTGATTGACAAAAAAACCCCACTTTAAATTAGGTGGTCCCCTGAATTTCTGAGCTCTTCATTCATCCCTGTGGTTCTTACTTGACAGACACTGCTGCTGTTGTCTGTAACTGCCTCCACTTCCTGAGCTTCCTCTTGTCCATTTCCGAATGAAACACTATACTTGCTGTGGCACGACTCGTCTCTGGAAGTTATGTAATCCATATGTCAATAGTAAGTGTTTGGTGTGTTGTCTTCTCCTACCCTAGGGCGGTGAGTTAAAGTGGCGATCTCGAAGATCGATTTGGCGACACCCACAGTGACTGGTGGTAACAGCAAATGCGGTTTAATACTACAGATCACAGAATTCTGGGGAGAGCAAAACAAACTATTGTCATATTAATCAAGAAGTCAGGCAGTAATTGGCCTTTTTCCATCATTCTGTGAGCAACTGTGATATGATTTTATGCTGCATGTGGCATGAGTCTGTGAAGAGTTTGTCAGCTCGCTGAGAAGTTGAAGTTGCTGTGCAGTTTGTCGCCTGCTGCTCTTCATCTAGCAGCTCTGTGTGGCTGCTCATTCTTGTTCCATTACTCACTGCAATATTCCAAACTGATCTGCTGTCAAAAAATACAGAAAATGACCGTTACTGTTCTGTAACATCCAGTTCATAATACTGCTAATAAATAAGTATTGCAATACTTAAATCAGTGGGCCATAGGCTCAATCACCATAGCTCATTTGACAATAGATGGTGACTTAACAAACATTTATTTGATTAAAAAAATCTGATTATAGCCTTAAATCTTTAGCATGCAGCTGCTGATGCACTGCCTACCCTAAACAGCAGAGCCTTTATTGTCAAATGCAGCCATATTAATCGTCTTCTTGATCAAACTGTGGATTTACAGCAAAAGTAGGAGCTGTTTCACACCTCTTGCTTAATTACACAGGTCAACATTTACTTTAACAACCAGTAGTGAAAAATCTGACAGTTTGGTGCCAAGTTGTTGGTTTGTTTGCACCTCTGTGTGAGTTGTCTGTTGCGACAGAAAGAGAAATAGAGCCAGATTGGGAAATGCAATGAAAAACAGCCTGCAGGTATTTAGACAAGCTAGCCTTTTCTAATGGTGGTTTTCACACATGTGGCTAGAATGACTGCTAGTAAGACACTAAAACTCTTTCTGTCACCTCCAGCTTCATGTAGAGCTGCCTCGGGCTACTGTTGTTTAAACAGGCTGATGGCTAACAGCATGTGTGTGTTGCAGATGAGGTGCATCTGCTTTTTAATGTCCCCCCTGTCTTCTAAACGCTCCACACACATAGTCTCTCTGTCTAGATGGTTATAAATGGCTGGGTGTGTGGTGCCTGCAAGCTGTCATTAGGAAGCCATTAGGAGCATGCAGGGGAAGGACAAAACGAGACTGAACAGAACAGAGGAGGAAACATGCAACTGAGATCATCTTGGATCAGGCACACTACATCCTCCTCCTCTTCCTCTTTTCCTCCTTCATCCTCTCACCCTGTAGCAGACTGGAGGGGCCTGGCTAATGGCTGGCACACCTCCTTTCAACTGGCCCAGGCCCCCGGCGCTGCTGTCAGACAGAAAAATATATAGGGAGGTGGAGTCGTGGTTGACTGGAGGGGAGGGGAGTGGAGACAGATGAGGATAGAAATCTGGCAGAGCAAAGGGACACTGATATTGGAGAGTGGAGAGAAAGCGGAAAAGAACGTAAGAAGAACAAGGGAGTTTGGGGGAAAAGAAACAGAGGTGTGAGTGGAAAATGAGAAAGAAGAGAGGCCTTTTGATTTCACAACTGCCCTGTCTGAGTGACAAAAAACAGGAGATGGGAGGACAAGAGAGGAAAAATCAATAGTCTGACTTTCTTTTCCTCCTCTTTAAGGTTCTCTTCATCTTTCCGCAACATACAAGAAAAACCCTTCTGGAGCCATCTCTCCCTCATACTGGCTCTATCTAACTTCATCTCTCTTTTTTTGGCCCTCTGTTTGCCAGATAGTGAGAGATGAAGTCAAAGGACAATAAACAGGTACAGTGAATCAGAGAAAGAGGACGAAAAGAGGGAGCAGGAGAGAGAGAGAGGAGTAAATAAAAGCTTGTGAATAGCTGCTTGAAGCGTGGACACAGGGTCTCCTAGCAACCAGGACCAGCTATGCATTTCTTCTCTCTTTGTTTGATTTCCTTTAAAAGACTGAAAGGAGAAAATGCACTTTGATTAGGAGAAGGGTACTGTGGTTTCGTTCTCTATGGACCAGCAAAGGGACAACAGGGATTTAGTACTTCTTAGAGGGCTGGGCTGCAGGGGAAATGTGATGAGGGGAAGAGCGGGAGAGGACTGGAAGTGGATAATATCCAGAAAAGGGACTAATAATGAAAAAAAAGGTAGAAAAGTGATGAAAAGGGTTGGCCCGAAACCAGGACAATAGGACACACCCTGTTATGAGAGAGGAGCTGGATCTGTCTCGGGATGATGTGAGAGCTGAGGCAGAGCAAAAGAATGTAGGCCAGACTGTAAACCAGAACAGACATTTTGGAACAAAGGGCGATGAGGAAAGAGCGGAGGTGGAAGGAGAGTGAGAAATGTCAGCTAATGATCTTTGTGCGATCCAATTGAGCTCGGAGCTCCCAACACAATGTCAGGCCACTATAGCAGTTGATAACACCGATAACGGGGAAGGAGGTGGAGGGGTCGAATTGGACAGAAGTTGCAGGTTGAGTGGGGAAAAGGGTGGAAGGGAGGGTGGAAGTGAGAGTGGGTGAGGACTGAGATGAAGGGGTCAAGAAGGGGTAAGAAACAGGAATGGGAGTAGATTCAGAAACGATGGAACACAACAAGGCTCATCACTCTTTTCAGTTTCCCCTCAACTTGCACCAACTTCCCTTACCTGTGCTTTTTGTGACATGCACCACACACAGGACACATGCTGCACACACGTATGTGGTGACCACAAAAAGCAGCTGTTCTGCTGCTGTGGCATGACGATCAGCCAAAGAAAGTTTTGTTTGCCTTCCTATCGATTTGCCATGTTGACAAAACCACTGTGTGTCCAGCAAGGAAAGGGAGGATAAATGGCTGTGCGTGCATGTGCATGAGTCAGCAATTTTGTTGTAGTTGCATGCCTTTGTATTTGGACAATATGCAATGTGTACATACAGATGTGCAAGTTTTGGCTTTTGTTACACTAGCAATTTCTGTAATACAAACTGCGAGTGAGGGAACTCATCTGGGACACCACGAACTCTGAGATCAGAGGAAAACCATCTGTATATATGAGCAAGCTTATGTGTAATCACTTTGTGTGTTTAAGTATTCATCTCATCTAGCATGAAGCAATAGTGTAGATAAGTGGAGGACTGTTTCCTGGAAGAACAATAGATAATAGGATCAGAAATATACAGTAAACAGCAGTTAATAAACACAGAAGACGGTTTTTGGAAGAATTACAGAGAGTCAAAAATTACATGGCAAATACAGCTCAGTATAAATAACACTTTATATCAATGACGCCTCAAGTCGTCGTTCAAAAACAGTATGTCATGTGTTGATGAAGATGGCAAAGTTGCAGTTGGCGTGGAGCAGAAGTAGACAGGAAGGGAAGGAAGGAGATCAAAGGAGGAGAGATTAGATCGTATCTCAAAATTGACTTGGTGGTGCCACCCTTGACTTAAGATAATTAACATCCCTACCTGCAGACAGATGGAGAGAAAAAAAGTGACTTGGCAGATGGATTTGAGGAAGCCGAATGAAAGGCAGTCACCGGGTGTGTGTGTGTGTGTGTGTGTGAACATACACCTATACATAAATGTGTTTGTGAATTTGTTTGATTGAGAGCCACTTGTCAAAGAAGAAGAGATAATGAGTGCAAATGCCAGTGGTACAATCTGTTTGTCAGTTGCAGAAGAAGACAAGGGACATCGGAAGGATATTTATTAGTAACAGTCACACAGAGTGCGGTTGACATAGTTTATGAAAATATAGATACATTGCTGAAACACACATGCAGAGAAATTCTCAGTGAGACTTTACCCTCTAAAGATCTGTGTTCCTGCTTTCTAATTCAGAGCCAAGTCATTCGATCTAATACAACCCCAATTCCAAAAAAGTAAATATAAATATCAATGCAAACAGAAATAAAACAGAAAAAGTTCTAATCCTTTTTGATATATGCTTGACTGAAAACAGTACAAAGACCATATATTTAATGTTTTATCATCAGCTTCATAGATTTTTGTAAATATCTGCTTATTCTGAATTTGATGCCAGCAACACGTTTGAAACAAGTTGGGACAGGAGCAGCAAAAGACTGGGAAAGGAAACAGGTGTTTTGCAGCATTCCGCAGGTAAACAGGTGATAGTATCATGATTGGGTATGGAAGGGGCATCCTCGAAAAGCTCAGTCGTTCACAAGCAAGGCTGGAGCGAGGTTCACCACTTTGTGAACACATGATTGTATGAAAGCTACAACTACATGAGCTCGGGAACACTTTGGAAAACCGTTTCCTGTAAACACAGTTTGTTTGCAAATGATTGCATTCTGCTTTCATTCATGTTTTACAGCATCCAAACTTTTTTGGTTGTATAAACTGCTTCCATATCAGTTTATTCAAGTATGTTTTGCTGTCGATTGACAAAGATGGATAACCTTGCTTGGCCAGCTCTCCTACTAATTAAACACATACTATATATTCAGCATGCAGCCACACACACTGTTGTGGTCAGCCTGGTTGCGTGTGCACACCAAGTAGATAATTCGCACGTATGTCAGAGAGACAATATGCTGCTGTGTGGGTGTTTCGGAGGGTGGATAGCCAAAAGACACAAAAAAGAATGAAGATGAGTGCAGGGTGCATTCCTGCATAAAAGCCAGCCAGCCTGCCAGCCCTTGTTCCTGTTTACCGTAAACACCCTCATGCCAATCACTCTGTCTCTCTCTCCCTCTCAGTGCTGTGACTACAAGCCAGCATGTTGCCTTGAGCAAGTTTCAGACTTTTGTGGTGAAGCTTGCACACACATGCAGGAACATTTGTCACTGTATGCAGGCAGGTCTCACTCGTGTACACTCACACACGCATGTAGGCAATTCTTTTTACTCCCACGCAAATTGTCCTATTTCTTGAAGTCGCGTCACGATGAGGTGTTTTTGAAGCCTGTGCGGGAACAAGGAAGGACTTATGACTGGAAGATACATGATCTGATGCATACATGCTGCAATCCTTGCCAGCAGTAAGTCACCTAATCAGTGGCCCTGAGGACACAACTGTCTATCTACCTGTCCTGCCACGTACCAGAGTATCACCCTGTCTTTCAGCTGGCTTACCAGTTCTGTTGTGTGTATTTGGATATTTTCAAGGTGTTGGTGTGCTGTCTTGGAAGTGTGAGATGCCTTCCTGACAGGCAACCCAAGCATGCTGGAGGGCATGGCAAAGAACGGATGCATTGTTTGACCAGGTGTGTATAGAGGTGTGTGTGAGGGAGGAAAAGACAGAACAAGACAGGAAGAGAGAGAGAAGACAGTGACAGTTAGACAGGAGTAGAAGGACGAGTGTGACAGATTTCTCTGCAAGGCACGCAGCTGCTGAGGCATCGGGATGGTGGTTGAACCAGCATGATGATGAACCATGATGGATCAACACAGGGCCCAGTAGCCGCTTGGGGCTGCTCTCACTAGAGCTGAGTGAAGGGAGGGGAAACAGCCCCTGGCTGCGAGTCGACACAGAGCCAAGATGGAGAGAGGACACTTGGGGCATTTGTTTATTTATTTCCTCCCATATGCTGTATCCTCTGCAATGCTACAGTGAGTCAGCTCAATGAGGCATAAGGTGAATGCTCCATCAACTCTCTGAGGATGGGCGGGCATTTCTGCCTCAAGAGCAGCTTACTCGAACTTCCAGCATAGAAAGTGGTCCTTTGGAAGGTTTTGGATGGGAACAAAGCTTTTTTGGCATTTCACTTCAGGCCAATGGACTTGTGTTGCTCTTTTGAGTCGCTGTCCAGTTTTCTCTCTCCACAATGCTGAGATTTAACAAACAAAAAACAGAAGCCACAATGTGCCACATTGACAATCCTGACACAGTTTCGAACGCAACAGGTAATTAATCTGGCAACCGACATGAACCAAAGCTTGTGAAGCAAAGCTACATTGTGGTGTACAACAGCAAATGTCTGTGTTTCTTTTTGGCTGCCTGTTTGTTTCTCATCCCCATGCGATCACACATTAGTTATAATCTGTTATGTTAGGCTGTGTGTGGCCCTGAAAGAGAGAGAGTCCTCTAATGCCCACAACTTGAGAAACTGTAACAATGCCATCTCATTATCAAATGCCCTTCTTTGTGTTTGTTTACACCATATGGAGAGATTGAAGCCAGAAGGGTAAAAGAAGGTTTTGACTCATTTTACATCCCAAATAGTTTTGACCTTCTCATTGAAATTTAATTTTAAATCTTACCTCTTATTTGTGCTAGTAGCTTCACTGGTTCACATTAATATGTGCAGCAAAAGGCCAAGAGAAGAGGTGCAAAGGGAGGAAGGATTAGACACAAACATATACTCACACCTGGAAGCTGCCCATGATGAGTGTTTACCTAAACACCGTGCTCAAGGACAAAGGGCAGGCGCCTGTCAGTCCATCTGTGTGCAGATTTTTGTAGTTAAACAAATAAATGCAAAATATTTAGCTATACAAATGTAATAAATTACCCATGGCTTCTATCACTGTAAAGGGTTGCACTGGTTTTTGCATGCTTTAGACAATTATGCAAATCATGCATGGTTAGAAGTCACTGCCAAAGATTCTCTAAAGCACACCACAAGTTTTTTGACAGATTTCTGGTACTTATAGGCTACATAATATCCAGATGGTACAGTTACAAGTTGGGAATGTGTTTTCAAACCTTTTCCTTGGTTTGCTCAGCTGGAAACTCACATCCAAGAGTCTACTGCTAAACAGAAATCTTTCCTGTGCAAGAAACAACCAATTTCTCATTATCCTTTTCACATCATGTATGTTTTTTCTCCAGAATTGATTTTCTGACAGCAGAGCTCGTGAATGTGGTGCTTTTTTGGCAGCTGACTCTTGAATCTTGGACGTTGAAGTTTGCTTCAAGCAAGGAAATGCACCAAGTCCATCCAATAACCAACGTGCTTTGCGTATTGGATGACTCTCATGAGCTGTCATTTGATAATGGAAAAAACTTGGATGCTTCTTGAAGATTTTTTAATTTCATCCTTCCCTCTAAAGGTTCTGACTATCCGTTCAGTGCTTTAAACACAAGGCTACAGTTTAGTGTAATCCTTTAAGACTACACACATAATTTCAAATCCACTCAGGATTAACAATTTAACGATCTTGCACTATAATATCCACACCGCCTTCATTCCATCCACCATTCCCCTCTGAATTTAAGACAATAAAGCCCATCGTCTTTTCCTCAGAAAGATGCGTCATTCCCTTGAGAGATACTCAATTCCAGCTATGGATTTAGGCAATCCCTGCTTGTAATGACAAAAACCTCACACACAGCATGCATCTCGGAGGCAACTCTCAGCGCCTGAAGCAGAAAGCTGCAAACGGCGTACAACCTCTTTAGAAACAATTCTAATGGGAGTTGTGGCAAGACAAAATGAATTCCCAATGCCTAAATCAAATTAGTCTGTGTCCAATCACAATCTGATATGGAATATGCACCAATCTGAAGAGAAAGCCACATGGAAATAACACATAGACAATGAAGGAGAACATCTTGTCATTTTCACACAGCAGAGGCTGGAGTTGAAGTGTTCTGTGATAGGAAACCGCTCCATGTTTAAACAGCCCTCTGCTACTTTTATCTGTGCACATACTGTATGTACTGTAAGTGTGTGTGTGTGTGTGTGTGTGTGAGAGAGAGAGAGAGTGCATCTGACAGAAGACAGTGCTCATGAGCGTTTACATATGTGTATCTAATGAACAGTAATTTCATTTAGAGAGCAGTTAGATGGGTGGTGCAATCAGGCATCCCATTTCAGAACTCTATCCCCCCCAGGTCTGTCACTCACATACACACACACACACAAACACACACACACACACACACACACACACACACACACACACACACACACACACACACACACACACACACACACACAGCAACTCTGTGACTCTGAACGCATACAGAACAAAGCGTCTCCTGGCTGATATCTAGCTATCTAATTATTCCTTTTTTCATTAAATGGGTAAATCAGATTCTAATTAGCTGGGCTGTCATTCAGTGGCCAGGGAGCTGGAGATGGTGAACACCTATTGGACAGTATTACTCTGAGTGTGTGCAGGGATGTGGGTGTGTGTGTGTGATAGCATATGCTCTCCTCTCTGTCCCTAGGGCGAGGTAGAGGTCTCTGGTAATTACTTTTGTTGCACCAGGAAAGAATGTCGGTAGGGAGCAGGAAGGAAGCCAGCAAGAACCAATCAGGTGTTAGACCCTTGATTAAAGCTTCTCCAGATGTATCAATATACACAGTTTGGAGGATAGACATGAGCATACTTTGAATACACGCTGAGCAATTTAAGCACAGGCTTTATTCAGAAAAACAATGCACATTTGCATAGCATCCACAAAACAATATCTGCAGCCAGATCACGTCTTAGGAATTGGTGCACGTTTTAGTGTGTGTGAAATGCTGACATTTCTGAATGACTGTCTTCCCCAATTTGCTCTGCTTTGTTATACATGTTTTAGTAGTGGGTAAAGGAGGCATCAAAGGAAATAAAGCAGAGAAGAGGGTTGTGTAACATTAACCATGGCTCCTCTGACTAATTGGCCCTCAAGAGACTCACAAGGAGGACACTTTCTTCTCATTCCTGTCCTGCAGCAGGACAGTGCTCTCACTCTGCATCTCACTCGGAGCGGGAACACGGTTTGCTAGGCTCTGGCCATTAAGGACGTGTGTTTGCGTGCATGTGAGTGCATATGAGAGGCTGCTTTGGAGGATGTGTGTGTGACAGCATTCCCTGTCTGATGGGATGTGGCACTGCTGTTTGTCCAAACCCCATTTGAATTAGCTGAATTGATGTAAAACACTTCAGAAATTACTATCTCCCCCAGATAAGATAAACATCAACTCATCAGGAATTCCAGCCCGGCACGACCGAACAAGCCTGCCAAAGTTTCCCATCACTAAACCTCGTGTAGAATGTCAATGTCCCTTACTACTGATTCTGATTCTAATCCTAACCAAGGCCCCTTCGCTCTGGGGACGTACTAAAGATTTGTTTGGGAGGCTTTTGAATTTTGCCGGACCTCTACATTTGGCTCCTTGTTTCGAGCCTGTCTGGTGTTCTAAGTTTTAATTGCAGTGGGTACAGAAAGAGAGAGGACATGTGCAGTTTCATTGTGCGCCTATGCGTACGTCCCATGTGTTCAAACGTGTGTGAGACAGTGTTTGTAAGTACTGGTGGGAATTTGGATTTGGTCTAATTGAGAACAAAAACATTCCTGCATAATGTTCACTTCTTAGCATCACCACTCAATGCTCTCTCTCTCTCTCTCTCTCTCTCTCTCTCTCTCTCTCTCTCACACACACACACACACACACACACACACACACACACACACACACGCACACACACACACACACACTTCAGGCAGCAAACGGGGTAAGAGGTGAGACAAAGTTTGGATGGTTTTATGGCCTGTCCTTGGTAGTTTGTTTTTGGGCTTAGCCATTTCTGATGCAGTGCAACATGTAACTTAAGTGGTTGGTCATTGTCTCAAAAACTTAAAATAACCTGTGTTCATGTTTTTGTGATGGTGTGATGTAATGACCAGAGGCTAAGAGGTACATAGCATGATGTTATTACATTTGTAGAGACAAGTGTGAAGTAAATGGATTGTAGAGCGCTTAACAATTCTGCCTCTCATTCACCCATTCACACACTGATTGTGGCAGAGCTGCTGTGTGAGGGGCTTGCCCAAGGACGCTTCAACAGGTGCGGGAATTGAACCGACAACCCTGTGATTAATGGATGAGCCATCGCCTGCTTTGTCTCCTCAATTAACTTTGGTTTGGTTTTGGTTGCCTTAACTGCACTTTTACCATGGCGGTGGCACATCAGAAGACAGCTGCATGAATCATTTTTGTAATGGTCATTAAGAAGGCAAAGGCAAAGCACACATTGTGTCAATAGCATACAAGGACTTGTTGGTTTCTTTGTATAAAACGTGAGTTCTGTTGTCAGCAACAAGGGTACAGTAATATGGAAAAATGGAAAATGAAAACATCACTTGAACGTTGGTGCTCTAAGGCGTGTGCTTCTTGTTCTTTGCACCTGTATTTGTACTGCACAGAACACAGAATCCTTCTTTGTCCCACACAGACTGTGTTCAGACAGCAACACCTACACCCTCACACCACTGTATATATACTGAGTGTTTGAACAGAGGACCCTGTATCTGTGCAGTACAGCGGTTGACCACAATCCAGCAGAAAGTCTGCTTATGATCCAAAGCCTCAAGGGAAGAGAAGAATTAACAAGAAATAGAGTGCTGCAGAAGACCGCAATGGTGATTTTGAAAAGTGCTCAAGGAATGAGTCATTATGTAAATAGTTACATTTAAGATATTTGTTCACTTGTTTAAACTGCCTTTTTTTGCTTCAAAGCAGAAGCATTTAGCATATTTAGGGATGATTCTTTCCTTTTTCTACACTGATTGAGAGCCACCCAGATGAATCATTGTAAACAAAGGAAAAAGAAACTTCTGTCTGCAGTCCTTTCAGCTCACTTCTCACACAGATGACATCACTGCTTAAGGGGTCTTATTTTATGCATGTAAAGTTTGTGTGTTTGTGTGTGTGTCTGTGTGTGTGGTATGCATGAAATTGTAGCTCATGAGTCATTTTATGGAGGATAAGATGTTGAGGATATGACAAAAGAAGGCCGAGACGATGTCGATGTAGCTGCGTCTTTTGTTTTCCATCTTTCTTTGTTCATTTTCAGTGTTTATTCTCTGAAAAGTAGCTTCTGACAGACAACAAGAAAATTCACTTTCTCTTTTTCCTCTGCTGTTTATTCCTCTGTCTCTCTCTCGCTCTCCACCCATTCTCCCTCTGTTCTGTGTGGGTGTTCTGATAGCTAGGCCAGCTCACCACATCTGGGCGCTGTTTGAAAGTACACTGTTATTTCGGCAATTAGGCTTAAAAACAAATAGAATACCTTCAGTTTACGCTTACCAGTCTCCATATATAAATGCCATTGCACACACGCACAAACCCTCTGTCTCATCATGCAGGTCACTCACTCACACACTCTCTCTCTCTCTCTCACACACACACACACACACACACACACACACACACACACACACACACACACACACACATAATGGCAGTCACTGTTTATGTTTGTCATCCATTTTTCATGGCCAATTAGGTGAAATGGAGAGCATGTCTCACTGAAACCTCAGCTATGGCAGGAAATCTCAGGCTTTGGAGGATGCACAGAGGCTTAGAGATGAGCTGGGAGTGTAGTGGATCAGGGTGCATGTGCAATTACCATGTATGCATGCTTTTGTGCATCCCTCAGGAACAGTCATTCACTGTTCACGTCATGGAGATGTGTGTGTGTGTGTGTGTGTATGTGTGTGTGTGTGTGTGTGATGCCACATAGACCATTGCAGTGTACAGTAAAGTTTCATCAGTTTGGGGCTCACACATCAATCACAGCAGATTAGCTGACACCTCTCCTACCCACACTGCTCTGCTCCCAGCCTGCAGGCCCTGACTGATAGGTGGGTGCTAGAAAAACAACACACACTCTAGCCTGATAGCAAACCAAAATACAAGGTCTCACTCTTCCTCTTGCATACACACACTCTCACACACACACACACACACACACACACACACACACACACACACACACACACACACATTCGTCCTCCTCTCGTGCTTATTTTCTTTTTCTCTGTCTTTGTTTGTCTCTCACTAACTCAATATTTTTTCTGCCCACTCACTGGATCAGTCTATTTTCATGTATATGTTTCTCGTGGCTCGCATGTGTGTGTATGTGTGTAAAATTTCACTGATTGTCGTGTCTCTCTGTGGTGGCTTGTCGCCCACTGGGCTCAGTATCAGGCTGATCAAATGCTCAGCACTCTGTCTGCCTGATCACACAGGCAGACGAGCGGATCCCCGATGATCGGAGCTCCAGATTACAGTCTGCTCTGGACCACCGCCCAATTCAGGCCTAAGGCTCTGCACAGCTGGGACCCCTGGATAGATGAACAGTTAGTAGATAGTTAAGAATGTGGGCGGTATCATTGGATTGAAATAAGCCAATATAAATTAGCACCGTAATATGGACGTTTAGCATCAGCATTCACTTGACCTGCTTAGAGAGATGTAGTCCCATTTGCCATTGGTAGAGGATTAGTCATCATTGGCCTAATACAGAACCATGCTGCACTGGCTTTGTTGTTCTTTTAAACATGTAGGATGGGAAATGGAAAATGCTGCAAATGATGAAAAAGGAACAGTGATCACAACAAATGATCTCGCTGCTTCTCTCTTCAGTTCCAGTGTTGTTGCTCCAGAAGTTTTTTTTTAACGTTTGAGCATTCCTGCTTCTAAAAGAGTGTTTAGATTGCATGCAAAGCCAGCATTATAGCTTGCTTCGCTCATGTGAATTTTCACCACTGTGGCTAACGAGCAATACATTCGTGTTAGTGTGACTACTGAGACGTTGGCTGATCTGAACACTTACCGCAAATTCCTGTTCTTCCTGTTATTTCCTTCAAGATTCCTGTTTTTCCCTCCCTGTGTGTGCATGGAGTGGTGTCGTAAAGCCTTGGCATTAGTTGTCTCCTCATTTACACCACCCAGAGTGAATTTTACTGTCTGTTTGTGTCCATGTGTCATTGCATTGACTTTGCACCTACTCCAAAATCTGCTTAGTGGTCAGTCTCAGTATGGCTTAAGGCTAATGAAAATCCTTCTTGGACTACTTAAAAAGCATTATCACAAAGCTGAAATCAGCGTTTCATCATTGCTGAAAAGTTCACATTCTTGAGATACATGGTTTTCTGCTACACGCACATGCTTGAGCAGTTGCAGCATTTGAGCTGCACACTGAGGAGTGATGTGGATGACAGGTACTATGTGGGAACTGTCGCCGTGAACATGACCGGTCTTCACCGCAGCCAGTGCCAGTGCTTATGTTTATCAGATGTTTATAGCACATGATCAAAAGTCAAATTTCCTTATTAAAGGCTGAAGTGTGAGCTGACTAATCATCTCTGCAGGAAACAAGATGAAAAGAGAATCACAGAGAAATGCTGAGAGATATCTAATATTACTGTAATGAGAACCACCTGCTTAGCTCTGCAAGGCCCTGTGGTGGAAACAAGGCCAATCACATTGTAATATCCCTGCACGGTATGTCGTCTTTAGTAGCTTGAATCATATTCCTTTGAAAAAATATAGGCTTCCACACACCCATGTACACACCTGTTGACTGTGCACGCTATTGTGTCTGACTTGGTTCAGTAGACCAGTAATATCAGCCCATGGGACCAGCTAAAATTGGCAGACCACACAGGGTGAGGATATGTGTCAGCACTGTATTTCTGTGTGTGTGTTTGTGCATTTTTGTGAGACTACACCCTGCCTTTTCTTGATTAATGGAGTGTGAAGGGATTATGCTGATTCAGTTCATAACTGGGGCACAGTGACACAGTCATTACACAGGTGAGTGTGAGTGTGTGTTCTCGTGTGTGTCTGTCCTTGCATGGCTGTTTTCCACACACAGGCAGGTGAATGGAGATGGCGGAGCAGAGAAAACGTCCCAGTCCTTTTGTCCTCTGTGCCAAAGGCAAACATGGCAGAGAGCTCTCACTAATCCCCTCCTCTAGCCTTATCTAAACTACACCTGAGAGCAAAGGAGAGGGGAGAAGAAAGGGAGGCGAGGAGAGGGGAGAAAGAGGTGTGAGCAGACGTAGAAAAAGAAGAAAACGTAGAAAATAAATGGGATAGATGAAGAGCACAGGAAAAATGTAAGGAAGGGTGAATGACATGCTGATGGGAAATGATAGGAGATATAAGAGGTGTGAAGATGAGTATGAGAAAAAATAAGAGAGTTATCGAGTGACAGAAACCGGGACTGAAATAACAGAAGAATACATTGTATAGTAAGAATAAGTGAGAGCTTAGTAATAGTTATACTGGATGTTATCAGAAATGTAACATCACACAAGATGTTTTCTGACTGTCACAACAAGGTTTCAAGGAGAGCTATATTAGGCCTCATCAGTTCTGCAGCCTTGCAATTTTAATCAGACTAAACTAATTCTAACTGGTGTCTACATGTGGACATCAAGAAAAAAGACCACTTAATACTTTGCTTCATCTCAATCTGTTTACAACATTACACTATATCCAACAAAGGATGCAAAATTTAGTGGCTACAAATGGGAACTCAATCCCTCAAACTAACTATTGCTGTCTGTATCTTTAAGGAAATCATGCAAATATAACTTGCTTTTTTTCACCAAAGAACCCTCACTTAAGTGAATCATTAATAGAAAGAACAATGCCATATCTCAGTGATCAGTATATTGATCAAGTGGTGAGTTAAAGGGTGTGGCACGGCTGTTGGCTTCTCATCAAAAGTTCAAATGCGCTACTATAAAAACTTTGAGGTTCAACTGAAAGCAAACAGCCCAGCAACTGTCATTATTACACCCTACTGATGTTCATAGAGATGAATTATCATATTGATTACTGTCCTGTGCCACCATGTTTACTGCTGCCAAGCCTGAGATGGTAACACAAGATAGAACAGGTTTTATCCTTGTGAATCAGCAGTGAAAAATATGAGTCAGTATTTAGATCGAGATGAGCAAAGAAGGCTGGGTAAACATTGCGACGTTTCTTGCCAATTTCTTGAACCGCTTAAGTGTAACATCTCCTTTTGTTTGAGAGACGCGGGATGCAGGATTTTCTCAGCTGCTGTGATAAGGCTTCAGTCAAATGCTAAAGCAGTCATGTTAGTCTGAACAGAGGGTACAGAGTGGAAATCTCTGACAACATTATTGATGGTTTCAGCCTGATCTAAATCTGGTTTTACTGGAGTCTCGTATTGTATTGTTTTTTCCATCCAGCGTGCTAACCTGCTCCCTCCTGTCACAAACACAACAAGCTAATAGATTATCACATTGTGTTCCTGGAGGCTGCTGAAGGCTAAAGAGGAGCAGAGGATGGATAGAACGGCAGAAAAAGGCAAAAGATTAGATGGATGATGCAGTCGGTTGTGTTGGGAGAGCACAGAGAAGAATTATCTCCCTCCCTCTTTCTTCCCTGCTCCTGTCTCTCATGTTCTTCCACTCATCCCTGTGTGTGTGTATGTGTGTGTGTGTGTGTTTGTTCACTCATTGAGAGCTGAATGCCGCTTGCAAGTGTGGAAAACAGGAGCTGCGTCATGGGCATTTCACACAGATCAACACCTGCACACACCCCACAAACCAGGCATGTGGAAGACAGACAAACACTCTGAGTGTTTATATGGAATCCAATAAAGATAGCCCCAGCTGTCTGTCTGTCTGTCTGTCTGTCTGTCTGTCTGTCTGTCTGTCTGTCTGTCTGTCTGTCTGTCTGTCCTCTCTCCAAGTCCCCACACCAAAAATCACACAACTCTCTTCTTCTTGCTTCTATAGACTCCCAAATCTATAATAAAATCTTTGCATGAGTGTTACAATTTATTATTAAGTCTTTGGCCTGAGATCCACGTGACAGCATTCCTCCAGCATATTCCTTTGCTTTTTTGTAAATAATATACCCATCTCTGGCTTCAGCTTGGTAGCAAAATGGGCAAATGCTTAATTTATGTGTTGGGTGAGGAAAGCAATGGAGAAAGATCACTTCTGAAGCAAAAAATATATGCTTTTTTAACAAGCATGAGAGCCCACAAACTGCGTGTTTCCCTGTGCCAGCCTGCATCTTTAACTAATCTTCTGGTGCGCCTACAGTTCTGGTGTCAAAGTGTGAATTATGTTCAGCAAACGGGACTTGGCTTCAGACGAAACATGTCATAGTAGGTGTTTGGCCCAAGGCACATCTTGATATCTTGTCATCTGCACATTTATGTGTGTGTGCATGCAATTAGTGTCTGTTTCGTTGTGTGTGTCTGCATGCACGTCTGTGTGTATGTGTGTGTGTGTGTGCGTGTGTGTGTGTGTGTGTGTGTGTGTGTGTGTGTGTGTGTGTGCGTGCATGATGAAGTGCCAGGCAATGAGTTGATTGGCCATATGTCTGCACAAATGAGCTCTTTATTTAATAAGGCCGGTGAACTAAATTGTCATTACTGTCAACATTTAACTGTGGTCCTCCCTGCCAGATGGTATTTGGTAATATATCACAGCGATGAGCTCTCTCAGATTACTCTTTACTAATTTACTACATGATGAATCCATCCCAGATTACAAAATGGCCCAGTTTTCAGTCAGATTACCTTGAAGAACTCTTTAGATTTCTCTTCACTTTAGACATAGTTTTCCCCTTAAATCTTCCCCTTTTACAGTTTCTTAAACATTGTTGTTATAGCTTACAGCTTTGTTTCACATTGTAGTATACTGAACATTTTTAGATTATGTCTGATCTGTTGTTTTTCTGCACTGTCACCTATTATTTATTATTAGTTCAATTCATTACACATTAGAACAGTTAACTTCACATTTCCAAAGTTGTGGTTGGCATCACCCCATTCCATCTTGCTTTTTCTTTGTTTTTTTTGTTTTTTTGTTTCTTGACCTGAATCGGACCTGTGCTGGTGCCTGTAGAGTAACTGGTAATAAGAATATAATAGAATAATAGCTAGTGGTGCAATGTGTATCTCTGAATAAAAGTCTCACAAATTCAAAACTTAATGATAATGATACCTAATGACCCAGTGAAATTACCAGTAGTCATTGCTCTGAGGAACAGTGTTGAACTAAATGTAGTTGCATGTAATTATCTTACATTTACAGTGTCTTATTTCAGACATTCACTATGTTGCTTCATCAGAACACATCTCACAACACATCATCCAGCATAATTTTCGTCTTGATGTTGGTGTGAGTGAGCTTTAATGGAGCTCTTTGTACTGCTGAAAATACAAGGCGAGAGGATGAAAATGTCAGGGATGTTTGTTAATGAATGTGATGTCCCAGATGAGGTCAGAAGCACAGGAAGGCAGTTAAACAGGTCCAGCACTGCCTAGCTGGCACTTCAACAAGAGGACAGAACCTTGGTTGATACTTTCTCAATGCTTTTGATCTAAATGTGCATTTGTACAGATGTGCGTAACGATACTAAACATGTTGTTTTCTCCAATGTTTTCTCTTGCAAATCCCCTAGAAACCACAGCTGGGAGGGCTTCCCACTGGGAGTGAGTGTGTGTGTGTGTGTGTGTGTGTGTGTGTGTGTGTGTGTGTGTGTGCGCGCGAGTAGTCAGCAGTGGTCCTGGAACTTTTGCTGGGTGTGTGAGTGTGCATGCATGGGTGTGTATACACAAACACAACTACATTGTGTCACAGTGTCCACCTTTACTTTCTTGTCTCTTCTTCAAATCTCTAGACATCAAACATCACACTCACAGTGTGCTCATAGTTTCTGTCTATCTGTGTCCTCTCTGTACTGCCCTGTGTCGTGCATTTTCGCAATACTTTCAGCCAATGGTCATGTCATTAAGGCTTCACTCAACGGAACAGAAACGAGTGCCAGAAAACAAAAGGGAGAGACTCAAACTCGGCTTCCTTTCTTGCTGTCAAGGCAATACTTCAGCTGCTTATCACCCTGCCAGAGGAATTTATTCTTCGATTTTTCCCTCAGATCAATGAGAGGATTTAAAAAGATATCACTAAAAAAAAGAAGTAACAAATCTTCTCTGTGAGAGAGGAGGAGTGAAAGGAAGATGCCTAATAAAACCACAGCAGAGTCATAACAAATTCAACCACAGAGTAGAAATTGGTTGTGTGTGAAGTGGAGACCTACTGTGGGCTTGGCAGTTTGGCTTTGTGTGCTCTTAATGCAGCATGTTGAGAAACACACTCGAGAGAGAAGACAAAAGTGCTCGCTCGCTGCGGATGCAGTTTGAGTAATTTCGCCATTCAATTCATTAGATATCTTCTTTTCATTTGATGCTCCATGTCTGCTCTCTCCTTCTTTAATGGGACGATGCGTACTAAGTGTGTCTAAAGTTTCCATTCATCCTGTGCCATCTGAGAAAAATGGGAAACTTTTTTGCTCTGTCTCAGTTTTTGCCTGTCTTTCTCTCTCTCTCTCTGCCCCCCATCTCTCTGTCTGTCTCTCCCTGATGGGGGTTAAGTGTTCAGGTTAATTGCAGCCCTAAGTGGAGCCTCCACTGCAGCTAAAGAGGGAATTTTCACACAAACCTTAATGTCTTTCTCTCACGCCATCGTCTCTCCTGTATTGTTTCAAAGCGACCCTTTGGGAAATACAGCGGGCCACTTCAAATCTCCGTCCGTTCCTGTCTCACCGTCTCTCTCTCTCTCTCTCTCTCTCTCTCTCTCTCACACACACACACACGAGGTTATTGGCACATTTGCTGCGATACGTATCAGTTTTCTAAAGCTGGCGACTATTGGGGAAATCTTGAAAATTGCACACAGAGCTGTGTCATTACTGTTGTTTACAGTACTTTGACTGTGAGCATGGGAGTAAAATCTTCATAGCTCACTGTACGACGTTCGAGGTGCAACACCAAACAACAGTCCATTCTTTCTCTCCTTGATGTCTCCGTATCTTGTTTCTTCCCACTCATCTGTCATCCATCCTGTGCTGCCAAAAGACAGCCAGGAGGCAGGGAATGGGAGCAGGGGTAATAACAGGGAGGGAAGGAAGGAAGGAAGGACAGAAAGAGAGATAGAGAGGGAGAAAAGGGGAAGCAGTGTGTAATAATTGTGCGATAGAGGGGAGTTGAGAAAAGTACAGAGCGATGGTTTTCACCTGCCGTGCTGTGGCCGTCCAGAGAGCTCAGGTGTAGTTTTAGATGTTCTTAAATTTTAAATTACAGTGGAAAAAGGACATCATATATAATTAATATCTGTGTTTTATTTCAGGGATGATGCAGTTTTGGTCTGATCCAGTTTTATGCAACACCTGTGCTACCTTTGTGTGTAGGTACATGTACAACAAGTACATACTGTGTGTATATGTGTCATTTCTGCTCTTTTCTGAGGTGTTTGAGAGAAGTTTTATATCATATACACTGAATGTAGAGATTTCTGCCATGTAAATGTCAGGGAGGAAGATTAAAAACTCTACATGCTTTACCTTGTGACTACAAGGTAAATTTCATCATTTGCTCAAGCCTGTGAAAGTCGGGAAGGACATGCAGGATGAAAAAGTTTCTCTTATGTTTTGCCTCTTTGATCTTTTGGTTTGGCCTTGCTGTTGGCTTTATGTAGTTGTCAGTGTTTCATTTACAGTATGTCGGCAATGGGCTCTTGGTCAGGCTGGGTCTCGGTGGGACTGGTCTTGTGCGAGACCTTTTAAGGTTTTCTTCTATATTTTTCTCCAGTTTAAATGGTTTCTTGCTTGATGGTTGATAGAACACTTTATCAAAAATTCATTAGTATAAATAAAGTTTATTATTATAAATATAGCTGCAGCTTCAGATTATTTTCATTTTAGATTGTTTTCTCGATGACTCAATTAGCTGTTTGGTCAGAAAATGGTGAAAATGGTCAAATAGTTGATGACTAATAAATTTATTGTTGCTGCTCTCATTATGATTACTGTTATTTTATTTACCCATGCTTAATAGTTCAGACTTGGGTGGCTTTGTGCGACAGTTCCAACTAAATACACTTAATGTTTCTGTTTTAGTCCTGCTGTTTCATGTATCTGCAATGTGCTTGCGCGATTCGGAAGAGTTACTGTAGATTTATTGCTAGACTGCGCAGCACGTCGTCTTCCTCGCTCTCTGTTCCTCTGTCACTTGGTGCTTACTGTCATTCTACCTCACTTTCTGTTGGTCTTTATTTGCCTTTGTTTTTTACTCCATCTCCGCACTGACTTCCTCTCGCTCTTTCTCCTCTCTAATTCTATTCATGAGAGGTGCACACTCCATCATTCTGTCTCCCTGTATCTCTGTCTGCCCTTCATTTTCTCTACACCTTTCTGCAGCAGAGCGAGATGGAGGGAGGGAGAAAGAAACAGAGAGAGAGAGAAGAGATGGACAGATTAGGTGACAGTGATAAGCGATCGATCTCAAGGCCAAACAGCCCAGAGAGGATCCCCCTCCCCCCTCCACCTTCCCTCCTCACCTCCACTCTATTCTTCTTTTTTCCACTCTCCACTCCTCTTCCCTCTCTTCTTTCCCTCTAACCTTTGTTCCCTTCAAACTGACAAGGGTTCATTAAGGATCCACTTTGTGCGTATAAGTGCATGTAAGTGTGTGCGTATGTGTACACACACTTTTGCCTGTCTGCCTAGTTGATAAGTCATGAAGGATAGTTCCCTAAGGTGCCCCTAAAGAGCTTTTAGTGGCTTTCGATCACACACACACACACACACACACACAAACACACACACACATGCACACACAAACACAAACACACACAGGCTTCATTAGAGTTTTTCACCAGCTCACAGCACTTGGTTAGTGATTGTCGGACAGACTTTCATGCATGTTGGTTCATGTCTGTGTATTAATTTTGCACACTGTTGCTTTTCTGCTCAAAGCCATGTGTGCATGGGGGAGCACCACAGAGACCATCCAGCCTCTCCCCCGTCACACCCACCTCCCATCATGCCCCCCCTCCCACGCCTCAGAATGTGCCCGCAACAGCATATTGCCCTAACGAGGTTGTCTATTGATCAAGTGATGCTCTTTGTTCTGGACGCCTAAATGGACCTTCAGCCACTCTCACCAGGCCTTTATGGGAGCTGTTATGGCTTTGGCCTGATTACAATGGAAGCACTTAAAATGCTCAACGCCTGATGTTTTATGCAAGAGCACGCTCAGCTTCAGAAGTGTACGTCTGCTGTATTACAGCGTTCCCTAAGTGTATGCATTTGAGTGTGTTTTTCCTCACGCTGCTTCTTGGTGGTTGGCCATCAGTTTGTTTTTAATGTGAGTATTTGTTTAGTGTAGATGATGATGATGAACATCTGAGCAGCTCAATCGGATGGAGGTATATAAACATTTCTGTTGATTCACTCCGTGTGCAAGTCCCTTGCTTGTCTGTGTGTGTTTAAATTCTTGTTTGCGCAGTATATGCAAGTTATTTTTGTGCTTGTGTACATGCATACATGTTCAAAAGCGTTGGCGGTCCCTCCTGTGTGCCGGTTTAATTTAAGGCCAGCCAACTGTGACCGGGAAGCACATGGAAATATTACCCACAATCCCTCTCACTAAATCCCTGGTTTCCCCTCACTATCCCCATTGCCTCCCTACCCACACAGCATCCTCACGATAAATAAGCGTTTCCAGCCAATCATTCCCTCTGCTGTTTATTCAGGATGCATCCACTTCAAATATTTCACCAATCATTGGGAAATATAGTGAGTCGTGGTTGATGAATTATAAAAGGGTTTGTGACGTTACGGCGTGTGTGTGTGTGTGTGTGTGTGTGTGTGTGTGTGTGTGTGTGTGAAAAACCACCTGCATTATCAGCCAGTGAGTTTAAGGGCAGCCTGGGCTTTTGTAGTATTTTGTGAAATACTGATTGTTTCTGGTTTTACTTTGTGCAGGTTTTGTCTGTACTTTAACAGATACCTCCTCTCTCTGTCTCACTCTCTGTCTGCATAACTTTTGTTTCACATGAGCCCATTTCAGTCAAACAGCATGAAACCACAGTCCGATATTAAACCAATTCCTGTGTAAGCTTCATACTGGAAGCTGATGTGCTGAACTGCAGAGATGGTCAATTACATACTGACATATGATTTTCATTTGAATACTTTGATAATCTCCTTCCCGTTTCTTCTTTTGTCTGTTACCTTGTGACATTCTCACTCCTCTATAATCATATTTCTTCTGCTCACATCTGATATTCTTTGAAATATTAAGTTTTTTTTCTTGTCAGAAATATATAAAAAAAAGTTTGTCTTGGATGTCATGTTTTTATTCTTTTCCTTATCTTGATCTTGATCTTTATTTTGGCTCACTCCCCAAATATCTGCCTCGTGTGTCTTTTTCCTGTAACAGAAACAAAAGGTCAGCAGTATTTACGGGAATTGATGTTTTTATCTCATTGCTTGAAAAAGGCTGACTGTTCACTGGTAAGACAAGAGGAGATACAGCTGGATCTGTTAACAGCTGTGTAACGTCAGACACTGGAAAGCATGCAGGTGAGGGCGTGAGTAGGGATCAGTCTATGAAATGGTTTGTGCTTGAATTGATCCCTAACACCTGTGGGAGGTTTCAGCCACCCCCACTAATCCTACACTGCTGACTTGATATGTACCATCTCCCCGCACATATATATCTACACACACACACACACACACACACACACACACACACACACACACACACACACACACATTTTACTAATGCCTGTACTGGGACATCTCACCCAGGCAACTGTGTGTCTACATGTGTGTCCGCGATGAAGGGGCCCCTGCTGTGCCCTGATGGGGACATCAATACCAGGCGGTTTAGGCTTTCGACACACTAACATCAGTGTGGAAAGAGAGCAGCAGGTGGAGTGAGACTGGCACAAAATGGAGGACAGGCAAAAGGGATATAGTGAACAGATGATTATTTTGCTGTAAATATGAACAACATTGCTGCAGTAAACTTGCAAGGAGGCTGAAAAAATACATTTTAATGGCTTACATTATCTCAGTGTGGCAACTATGAAATCAATTCAGCCCAAACTATTAAAGATTGTTGTAATAATATACCATATGTGCCATGTGCAGTACGACATATGGCCCTGGTTGTAGCCATTAAGTAATAATTGGACTCTCTTTTATAATACTGACTGATAGCAGTTTTATTATATGAGGTCTTGCAGTACGCAGCTGTGGTATGTGGTGAACGTGCAGTATGCTGTGTTGAAGCAGGAGGCCCTGACAGCCAGCTCAGGTCAGAGGATGAGATGGAGGAGACAGCTGGGGAGGAGTGTATGTTCAGGGATGGATGGACGCAAGGATGGAAGGCATTCTCCAACTGCGCTAACTTTAGACCACACATGTCGGTAAACCTCCCAAAACCTGTCCACAGCGTGTCACCACTTGCTTCCATAAAACCCCCTTTGTTAGAGTGCGTGTGTGTGTGTATTGGGGAGCATTTCTCTGTTTCCCCAAACCAACTAGAGTACATAAATAAACAGCACAAAAGGGGTCAAATCATTTGCTAGTCTAACAAATCTTAGCGCTGTGTTGAAATTTCATTTTCTCTCCAGAAGCTTATTGTTTCAATTTCCTGTTCTGCAAAGTGAGTTCAAAAGTTCATGAACTCACAGTTGGAAGTGTGAACAGAATGTAGCTTGTGCCCACCAAGACATGACCTGCAGACCTTGTTTCAGTGCCAAAAGCCTCCTGTTTCCCACCACAGGGGAAACTCAACTAGGCCAATTAGTTTGAATCCAGAACTAGTTTTGGTTCAGTGAGAATCAATCAGAATCTCTATCATCAGAGGAGTTATTTGGGAAGTGGTTTGAGTGTGGGGGTGTGTGTGTGTGTGTGCGTATGTTTGGTTGAAAGACACGCGGACATACAAATCATTTTCCTTCTCTGCTTCCAAGTGGATGGTCTGGATAAGGAGTGTTTTTTCCTGTTGTGAAGCTCATACAAATAGTAGAATGAGAAGTAAACAGAGACAGTCATTAACAAACACACACAGATATCAACACAAACGCACAGACACGCACATGCACATACAGTAAGGTCACCCCCCCAACACACACACACGCACACATACGCAGTGTTTGCAACGCTAATCGCCTGCAGCCTGCTCTCCAGGACAGCAGAACAAAGGCGCGCTGAGCATCTTTTAGCTTGTTTGACGTGACACAAAGCTCCGTTAAACTGACAGAGTTCCCGCTCCGTCAAACTGGGTCTTTTAAACAGGGCTGAGTAAGGATCAAAGGCAAGGACAGGACTGACTGCTCCCACTTTGCACGGTTTGATCCTGTTTACTGCTCTTTGCAAAGAGAAACACACTTAGTCTCTTCAGAGGGAAGCAGACAAGGGAAGGAAAGTTCCGCTGTCCGTGCAAAGTATTCATAAGCAGGTGGCATCAAGACAAGGAAAGAAACCTTTACAGTGTGTAACATTTTCACTTGGAGGTCACTCACACTGGTGATACTTTCAGATGGCGGTGATGCAGAATCTGCTACTGTAAAATACAGTACAGAGCAGGAATTCAAATATACAGTGAGCCAGCAACAAACAAAATGTAACCTGACAAAGTTCTTAATAAAGTAGTAGTTTATGCTTTTCAAAACATTTTCCCTTTTTTATTCATGTTCTGTTGAATATAGTTGTCTGCCAGATGCACCAAATTGCATGAACACTGAACAAAGCTTGTCTGAATTAAATAGATAAAACATAGCCAGACCAAGGCCTCTGTAATGTAAGCTATTTATAATGAGAGCAATGGAAGGATAACTGCAAACTGGCCCTGAACTGTACAGTTTAGCTTTTAGGGATTTATGTGTGCGCATGCATGTCATGTACATGTATACATTCAGATTTGTGTGTGTGTGTGTGTTTGTTTATGCGAGTGTGTGCATGCTCACATCTATATTATATACTGACCTTTGCTGCCCCATGTAAGGCAGGCATTGGCCACAATAAGACACACAGCCCAAGTATCCGACACACCACTTAACCCCCTGCCTGGGACCTTGACAGTTTCTCCATGGGAGGCTGACCCTGAAGGTCCTGAAAAATGCTTTGTTCGTACCAAACACACACACAAGCAAGCCCTCTGCATTAATATAGACTTACACTCTGCACGTGCATGCACACACATGCATATACAGTGTGGGAGCTAAAGGACCATATAGCTTTTAGCCAGGCATGAGGAATTAGCAGAGAGGCCCATGTGTCAGCCCCCCCACTGACACAAACACTGTTGATCCCCCTGGAATTACAGCTACTGCTCTGTCCTCCTGACCACCTCGCTACAGCTCTCTGCCCCTATACGTCTCCCTCTGACATACACACATACTGTGCACACATGCAATAACAAACACTGAGCCACAGAGCTGTTTTACTTGTATCAAGCAAAAAAATCACTCTCAGATATTCGGATTTGCTGCATTTATCTATTTTTAATCGTTGTAAATTGAATATTTTGGACTGTTCTTGAACAAAACAATATGAAGACATTACCTCAGGGAAAATGTTATTGATTCTTCCATTTTTTCCTCACAGTCAATAAAATACATAATCAGTTAATTTTTAACAAAAAAATTATTGACACTTTAAGTGATCGTGAAAACAGCTGGTGTTCCTTAAGGCATGCAAAGCCCACATAAATGATTCCTGATGTGCTGTGCATGTATGCATGCATGCTTGTTTTGCAGCTGAGCAAATAATTTTAGAAAAATCGTCCTCGCCTCTAGAAACAGCAGCCCCTTGTTAGAAAACATTGCTGCTGTTGCCTTGTGCTGAGGCTGGTTATGAAGGACTTTCATCATCTCCTCATAACCATCTGCTCTTAAAACACTCTGCCTTTTACAATCAGCAGATGCTCTGGAAATTACCACCTCTTTCCCCTCCGCTACCACATCTCCTGTCTGCCCCATCTCCGGCTCAATAACAGAGTCATAACACTGAGGACAGTGGTGCATTTCGATTGTTCTTAAAAGTTATGATTGAACTTGAAAGTTGTTATCGGACTGAGAGAAGACAGGGTTGTGCAGCCCCTGTCATCTGACTGTTATCGCTGTGATAGATTTTCACTGTTAAGATGAAAGTATTTATTAGCCCTTTTATAAAGCCGAGTTTCAAAACTTAAAACTTGATTTGGATAGCTGCCATGGTGATAGTTATCAGGGAATATTGCTGTGTTTTTGCTATCTGATGTATGTGTCAACACTGTCTCTTAAGGCTGCATTGTGTAGACAGCGGTATGACTAAGACAGGTGTCTAGACTGATGCAGATAATAGAGAGGGCAAAACATGGCGTGATGTGACAAAACATGTCATCACATAACACAAGCTGTTGGCATGAGTATTTATTCAAAGACTCCTTCAGTACAGTGAGATAATACACTTTTACGATGAGGGTTCCTGACAGAAAAAGCCTGCAGAGTTCAAGCCTTCTGCTGCGTCTGAAATTACCTGGCTAGAGTTAAGATCATGGGTTGGTTTCTTTGAATGTGAGATGCCAATGTTGTACTGCATTTCACTTCACAGCCCACTTGTATCGCCTTAAGACAGTAATTAGTGTAAAAATGAATGGTTGACATATCATCTCATTATGTGAACAAGCTGGATCCATTAAATGAAACTTTTACGAGGAGTACAAGCGTGGGAGAACCAGAGGATGATATAGATTGTTGTGGAAACCGTGAGAATGTCAAACCAGAGCAAAACACTTGCGATAGGAATCTTAAGAAGCTTTGTCATACAGTTTTAACTCAACGGGATGGCTGCTTGATGCCTACCGAAACATTTCCAAACAGGGTTTTATCTACAACCCTGATTCAAAAAATGTTGGGATGCTGTGTAAAACATAACTAAAACTGGGAAAGTAGTGGAATGCTCCAAAAACACCTGTTTGGAACATTCCACAGGTAAACAGGTTCATTGGTAACAGCTGATAGTATCATGATTGGGTATGAAAAGGGCATTCTGGAAAGACTCAGTCGTTCACAAGTGAGGAAGGAGCGAGGTTCACCACTTTGTGAACACATGATTGTATGAAGGATATTGCTACATGGGCTCAGGAACACTTTGTTAAACCGTTGCTAGTAAACACAGTTTGTTTGCAAATGATTGCATTCTGTTTTACACAGCGTCCAAACATTTTTGGAATCTGGGCTGTAAACCAGTCTGCTTAGGTTCATGTAATGTGAAGCTATTCAGGAGTAATCAAGACTGGAATCTAGGAATGACCCCTGGAAATATGAGAGACAGAGTATTGACCAATGGAGAGACCTCTCACTTAACAAGACTGTTTACGTCCATAAGACTCCTGGCTGCACTTGCTCACTTCTTTAAAAGCAGCTATACATTTTCATATAGAGCAGATCAATACATTTCATAAAACAAATATAAAATGGCAGCATGCCAGGCTGAGTTCACTTACATATACAATTCCAAATGAAATGACCACACTGTTATCTTTCTAATAATGTCACATCACATTAAAATATGTTTGCACAGTAACGAAACAGTAATGAAAATGTTTACATAAAGGAAGAAAGAATGGTACATTTTCTTCAGCTGCTCATGTAAACTGCTTCTCAAAAGGACAGCAAACATACCTTTGTGCTGAGCTTAGTCTGACTAAAAAAAAAAACAAACAAAAAAAAAAAACATCTAGATTGGATTGATGGTATCCGAGGGGATTTGAAAGGGTCATTTTTAGCTGTAGTCCTACAAGGTTTTCACATGACAACGGTGATGTATAGACAGGCACAACTATAGCTACAATCTGTCAGTAATGCAATTACATCCCACAGACAAACACATTTATAAGCAGTCACCATTGGCTTCCCATGGTCCCCTCTTTAAGTGCAGCCTAGATCTGCTGCGGTCAGCCTGTGCATGTGTGTGCACTCACACACGCATGCACACAGTAGCACATACAGTAGTATGCACCCGGTGGTTTGTGAACTGTGAAAGGGCCGAGGGTTTTATGAAAGTGGTGACATTATAACATCCTGACACAGCTCCATGGCAACCTACCCTGAAGGTCAGTGTGCATTTAGTTTAGGGATAAAGCGTATAAGGGCTTCAGCATGTGCATGTGCATGAAGAGCCCTATGGTTTTTTACTACCATTAGAAGCATTTTGTTCACAATTGCCTAAGCTGAATGAACAACAACAACAACAACAACAAAAATATGCTGCTAGGTTTTTGTGTTTCTCTCACACACACACAGAATCAAATCAAAGAGGTCTTCTGAGACAGAGGCAGCACGCAAGCAAGAACTCAGATAAACTCTCAGAAGTTCAACCACATCGACAGATGCAAGACGCAAATTCGTTGAAGACTCTGTGCCTGTGTGCTCGGAGCCAGTTGGAAAAAATTAAAAACCTATGTCTGTTTCTGGTCAAGCTTTGTAAATAAGGACTGTTGCCCGAATGTGAGCTGCCTCTGTCAGAATGACTTATCTGTTGTGTTTGAGCTCCGTATGGAGGCTGTCCTGCAGATGAAAAAATAGTGCAATGTTGTGTTACATCTAGGGCTGTATGGAAGAGTTCAATGCTTCATTCAAATTCGTATCGTGGGGCTTTGCAGAGTAGAGAGTTAGACGCCGGCAGGCAGCTGCTGAGAGCCGAGGAGCTCCAGAGGAGAGAACTGGGGGCAGATCAGAGCTTGTGGAGGAAGATGATGGGTGTTGATGTCATAAATATGACAACACATTTGAAGCTTCATTGGAAAGAAGAAACTTTGAATGTTACAAAAAATTGCATTTGGTACATCTCTAATTACATCAAATTCATTGATTTTCATTAAATTTAGAATATTTTCCAACTGAATTGTTGAATTTTTCTTCATTCATCATTCATTCATTCAACACAGAATTTAGGAAAAAATACTATTTCAACAGATTCCATAGGAGCCTGTGATGTGAGCCTTAATGATCAGTATAATGACAGACCACACAGACCTCCTGAGATGAAACAAGCAGGACACATACATGTCAGTGTGTGTCTCTTTTCATCACCTCTTGTTTCTCTAGTTATCCTTGCTTCTATGTTTTCTTCTACCCACAGGTTTACCCTTTCCCTTTATGTTCCCCGCCATCTTTTGCAGCTTTTAAACCTTCATACATGACTTTCTTCTTTTTCCCTCCTCCCACCCTGGACCTCTCCCACATGGTATGCGCCCTTTATTTTTTTCATCCATCGCTGCCCTTTTTTTTTTTTTTTTAAACCAGCTTTCTTACTCATTTCACTCCTCCATCCATCTGCTGATCATTTGTCCTTAGAGACAGAGTGAGGTGAAACAACAGAAGAAAGGTAGGCTGACATTCTTCTGTAATGTGCCTTATATACAGGTGGGCCACAGGAGGTGGTTGGAGAAAAAGAAGGTAGGGGAGAGAGGAACATGTCTAATAGCCCCTTCATGCAGGAGATATAGCATAGATCTGCTGAACACATGCAGGCTCTGTTTCTGTGTCTTTGTCAGACAAATCAGAACGTGCATAAAAACAGAAATAGAGTCCACAAAAGCACAGTAGTGTCCAGCCTGTGAAACGAGGTTGGTTGATGTGTCAGTCCATTCAGATCAACTGCTTTTGTGTCAGTCTGAAAGGGGCGTGTTAGTGTGGGTGTGCAGTTTAGGAGATCATCGTGTTTAATTAGAGCTCTTCAAAATGTAAAAAGATGTTTATCTACAGATGTTCTGAGGAGTATATTGTTCAGAACCTACTCACTGTGCTGTTGTGCACATTTGCAAGAAGTTAATGACAACTAGACCTAGACCTTCATTGTTTCCAGGGTGCAGTGACCTTCTCTAAAGTATGTGAGAAAGTGATGATAAAACATTGTACATTTTAATTTAAAAATGTTTCATTCAGCCACAGTTGTACCCCTTTTGATGAGACTCTTTTAGCTCCGTTTAAGGTCTTCACAATGGACATTATGCAATGTAACTAAGCATTGTATCATGAGTGCGATGATCTTCTGAATTGTATGAGAACAAAAGGAAAATGGGGCACATTTTAATTTCAACAGCTATGATTCAACTCGCCATCCAGTGACTGCGTCATCTGCTATGAAGAGACCCTTCTAGTTTCCATTTAAGGTGTGCATCAGGGATGTTATGCAACGATGCCTGCTGTTTACAATGCAAGCATGTTTGCTTGCGTCTCTGTTTACAAATGCATGTTGCCTCACTTAAAGTGTTTAGTTATGTCACATATACTTATGTAAGCATTAATTGCTAAAGACACAACTTTTAGCAGTTTGTTTGTGTTTATCTAAACTGGAATCCAGTCACAGCTAGCTGGCTATTCAGAGCTAAGTGCAGGTAATGGAGTACCCAACCGACCAAGGTTTCAACCCTGTCCCTATCTGCACAAGATGTCCTTCTCTCTCTCTCTCTTTCTCTCCCTCTGTCTCTCTCTCTCACACACACACACACACATCAGAAGGACGTGTTACACTGGTTAGAGCCATTTCATTGCTCCTGTTGTGTCTCAGCTGCCAAATACCTTGTCACTATAAAACAATGACTTATGATTAATGGCTAACACGTCTCCCACTCAATGATGTATAGCTATTAATTGACAGTAAATGCCCATGTGTGACCGTGCATAAGCTCACACGCATCTACGGGCGTGCACACATCCACTCTGGTCCCGGTAAACATGTCAGAGCACACTGTATTTACAAAGGGACTGAAGTGGGTTTGGGGCAGCAATGATTCAGGAGAATGGCCCCAGGGTCTGACAGGATGTTGGGGGATGTGTCATTTTTCCCCGATTCCCTTGGTGACGAGCAGAGACATAAAGAAATCCTTTTACACACACAGGGAGAGATATACACAGACCCACATACACACACACTCAGCCATTCACTCACATATATAGCCTACACACATCAGTGTTATACACCCATAAAAATGGTTGTTTGGCAGGGTAGTGAGTAGATGAGCTCAGAGGAAGTATCTGTCTGTCTTATTTTTTTCATTCTCTGTTTTGGACTTGAGTTGCAGCATGGTAATGCAGACTACATCAAACACTCACTGGAGCCCTACATCTCGCTGCTTCACTCAGCACTAAGAACAGAACAAGAACTTGTCTGTCACTGCTCTTAATTCATTGTCTCCCTGGGGCAAAATGAGCGCTGACGGACATAAATGGCAGAAATGAATATCGTAAGATCACAGTCAAGGGTGGTGGTGGTGGTGGTGGTGCTGGTGGTGGTAGAGGAGGGGGGTGAAAAAGATGGAGAAAACAGGGGGATGGAGAGATGTGGAAGAGGGAGGAAGAATTGAAGTAAATGTGAGGAAGAGAGATGGAAGGAATGCATTGGTACATGTCCCTGTGTCCCTCACTGCTGACAGTCAGTATATTATACTGCACTGACCACCTGCTCTGAGCCTGCAGTACACCCTCCATAAAGCTCCAGCAGATGGACACAATAAAATGCACCATGACCAGCAGCTATGCAGTCATATGTGTGCGTGTCTGTCCATTACAACAGATATCTCATAGAAATACATTAAAATATGCCTACATGCACACACGCCCCAGCCCCTCCACAGCGTCCCTGAGGCAATACCAGAAATATGTGATACTCTATAGGTCTGATGTCTCCATGTCTGCTCCCCATCTCCCCTCCCAGTGCTGTAAGCCTATCAGCCAGTTAGCCAGCAAGGAATGTGGCTGTCAACTCGTATAACAAGCAACACTCTCACATGCTCTTCCTCTGACTTCACTGCTCTCTCTGTCTCCGTAGCTGTTTCTCTCTACATCAATACTAGTGTTTTGGGGGTTGCATTTATTCTCCTCACAGTATCATGTTCTTTGATTAAAGGTGCTACAACCAAATCAGAGTAGGGCGAGAACATGAAACAAGATCTTCAAGGATAACTCGTTTTCGTTCCGTCATTCCTGTCAGTACTACAACCCTGACTCTGAAAAAGTTGGGATTCAGAAAGTGTTCATTTGCTGATCATATACTCAATTGAAAACAGCACACATCAGGGTGAAAATGTACATTGTAGTCACCAAGTGAAATTCTGAAATCAAGGAACTTCTTTCACCACAATCAAGTCTGTCAGGGCAAGAAATGCAAGCAGTCAGATGATGTAGGTTTTGGAGGGCAAGCTGTGAAATTACTGCCCGAATGTGCATACAGACCCACTTTCTGGTTCACCTATAACTTCCTGTACTTACTGAATCGTGTACATACACACACACACACACACACACACACACACACACACACACACACACACACACACACACACAGTTTCAATGTGCAATGAGAGATTATTACCAACATTTCAGTTGATTCAGATAGTCTGGCTTGTTTACACCCTGTGTGAACACTTTCTAGACCCCATCAGACCAAGTCGCACCGGTGTTCCATATTATACTGTATCACAATAAACCAAAAATGATCCTCTGAAGCTCTGAAGCTCCCCTTTTTTGACATGTCATCTTTTCGAGCAGAGCCCAGTTACAGCCATGGTTGTTGCTGCTTGGTTCATGCGATTGTTACACTGGTGGAGAAACAGCCTGTTGTGTACTATGAGCTGTAATATGAGCATCCCAGAAGCTGGTATTGTCATTTCTCTGCAGTCCCTCAGACAAAAAGAAAAAATGTTTTCCATCTCCAGGCCCCAAAGAAAAGAGAATTGCTCAAATGGTGTCCTGGTCAGGAATTTAATTTTACAGTCAAGATGATTGTGGAGTGGAAATATTGGATGCAGTTATCTGTTCCTCACCCCGCTCCCTGCTCTCCATTACACTCCTTTGCCATCAGTAATAACAAGGTGAATACCTCTCTGGATAGAAGTCCTTTCCGGCTGCTGCGAAGAACAAGTATGATCAATTGCAACATTCTCTGTCTCTTATTTCCCTCTGTCTCTGCCAATCCTTCAGTTCTCTCTCTTTCTTCCTGCCACCCTCTCCCTTTCATCCTCTGACCCCAAACCAATCATGTGCAATTAGACAACTGCACAAACTATATCGAGAAGTGTTTGCGATGTGCGTTTGGCGCATATGTGTTGAGAGGTCTTGAATACGCATTTGCATGTGTTCTCTAGTCGGAGTTCAGTCACAGGTCATCTCCTCTTGGCTAAACATATTTTCCCTCTGGACCAGAATCAACAAATGATCTGTCACTTTAGGAACATGCACACGCACACGCCCACATAAGCATACACACACTCAACAGGATATCACAGGTTTGCCTTTTAAGGTCCCAGTGTATTTTTTTGTTTCTAGGTTACTGTGATTTGATTTATCAGGCAGCGGAACATTGCCTGAGGATATTGAATTGAAAATATATCAGATGTATGAATTTCAACAGGGAGAGGTGAAATAATGTAAATAGATCTGATTTGGGGTCACGAGTGGGGCTGGGCCGAGCGAGAAACTCAGGCAGGCGGAAAAATCAAGAAAGAGAAAATACGGAGAGAGAACAGAGGGAAAAAGACAAACAGAGATGATCTTTTATGCTGAGGTAGAGGGGGCTCTGACTTTGTAATTCATGCAGCTGTCTGCAGTGTGTAAGCACTACAGTTTTGACAGTTCTTGTCAGAGTCTCTGCAGCTCAAGAACAAGAAGGAGGATTGTTTCAAGCACCTCTTTGCAGTGTTTTGTCACGGCGCATTTATTAATTGTCCATCCTTAAAGTCAAAATGTTGCCATCACAGTTTCGTAGTGACACCGTCTTTCATCTGCAGATGCCCTGAAGTTTTGCTTTGAGAAGTGCACATTGTCTTTCATGGTATCGCTATGATTTCATAGTGTGCTGCTCTTTATGTCTCAGAGAAGAAACAACATGGGAGACAGAAGATGAACATTGAAGAGTGAGAATTTTTAGAGTAGCTTTTCCCTTCCGAAACAAGCAAAACATTTCATACAAAATCTTTTAAATCCTCTGATATCCCGTGTTAGTATTCACTCTCCAACACTCCCTCTGGGTCTCACCTTTGAGCTGTGGTATTTAAGAGCAAAGCGCTGCTATGGCGGCACATTGAAAAGTTCCTCTTTCTATTGAATCTCACTTATTCAACTGGTTAGATGACTCGGATTGCTCTCTGCCTCTACCTGCCACTGAGCTCTTGCTCTCCTCCTTTTCTCTGTCTTTCTTTTTCACTCAGGTTAGCTATCTCTCCCTGTCCTTCTTGCTTTCTGTCTGCAGCCACCGGTGCACAGCTCAGAGAAGTGGCTGATGGGAGTTCATTGGGTACAGTGTGTGCGTGTGTGCAGGGCCTGTGCGCGTAAGTGTAGTTGTGTGCGTGTTTGTCTGTATGTGTGTGCTCGAGTGTGTGCACAGCAATGTCACTGGGCTGTGTAATTGAAATGGAAATGAGCCAATCAGCGACTGCAGTGGTGTGCCACCTTACCCTGCATTCACTTCACTGTTCCAGCTCTCCCAAACTCACTCTCTCTGCTTGTGACTGTGTTTGCGAGTGTCTCTCTGTATCTGTGTGTGTGCGCTTGTGCTGACAATACTTGGCCCTTCAGTTTCAGCCCTGAGGGCCTGAGGAGGTGGTGTGAAAATGTAATCAGTTGGTAATAAAGATTATCTCCCCCTCTCTCACTAACACACACTCACACATATGCCCCCGCGCTCTGTGTCCAGCTGATTTCCCTGGCTTTGTGTTGTGACCCACAGCTCAGTGGGACAGCTGTGGCATGACAAAGACGTGTAATTATCACCATTTGACAATTAGCGTACCATCCAACTTTGCTCCTCAATTACCTATTTTACTGTGAGAACGCCTCTGCTGCTGCTGCTGCTCTTTTCTCACAAGAACGGAAAAGTCGCTAAGAATGTTGCCATGAGTGTGTCGTAAAATAGGGAGGGATTGTGGTGGCTGGGTGGAGTGTGTGTGCATGTGTGTGGCACTGTGGAGGAATGTGATTTGTACCAGCTTTTAGCTCTTGTCTTCGGAATATTAATAAACATGGAGGTTATCACTGTAAGGATTGTCGAGTGTGCCAGCGAAATCATTTGACGTTTTTACTGTTTAATTATAACATGTAATAATTAAAACACCTATTAAATTTTAAAAAGGCATTGTATATTAATCAATTAAATTAGCATTTATTCAATTGACTAAATTGCCTCACAACTAATTTGCCTCCTGCTTTTAACATGTAAAGCTTACATTTTGTAATAACTTCAAAGGTCCAGTGTGTAGGATTTAGTGGTATCTTGCCAGGAGGTTGCAACCAACTGAAAACCCCTCACCTCAACCCTCCCTTTCCAAACCTATGGTGGCCATAAAGCCAGTGTTTGGTTTGTCCCCTCTGGACCACTGTAGAAACATGGTGCATCATGGTGGACTCTGTGGTAGAGGACACGCTCCCTCTGTAGATATAAAGGGCTCATTCTAATGGAAACACAATGATTTTTATTTTCAGGTGATTATGCACAATTGAAAACATAATTATGAATATTATATTCCATTTCTGCAACTACATCCCCATAAATGCAAAACGCTGGACTTTTTCAATTTTAAAGCCAGTAAATTATAGGAGGTCCAACCGTTAGAGCAGCAGTTAGACCTCTGATTGGCTGGTTGTCAGGTGTACATTGCTGCCACCTTCTTTTGGACAGTAACAGGTGGATGAGTCATTGTGTCAACAGCTGTTCATTTTACTATTATTTCCTCATACGCTTATATTTATTTAACATTTAAAGACAGAAGGCAAATTTTCAAAAGGGAAATGTAACAGTATTTTAATGCATTATTTAAATATGAATTTAATTGATCAACATATTACTGCATTTTGAAATTCATGATTTAATTTAATAATTGGTTATCATTAAATGCTGAGAGGATCTATAATTATTCTGGTAGCACACTCCAGACACTACGCCGCAGACACAAGCACAAAACAACCAATTTTGATTCAACTTTAATTGGCAAAGTCTTTTGTGCCCACTGGATTAGTTGATCCTGCAGCATCTTTGCAATTACTCTCTTCTATTGACCCCAATGTAACTGCACTGTCTCTCCTATCTATATTTCACTCTTTAGGATTCTACCAGCCTTGATTTACATCCCAGTGGTGCAACCTTTTGGTGCTGTGTGTCCGATACAGAGGCTGAACAACATGTCCATTCCACAGTGAAGAACAGTTTCCCTTTTTCTGCTAAAAAGCGGGAACTGTTTATAGAACAGCAGCAGCCGATTAAAGCTGCCATTGCTATAAACAAGACACTGGCCGCATCTAAAACTCCCACATTAGTCCCTCGATAACAGGGGTTTTATAAGGACAATAAACACAGCTTTCTACAAAATACAAGAAGTTTTCTGGGAGACCTCGTCATGATAATCCCACATTGAATAGACTTGGGGAAACATTTACAGCTTTGGCTGCACACACAGTCATGTCATGCAGATGCAGTTTTAGCAGAATCTCCTTTAATGATAAATGCATGGTTGAATGACTCCTGCAAAGACTTGGATTCAGTGGGAGCCTGGCAATACTATCTGCATCGTTCAGTCCTGCTGCCTCCTTTTTTTTTTTTTCATTACCTCACCCTCTTTTGGAACCAGGTCCTTTCTCTCTCTCACCCTGTCTGTTTCTCACCCTCACTCTCTTTCTCACTCGCTGCCATTAGCAGCTTCTGGCTGTCTCACTGCTGTTCCTTTGCCAATGTGCCAGGGAGCTCTCTGAACTGATAACACAAACCTAATGTATGTGCGTGGGTGTGTATGCGCGTGGAGGTGCGCACTAGGTGTGCGTTTGTTGCATATATGTGTGTGTGTGTGTGTGTGTGTGTGTGTGTGTGTGTGTGTGTGTGTGTGTGTGTGTGTATGTGTGAGTGGGTGTGTTACATGTTACAAATGCCTGTCCTGTCCCTTTTTATGTGCTCACTCACCCAAACATCCTCTGCTTCATTTGCAGTCAGGGCCACGAGCCACTATTCTGACTGCTGAGGCAGGGAGAGAAGGGCAGCTGAAACATCTCACACACACACACACACACACACACACACACACACACACACACACACACTCATTCTCTTTCTCTCTCTCCATCTCTCCATCTCACACGCACACACAGTACACATACTGTATACACACACACGGACACACAAGCTGGGCGAGCGGATGGGAGGATGTGACCATTAAGTCAGTGACATTTTAAAGCAGTGAGGGAGATGCATGGCTCTTCCTGGACCTCCACAGACATGTTTTAAATGAGATGTTACAGATGAGCTACTCCATGCCTTGGTTGTAAACACCCTCACATTGGTATTTACCCTACACGGGTAAACACAGAAAAGCAACATTTCATGGTAGCTCACGCTCACATACACGCACAGAAATAAATGCACAGAGCAGACACACGTGGCCACATAAAGGAGAAATGGCTGCGGTTCGATTTGTAGCTTGATTGTTGTTACATTAATCATTCCCTTATACCAGAATGAATTCAGTCACAAGTGAAGGCGCCGCAACCAGATTTTTGCTCAAATTGCTATTTGATCTTCAAAACAAGTGGTCTGGTTTGCATTGTTATTGTAATTCTGTATAGTTTATCTAGGCATCCTGCAGATTGGAGTGAACACAGCCAAGCAGGATAACTGTCTTCAGTGCATATACAGCGATTTGATCTTAGAAAATCCATTCTTTAGAGTCAGAACTCAAAAATCACATTGAAATAACGAGTAGAGCAGTAGCTTTGAATACAGAGAGCGAGTAAGTGGGTGGAAAGAGAGTGACGGGGGAAAAGGAGGATGACAGAGTCATGGAGGAAAGTACTGACATTTTATACCACTGTGCAGTATGGTATTTTTATCAGCATCTGAGGTGTTTGAGACATCAAGTGCCAATCAATGAAAATAACATATTTTTTTCCACCGGTATTTCTAGACCAAGCTCTCTTGATGAGTCATTGCTCTCCGTCCAAAATCTTTAAGATGCAATGGACATTTTGCACAAGGGAAAAGCAACAGAAAGGTCAAGTCAAATTTTAGACAAATACCCCGTCCACGTCATATTTGCATCGAGTCAAGAAGAAATCCCAGGAAGAGAAAGAGAGGTGAGCTCCCTCTTCCAGGGCGGACATGTGCAGAACAGACCTACATAGTAAAACTACATAGACAATAAGGATAACAAAATTACAGATAGATTGTAAACATATCTTAAGAATATAGATTTGGCAGGGCGTTGAGTAACTTCTGTGTGACACACAGAAGACAAACTGCACAAGCACATAGGGCTGTGTGTTGAGAGAAAGAGGTCACCATGCTGTGTGTGTACTGCTTCAGTATGTTAATCCTGAAGCTCCAGAGTCCTCAGGATAAAATAGTTTTAGCCTGTTACACGCTCTGCCCCTTGTGCGTTCTGGGACTTGAAGAGCCCTTCTTATAGACAGCAGTGGCGGTTTTCAATTAAAAGTTTTGTCAAAACTCTTGTCAGGTTGTGCTCTTACAACATTAAAGACTGGATCTCATTTATAAGCCCACACCACCTGGCTCACGGGTGAAATGAGTCAGTGGCACCAGCTGTGCATGTGTACTTCAAGTGTGTGTGCTAAATTGAGGGCATCCTTAGCAAGTTTACAGGTGGTCAGTGTTTTCTCTGCGAGGCCCCCCGTAACCCCCAAGGTTAGGGTCATACCATCCTGGACCCAGCGAGAAACTCACAACACAGGAATTGCTCTCTCATTTCTGTAGCTGTGAAAATTCCACAGGGAGAAACTTATTTTGTGGGCAACAGAGAATAAAATTTTGCTTGTGTGTGTGTGTCTGTGTGTGTGTTTGTGTGTAGATGCAAGCTTGTGACATTGTATGGCCTTTTGATGAATCTGCCTGTATGTATTGAAGCCCTCTGACCTCGCGTGGCCTGTTCTAGATCACTGCAGTTGTAAAGATGCCTCACCGCACAGCCCTCAGAGACAGCCCGGCTCTGTATTTTTCCTACCATGACATTTACTGTCTGGACCATCCTGTATCACCGTGATCATTTCTACTTTGCACTCAGCCTGAGGTCATCTGTCTGTATGTTTTTTTTTTTTGTTTTCTTTTTAAAAGAGAAAATGTGTTTTTTTTTTTTTTCCTTAAGACACCTTAAACTGTTTTCTCTGAAGCATACTTTCTCAGGCTTGAACACTTCAGTTTGCTATCATTCAGAAGGCAGATGTGTGTATGTGTGAGTAAATATCTGTTGCAGTGATAGATTTATAGATAAACCAACCCACCCAAATTTATTGAAGCCAGGAGATGAGAGCGCTGGTGCTTGTAAATTTCCGCGCAACATTGAAAGAGTGCTGAGAGATCAAACCAGCATTCTCTGCATAAGCAAACTTTTATCCAGAATAACTGAAGCAGGATTGATGCATGGACACACAGATCTATTAAGAATATACTACAGTCGCATGTGTATTATTCAAAATCAGGTGGTCTGCATTTATTCTTCATATAATGATCAAAAAATGTTAACCTTTTCGCATGTCTCCTCTCTTCCTTTTGACAACCAGGTTCCATCGTGGTGACTACCACATCGACGTGTGCATAAACGACTACCTGGACGTCTACTGTCCTCACTATGAAGACACAGTGCCTGAGGAGCGGACGGAGCGCTATGTCCTCTACATGGTTAACTACGATGGCTACAGCACGTGCGACCACACCGCCAAGGGCTTCAAGCGCTGGGAGTGCAACAGGCCGCACTCGCCGAATGGACCGCTCAAGTTTTCAGAGAAGTTCCAGCTCTTCACTCCCTTCTCCTTGGGCTTTGAGTTCAGACCGGGCAGAGAATACTACTACATCTGTGAGTCACCACTGTCTGCATTCGTTATGTTTCTCCTCTTATTTATGTGGATTTTTCCTTTAATTCAACACCCGTCTGTTAAGACAACAGCATGCAGTAACAGCAGCGGCATATCACATAGCTGCAGTTACACCGATGAGACAATTGCAGCTCATCTCAGTGTTGTGTGATATGTTTTTGAAAGCTGCACAAAAATCCACGCGCATTCACCGAAAAAAACCTGAAGCCAAATGACCTGACTCAACATGAATTGCAGACCTGGATGGCCCTTTCCTGACCAAATGTTTTTCTTTTAATACAGCAGAGCAAAAGAGGGAGACACGCAGAATCCCTCGCCCATGTTTTCATAACTTCAGCACGCAGCTTTGAGAGTGGCATTACAGTGATCCGAGTCGACGCTTTCATGCTCTGCTTTCAGCCGAGCTTTTCACACCGCTCTCATCACTCGTGGCAAACTCTTCCCTAAAATGGCAATGGAATTCACCGGGGAGTTAAATTGAGACAGTTTGAAAGTTATAGCTCACAAACCCAGCTGCACAATGCTGTATCCTTCAAAAAGGAGTGCCCTGCTCTCTGCATTATGTTATGTTCCCATTCAGCTCGCGTTAGTTGTTAAGTTGTCTGCTTCTTGGCATAGGAACTGAGTTCATCTGAAGTTGAAGCCCCTGGGAAATTAGGTTTTATCAAAGCAAGGTGATAGAGTGGAATTGAGTTGAGTTTGTCCTCCCACCACAGACTGTTCAGCACATGGGAGACGGAGGAGTCGCTGTCAGTAGGCGCAGCCACCGCCGCTCGCTCCAAACACATTTGTCACAGGGATACGCTGATATTACAAAATAGGAAGCACGGTTATGTTCTCATATGGGTGGCATTAGTGCAATATCATGCAGTGTAATGCATTATTGGTTCAGCTGTTGAAGGAAAAGTTGAAAGATTTGTGCACTTTGTGGGCTAATGTATGAGAAAACCCTGCATACATTCCCTCTCAGCGAGGGGGGTGGCAGGTTTGACAGTTAACACCCTCCTGCTAAACGCTGCTGGTTATACCATACTCATTTCTGTTTATCTGTACAATTTGGCCTGTGGTGTTAATGCAGCTCTAGGTGGCTGTCAAACCTCCGTGTCTTTGTGTTTTCTCCTTCTCCAAGACGCCGTTTAAAGAGTCAGGAGCGCAGCTGAGGCGAGCTCCACACGCTGAGATCTGTTTTCTAAATTGGCACCTTTTTATGAAGCAGTTAACCCGAAAGCCAGCCAAGACTTCTGTCCCTTATTCGTTTCACGTGTTTTCTCTCCCTCCCTGCGCTGTAACACTTTAGAGTTAGAGACTGGAGTCAAAAGTGCCTCCCTAATGTTTGCCGTTGTTTCTGTGGTGAATGGGTGTTTTCTCTCTCAAGCTTGTCCACAAAACAAATAGCCTGAAATCCTTTCCAGAGGCCTTTCAACAACCAGGTGTTTGGCCATTTGTCTGTTTAAGAAAGTAACCAGATTTTCCTTTGCTTTTATAGCCAATTTGCATTGACAGTCATACTAAATGAGACAAGGGAAAAATGGAAGTCTCCGAAGTTGGGAGCATAGATGGGGGTTAGCGAAGGGTTATACAATTCATCCACTCCCTCAAGTCTCTATTTCTAACATTTTTTTTTCCACATTTCTGTTGAGAGATGCTTGTCCTAAGGGCTGGATTAAATTACACTGCGACCGACAGGGCTTCCATGGAACACATCCATTCTGCTGTAGCACGCCATATTGGTTTAGTGGCCCGCGGCGTCATTGGCTATTGAATGATTCCAGCGTATAGCCTCTCTGGCTACTGTGGCGGATATTAAAGTCATCTACCATGAAGTCATCTGACATGTGATTTCCCTCTGCCATTGTGTCCGGCCTCGATGTCAATGAGTAGCAGGGGAGATGGCCGCTGATGGATTGGACAGAATCAATCCAGTGGACAGAACGTACAGCTGAAGGAGGAAGATGCTGAGTGGTAGTTACATTAGCGCACCTGCCAGTTCACCTGCAACATCTGCTTCTGAGCCAAGTCTGCAGAAACATACCAAGACCTCTCAGGTTACGCTGGGTTACATCACTTTTATTCTCCTTTAATCTTAAGAATTCAGCGCTAAATACAACTTTCTAACTGGGTAAAATGCAAACAGACTGCAAAATTAAATCACAACAGGGAATTTTTCAAGAGTCTAACCTAATTACTGTAATTTTCTCAGGGATTACATTTTGGCTTAACATACCATTATTATAAATATTCAGGAGTTAAAGATGGTGAAAAACATTGGCTCAGACTTCATTATCTCTAATCTTTTTATCTCTAATCTTTTTAAAAGAGCAAAACTAAATGCAATTGCGGCAGCTTGTGGTCATTTAAGTAGGAGTAAACTTTTTGGAAAGATCTGTCCCCCCTGTGTACTGTATGCTTACATGCCCTAAACTAGTTTCAACTGCTGGTCAAGTTTTGCCTGTAGTTTGTTGTCTCACAATGACTCCATTCAATTAGATGGTGAAAATTAAAAGTATGTACTGTATATTTATCAGCTTATTAGGTTCTTTTGACTAATGTCAACAAAGTAATTCATATAATATCACTTACAGAATCCTGTTTTCATGCTCGCTGTTGAATTCCAGTATTTGCTCACAAAATGTAAACAGCCCCTTTATGAAAAGATGTGTGTTTGCATTTGCATGTGTCCCAGTGAAGTGTTCTTGAGTAGGATGCTGAATGTTTCAGGATTACAGCGATAAATGTGTCAGATGAGTTGACTTATATTCAGATAATGTCCAGTGTGGGGACAGATAGAGTCAGTCAGAGCTTACAATATACAGCCAGACCCAAGACAGAAAGCAGTGTCTGTGTCAACAATAAGGCTGACACGATTGCATGCATGTTATTTCTGTAACAAACAAAAGTGTTGGGCAGGTGTGTTTTTAACAACCTTTAGTGCCATCCTTTCCGGCCATAAAGGACTCAAATTCTTCATGCTCCAACATTTTCAGAGGTATAGCGCCTGCAGTTTGTCAGTGTCTGATAACACTACACCTGCTTAATGAAGTGAAAGCATTGCTTAGCTCTTTTTAATGATAATCATAATGTTATGTGCCCAGGTTGATTTCTGAGATGTGGATGCCTATTGAACTATGAAACAGATATTTAACTTAGACTGTTATTATGATAACAGTTTGCCAGCAACCTTGTGATGATATCCAGTCTCATTAATGTTGCCAATGAGAATAAAGAGTGTTGTCAGATTTGAAGTTATCAATGTGTACTGCCGTGCAGCTGTGAGTAAACACTGATTAAACTCTAGCTCTTGGCTCAGGCTGGATATTTTCACAGACACTATTCAGTATTGGTTGTTTTATGGTTTATTTTTGACTCAAGACATCAACAAGGTGGTAAACTAGACTTTGTTCTACATGTTCTACCACTTCATGGATGCAGTTCATAGGTCAAACTGGGGTAGCTGTCAGTTTTCACATGATGTAAGACAGTAGAGTCAAATAATGTTCATGATCTTTCCCACTTGAAAACGTGATCACATGAACTCAGACGTGTACTTGAACTTGTGCAGTGAGGCTAAAAGAAATGAAGATATCACTTTTGAATTAATTGAAATGAGAATATTTTAGTTTAAAACTATGTCCCAACAGTCCTATATGGCCTTGCTTGCTCTGGTGCACAGCCTGATTTTTCCCACTTTTTCCACAGGGATCATTAAATGTTCATCTCCTCTCCTACTGTGCATAGCAATGCTCAAGTACCCAAGGCCAAATGTCTAAAAAATGGATCTCAAACAGCTTAAAATTCTTAGTAACTTATTAATTTTTATTGACACGAAGTCTGTAATTAGTCAAATTTTAAAATTCAGTTGTGAGTTTGGACATTACACCACACACAGTGCTAACAACTAGCTTCGACATAGCGGTGACATCTCTATTGTATAAGATATGATGATATCTGCAGTTCAGCACAAAGTCACTGCTCAAACTTTGCCCTTGTAGCCCATTTTCCTACATTGTGTGAATGCAAAGCATAGCATAGCTAACAGAGAAAATCTTATGCATCATTAGCCACTGAAGCTGGCTATAATGCACTAAACAGAATTGTCAATGTGCCCCGTGGCAGAGGTCACTATACATGAGCAGATGAGGCAGAGGTTAGCAATAGTTAACAGTGAATGAGTTCATGAACTCGAGACATAACAGTAGATCATCCTTGGAACTCGTGAAATGCATCACTTCTTTGGTTTTATAGCACCGCTACAGGAGTGCACTGCCTTAATGAAGATAGAATATTTATCCACAATCAATATTTCACTAATTTCACTAAAGTATTCATGTAAAATGACCAATGTTTAACTACATTCAGAACAGCAGGAGACCTCATAAACATTTCTCATATACATGGTATGAGAATATTAATCATTTCCTCATCTCTAATAACTTTCTGTAACCAAATGACCTGAGGGAATGGGGGATGAAAAATCCACCCTCAGTGACGTGATTGATTAGCTTTCTTGTTTGTAGATGAAAATGAAGCTGTCAGATCATATTCCTGCCGAGAAAATGCCTGTTAATGGTGTTTTCGCCCTATGAGTTCGATGCGGGTCGAGGGTTGATTTGTTGCATCTCTGATAAAATTAGAGAGAGGAGACAGGGTTCTGCTGTCATCTGCTTCAACAACAGAAACAGCTTAATCAACGCTAGCAAGACAGAGGGAATTTACTCAAGTGGAGGTCATAATTCTTCATTTTTGTTAGTGTCAGCCTCTCCGCTCTGTCAGAGGCAGGTAATTGGAGACAAGACGAAAGCTGGAGTCAGTCAGGAGCCTGATCCTTTGTAGACAACGCACAGCTGTGTTTTCTCTGCAGGTCAACACAAGACAGAAATAAATCACAGAGAGATGCATCAAACATGTAAAATTTACCAAACTCTGGGAGATCCCACATATGCACGCAATTCAACAAACTGCAGTGTTGCAGTGAGTGAGTTATAGCTCGGAAGTGTCTGCCTCTGTGACAGACAGAAGCGATAAGCGTACAGTTGGAGCTTTTCTTGGGTCAGAGTTCACAGTGCATTCATGGTTTCAGTGAAACCCATCTGGCAGAATGCTGATGCAAGCACGTTTTTCTTATATGGACACAACCTTGTATTTGATGGATTTTAATCGGAAAAGGGCAGTAATCCAATATCAGTGGCAGCTCCCAGCAAGAGATGAGTGAGCTGAGTTATGGTGTTTTTAGGCGTGTAAGATGTGTGGCAAACAGGAAAGCGCTTGGTGTGATCATGCAGTTGCAGACTGTCGGCAGAAAACATTTTCATTTTCTTGCCGTCTGACTTGTTCACCTGCGTGGACTGGTACTGCTTCTCACGGAAAACACAATCAATAACACCTTTTGCCTCTTACTTGTGGATGCAGTTATTTTATAGATATTTCTGTGGTTGACGCTGCAAGAAAGAGAAGGATATTATAGCAACACGGAGGCCTTATGAGAGTATGTGGCTGATAGTAAATGAACACATGCTAAATGGCCAACAAAACCCAGAGGGTGTGCGATGATCCTACCCATGTTAGATTACAAAATGAAAAACAGTTGGTGAGGCTTCAGTCACTCTGCAGATGCCCACAGGCCAATATGCAAAATGCAACACAAGACTAAGATTGATCATAAGCTAGCATGCAAGAAAACCTTTTGATATTCACAAGGCCTTTTCACAAGATCTCATAAAGTCTTATTCATCTTTACTGGACGGCTACATGCATGCAAAGCTCAAACAGATTCTCCAAAACATGGACTACAACTGTCTTCTGATCACAAACCCTGTGATGCAGCGTGCTCCTTCAAGCTGCTCTTAAGAGGTGAGAGGAGGGGAGACTGTAGAAGAGGCAGCTGGAGCAGCAGAAAGAAAATGGCATTAATGGACAAATGAAATAGAGGCAGGGGACAATGTACGCAGCCTGTATTTTGTTAGAGCCATGGGAGGTCTGCTAATAATGACAGAGAGCCGGTGCTGTTCCATTTGTGGTACAAGGAGGGGACCTGCATATGGACACCATCATAACTCAGCCCCCTTCATTCACTCACATGAAAAATCAGTCCTGTCATCAGTATTCAGAAATGATACAACAACATGGAGTAATGTGACAGCTACACACACACACTCGCATGGATACACATACACACTGTACAATATGCATACACATGCATGAACAGACACAAAGAAAAGCCCCACAGATGTCTGGAATGCATTATTATAATCCTGATAGATGGATAGACCTTCCACCACCACCGTCTCCTCTGGTTACTGCATTATTTCTTGTCTCCCCTTTTAATCTCATCTCCCACTCTGACCAGTACCACCTACAGTAACTAAACCTCCCTGTGTCTCTTTTAGGGATACATAATTCAGCCAATACCAATATCAATTACCTGCTTCACATCAGTGATGCGGATAAGATTTCACATTTTTGTATCTTAAAAAGTTTAATAATCCATAGCTATGACCTAGCCCCATGCCACTGACATCACTATACAAGATTTGTTGTGTTAAAACACAGGCTCTTTCCTTCCACCTACCGAACACGTATTGTAAATAGCAATTGTGTTGTCTTCTTCTGGAACTTTGAAAAACGTCCACACTGGAGATGACCTAGTACGAAAGCAAATCATATACAAACTTTAAATGAGGGAATATCATTTGGAAGAATGCATACACCAAACTTGCGGAAACTTTGCCAAGCTGCATTGAAGACATTACACCTCATTTTATTTTGACATTTCTAAAAAAAAAAAAAAAAAATGTCACCCATCTTAATATGCATTAATGCATATGAAAATTGTAACAAATCAATCTGTTGCCTCCTGAGAAGCTCTAATAACACAAGAATAACACGATGAAGGTCTAGCTGTGACGAGGCTGGAGTTTCAGGACTCCTCTTTCAAAAATGAACTGAAAACAGTCCACCAGGGAGCCAGCCCATTGGCCAGACTTGGCTAATAATAAACCAAGTCGTGGCACACTTGTTGACAGCCCGGACAAAGGCACAGCGAGAGAGAAAAGTCTCTAATCAAGTTATTTGAGTTTGACCGGCAATACAGTAGTCATCACTTTGACTGACAAAAAAACACAGAAAGGCTGAGAAAAGCCAAGAGATCCGGGGAAAAGTAGGGCATGCAAGGGCTGTGATTCAGAGGGCACGAGGTTCCTCTCGGCTGAATATGATTCATGCGTCTAAAAGCTGTCTTCAGGAGCTGATTATGATTCACTATCACAAGACAAGGACATTTTATCCTTGGCCATTAAACCATTAACACATATATTATTAAACCAGTGCATTAGTCATTATGTTTAATTGGTTTTTGTTCAGTTATTTGTTCTTTTTCATTCTTCCTCTGTTGTAATACACGCATTTATTTCCGCACACATACACACACCCTCATGCAGTTTTTCTCATTTATTCAGTGGGTGGATACTTAGGCCATAACAATAATATTGTGATTGTACTGGATACACTAAGTGCAGTAATGAAACATTATTATGTACTGTGATTTATTATTCTGTGGCTGCTTTAAAAAGCTGAACTCCCCCTTAGATTAATAAATCACCACATTTATTGTCATTTGAGTATGAAGACATGAATGAGTTGATGAAACTCAAGGGTTTTCAGACTTTCAATCACTCGCTTTTCATTTTCAAGAAGACAGAGTAATTTGTTAGGCAATCATTATGCGATCTTTCACAAAATTATGACACTTATTGTACATTGGCATAACAGCAAAGGGAAATAACTGTATCACACTATTGCATAATAGTGTGAGAGAACTAGTGGCTGTTTAATTAGGCCTTCTTTCTCTCCATCTTCTCCTCATTGCCTGTGACCTCATCACCTCGGCGTAAGTGGCATGAGGAATGACTTTGGTTCACTTTTGGCAGAGGTTGAAAGATGCAAGGAAAGAGCAAAAGGCCAGCTATCAACGGACTCTTTCACCGCTCCTCCCAGCTCCCTCATTCCCTCCTATTGTGTGTTCGCTGTATAGCATCTGGTTAATGGGCCTCTTCAGTGGATAGTCTCTTCCATCTTCTCACACACACACATTTTGTGTAGCCATACACACACACACACACACACACACACACACACACACACACACACACACACGGTACAGATAGCTTGTATGTGCTTGTTTGTTTTTTAAATCTTTTTAGCATATTGTCTCCCTCTTTATAAAATATCTTAACACAAGAGTATGCTGCTTTAGAACTGGTTGAATGTGGGAAAAACTTTTTGTGAAAGACATTTTGTAATTTTCAATGTGTCTCTATGCACACACAACATTTTATTGCACATGGGTTTGTACTGTGTGTGTTATTGTAGGCACTGAAGAGATTATGTTTGGGCAGCGCAGCACTTGATATTACCCATTGTAGGGGTCCTACAAACATTCTCTCTCTCTTTCTCTGTCTGAAATTCACTCTAGTGGGTCTACTATCTTGAATCCAAGGTTTTCTTCCATCTGCTGAGTTCAGCGTTGTCCTCTTTTGACTGATTCCACACCCTGAAACCAAAGGACAAATGTTAATGAATCCCAGCAGTGGTTTTTGCACATGGAATAGAGGAAATGTATTCTGGCCGCAAACTGTCTAATTAAGATGGAGACGTGGGAAGAAGAATGCACAAAGGTTCTAGAAAGTAATCCTAAACTCAGACTCCTGGACCTAAACTCTCACTAGGTTTGTATGCTGTAAGCCGCATCAGTAATCCCAGTGAGTCAAAGACAATGCCAGCAGCATTTTTTCTCAGAGATCTGGCAGAATTAGCTCGCTAGGAATGCTCAGAGCTGTACACAACATTACAGGGCATTCTGTTTGACCTGCCCCATCCGAACAAATAAGCAAGGATCAAAGGATTAGAGCATCATTATTAAAGCCAGCTGGAGACCTGACACAGACTAGAGGCATGCTAACATGATGCTATTAATGGTATATGCTCACACAATAGTATACAAATCTATGCAAGATTCGGCTTTTCAAACTTAAGATCTTTGCTGAAAAACACTGTTTCATATAAAGTGTCAAAACAGTTTGTCACAGTGTGTTTAGATTTGTGGAAATTCAGGATGCAGTCTGGAGTGTTTATTGATGCTGTGGTGGACCACTACAAACAAGAGCATCTTAAACAAAGTTGTCAAAAGAGGTAACTCCAAACTTTGACTCTAGCCATTTATGCCACATTGCTTGCAAATCTAGGATATTGCATTAAGGCCTGTGGTTGTGTTGATACCGCCAAATGTCCACATCTTGGCAAAGGTTCACTGGCTATGAGAAGACCCCAGATGACACCTGATTTAATGTAAAAAATAAAAATAAAAAAGTGACGCAAACAAAGCCTCATATAGCAGTTTGATTGACTCACCCTGCAGTATTCTTTTACGACTGAGCCATTACGCCTCCTAATGATGGATAAGAAATCAATATCCTACCATGATATTATCTACTGTATCTAGCCAGCAGAAACTTTGCTTTTAGCCTCCTATCATTACAGACACATGGTTTTATGTCCTCATGTCTGGAATGCGCTGTTGGCTCATTCATTGAAAGGCAAAGGAAATGTGTTTTCCAGATAACATTACAGTTGCAATAAAGCTTGGCTTGGGCTGTGATTGAAACAATACTGCGCCTAAGCCGCACTGAGCCCACCTGTTTGTTCTTCCGTAATTGGATTCTGCTTCATTCCATTTGCCTTAATGCTGATGCATAATGCAGTGTACTGAGGGGACCAGCCATTACCAGCCAGGGGACATGGCTTGGAGGAGTAACCCGATCTCGTCCCTTCCTCCCCCTCTCGTCTCTGGGACATCTTTTCAAGGCCTCTGTCCTTCAAAGCAGCCACTTGCTCGGGCTGGATGGATTGATGGTTGAGGCTGTAGGCCTGGTGGGAACCAGAATAGCAGGTGTTGATGTTACTGCCTAGAAGAACAATGAGCTGGCCCTCAGCAGCATGTTAATCCAAAATAAACAGGCGCTGGCGTGGACGGTTCGGGTCTGGGTGGAGGGATCCTCATCAACACAGTGTGTGAAGAGCTGCCACCAAGACAGGAATGTCGAGCCAAAGCTTAATCTTTCCTTTGAAGTCAAGAATGTCCAGCAACACACCTCAGTTATCTGCGGCATATCAACACAATGGTCTTATCCAAGCTCAGCAGAAGTCATTTAGTTGACTTTTGTCACATTTGCAGAACAAAGCAAAAGTGTGGCTGGACGTTGTAATGTGCTGCATTTATAAAAAGCAAAGATATGACAAGTATTTTTTATAGACTTGTTGCAAACTTCTCAAGTTAACAGAAGTAATGAAATCCACTGTAGCTAAAGCTACTTTGATCACTGTAATTGTGATATCTGCTCTCTCTTGCACCTTATGTCCGCGATTCTCCTCGCGTAGGAGGTGGATAACGTGTTATGGCCAAATCTATAAACACTGCAGCAGCTTCACAAACTGTCATCATGACAGAGACTCCCACATGCCTTTTGCCATTTTCATCAGGGCCATACTTCTCTCATGATCAGCTGCCTTTGCTAAGTGGCTGGTGTCGATGGCTGTGACTCAGCTCTGCCCACAACAATGATGAAGATAAGACATCTGGAGACGATGTGTGCGTGTGTGTACGTGTTTGCCTGTGTATGTGCACACGTTGGAAATGGGAGCATAAAGCAGTGGTGGGAAAGAGAAGTGGAGCAATAAGAAGAGTAGCATAAATTGTGTGGGTACTGGTGTGTATATATGACTGAGTGGGTGAGCAGCAGTGGTCAAGGTTCATTAGGGTGTCATCGGCTGCCTCCACACAGAAATAATAAGGCCTTGTCTCTCTCTTCCTTCCACTTTCTTCCCCATCTGCATCTGCTGAATATGAACTGAGCAGTGAAAAAGGGCATCTGATCTCATGTCACCTCTCCTGCACACTGACACATGACTAAGAAACAGATAACAGCTGATGAAGCGACAACATTAAAATGGTAACAGCAAGGTCAAGAAGCGAGAGGCACAGAGAGAGAGCTTGATGGAGCTGTAGAGAAGCCTTCGCAAAATGAAAGTGATTGAAAGAGTGTGCAGTCTAAAAAAACTGGAATCTGGATCTCTGGATAAATCAGGAGTAGAGAACATGCGAAATGCATAATAGTAGCAGAAAGTAGGGGTGGTAGATATGGTCAAAATCTTCTATCAGCGTCTATGTCATTTTTTTTTATTATGGTGTCGATATATATCACAAATGAGTAAATCATCTGTAAATTAAAGCAAACCAGCCAATTGGCAAACCAGTTTAGAGGTGCATTGCCATCATCAACATCACAAGAGAACAAGTAGTCCTCCTGCCCAAACACAGTAACTTGTGGACTATGGATTCGCAAGATCATGCAAGAATCCAGTCCTGATTTGTTTCACAGACCTGTCCTCGATATACAGCAGAGACACGCAGGATAGCTCTCATGGTGGAAACGGTATTGCCAAATCTCTACCGGTGGACACATCCATACCATGGTATATACCGTCAAAACACCCAAACCTGCAAGAACAGAGCAGATTTGCATCTCTGACCCTTTCCTGTAGTTATTCCACAGTAATTCTCTTAATGAACACATCGGACATCACGCCACAGACTCAGCTCACTGCTTTTCCCACAGCTTCAACATAAAATAAATGCTAAAACATTGTTTGCAGTGATGTGTATATAAACATCCTTGAATGCAAAACATTCTGCACACAAGGGGACATCAGAAAAATGTAAAATTGTTATTTAAGAGGACGCAGAGCAACAAATATGAAAATCAGTCTCTTGTGTGCGTGTGCACACATTGGTTGGTCTGTGTATTGTAAATATGATGAAGGCCAGTCAGTTGAGCTCTGATGAATGTATATGGCCACACTGACAGATGAGGAGAGAGGGTGACACAGCTGCGAGAGAGGGAAGGGAGCTGTTAGGTAAAGGTTCACTAGAGAGGAGTTGACAGATCCCAAATGGTAGCCTTTAGAAATGCTTGGCTTCATTGCATCAGCTGTGGAATGATCCACAGAAGACATAAAACGATGCCCGAAAGACACCTTTGCAGACAATATGGTCTCTCTGGAGCTGAAGGGGATAGTAGAAATGAAAACTAGTTTATCTAGTTTATCGTAAAGAGCATTAATATATCAAAATAGTGGGGAAAAGCATGTAATATTCACCATTTGATTAGAGGTCCTGACACAAGACAACAGCATATATTTTTAAACCACGGTATGATTTCCTCCCATGATGGATGCACGCAGCGTGCACCCACCATGCTCCAACTGACATGTGTTTGACCCCTATCCAGGAGACAGCACCTGGTGCCTCACCACAACACCATTAGTGGTCAACCACGCACACACACGCATGCACACACTCGCACACAAGATATTTTTAGGGCATGTGATACAACCACTATGGTAGCTAACGCTCAGAGATTCACACTCCATGGGCTTGACAGGAAAGGATCCATTTCCTGACAGCAACCGCAAACCATCCACACATGCAGCACATACATCCCCAGTGTGTGAACTTTGTACTGCTAGAAAAGCGTGGAGGCTTTTAGACACGAAAATACATACATGTAGACATATAAAGTATTAGCGTGACATGATTTCTTCCAGTTTTGAGCATTTGTCGAAGAGCCAAAATGTTGAAAATTCCTTGATCCTCACTAAGCTGCTGCCAGTTGTAGAATCTGAAATGAGACAATTAAACTGTGAGCAGAGCACTCCACTTTCCCTAGCACATCTGTAAATACTTTGTGGCTATAATTTCACAAGAACCATGACTAACCCCACAAAATCCACTTAAGAGTCAACATTAACTATCTGAAAGTTTATTTTCTTCTGAATAAACAACCTCAGTTTTAATAGTTGTCTATACATATTTATAATGAAAAGGGAAAGGGAAAAACTCCGTCTGAAACTAGTTTCCTGACTGTTCAGTGCACGTGTGATACTATGTACTGTATATTAACGCCCTATTTACCTATATCTATTTTTTTCAGCTTCCACCATTGCCGAGAACGGGAGGAAAACATGCCTGAAGCTCAAAGTTTTCGTCCGACCATCAAGTAAGTGTTTGCATGCAACACAAGGCTTTGTAATAGAGCTTGTTGAAGTACACATTTGGATTCAAAATCAAAACAATTTATGCCTACTTCTCTGGTTACCTCACTTCCTCTTCACTTACCTTTTGCTCATTGTCCAACATACCACTTTCATTTATCACGAAACTGCTTTACTTGCTAAGGAAATGTTTTTTTGTAACATGAAAAGGATGATAAAATGATCACATCAAGTGAAATCCAGGTCACTTCATACCTCACCTGAATGTTGCCATGAGCTTTGTTGCTTGGGATGTTTAATTTCAGGGCTGAGAGGGGGGCTTCAAATGTCACTAACCTATTTGGCATATACCTCTAATGATCTCTCATTCTCCCTATTTTCTGTTATAGACAGCTGTGTGAAAACTATAGGCGTACATGACCGCGTTTTTGATGTAAACGACAAAGTAGACAATACATTAGAACCACGAGGTTAGTATGGCTTCCTGCTTTTTTGATTGTCTTCAGTATGACCTCCATACATCTGTACATGTGTCTCTTGTTCTGTGCCTCTTTCCTTTCCTGCTGTTTGTCTGGAAGCTGAACTGTCCCTCAACACCCCCGCCTGTTGCTTCTCTTGAACTGAGTCTCCAGAGTACCAAAGTTGTGCCATGCTACTGTCGCTCGCACACTCTACTGATGGACTATATTGCATGTTGATATATATATATATTGGTATATACACTGCATATGTAGTGTATATAATTAATTACATATATATATATCATATACACAGAGGTGTCACTTAACAGTATGTTTCTCACACAAAACTTTTCACTAATTCAACACGCAATGTCACTTCCAGCTGCATGCTGTGCTCCCTAACATTTGTCTTTCACTACAATCATTCTGTCCTAATACATCAAAATCAATAAATATCATCAGTTAAATAATATGTATGCATCTACACATACAAGTGCACGTCAACAATACATCTGGCAAGTTTTAATGCTCCGTTTCCCTCCTCACTGAGCTGCTGTTTGGCTCTGTAGTGCAGCACTGATTATTTTCTGTGCTCAGAATGCACAGCATTTTTACATCTTCATACATGAGTCTAACCCCGCCACTGAACTGAAACACTCCACATCACCCACATGCTGCTGCCTCATTCCCAGCACCAGCTCACCTCAAGGTCTAAAACAACACAAAGACTGCCCCACTGAGAATGTATATAACAAACTATTATCAAATATTACGAATTTGAAAATGAAATCTATCACGCTTGACGAAAAAGTTACAAAAAAAAAAAAAAAACTGCAATAAACTGCTATCTTAATGGGACGCCCACACACATACACAAGGCCAAGCCTTCAGACATGTGATGCCCACCTGCCTCTCCTCATGCCTGATTTTCTATCTGCCCACTTGTCCGCCTCACCATCCTGCTGCATGTTTGATGGCTGCCTCTAACCTTGCATGCTTCCTCTGGCTCATCCCCCTGTCACGCTCTCCAAAGGAGGGAAATTAAAACATTCATCCGTCATCCACTGTTGCCACGTCCCCACACCCCCTACACACACACACACACACACACACACACAGAGTCGCGTTTTCATCACTTCAAAGGACATTACATAGACTTGTATTAATTTCCTGGAGACTCGCCCTAACCCAAGTCTTCACTCTAAATTTAATGATTTACATTATGGGGACTTGTCCCCGTAAGGAAGGCAAGTCCCCACAATGTGAGTGTGCGAACAGATTTATGTTTCCTCAATATGAGTAATACATGTCCACACACACACACACACACACACACACACACACGTATAGTTATGTAACTGTCCGGTCTTCTGCTCTGTCCATCTGTCCTTTTGCTGTGCATGGTTCAGCTACTTTCCCATGGTGCAGCGGGGCACATGGCTGCTCACAGATATTGATGCCACTGCCAAACAGACACAAGAGGCACCTCACCTGGGAGATGGATTAAAAATGCTTCTGACGACATTCGAAGCATGATATAGCAACCGAAGTTCATATGGCAACTCAGACTTCACTATTACAACTTCCACCGTTATGAACATGAGCCCAAACATCTCAGTAATTAACTGATGTCTCCACTATTGTTATGAATTAACAAAATACGGTCAGCTTAAGGCTTTAAAAAATACGAGGATATATTGATAACGATGTCTGTGATGCACTGTTGCAAAAGAGCGGTTTGTACCATAAGTAGCAATTCACCTCTTTCTTCTTTCTTATCCTTCAGATGATACCAGCCACGAACCGGCTGAGCCTTCCCGAAGTGACGAAACAAATGCTGCGACGCACTTGCAGAAAACAAGTCCACTCCTGGCTTTGTTGCTGGTCTGCCTACCAGCACTCTTCACTTTATAGCGCCTCCCTCTGTCTCGGAGGGCATTTACACCTAGCGTGGCCTGAATCTGCCCGAGGCTGCAGGGAAGGGGCGGGATTTGGGTGGAGCGTGTTTGCTTGATTGGGCATCAGAGCAGGCTTCTCAAGGAACCCTCTATTTTTTTCAGAAATATATTTAAGTGGTCTTTCTCTGTCTGTGAGTGAAAAACGTTGATGTTGGAAGTGGGAGAGACAGTTCCCCCTCTTAAACCTTCACCTAAGATGCCAAATCCCGTTTTTTGACACTTAGTGATTCTTATTTTCCCGTGACTCTTTTGTGACATCCCTTTACATCATGTTTATGTCATTGCAGCACTGATGTTCACCCACACACATATACACATACACATGCTTAGAGAATACAAAAATGCCTCTACACTAACAGTCAATAGCAGTAGGGTCTTTAGTTGTACACAGTAGCAGCATTACATAGTAGGAAAGTGAAGACTAGGACTTAGAACGGACTGTACATACATGAGTAAATTGCTGTCCCGAGACCTCTCAAGAAGCCTTTCAGAAAATAGTGCAGTACAAAGCTGAAAGATGAAGTAGAAGGAGTAATGGTTTTAAGCAGAGGTCAGAGTAGAAACCACAGCACTGAGAAATACGTACATGGCATGCACCTTAGCCTGCTGATCTCCAGACTGTCCTGCTTTAAAGATAGTGTCCAATTCTCTCCTGAATACAAAGTGTGCATATAGGTGGATAAGCTACTTAGAGCTGAGTGAGTGTAAAACCCACGGAACCATGAGGCAACTTTTTCTTGTCCTCCTTTGAATAAGCCCATGGCAGCCCGCTCAATAAAACACCTCTCAAAGCATTTGGTTCACTCTGACTCACAAAACAGCTAAATTGAAACTTTCTCTCCAGACACATTGTGGACTGCTATTAAGATCGAGGATCGATGTCTTTTGAAAGTTGATCACACAATTTCACGGCAACAGTCACAGTCGTTTTATGCAATGTTTACTGAGCTGGGCAGCAATTGTTCTCTCTGTTCCATTTGAGTATTAGTCGATATTAACACCCACATAAACATTTGCATCCATGGCTTTTTTTTCCCTCTGATTCTGATTGTTTAAAAATGATTCACAGCTAAATTGGACACTTTATGTTTTTTCTAAACCATCAAGTTATTTTATTTTGCCTGTGTTGTCTCCAAGCATTGCCTCTCACATGGCAGACACTGTAAACTTTGTATTTCTGAAATCCACTTAAATGAGAGGTCATGGGAAAGACACTTCAGGTTACAGTGCCATACTTTCTCCTCGTGTCTTTGTCACTTAAACATAGCCACAGCTTTGGCTCATGCTCATCAAATATTAGTTGGCTGGTTCTCACATTCAGTTCATTGCAGCAGTTAGTGCGGTGTTTACAGGACTGATGCATAGCTCCAATTAGTTGAAAACACACTGCATGAACAGAGAGACACTATCCATTTAATTCAAGGCAATGCACAGCTCTGTTTAGTCGAGCCAGGTTTATGTTAGCACTTACATTTAAATGAATTCATGGCGATATAATTATATTCAGCTCCCACAGATGCACATGGTGAGTTCGCATACAAACACTATTATGTCTTTTTTCAAATGCAAGGGACTTGTTTCTCCGCCTTCAAAGACATATGGACAGACAGAGAAATTAACTCTGCTGAAGCTGACGTCCTTTCAGTGCCAGGTTTTTGTATGAGAAATAGGGCACCAATTGGTTCAGAAAGACGGATAGAAAGAGCGAGATAGAAAAGGGAGCACAGGAGCAATTGCATGTCCACCTACAGCTCCTAGTGTTACTGGTTTAAGTGACTCTTTAATGAGGTTCAAAATGACAGGCATGTGGACCCCATGTTGTGGCAAGGGAAGTTATTTCTGGTATTAAAAATAGATGGGGGAAGGCTTGGGGGGTCTCGGGAGGGGGGGTGTAGATTTCCACCATGGGGGGGTTTAAAGCACCAATGACCTTGCAGTTTGAGAGAATCGGTGAGTGAAGGAGACGGAGAGAATTAAGGCAGAGACACAAACACAGGAACAGATAGAAAAGACATGGGAGGTAGCCGAAGGTAGTGTGACTAGAGTGCCTAACAGAACAAAACAAAAGAACTAAAAATCCATGCAACACTACTGGAAAAAAACCCCCACCGGATTCAATGACAAACTTATTGTTCGGTATCATTCTGTCTCAAAAGGCATGCACTGTTTTATTTGTTGCTGTTTTCATTTTTATGGCTGCCTTTTTTCTGTTTTTCCCCCCAGAAAGACTGCCTTTGCCTTTTGCCTTTTGCCATTTGTGTTTTTGCACCACGGTAACAATGCTATTACGGCAGAATAGCTGCTCAGCTATGGGGGGTAATACGAGACGAGGCCATTTGATGAGGTACTAATTTTCAGGAGAACACCACAGGGAATGAGCACCGCATAAGATTCAGAACGGACGCCTGTCAGCAGATTAACACTAGACTTTTATCAGAAACCAGCTTCAACTGTACTCTCTTCTAATTACCAATACTACTATTTGTCATTATTGCTATTATTACCATGGTTTATTCTGTACACACCTTAACCTGGGAAATGAGGATCAACTTATAAACTGGATACTGTGTATCCTGAGGTAGTCAACCATAAAACATGTAGTGTTAGGTTAGTATCTGTTTTGTACCTTTCTGGAGGACAAAAGAAAAAAATGAGATACATCATTGTTAAAACTGTATAATTATTATTATTGTTATGATGATGATGATTATGACTATTATTATTAGGAAAACTTCTTGATGTAAATAGTGTTTGATATTAAAGTATTAATTTGGTTCTTATGTCTTTTCTAAAAAATGAATACGGTATTATCTCTGGGTTTTGCGGAGTGTGTACTGTCCTCAAACAATGCATTGTGTGCTTTGATCCTCAATGCCTAATGAACCTTTGAGCTAATATGAAGGGGAAACCTGTGGGAGCTGTACACCAGTGTACAGAAGGCTGGACATTAGCCAAACGAGTGGCTCACCTGTTATATGTTTCAAACCAGTCACCAACCTTCACCATCTCTTCACACACGGATCCTGCCTTGGAAAGAAACACTTGGGACTTAACGGACGGCTTCTTTGTACTTTTTTGCCTTCAGTGTTTGAGAGCATGTTGGTCGGCTCTAATCTGCCATCAGTGGACTGTTGCTTTTTAACGGAAGGATCTCGTCAGATTCATTATGTGGCATGCGCATGAACTTGATGACATGTTAAAAAAAAAAAAAAAAAGAAAAAAAATCAAAAAAGTTTGAAAAGGATAGTTTTTCTTTTGCTCTTATTTTTCTTTTTCCTTTAAGACGTGTTAGATTTTCGGATCACTTTCATGTTGTGTGTTTTTGCATCCCCATCTGAGTGATATCATTAAGCTGTGTAGTGACAGATGACAAATGTACATAACACAAACCATTGTTGTGAAGTTACAGTGGGGGGAGGGAGGGGATCGGTCATTTTGTAGTTCAAAAGCAACTCCTTTTTTTTTCCTAAGAATGACTCTTTCTGTACCCATCTACTGAATTCATCCCATGTAGTTGCAGTCTGTCTCTTCTGACTATTCATCCTCTTTCTGCTCTCCCGAGAGGAGGCGTTTGGGAGTGTATACATCAGTGTGTGGACGTTTTTCAGTGTGAAAAAAATGTGTGAGACCTTTGAGTTTGTGTGTGTGCGTGTCTCATTTGCTGTTGCCGCAGTGAATGGGAAGCGGCAACCCTCTTTGGCAACGAAGAGTGTTTCCCATGCCTTAGCCCTTCAGCCTCTGCCCTCGCAGCCCCGTCTGTGTAGAAGATGCTTTTTTCCATTGTGCTTTTACACGGAACGGCTGCTGGCGTCGAAGAGACTACAACAGGGGCCCTTCACTTTCTCTCCCTTTTTAACAACCCTGAATCACTTGTCCCTATGGTAGACGTTGGTCCTGGGCACAGTTCAAGGATTAGTGCACCCCCTCCACCAAATCCCGAACTGGATTGTTAGCGGGGTAAAGCCTGTCATCGATCCAGGCTCCGTGCGACCAGGGCCAAAGCCTCTTTTCGTCAGCTCCCCCTCTTGCTGATGAGCCACTTGTTCATTTTGTGCACCTGTCCTGTCCCATTCTTCTTGTGCTTGTGTAACCTCCACCACACCACCTTCTTCCCTCACCTTTAAACCCCGCTCCCACTTTGCCATCAGTGGGGAATATTTCCAACCTGCTCTTTTACAGTATATAAACAACAACAAAAAATTTGACAAAAAAATTATCTGTATTTGTATATACACGTGTCTGAGCAACTATGAGTAATACAATAAAATGGAAATACATTGCTTTGATCATCGTGCTACTCTTTTTTTCTCTTCTTTGACCCATTTACCATACAACGGGGATGCACAGTGATGATGGTGTCATGCAATCAGAAGCACTGTCAAATTTGTCCATGCATTAGGAATGTTTACTGCATTTAACACTCCTACTGTTACTAATAGAGCAAATGAACATAATCCTCTCACTCAAGTAGCATCATGTCTCATCATGAGCCAAATTGGATGCCATCACCATGTACAGACACACACATACACACACACACTCCCACCTTTCTACATCTGCCTATCTGTGCCTCTGCCTTGGTGCCTACACTGTGAAACAACCCCCTCTGAAGACAGACTGAGAGGAACACCATCCATCAGGATCAGAATAAGACCTTAAACCTCCTTTCACTTCAGTCGGGCACTAATGAGGACACCTAATAACCTTCTGCTGGACCCCATCAGTGCCATTTAGCTTCACCCTCCATTATCTCTGGTAATTAGACTGAGAGCCAAGCAATCCCTGAGGACCAAAGGGGGGTGAAAGACCTCCTGATGAGCCAATCGGAGTGCTGTTATGAAAACCAGTCAAATTTGACATATGAGAGTGGAAATACTACTCTTTACATGGGAGGTACATATAAACAATTTTGAAAGAGAATCTGGTAAAAAAAAAAAAAAAAAAAAAATTAAGGATTCTTGGAGGATAGTTGTGCTGCCAGCATGTCTTTGGTATTAAAGGCTTTTTCAGCACCACGGTGGGTCACAGTGAAGATTAAGAAGACATCGCTTTGCAGGCTTGAGTAAAACACACTGACGCCAAAGACATGAAATCTCATCCAGGATGCAATCCTCTCCAATCTCATCCTTTTCCAAAGCTGGTACTTTTTTAGGCATCAGATGAAAAAAAGCTTTACACATGAACATGCTTGACATGATGAGCCAATTAGTGTCAAGTTGTTCTTGCTGATGTTATTACCAAAGGAAGGTTCCGGAGATGCAGGTGTGTGTCTATGAAGGCCAATAAAGACAAATCACTGTGCCTGATCATTAAATCTGAGGTAATGATAGCTTTATGTGAAGATGTGTCCCAGATGTACTATTAAGCTATGAACATAGTCAAGGTCTGTGACCAGCAGTGAGTGAGAGGAGTGCGCTCGGATGAGATGGCGTTCCACAGAAACCGTGTCACCTTTGAGATGGAAACATGAATGTGCACAGATTTACCTGCGCTATTGATCTCATTTCTCTTTCTGCCAGCGTCGCTTTCTGATAGAAGTTCTATCCTAACACAATAACAACTGACAGTCCTGAAGAGGCCACTTTAGTGAAAGGCTCTTGAAGGCATCATTCTTAAGTCAGCTGGCTCCCTTATTGGCTGCATGGTGTTCCGTTTCCATGTGAACAATCAGTTTGATTGACAGCTCTGAATGATGTCTTCAGTTAATCGCTCCAGTGGTTTGAAAAGGTCATAAATCACCCAATTATGTTGCCCCGCTTTATGAATAGATATTTTTGGGGGGGAATATTTAAAACCCCTCCGAGGCATATCAACTTAGTCAACCCCATATTTATTGAGAGGGAGTTGGGGGGTGGCTGTTTGTGCCAGAAATAACTGATAAGCTGAATATATTTTAGAGTCTCAGTCACACTGTGGAATGTCACACTGTTGATGGGTTAGAAAGTTGGAATTGCATTCAAGGTCAGGATTTATGATTTATGACAGCTTTGACATGTTTCAAGAGCAAGTTCAGAAAGAAGAATAGAAATAATTACAGAGAGAGGAAGTGAAAATAGAGCGGAAAGTGCTGGGTAGAGGGAAAAAAAAGGAGATCTTTGAACAAAGCCATCAGCACATTGTTTTACAGCAGATTTATCAGCAAAGCAAGATATTTATTTGAAACACCTTGTCTCTGTCAAAGCAGGTGCAATGTATCTTTCCACTCAGCTGTGTTTGATCAATACCCATCAAAATAGAATGTCTTACTTTCTTTCATTGTGCTTGCAGTCTCAGAACCTCAGAGAAAACAGAAACTCACAGATCTTGCAGAACGAGTGAACGAGTTGCGGAGCGTAGTTTCCACTAAACGAGGCAGGAAAATAAACTGCCAGGAAGCAGTATCCTTTAAAATATAACGTGAAACGCTTTTGTCGCTAAGATCTTACACAGTGGTCTGCTGTGGGTTATAAAGATGTTTTATTCGTACGAGTGTTTTTTAATCACCCATCAGCCTCAAATAACCAAGGCTTCTCTCTCCACTCGTCCTTCTGCAGATCCAAGGTAGGCTCCACCAGCTCGGGTGGAGGTTACTGCAATGTGTTTCACGCAGGTCATTTTCTTTTACTGATGCCTCTCACATGTTGACCTTCAGGGCTGAGAGATGAGGGGCTGCAGCCAATCCAGAGGAGGATTATGGGAAGATGTGACGCCACTACAAAATATCAACTTGAGGGAGACTGAAAGAGGAGGGATGGAAGGTGAGGACTGACGCTCAAAATCACGTTTTTATGTATCAATCTTGACTTGACTAAAAAGGCAAAGAAAAGGTCTTTATTTCTGTGTGAACTACGATGGAATGGATTATTTTCAGTGTTGTGTGCAGGCGCTCAGATGCTATGAAGAGCTCCAAAAACAGCAGGTTTTCACGCAACGTTTCACACCACGTCTGGTGTGTTACATTAAGTATTTACACATGCACAAATGAAGATTTCCTCCTCTGAAGTGACAACTATATTTCACAGGGAGATGTGACAAAATGAATGTGACCCGAAAGTTTCACTGTGAAACCAACAGAACGCTGCTTGGAGCATGAAAAGTGCGGCTTGTTTGCTTAGAAACAAGATGCAAAACTGGTTACAATAAAACAAATTAAGTTGTGTTTTCTGCTGTCAGTAAGTGTTAACTCTTACAATAACATCTATTTAAAGTGTTGATCAGAGGGTTTTTTCCCACTGGTGAAGTTGATATCACTTAATCCTGCTGCTCAAAAGCACCGTTAAGTAAACCTTATGGGTGGGGACACACAAAAAGTGCAACCGAGTTGAGTTTTGTTCGTTTCTATAGTAGCAGGATTTAATTATCGATGATGACTGTGATGCAGAAATCAGATATTAGAGCCACACGCTGCATGTCTATCCGCTTCCTCCCTCAAAGAATGGATGTGTTATATTTGTGGGGTGCTGCTGTGGAATTTGAGCACACCAATTTACAAGCTTTGCCAGAGGGGAGAAAGGGCCTTGGCCATCTCCTGAGCAACTTGTTCCATAAGTGTGCCATTGAAATGAGTATTTTCTGCCAGTGCCCACTGAATGAATGAGCAAACGCAATGACAGGGATATTACACGACATGCCAACACTAGATCATAGAAAACTCTTTGCCCCGGGGGTCATAAATTAGATTCTAATGATTTTGTCGTCCCGTTAAAACAATAACTTTCAGACCAAACCTCCTTTTTTTTTGCCTCATAACCTTTGATTTATGCTTTTAATTTTTTGATGGCAAGAAATAGTCCAACACTTGTGGCATTATGATGTTGATGGGATGAAATATTGTCACAATTCATTTTCTTTTTCTGGTTTAATTGGTTTACTTTAAACTGTCCATCCATCATTACCAGTGTGGCTGAATTGCAGAGAGTCTGAGAGCAGGGAGACATGGTGAGAGGACTATGTTTTACAGTTGACTTGCTGGGAAATAAACGTCGGCTGCATTATTCATGAAGCTCGCCATAACTTTAATCTGATTCTTAATTCAAGACTTTCCTTCTCTGACAATATTTCACGTCACTATTGCGCAATTTCTTTGAAGCCGTCATCTCTGCAAATGTGTCTTCAGGTGGATTATCACTCTTGCCCGTGATAGCATCATATTGTGTTTCAAATGAGAATGCATGTCTGAGATCAGATTAGCAGCTAGCTAGACAGCTCCATTTAGTCTTCCAGCCTTTCATTTTCAGCCAGGTATTGAAGCTTCAGTCTGTACCAAGACACTGAGACAATAATAACAACAATGAAAAAATCAGACACCAACACATTATAATTACCATCTTACATTTGACCTTCATCTTCAGTAATATTCTTACATTACATTACATTACATAGATATATCCAAACTCATTCTACTGCACTTAAAAAGCTAACTTATTACTTTCAACCATCTTATAATTAAGCCTTTTCACTTTAAAACACACTGAATATTTCCACTTCTGGTGCCACATGGTTTCTTACACTGATTTATTTCTCTGTCACTGTATTTTCATCCCATTTTTCATCCTGATTGTAACACGTATATTATTAGCTTTGATAAATATTTTAGCTGTCATTAGTTGCAATTTGGCGGAAGGGAGCAAACATTTTAATGTGCTGTGCAAAATTTATAGATATGGACAGGAGGTTGAAATGACAGTGCAGTAGAATTCTTGTGAAAAAGCATATTCATCCTCCAAACCTAACAAGCACAAATTCCATTTTACAGATCTGGCAACCACAGGCAGATAGGCTCCTTGTACAGGTATTGAACTTTACTAAGCAGCATACATGGAAGAACAAGCAAATTGGCAAAAGTGCCAATGAAAGTTAGTTCATCCTCTCTCTATGTTTTGACCTGAGGACCAGATTGTTGACTGGTGCAACACATGATGCCTCTAAATAAGTGATAAGTGAGAAGATTAGCAATTAAAATGAATGATTGGGTGACCTTCTATTATTCACAGACAGAATAACTTCAAGAGGACTGCTAAAGCTTATTAAACTGTTCGACATACTGCACGTTCAACAAATGGACTAACAAATGCTTCACGATACGTTCCATTAGAGCAATGCAACATACATGTACATATTTCACAATGAACTCTTACTTTTTATATAATCATCTCATACACCATTTGCAAAACTGACAATTAAAGAAGTCCCCAAAGAAGGGAATGGAGGTCTGTAATAAAAATTTAAATGAATCTGTTATGCTAATACTGTCCAAATTATGCATTAGAATCATGTTATTCACTGGTGGATCTTATTAAATGTCATTATTCTGAAGTGTTACCGAATAACATTAATTAAGGGAAAAGCCAAAGCTAATTGTGAGAGCTCTACCTTCTGTGTTTGTTTTAATGCACCATGGAAGTGCATTTATTTATCTCGAACTGGCAGCATGAGCACAATATGGGAAATAACTCAGTTTTCTCTCAGCTCAGTATTCTTAGTAAAAGCCTGAGGCTACGGCAATATTTCCAAAGATCATGCAAATGACCCTTCTAACTTCCGCCTCTCCCTGTTCCTCCCTGCTGTCCTCCCGCCCCCCCCTTTTCACCTACACACACAAGCATGTGCATTTTCTGTTTCTCTCTCTCTCTCTCTCTCCCTCTCTCTCTCTCTCTTTCACACGCACACAAACTAACAAAATGCACAGATTAAGAGAGTAATTCATCATTAGTATGACACAACATCAAGCGAATATTCAGTTATAATAAAGACAAATAAACAACCCAGATTCTAAAACAGCTGGGACGCAGTGTGAAACATAAATAAAAAATGTGATAATTTGCTAATCCCTTTTGACATACACTCAATTGAAAACAGTCCAGAGACAATATATTTAATGTTTTACCTCATTAAACCTCACTGATTTTTGTAAATATCTGCTTATTTTGAATTTGATGCAGGTTGCACGTTTCAAACAATTTGGGACAAGAAAAACAAAAGGAAAGGAAGGGAAAGTTGTGGAATGATCAAAAAACACCTGTTTGGAACATTACGCAGGTAAACAGGTTCATTGGTAACAGGTGGTAGTATCATGATTGTATGAAGGATATCACTGCATGGTATTAGGAACACATGGGCTGTGGGTAAACACAGTTCTTTTGCAAATGATTGCTTTCTGTTTTCAGTTACCTTTTACACAGCGTCCCAACTTTTTTTGGAATGGTAGTCATATTAAACTGCCTTCCTCAGCTTCGTAGACACTCCCCACTGCAAGTTGTGTCAAGTCAATGAAGTCAGATCCTTACATGACTAGTGTCTTTGCTGACCCCTGACTTTTTAGACTGGTTGCTAACCGCTCCTGTATTACCCCTGAAGGTCAATCCTAAATGTCAGGGGTCACAAGGCCAACATTTGCACATGGCCTTCAATGCCTTCGTGTACATTAACTGCCAAAGTATGCTGCATGAGCGGCTCCAATGGATGTGCCGTCACACTATGTCACCATGCTTTGGTGCAGTCATATACACACATACATGCAAATATGTGGATGGTATATGTGGCCTCACATCAGTACAAACACTAAAGGAATGCAAAGCCATTCAGCAGCAGTGGGGATAATGAAGTACAGGATGTCCATGAGAATGCAGTGGTGGAGTCATATAAAAGTATAAAAGCTGAGTATATTTTTTCATGACTGAATGCTGGATGTGTTTTATCTAGCCCTGCTCTTTGAATGTTGTGCAAGATAGATCAAGCACACATGCATCAGTGCATTTTTTTTCTTTGAAATGTTTCTCATGAAGTGTTGAAAATATCTTTCTTCACTGGGGAAGGTAAAGCTGATGAAACCAATAGCAACAGCAAGGCATTAACATCCTTTTGGTACCACGGGGAATTCACAAAGTTTAAAGTCTTTAAGTATTTCTAAAATGGTCCTTTAGAGCAGTCATTACGTAGCTCTGTACACTGCATGACACTACTGAGGGAGCAATTTCAACTGAATCTCATGTAACTTTAAAGCAGCTGTTGTTTTCATGGGGTCCTGTCCTGCTGTTGTGGGGATTTAATTATCAGCATTTTACGTCTGGACACTCGTGCAAGCCTCCGCGCAGGTTGTTGAAACAGAGCAATTATCATCTCACATCACACTGCATTATTTAGTTTACTGAGAGCCCTACTCATGTAAAGTAGCGCATGTACAAGGAAATGCAAACAGGGTGTGCGTCACAAATATTTTAATAGCCTGGATCGCGTTTTGTATGATACTATAAAAAACTGTAAAAAGTTATTGACATGGAAGTGGAGAGGGGGAGAGAGAGAGAGGGAGAGAGAGCACAGAAAGACAGAGGACAGATGAACAGATGTTATCTGACAGGTGCAGTAGGCCCGGCTTGGTGTGTGGGCAGCAGATATGACAGGGATTTTGCATACACTGTGTGAGCTAATGCTGTGCACTTCAGTGCCTGTCATGACTATAACCTTATGGTCAGATACAAAAGTTTGGGATGGGGTGTAGGAGGATTAGTCATGTCGGTGTTGCACAGTGTTGATGTAATGTGATAAGATCAACAACTTGGACTAGTCTGGTTTGCAGTGTGAGAACAGTAAAAACACACAGACAGGATGTGCTGTTTTGAACGTTTTTCCTATAGAAATGCCATTTGCTGTTTATGAGGGGGCTCTATGTAATGACACTTGTAAGGACATGACTCGTGTGACAAAAATCAAGGAGAGTTGATGTTTTTGCGTGTGTCAACAACATTGCAAAACTCTCTTCAGCTGGATCTGCATTGTATTGTTTAACCTGCAGCACTCCTCCTCCATTAGCCCGTCAATAGAGTGGCTATCTGTGCCTGTGTACGTTGATTTGGTGTAATTATTGAAAATGGAACGATGACTGGCAGATGCCCAGATCTGGGGCGTGTGTTTTTCTAGCACTTGGTGTGAGTGTTGTTGTCCCTCTCCAGTCCAGTTATAAATATGCCAGGCAGGCAGGCAGGCCCCCTGGCAGGAGGGTGGTGACCAGCAGCAATGGGGTCAAGGACAAAGGAAGCCACTAGATGCAGAAAATTAAATTAGGTAACCCACCTGGAATGTAGCTGTTGAGTGAAGTGAGTGTGCATGCTTGTGTGTGCATCAGACTTTGTGCACTTAAAGCCTGTGTGTGTGTGTGTGTGCGTGTGTGTGTATTGGGTGAGTGATTGAGAACGTGTCGGGATGGTTGTGGGTTTGGTGGGCAGGTGGATGATGACAGAGCAAAGGTGTACAGTGTGATATGCTTTACGCAGGCGGGTGGGCACCTCTTAGGTAGGCTTAGCTACTAATTCCAGATAAAAGCACAGTGAACTGTGGTAATGTGAGGCTAAAACCACAAACCCATACCAGGATCTGAGGGTGTAGAAGAGTATGCGGAGATCAGAGACATGATATTTCAAAAATAAATCCCAGAAGCCCAGAAACTTGCAACAAAACACTTTTATCCTCCTTTTTCATATAAACATATCATGAAAAGAACTGCCACCTCCCCGCAAAACTGCAGCCAGTAAACATGCAACTAGTTTTTTTTAATACACAGCATGTATTACATCATATTAATATCATATAATATATCATATTAATAGACTCTCAAAAGACAAAAAAATCCTACATAACATACCAACAATTGTATTCACCTCCAATTACAGCGCCTTCCTTGGGATGCCAATAGTTCACTGTTCTACAATAAGCAAATCTGCAAGTGCAAATGTCGAGGTTGATATTACTTGTTGCTTGTTCTCGTGAACCTTGAAGTCCAAAACATTTTTCTCTAATATCTCTGGAGTTTATTGCAGACAATTCACACTTAAGTGTGAGCGTGAATATAAGTAGTTGCATGATATGTGCGTATTTGTGTTTTCATAGCCACAAGGTAATTTGAGAAAAGCACACCAGTTCTCCCATGAAACAACTGCTCCTGGGTGCTCCATAATGGCTGCTTTCTGTGTGAAGTTTGAGGAACTACATGCCCGTGAATGTGGTTTGTGTGATCATATTTCTGAAATTAGTTATGTTTTGTCACTAGTGAACTCTATTGAACAGGACTGAACTCTGTGATTTGGATCTGCTCCATAATGTAAGGCCTTCTTCCTTCACCCAGGCTTCACCCTTCCATCAAATTTCATGAAAATGAGGCTGGCAGTTTTTTCATAATCCTGCTGACAAACAATGAAACCAACCTACAAACTGAACGCGTAACCTTCTTAGCGAAGGTAATGAAATTATGGGCAGCACTTTAGCTTCTATTTGCTATCTAAAGATGTTTTCTGAAAAGGACTATGCAATTTGATGCTAATTGTAGGTGACATGGAGACAGTTATGGCACAGCTGGATTTTAGTTGTGTTCAGTTTATGAATACATGTCCATGTAAACCCGTTCATTCAGTAGGGACTTTATTCTTCAGCTGACCTGCTGTGCACTGCCAAAGAGACTCTCTAGGTTACACTGGCCATTAACTGGAATTAATTAATTGGCAGTATACTTATTAAACACTGTCTCCATTTTTACACATAATTACAACCAAATTACATAGTGCTATCCAGGAAGATTCTTAGGAAATAATGGACTTGTAAAATTAAGTGCTAAATATTAGTGTGATGAGGTAAAACTCAGGCAGTGGTTTCTGTAATATTTTGTATGCGTGAAGGACGGATGAGGGAATGACCAAAATATTTCCTCTCTGTCCCTTCTGCCCTGCGGCATTCATCACAAAATTCATGTGATTGGACAACAGCTGGGCAGAGAGTGTAACATTTTTTTCCAAATAATTTTTTTACATCACTTTCTGGCCTACCTTGAATCAGAAACTAGTAATATATGGAAGGAGTATTAATCAAAATCATGGCACCAATGTCAAGGCCTGTTTCACACAATAATTTATAACTCACATCTATCACTGAAACCAGATACCAAACAATCCAATAACCACTCTGCTGTGTTTCTGCCCCCATCGGATGGCCACCGCTCAGCACTGTAGTTAAATTGAGTCAGTATGACCCTCCATGTTCGGTGAAATTGAACAAGCTGATTGTCATTGTGTGAGCTGCGCGTTCTGCTGAGAGCTGTGTAATGTGAATTATGTGAGAGACTAAACATCATAGGCTTGGCTTTGGTCAACTTGACCAGGCTCAATGCTGAGGTTATCTCAGGGCTTCTGCAGGCAACGCTCCAGCAACAGCAGGTGCCACGAGAAGAACAATAACTTGGCAAAATGTATGAAAAAAAAGAATGATTTGTAGGAAAGAGGAATACTGAACTGCATGTCGCCAAGTTCACTCCCTTACTTGCATAGTGTAAACAGAGATAGACTATACAAATGAACTCTGGCAGTTCATGCTACTTATCCCGCTTTTCATATTAATGAAGCTGACGCTTTGACGTCAACAGACTCTCAATGATATCATCTGGCTTTGGTCCCTGAGGGTGGGTGACTTATATCTCTTCCTCTAAATAATACTCATTCCCTGAATTATAATAGTCTTATTGATTTTCCCTTATTTCACCCCCAGCCCAGCCACACTCATTTACCCTATTATTTATCTCAGATGTGACAAAAGAAAAAATATATATTTGGTGTCACTTTAATTGCATAACAAAGGGCTGACTTCTTGTTACCTTCGACTGTAAGTGAGAATCCATATGCCACATATAAATCTACTAATGCAGCACAGACAGGGCTCCATATTTATTTCTAGTCGTGCATGTGTCTAAAAGTTTAGTCAAAAACTGATTTGATGACACAGTGTAATAACCATGAATAATAGCCATATGTCAAAGGCAAAGTGCCCTTAGATGTTCTTTCTCCCTAAACACCATTAAAGCTGTTTAGTTGAGTCATTTGTGATCCCACTGTCTCGACAGTATTGATCACACTTACATCACTGGACTGGTTTTATTAGATGGCTTTGATTTTTTTCTATTGCAGACGTCTTGTTAATACTGCCAAATCAATGAACATGAATATGGTGATGTTGGGAACGTGGGCACAAGCAAACAGTAAAAAATAACAATGGTGTGTGTGGCCCCTTACAAAAGGGTGCACGAGTGTTTCCCTTGATGTGCATGTGTAGAAATTTTGACTAAGTTCTAGGTCACCTGGGAAGGATGCAAGTATTGTCAAAGCCTGATGAAAAAAAAAAAACCTCCCTGTATTTCACCACAGTGCTGTGGCACACATCACACACACCAGCATCCGAGATAAATGGACTACTGTGAAATTTTATTAGGGGACATTAAAAAAAAAAGCCAGAATCGCAGTTCATCTTGGAAGCCAGAGCGACCACGGAAACTCTCAATGAAGTGTTTAAACACATGTTCTGGGCTGAGCCAGGCAGAGCGGACTGTGTGGGGTATAATCACAAACAGTCAAGTCTTAAAAGAGCCCTAATCCTAAAAGGATTACGGAGAAATAATCAGTTTATGTGCACCATTACAAAATGCATAGAGAAAGAAATAAAGTCACATAATGTGTTTTTTTCCCCTGCTTTATTTTGGCCTAACAGCCTATAAGCATTTTAATCTCTTCCTCCAGATAATGGCGTTTTCACTTCATTTATTTCTATCTTGGCCACTTAGAATAATGTAACCCTTTAGTCTTCAAATAAAGCTCATTACATATGCAGCATTTCCAATGAAACAAGTGGAGAGAGGCTCCTGATGGAGATTGATGGCACAACTAAACCAAATAGACCAGAAGACACTCAAAGACAAAAAGGGGATGCAGTGTCTTTTGAGAATAGCAGAAAGCTAATAATACATTTTAAAACAGCATTTTCTCTAAAGGAGCTTGTTCATCAGGGGTGTGCAGATAAATTAATTGTTCGTTCATCCAGTTTCTACTCCTGCTTATTGAGGTTCACAGGTGGCATGGAGCAGATCCAGCACCGGGCTAAAGGCTTGGAAATATCATGAACAGATTGTCAGTCCAGCACCTGGAAGAAATCCATGTGAAGACAGGGAGAACGTGCAAACTGCACTCTGAGATTTGGATACAGGACGCTCTTGCTGAGAGGCGACAGTGCTAACCGTTTAGCCACCTCGCTGCCCAAATGTAACATGATATTCACATTCTACAGGCAACTCTTCAACTGTGGTTTTAACTACAACTTGCTTTTTGAAGTACAGTGAGTCTACACCTATTGTCAGACATGTGCTACATAAATAAACTACACTACTA
>JBBMOE010000008.1:4133871-4440106 GCA_037975065.1 Chaetodon trifasciatus
TCGTATGATAGAATCTACTTTCCACGTCATCGTAAAAAGCTTTCAGAGCCGGTATCAAGCTTTACTCCGAGCATTACACGGCCCTCCTACTAACTACAAAACCTAGGTCTGGCTATTAAAGCATATACAGCATCCTTCCTCAAAAAAAAAATGTCTTTGATTTTACCCCAGTTCCTTCGCACTTGAACCACTTCAACTGCTTTCAGGCTGGTTCTTCGGAGCTCTGATAAGTACCACTAATTGAGGTGTGTTGAGTTTTCTTGTTTTGTTTTGTTTTTTGTTTTTTTTCCACGAGGGGCACCACTCAAGTCCCTCAACCCCCTTCTAGCCTTCCAGGAAAACACACACAAATGCATTCACATTTGAACCCTCATACTCGCTCTTCTGGACATTTCATGCCTTTATTTTCCTTCATTGTTATATCTTCCCCCTCATTCTCTTGTGGCACAGTACAGCCGCTCATCTCAAGGTCACAGACCAGTGCTTTTGTTGTGGATTCACTCCCAGTAATGTCATGCTGTCTCTTTCCATTCACCTTGTGTGTATCCGTCTCCTTTAAAAACAAATCCAATACATTTCAAACAAAGGTACAGTGTAAAACACTGTAAAAGGACGCTTTTCATATCTCAAAAAATACCTAGACAGGTCAATATTATGCCTCGCACTTCATTTCCAGCGCCATGGTGCCAAATGATTCATCCTCCTTTCTTTTAAACCAAAAGGAATATGTGTGGAATTTCACTGGCATGAATGAAATTGTAGGTTTTCTCTTCCCTTCTCGGAAAGAGGCCACAGAATCCCCAGTTCAGAGCAAAATTGTGTTTTCTGGCTTTTCTGGGACATTCACCTGGCGGTGCGCTCAGGGCCATACAGTCACACATCAGTATTGCCGCCGTCATACTTGCTTTTTATAGGGTCTGGAAGAACGAGATGGGATTTTGCAATCACATCACTGTGCTGAATACATCACCACAAAATGAGAGCACTACCAAGCAGGGGAAAGAGTTTCTTTTTGCTTCTTTTTCCTCGTAGTACGTGGATGTCCTATTTATACGCTGCAACTTGTTGTTTTTCCTCATCTTGAACCTGTAGTCCGTGTAGCAGTGTATCCCAACTATGGATTTTGCCCCCCAGACTTTTTGCTATTTCTTATTGGGATAGTGTGTCTTCATCTGATCAATGAAAACATGCCAATAGCATTTATTGACAGCACATTTACTGTATGGTTTCTATGAGATAAGGTGGTTATCGTGGTTTGTCTGCCCTCTGATGTATAATCCTGGACTTGTGGTTAGAAAATCATTAATTGTGCTGTAGGGTAATAGATAACGGCACACACGTAGCACTAACACATTCGCCCTCACATGCTTCAATCATGGCAAATCTGTTTCACATCCTGATTTTTAGTGGTCCAAATTAATCAAATGACACATAGAAGTTATCATCACTGCGGTTGCACATGATTGATCACTGATTTTTTTCTGCCTTTCTTATCAGTCTTACTTTGAATTTCTCCAAAATCTTAAAATTGATCGTGCATGGGTGCATTTCTTCATTTCTCACGCAGAAGCATTGTGCACCGCAAACCAAAGAAGGTGTTATACATTTGTCAGTGGCACAAAGGCTGCCGACCTCAGTGTTAACTGATGTGGTTGGGTGGACTAGTTCGCATGATCACTTTTCATTATTCCTCCCAAGCTAGATCTGTAACAGATTAGAAATAAATTAACTCCATTCATCATACATCTATGGAGGCGCTGTGTGAAATAAGTCAGTCGCTGTATGTGGTGGATCAGCATTGGTGTGGTAGAATTGCACTTCTCTCACTCGGCTTGCATAAACATTAACACACCCAGTAGCTATACAAATACTATCTGCTGCTGTTTTGCGGCCTCTGACTGCACATATGGCTACATATGACAGAACATTACTGTGAATTAGAGACAGTTTATTTCTGATTTTGTCACAAAACAATCTTGAAAACAGCCACACTCTGACAGTGTATGTGATAACTCACTTATTTCCTTTCAACAAAACAGAACTGCTGTCACATATTACAATGTTTTGTTAATTTGGTGTTATTTTCATACCCCCACTACCCTCTATTTCATGCACCATCCTTAACACTGGCGTTTTGGCACAGTTTCTGTCCACAGCTGCAGTGCCCTGAGCCAGGTCAGGCAGGCAGACTAACAGGGAGAGGAGCTGGTTTGCACATCATTAGCTCAATGATCACTTATTGTCTCTCCTGCCAACTATAACAAGAGATGTGGTGGTCTGCTAACTCTGTTCTTCTACAACCCCAAAGAGGAAAAGTCACACTGAGGAGGTTCATATTCACGCAGATTAAATGATACATTCATGATTATGTGCATGTGAATGTATACAACCTTATATCTACACAGAGAGACTGAAACAGACAAACACAAGTATAAAATTCAATTAGAATAAAATAAAATCTTTCATGCTTGTATACACTGATTTTTGAATTGCATTTTAACAGATTACTCATGTAAAGAATCTAATCTCTCAAACACAAATCTATCCAAATGGATTTACAGAGGAAACAGGTTTTGTTGATTTGCTTATGTAAAAAGTTATTGGAGTTTTCAAAACTGCTCAGGTTACAGATGTTTAAACTGTGCACTTAAAACGTCTCCTGTAACTAGCGCCCTACTTCCATTATGGTGAACTTTGTGTGGAGCAGGGCACAGGTGAAGTCATTTTGCCTCTCCATATCATGTGAGCAGCTGAAAGGAGGGCCCATTAGGTTTAATGAATACCATATTTTATCAATTAGACATTCCCCTATGTGGTGTGTGCGTGAGAGAGGTAGAGAGAGAGGGGATGTTGCTTCATACACCACAGGAAGAAACTATGAAACTATAAGAAATCCACTCCAAGTTGCAGAAGATCTCATATTTTCACACAAATTGTAGCGGTGGGGGGTTAAAGTTTCCTACAGCACATGCCTTCCTCTCACCTCCTCCTTTGTTGTGTAATTTGTGAGTAAGTGCTCATTAGATAATGCGGTCCAGTGGTTCAGGGTTGGCGTAATTGGCTGCTGGGCCATCTACCCCTCCTCTTCTGAGCATTAATTTAATCACTGGTCTAGTGTAAGCCTATACCAACCTTAATGGTTAAAGTAATTGTGTCAGTGTGCTCTCCCACAGACATTATCCATCCGAAGTCTGTCCTCAAACTGAAGTTCCACCTTGAGATTCAGTTAGTCAAGGCCATTGAACTCAAGCTAACACTTGTGGCTAATGGGAAATTATTCGAGCAATTACCACGGAGGTCACTGGGAAAATGATAATGGGAAGGGAAGTCAAGAAAAAACAAAAACTTGATAATTGTATTATTTTGCAGCTAAAAAGGAACTCATGGGCTGTATATCAGGCCACGCTGTGTGTGTAGTTACGCAGTTTTTAGCAGAGGAATAAAAACATGTAAATCTGGTCCACAGTTGAAACACAGCGCACAAGTAGAATTAAGCTGGACTCTGAGCATAGCTGGAGCTTTTCAGTGTTTATCGCCGTGTGTTTAACCCAGGGCCCCTCCTCTGTATGCCCTGCCGTCCTTCATAGCGTCACAGACCACTGGCAAGGAACTAAATAATAACATTTCACAGTTTCACTATGGGGCGCCATCTAAGGCCTGTAGCACTGTCACATGATATCACTCTTGCCGGGCACAAGGCTGCTGTGGGCCTTAAGAGTGTGTGTAAACGTGTAAGTGTGTGCGTCTGTGTGAGAGCTTGTGCATGTGAAATTGCATTCTAGCGCGCTTGAATGTCAGAGTACGATATTACGATGTCTGAGAGGCTATAACCTTCATCACGTCTGTGAAGGTAAAACATGTGTTTCCAGGGGAAGCATACGTTCCACTCAGATTTACAGAGGGAAATGACATATCCCCTTTCTGACAAGGAGTGTTAAAAAGTGAAATGGGGATAGATGCTGGGACAAAACACACCTCTGGGGTATGAAAGCTAGAATCATAAAGCTGAATCTGGAGGATGGAGACGAGCAACTAGAGCCATATAACACTGAACCTAGTAAAATAAAGGGAGGCTGGATTTTAAATAACATTATATAATATAGTCATATTTTTAGACCTTATGCCAGTTCCACTTTAGAACCATGTACAAAGAAAAACTGCTTCTTTTATAACAAATTAAATGCCTTGGCACTATTTGGTGTATTTCCAAGGCAAAGCTGTCTTAATTATTTGAAATGTACCCTGAACCACCATTAGCTCAGTTTATTATATAGTAAAAATGTGCAAAAAACTCCTTGCCGTTTATTGGCAGAGAGTAGTCCTTGACTGCTGTACCATTTACCTCAATGCAGCATTACAGTACATTGTTCATTGTTCCTAAAACAATATAGCTGTTTGGTGGCTAAACATGACAGTTATTTGGATAGAAAACATGCTGCTTTACCCTTGTCCAGTCTGTCAAGATAAGCAAAAGCACTCCTGTTCAGTTTGACTGCTCAACCCATGAAATACTGTCCCTAATCCATGCTTAAATGTCTTGTGTCGTCAAGGCATACACTGTATTTCCTTCCCCTAAACCAGTCACAAGCGATTTTGCAGCGCCTGAAAGATTGAGATGCTTGTCGTATTCATTCTGGGCTGAATCACGTGTCTGCCTGAAATGGCTGCTGAGTGCCAGTGAAGGATGCCTGTCAACAGACAGGGGGATTTCCAGCAGCTTGAGGTGGAGCCGTCCCTACGAGGGGAAGTGGAGGGGATGGATGAGGGGAAGGAAAAGGCAGGAAGAGGGGAGCAGAGCGCAGAACGGGCCAGTTGCTCAACGACCATGGGGAATCTGGTCTGGGCTGTGGCTCTCAACACATCCATCTTGACCTAAGGCAAGCAAGAGATTGGTTTCCTTTAACAGCACTCTAATGTCAAAACATCATGAGGCGCATAACAGGAACACCACCAATGAATGCCTTTGAATCCATAAACTGATATTTCAGCAGACATAATTGATTATATCATGCTGACAAGCAGATGCCGTGATATTGATCATTGAAACTTTTCCCGTTTCATGTGGGATGACCAAGTGTGTCCAAAAACAACTGAGCAGATTCAGCCTAAGTGTTTTCTGATGACCAAAAGATTTGGGGAAATATACAGAGAATGTTGGTACAACTCAAACTGTCCACCATCATGTCCAAAATCTTCCACAAGAATGCGAACCGCAGCAGTTTGAACCGAAGCCAAGTTTGGCTGTAAGCTGGGAAACAGGCTGAGACGAGTTCATATTGGTTCAATCCAGCAGATTAGTAATAGCAAACATCCTTCAATGAGAACCATCAAAATTGTATTGCCAACATATTGTTTGGATTTTGTGTGTACTTCAGTGTGTTTAACTGTGCATGTGCATGTGCATGTCTGTGTCTGTGCACGCTGCTGCACTTGGCAAGGCCAGTCAGACAATAGCCTATAGTGATAATGCAGCTTGTTCAGTATAAACGCTGTTTATCTGTATATAGCTGTATAGTACAGGACTCTAGTAAGGTTGTCAACTGAGTCCACATTTTTTGTCATTTTCTTTAAAAAATTTATATACATTTTGAAAATATGTTTGTTTGTTATGTGAATTGTTCATTTCATTATTTTCACAGGAAGAAAGAACATATTCAACAGCTGTCCTTTCTTTTCTATCTCATGACTTATTGCACTAAATGTTGTATGCTACTGTTTTTCTTTGTGGCAGTCAAACAACATCACCCTACGCAAGCAATGAAACTTCCCTTTCACCCTCCTTCCTTCTCTCATATTTTTCCATAAATTGTCAAGGAGACCTGGATGAAAACCAGCTTCAAGGCCTGGAAATGAGTGTATTTTTACTGGCTCAGGCACTGTCCAGAAGATATTAGCCGTGTAGGAAATGTGCTGAATATTATAGGCCCCATTATCCAGGGCCAAGAAAGACAGTTGGTGCAAACCCCAGACTGCTGTGCGGCTGCTATCTCTCAAAATGTCAAAGCTTTGGTCTCTAAGTCTCCTCTGTTCTGCTGTGGCTCCAGGTTGGACCAGGCAGGCAGGCGAGCTGACTGGCTGGCTGTCCAGCTCACTGAGTCATAGTGGTAATTAAATGTGACTGGGGACTGTAGGGTCAGCTCTGATACCCAGCCCAGTCTAAAGGAATGGTTTCGGCGCAGGCTCACGCTGCTGCCGCTTCCATTTGCACATTTTTTTAACAAGACCTGGCTAGTTGAGACAATGTCCTAGTTTCCCAGTCAAATGCTGAAACAATGAGTATTGTTTTAGCATTATCAACATAATGAGCATATGCATGTGTGTATGTGCGCACGTGCTTTCATAATTTCGGATGTGAAATAACATTTGACTGCTACAAACACGCGAAGGCTCCAAGGCGAATGAATTCAGAGTCAAGATATTTATGATCCCATAAATGGGATTATTTTGAAGTAATCCATTTTCATGAAGAATAAAATGGAGCCAGGCGTTAATCACCAGTATTGCAAGCTCTTAGCTCCGCATTCCTCACATGCTGCGCAAATGAGCCCTAAAATGTGCTTGACTGCTCTTCTAACGGTTACATGTAGTTTCCTGATCTGCAGCGTCATGTGGGACTGCAGCTAATGATCCAAAAGGGAGAACACAATGAAAGGCAATTTGTAGCATCTCATTATGCCCCTCATTCATTACTACAGTTCAGCTCATTTATACTTTACAGCAATTTTTGCCCTGTTTCAGATGAAAAGACATTAAAGTCATGGTCCCACAGTGTTGTTGACAAGGCCTGCCTAACCGCTGGCCACAACCACATCAGCTATGAAGTGGTGCAGGGGATGAATCCCCCTATGAGGGAGCAGAAGAATAATATAACTCACATAAGCAGCCACATTAAAATCATTCAGTTTGGTCTGGTAAGGTCATGTAAGAGAACATTATAACTCTTAAACTTGTCTCCTTGTAATCCCTGACAGAGGGGAAGAAATAACATTAAGTGCTCTTGGCTACGCATACAGTGCTGAAATTTTAACATCTCATGTCCTCCTCCACTGTGATTGGTCCATGAACACTGGAAAACCCTGAAGACTATAGGTTCAAGGTTCACCTTCCACTCATGCCAAAGAAAGTAAACATTAGGCCAAGAAGTGTGCGGTGAAATCCAAATCCCACACTCCAATTCTGGATTCGCTAACTTTATGAGCTTTAATAAGATGTATAATGATAAATGTTACGTACTGCTTAGAATATCTTGTAACATCAACAGTGATCATTTTGGTTTCTCTCTAAATACAATATATAATTTCTACATTAATGGTATGAGTGCTGCACCATAATTACGCACTGACCCTTCATATGACTCTGAAACCATTTTAAGGGTGATAGAGAGCGTGAGAATGCATTAGGAAGAGAAGAAGAGACAAAAGGAGACTCATGGAAAACGACTGCCTGTTGTTGTCCCTCTTCATTTTTGATTTGGTAGGAGATATGGTTGCATCTCTCAGAGTTTATATCCTAGCCATAAATGTTAAGTGATAGTGGCCAGTTCTTGGCAGGCAGCTATCACAGACTGGCCAAGTCATCCAGCAGCAGCAGTAACTACATGTGACTGTATCAATGGACAACTGTAATCTGGTACAGGTGCTGAGAAAAATATGCAATTACATAACTTTGCAAGGTCACATCTGAATATATTGTTTTTTGGTAAAAATCTAGAATGTAACATTACATTCATTCTGTTGTTTGGCGCCTTCTGCCATGCAGGAATGCCTGTACGGACAACGTGGGTCAGCACGGCCGTTGGGATCAAGGGTGGGATGCTTACAAGGAGCTGTCTCTACGTCTAGACAAGCGCCATTCACTGGGCAGCATGCACTCAAACTTTGAGCGCTGTTTTTGATTGGTTCTCTTGTTTGAATTGGCACCACCTCTCGTCTGCCAATCAAATCAATGCCATTGCTTTGGGCATTGGTCTGCGATGCCTGCTAACAGCCAACAGCCTCAAGGTGGGTGGGCATGCTGTCAGACAAAGAACGCCTTTCAGTGGTGGAAAGTCAAAAATATTTTCTTAATGAAATCAGAAACAGGCGTTAATGTAAAGCATGCTGTCAACACCGAAATACTCCACGTCCAACATGAGGAAACACCTATAGCTAAGTTAATGTAACTGCAATCAGTCACATAACGTAAAGTACCTCCTGTCCCATCATGTTATCTTTCAACTTTATTGCTCAGTTTAAATCATTTGTTAGAAAAGTAATGTGATGAAGTAATTGAAATAATAACATTACTTAGTACATGTTTAACAAGATAACTAGTACTCTATAAGCTATTACATTTCAAAACCTTCCCGACACCATCAGCGGTAGGGGAAAACTCCACACAAACACTATTGTTAGAAGCTTTTTACAAGGACAGACATTGTGATTTAGCACAATAACCTCACATTTTGTTCTTGCTTGGTAACAATCAATAAATATGGTATCTCTTAATCCAGTGACATTTCCAACAGATCAGTGCTGATTTTTTAGTGGGATCTGAATGCGCTTCCTACCGCAGTCAAATAAGTAAAACCTTTGAGACCAGACGCAGTAACACAGTGGCTGATTTATGATCTGAACATGGAGAATGAATAAAGTGCTTTTCCCCATTGTGCAATATCCGACATGTCATGCCAGATCTTCAGACGGAATATGGCTCGGCAAGTGCCTTTTGCTACAGACAGAACATGTTCTTGGCCTCTGTCTGAGATGCAGCTCTCCTCTGAATGTTCTCTGCATGCTTCAAAAATATGAGATTAGACAGCTGCATGTCAGACTCATTGTCCTTCGTTAACAAGTCTAATTTGTGGCTCATTCTGTCTCCCAGCTCTTCCAAGATCTCAGACAATCATTCTGGCCCCCACTGGGGTTGGAAGAATCATCACGCTGGCATCCATATTTGCACCATCTGTGATGGAGAGAGCTCTGTGGTTATAGATCAATCACACACACTCAAACACACACACATGCAACTATATTTATCTCTCTCTCTCTCTCTTTATATATATACAGTATATACACATATATATGTAGGTATACATACACACATACATGCATATATGATACATCTATGTATGTAGGCAAACACACACATATATGAACACACACATATATATATGTGTGTGTGTACACACATGTGTGTACACACACACACATATATATGTGTGTGTAGACACACACACTAACATATACAGAGAGACAGAAACAATCACCCTATTTCCATCACACAAACACACTCCTTTGAGTCACAGCAGCTCCATTCCACCACACACACACACACACACACACACACACACACACACACACACACACACACACACACACACACACACACACACACACACACACTCCTACATCCCCATGTTGTAGTTGCTATAATCCCCATTCTCATCTAATCCCAGAATCCCTTAACTAATTTGGGCTAAAAACCACAACAAATGAGATGATACCATTTTCTGATGAGCCTTACTGAGTGATTTGCTACACCAGCTTCGACTGCTGATTGTGAAATAGGCAGCTGATACGTATATCATGATAACTGCAACCTGCTCACGCGCCTCGATTTAGCAGTAGTGTAGTTACTCCTGGATTAATACTGACTTATTGACTCATCGTACAATTACCACCTGATACATCTCTCTCTGTTGCACTGTTAGTAAACTCCCAAAAGGATCTTTTTGGAGAATCCTGCAACACTTTGGGACCGCTCCATTATTGGTCGGACTTCTACCATGTCTCCCACTGTATCTACTGTAATAAAAGCAATGACTGTGTGTGATCAGTGGAAATTGAAGGGAGTCACTATTGATCCCCCCTCCCTCGCACGGCAGTCAGGATGAGTGAAATGGTCCATTGGTAGTTACAGAGCTGCATTAGTGGACATATTTGAATTTAACTGTAGGTATTGCAATAAAACAAATGGAACGGACGACCGCTGTCTGCATGGATGATCCGTCACTGCCCATGGGTCATTTTGATGCTTTCCCACTGGCCCCATTGTCTACTTATTTGCAGAGTTTGCTTCCAAAAAAGATTAAAAGCCGTGAATCTAACAGTGCATACTGAATGAAGTCATAATGCTGGAGCAGATTTGTTACCGCTATCTCGAGCTGGGCTCTGGAGGACGAGCTGGCACGAAGCTTAGTTCATCTACAGCTGCCTGGTTCTGTTTGTGTTCATGTGTGTGTTTGCGTGCTTCCCAGGCTGTTGGATACTGGTCTGTTCTCCGAGCAGGATTCTGACCATCGCTGCCAACCTGTGTGAGTGAATCCCATCACATTTTTTGCACACCCCAATATCAAACACACCCCAGTGCCTAACAATAGAACACCACCACGAGGCAGCCTCAAACTCATATCTAAACACAACCTGCTCTTGGACGAATCTGCGAACGAATGCAGTGTCTGTAATTTTGTCAAGCCTTGTTCTCTCTCACTGAGCAATTAACTTTTTCATTTTTCAATGAATTCCTTTTCCAAGTATGATGGTGTTTCCACAGTAGTCATCTCTGCACCCCATACCGAGCAGGCCTCTTGCAGGAGCGCTGCTATAATGCTGCTCGGGGACACTGCAGCTCCTATTCTCTGTCTTCTCGTGCAGCTATCAGTGGAGCAGTGTCTCTGTGGATGTTTTTGAGATGTGCTCATGAAAGCTAAGACAGATATTAAAGTGGGAATTAAACAAGCTCCTCTCTGCGGTTACTCCACTATGAGTGACTTGTTTAGATCTGGCTGTCGACAATGCCTGCCTGTATTTTGTGAACACACAAATTCACAACTGCACATGTCTTCTGCTGCGCATGTGTTTCTGTGTGTGTGTGTGTCTATCTCCATCTGCCACACACCACCCTGAGGGAAACAGTAACAAGTCAGCCACCTGAATATTTGTCCTGGGACACGGTGTGTGTGGTGGGTGATAAAACTCCTCTGAAAACAGGGGAGCACAGGATACGGAGGGCACCACTGAAGGCACGCAGATCGCAATCACGGAGAACAAGCAGCCAAGGCGGAGAGAGAAGAGCCTCTTGAGACAGGAGGCGGAGAAGAGCAGACCTGAGTTTTTATATATAGGACTGGTGGCAGACAAACTGCGAGCCGGACCTACACAGTGAGCAAAGAGAGCCGGGTATGTGACTCTGCTCTCATGCAAGAGATGAGAGAGGACATAAGATTGTATAGCTGAGATGATGCAGTCACATAAGTGGGATTTTAAACCTTACTTAGCAGCACAGGTCAAGAAATTCACACACAGCAAAGGCGAGTAAGCCTACAAGAAAAAAAAAAAAAAAAAAAAAAAAGCCTCTTAATTTTTTTTGTCTAATGTTTTTGTCTAGGTTTTTCCTCTTTTGGCCCAACAAAGGAGAAATTATGTGATTGTACTGGAACAGGGTGTCCCACTTTTTGGCTTTGATAACATTTTAGTGCATTAATGTGCATTTTTTTTCTCTGTCAATTATGTGGCAACATGATTCTTTGCTCCTTTTATCTTCAGTTTGACTGTCTTGGGCTTTGATTTTACACATGAGATATGTCAGGGCAATTAATTGTCATCCTCAAGACGAAGGAGTGGAAAATGTCCTCTGTCAGGATCAGGCAGCGCAGAGCTCTCCACCAATCAGGGCTGAGAAAGTGCAGAGGGTGAGCTCTATGGGAAATACAGGAAATGGAGGTGAATGAGAGAAAGACATTCATTCAATTCCAGAGATAGACAAGTTCAAAGAGTGGAGTGGAGACAGAAAGGCAATGATTGATAAAAACAAAGAACCGTGTCAACTCAAAGCGACTGCCTCATTCACGTCTTAGTGTGTGAGTGTGAGTGTTATTTCTTAAGAAAATATGATTTATGTTCCCCTTTATGTGCTACAATGAGTGTGCATATTAGCATTCTGACCTTGCCTCCCTCTGTACTCTGTGGGAGCAATCGCAGCTCAATTAAACCCCAGCCATGCAGATACAAATTGTCCCAAATAGCTGGCGACCAACGGAGGCTGTCAGTTTAATAGGCAGCTTTTTGAAGGTGTCATGTAAGTTGCAGTATACAACCAAATGGCTTTAATGAAATATGCAAATTCTTATTGTAAACTTGATGATGTTGCACTATAATTAACCTTAATATTTAAAAATGTTTAGAGCCTAACAAAGCACATTTGTAACTTTCTCCTTTTTCCCTCTGTGTGTGTGTATGTGTGAGAGAGTATTCAGACCTTTAAGGATCATTGAGTTGTTCTTGTCAGAAAACTCTTGCAAATTAAGAACCGTTTTCACAAGGTTGTTAATAAAGTCACCTCGTATGATTAAATGTATTGGGCACAATAAAAAGAAATAAAATACACTGAGAGTCTGTTGGCATCTGCGAATCCTGTGGAAATATTAAAATTTCATGGCCCATTATAATGACATGTTTTTGATAACTACAATTTCACAGTTGCTCAGGCCTGAATTTAACCCACAGGACCTTGGGATCAAAACAAATGGGCCATTTCATGAATGAACCCGACAATATATTAGGAGTTCTTCTCATGCACATAGGCCAATACACTTTCCTTTAAGGTTCTGATGAACAAGTATAGTCACTTGTTTTAATTATATGATTTTTAAAATGGTTTTGGCTGAACAGAAGTCTGACCTTTTACCCATTTTCATCTCCTACATATTTTTTTCCTCCAGCTCATTTTTCTACATCTTGTTGAAAAAGCAAACTATTTTGCAACAATTTGGACACATTTAATTTCTTTTGGAAGTGGAACACATGAATCTCTTATGTTACCCAGTGTAATGTTACTTTTCCCTCTTCAGTCAAAGTCTCTCTCCCTCCCTCTCACTCTATGTGCCCATCTGTTGGAATTAAGTTAGTATGCGATCGTCTGTGTTTTTGTGTGCATCCATATGCTTGTGGTTATGACTTGTGTGTTTCCTAATGTTACTAAGTCTTTGCCAGGCATTTGAATAAAATACTGTGCTGATGTGGCAGCTTGGAGAGACGGGCTCACAGGAGGTAACCACAGCAGAGTTTCAGTCTATGACATGAAAAGAAAAGTGAGCTCAAAAACTATGTTGGTGTTGAATACTTTTCCAACTGCAGTAAATCCATGCTCTCACCAGGGTCCTTGTTGTGAAGCCTGTTTCTGATACACTAAACCAAACCAAAACACATCCTCAGCTTTAAATACACCTACCTCTGTCTTTGGAAGCCATTAAAATTTGTGGTTTCCAGTGGTTATGTGGTGAAATGCTGTATTTACTAGTTACCAGACAGGAGCCAGTGGGCAAATACAGAGCTTGCGTCTACTCCTGCGTCATCCATCCATCCCAGCCTATTTCCTCTTACACCCGTTATCTGACTCTTTCTCTCTCTCTCTCTGTGCTTTTTTCTTCACCAGCATTCGAGCATCTCAGCTGCCATTTAGGCCACAGAAATATGACGTCTGGTGCTCTAATGATTTGCAGACCATAAGTGGAAATGCCCACCATGAATCATGAAAATGCATTTTCCCATTTCCATTATGGAGGAGACTACATGCTCACAGAGAGATTTACACCGTCATTGCTTTCTCATTGCCTGCCTCTTTCTCTTTCCCTTTCTTGCATCTTCCTTCTGTGCTGCGTTGACCGTCTCCTCCTTCCCATTCATTTTCCTGTTCAAATCATTTATATTCCCCATGTTTTCAGATTTTGCATTTGCCAGTAAGAGCCTACTGAAGTCCTGTCATGTGAATGTCATGGACAGATGTGAATATCTGAAACACCTTTATGAGTCCCCTTGAGTTTTGCTGATGTTTCTGTCTGATTAGTTTACAAATCCATCACAGAATCTTTAACTTTACTCCCTGAAGGATACACATCTCAAATTGAATTAATTTAAGACTGTGTACTTAGTGTGTGGGTTTAGGATTTGTGCTGTTGAATACTTGACTGTAGTTATGTTAGACTATGGCAATTATAGCACGGCTGTTTGAAACACAAGACATCAATCCTTGCAGCATAACACAAGGTTTTCATTTCAGAGTGTTTAGCTACCCTGGTACAACTTTAGGGCATTTGCATGCTAATCAGCATCAAAAGAATGGTGGTTCTGCAACTGATTTGTATGTGCACATCCCAGGTTGAAGCACTTCCTTCTTCTTCTGCGTAGACCCTAAAAAAATGTCACCATTTAGCTCGTGTTGAGTTCTGGTTAGAAATCTGTTCACTGTAAAGATATATGTTGTCGACTTTATGCTTTTAATATCTCAGCATTAACCTTGAAACACTTGCAAGTGGCTCCTGCCATCAAAGCAAACATACACAGCTCTCTCAAATGAGCAGTGGTGGAGGAAGTATTCAGATCCTTTACTTCATTAAAAGAACAAATACCACACTGTAGAAATAGTAGAGTACAAGTAAAAGTCCTGCATTGAAAATGTTACTTCACTATGAGTATGTAAGTATAATCTCAAAATATAAATAAATTATATATAATAAAGTACTCAAGATGGAAAAATGGCCCCTGTGATTGTTATACTATCATATATTATATCATTAAATATAATTACTCTTGTATTAACGTAGCTGGTTGAGGTGGAGCTCATTTTCTATCTATTCTTCAACTACTGATTATATTCATTGTGCTTAATCTGCTGATTACTTTCTCGTTAATCAACTGATTGTATGGTTTGTAAAAATTCTGAAAATAGTGTGAAATGCCGTCACAATTACCCAAAAGTCTAAAGTAAATCTTTACATTTGTGAAGCTGAGGCCATGAAATGTTTTTACATGGCAAAAACCAAAATAGTTCCCAATTAATTTTTTTGTCAGTGGATTAATTGTCTAATTGTTTTAGCTGTTTGTAAAGAAATTATTAGCTAAAGGTGTCAAATAAATGTAGAAAAGTAGAAATAACAATATTTCTGTCTGAAATGTAGCGGAGTAGAAGTATAAAGTGGCATGAGAGGAAAATTGTAAATGAGTTGTGTTAATCGCAACTGAAGATCAGTGGCTGAATTAAGTTAGGAGTTGCCTTTGATTTGACAGTACATGCAGAATCATAGTGTTAGAGGTTTATCCACAACTGGCCTGGCTCCTCAGGACTGCCTGTGGCGTGTAAACCTGACCAGGAGCCAGACACTACGCAATGCATTCCAAATCATGATGTCTCTTCATGTTATTAATCTCACATCCGTCTAATCAGGATCATTCAGGGGAATTGCACATGTAAGAATTTTAAACAAAACATTCATTACAGGGCATTGCGTCATTCATGTACTGCATGTGAAAACGCACTCGGATTTTTAGAATACCATTTTTTCTCCTTTCTTTTTTCCCTCTTTCTTGTCAGGATCTGTCACTCATTTGGCTCTCACTTTCTCTCTCCCTATCTGGTTCTTTTCAGAGGCATTTATTTGGGAAACAGAAACATCATGCACATTCTGCGTGAATGTGAGTGGAACTGCTTCTTATGCAGCCAGCCAGAGCTCTGATTGGTCTCAAGTAGAACTGTCGGAGATACAACACCAACACAATGACTGGTTACCTAGCAACCCATGACCAATATTACTAATTCTGGAGATAATTGTGCAGCTCCAGGTTGCCTTAAGGTTACAAACAAAAGGTGACTCTTAACATTCATACAGAAAAAAGAAAACTAAATCCAGGATGTCTTGGAGCGTCTCAGAATGAACTCCTTTGCTCTCACAGAAAAGCATGTTCAGAGTATGTATTGTTGTGGAAATGTGCACATGCTACTTATGAAAGAGTGTGCAGAAACTGAAGAGCATACAGTATATAGTGAGAGCTCCATGGTGGTTGCATATGTTCATCTCTTTTGAAAGCTTCAATCACTGAAATAGTGAGCTAAAAATGTTCCAGCCTTAGGTGCACATGATGAGAAACAACATTCATTCACATGTAGGGAACCCTGATACATTTGTGCCAAGCAAAATGTGTCTGTAGCATCATCAAAAACTGCTGAGCACAAAGAGGAGGTAACGCATTCTTTAATCAGATATTCGATAAACTTCAGGCTGGATTTTATTTTTGGCAAAGTTTCTGTAGAGCTGCTTGTGTTTAGACAAGTTTTGACATTCAGTATGTTTGGCTTGTTTTAGTTCTAGTAAATGAAAAATGAAGGTTTCTTGGAAAAGCATGTTAATAAACCTCAAAGTAAGGTATGAAAAAAGCAGCATTCTGCTATTAGTCATAAAACCTCCAGTAGACATCATAATTATCTCAGCTAGTGCAGGTTGTTTGCAGTCACGTGATGTTAAATTTAGATGGAGGGCCGGAAGTGAAAACTGCAATGAATGAGATGAAGGAGAGTTCTTACTGGGGTAGTTTAGATGAAATTCTGAGAGAAAGGTATAAACAGAAAATCAGAACATATATCGGATGTGACCCTTACGTTAGAGTTTTGCCTGCTACTCAGGCAGTAGATATAACCAACTACATGTTCATTCCGACGTTGCTCTACTTGAGAAAACAAATGAAAGCAGACATGGAGGCATACAACTTTCTTGTTAGTGGTAGGGTCCACGACCTTGTTACCAAAGCAGGTGCGTAGCTTTTTTTTTCCTGTGGATTAACCGAACAGCAAACTTTCAGCGCCACGGTGCTGAATGTTGACGTTTAGACTAACACATTTGTTGCTAGGTTAACCACTGGTAAAGGTCCACTGAAACACCACTTAAGATGTGGATCATCATGAAAACATGACAAGGTACGTTATTCACGTTCATCTGTCTTGGTTGAAACTGTTAAAACCGATTTAAAATATTAGTTGTGTTAATTGTAGCTATTAGATTAAATCTATCACCATAGATTTGAAACAATAGCAAATGTTACACCATTTCCAGCCAACTTGGCTCCTCCCAACCTCAGACAATTAACAAGTCATTTTTATCTGATGTTCTTCGGTCAATTTCTTGCATTTTTTTTCCTTATGGGCAACAGCTTTTGGTACTTAATAATCATGGTTTCTTGATCTGATCAATCTGAGCAACCATAAACAACGCAAAAGGTGGGCATTTTGAGTGTGTGTTATCGTATTTCCTATTCAGAAAATCACTTCTGGCCCTCCGTCTGCAGTTACCCTCACAAGAAGTCAAGTCATGTGACTTGACCCCCCCCCCCCCCCATACACCCCCAACTCTGATATACGGTAACCACTTGGTAAAAGGCAAATACATTTGGAAGGAAAAGTAATTATGTTTTCTCTTAACATAATGAGCAAATATTATTAATTCACATGTCTGGCAAGCCAAAAAAAGGTCAATACTGACTGGATCAATAAAGTGTTCACTGACAACGTATTTCATTGAAGCAAATATACGATCTTGTAATACAATATCTACTCGTAGTGACCACAGCATTATCTAAATGTTGTGTGGTAATGTTTAGACACTGGCAGCACTTTGTTAACATTCAGAAAAGATCTTGGTTTGATACTGTACAGAAAAAGCTTGAGACACAACATCTTTGTTAATAATTAGCCCATCCACAATCTTTCCTGAACCTTCACCAATGTGCGTCTGTTGCCCAAAAATAATGACAGACGGAGTCAGGATGTGAAGTTAAAAAAATAAAAGTCCTGTATTTCGCCCACCACCATCCACCTTCCTGTGAATCCGTTGCGGCTCTGAACATAATTCAGGCAGCAATCACTTTTGCAACCACAATATAACTGGGAAAACAATTTAGTGCAGTATAAATGTAATTATAGGAGACAGGGTCGGGTTATCACCATGTTTTCCTTTTGCTGTATTGCATTCATATAGATGATGGTTCCTTCCCCCTCATCCATTACATGTGCTCATGGAAACTGATGGTAGAGAGAGTTTACCATGTTATTGTAATTTCTTTGAAAAAAAAAAAAAAGGCTCTCCAAGTTAGTTAAAATAAATTAAAAACATTATTGCTGAACCACAATTTAAAATATGACACCAATCTTTCTTGAGGAGATTTAATTAGGTTTCAGTGAGAGGGAAATGTGATGAGTGACAAAAGAAACAAGCAAATCTCCTTAAGAAGGTTTCTTTCAATATAGGAAAGGTGACTAAATGGTTACATTTAAAGCAAAGCTTGAATCAATATGTTTTTGCAGTACTTTAAGAAAATAAATGAAGCAAAACTGCACATGGAAAGTCACACATAAACAAAAGTTCAACTGAACCAAGAGTATTTTTTCTTGATAGTTGTAGTACTGTTTATTAAGATGATTTCCCATTTCAATATCAACGTTTAATCTTAAATAAAAAGCGATAAAGCCATGGCAGACAGACAGACGTTTACTTTTAATGTAAATAATGCACTTCAATACAATTCTGCTTATAAGGTAGCTTACTAAATAACTTGGAAATAAAACCACACGACTGCTCGTCTCAGCTTTCAGTTGTGAAATATTAGACGCCCTCTCGCCTTTGAGCAAAGGAAAAAGCTGCAAGTTCAACAGAAAAGTTTAAAACTGAAATGCTGCACTTTATATTACGTGAACTACATCTCCTCACATCATTTCTTGACTCTTGGAGTACCTGAAAGAAACTTCTCTCGCCGCTGAACTTTGAATCGAGCATTCCTTGTTTCTCTGGGGTCAGAGTGAACCTTTGACTAGCTGGCCTCCTCCGTCTTTGCCAGGAAATGACTACAGTTCAAGTGGAAGTGCTTAACAGCTGGTAGCTGCGATCCATAAACAGAAGATGGAGGCCCTGATTGGAGCAGCACACTGTGCAACGTCAAGCTAAAGTTTCAGCCTTCTGCCACAGAGTGTAAATCACACAGTGCAGGGAAACAGAAGCCAGATGGTTATTCACCTCCCAGCTTTGTGCGAACGTGCACATGTGAGCGCTTGTGTGTATTGAAGGTTTATGTCTATTTGTTCACATGTTTGAATGCATGGGCTTACTAGGCATTGTGTGTCAACTTGTATGTGTGTTTATCTAAGTCATTGTATATTTATGCAGTGTTAAGCATTTTCTATTGAATGAATGTACTGACAATGGGACATATTAACAAGTCCTAATGGCCACGGCACAAATACAGCACCGAGTATGGAACTTCATCAGTGATTTCTCTCCATCGACCAAGGTTTAAAGGAGTCTAATCCAAAAATACAGTATGAAATGAATAGTGCAGTCCTTGGTCGTGTTTAAAATATGCTGATTAAAAGCTGAAGTGGACTGAAAACTTGATTTTTTCATCATACAGACAGCTACGTTTGAGACGGGCTGAAGTGGACAGTATGTGTGTCTTCTCTTGTGCTGGTATCTTTGATTTTTCATACTTGGGTTTAGACCATGAGAGTGTGGACATTTTGGCTTGTCAAAGGGATTTGTTAGCAACAAGTCCTTCAGATTAAATGACAAGAGTGGTCCACCAGAATCCACTCTGATCTGACAGCCCCATCAGCAGGACAACCTCATTTATTAATGCCATTTAGTGTAGTTAATGTTACTAATTACCATTACAATAATAAAACATTTTTCCAGTTTGGTTACGTTTATGCACAAAAACAAGATATTTACAGCAAGGGAAATGATGACCATGATTTAAAATGAAAATAGCTTTGACTGATGGTAGGTAGGAAGTTTTGCTGACCCATCCAACCCCCTGACCTCCTCCCTCTGTGGACTTTAGGGCTCCATGGTAAAGTCACAGTATTTCCCCCTTTCCTGCACTCCAGAATGACACCATCATTTGTCTGTGCCTTGAAAAAATGTTAGAAATCACTGTGGGAATAATACATTTTAGGTTAGCGACCTCTGTCATCATGAGTCGGCCACTAGAGGGCAATGTCATTGGAAAGTTGTAAAGTGAACATACTGTAACAACAGCTGATGGTCTTTTTTCTTGGGAGGACGGTCTTTTTGTTTGATGGTAAACAGATGAATTGAGTTTAGTTTCAGGTTAGGATTATTAAGGTTAGGCAGCTAATTGTGATGGTAAAGGTTAGGGTCAGGGCCTTGAAGATGTCTTATTTCAATTAGGGTCATATTTAAGTACACATCTGTACGTGTGTGGGAGTTATTATATACAGCAGCAACTCATCATTGTTCATTCAGAGGTCAAGGACCTCACAGCAGATGAACTGTTTTCCCTTTAGTGTGACAGGTCTCCTTAGGTTAACAGCTTACATATTGGTTGTCAGAGGTGAAATACAAAATGGGACAATGTGTATTACTCTGGTCCTTTGACTCATATATTTGCTTGGCTTGCCACAGTAGTCACCGCCCATGCTCATTAAATTAAAAAAATGTGTATATGTTAACAATAATTACTCGAACATTACCATTATAAACTTCACAGACCAGACGATGGCAGAGCACTCTACAGTACATACAACTTAGACAGTTATCTCTGTTATTTGAGTAGAAGCATTATTTTGTACTCAGTTGTTCAGTACATGCAATACTACATTATTGTGCATCTAAACAATGTCAAAGTATCCTTAAATTATATATTTTACAGACTTGTGATGTTTAAAACTTGTGTAAACCTCGGACCAAACATCCCCTTTAATGTTTTTAGATTTGATTTTGTTTAATCAGTCACAGGAATATGTGAATTGTTATGCAGAAGAATGCAGTCAACAAACAGTGTACATGCAGGTGCAGCCAATTACACAGGCACCAGCTCATTATGAGCCAAGATATAGCCCCGAATGATAACTTTGATTTGACAAATGCACTGCTCTCTCTGCTCTAACAGGACTTTTATTGAACTCTAATTGGTTGAGACAGCCACTGTATTGGCCATTCAGCAGAGGGGCCATCCTGTCCAGTATTATGGGGTGTGAAAGGAAGAGATGAATATTGAAGGGGAGAGGCAAAGATAATGCTGGTGACAGAGGTTTGCTAAAAGCTGACAGGACAACCCAATGGAGAGGAAACAGACAACTGACAAGACTCCAGCCATCTGCACAGAGAGCGGGTTATAGACCAAGAGGTAAGATCGATCAGCATTAGTCAAAAAAGAAAAAAAAAAAGAGATCAATAGGAAGACTGTTAAGTGGCTAGAGAAGCAAACTTCCTTTCGAGGCCCAGTGTCTGATATTGGGCTGGTTTAATCACATCCTTTTAAATTACCTGAAACAAATTAATACTCTGAACTTCTATTGGCTTTCGGAAAAAAGGGAGATTAATATATAGAATCAAATTAAAACTGTGTGTGTGTGTATTTGTGTGTGTATGTGTGTGCATCAGAGATGGATGGTTAGAGCAGTATGGGAATGTAAAGAAGTGAAGCTTATATTGGTGTAGTATCAATCCTCATAATTAGACATATGTTAACTGAAGAGCACAAAACTTGCCCAGGTCTGATCTGTTTCCTCTCTTGCCTCCTTGCCAGAAATGCCTCATTTAAGGCACTTCTGTGCCAGCTGTGCAGCGGTGTGGAGGTGCTGTGGCTGTTCTCTGCTAAAAAAAAAACCTGCGAGAAATCGCTATCAGTAAAACTCCAGTCCACTTCCAGCATAGCTGCGGCTACAAATGCATTTTTTACACATTTCCGCCGAGCTCTGACGCTTTGCCTGGAAGCCCGAGGCTGGCGTGAATTTGCCCATGGGCGATCTCTTCGCTCTTCGCTCTGCCGCTCTTATCTGTCTCCCTTTCTGTCCCTTTGACTACATCTACTCCTCTCCCTCTCTCATTCCCCTCCAGCTATTCTATCCCTCTCAGCGGAGACCGTCAAGCCAATCTGCTTCGCTGACACTTTTACAGGTATCCAGGTTGAACTATGACCCAGGAGCCAGCCTTGCCCAAAACTGTCACATGATTTAAAGCAGCAAATAAATTAGCAGCAAATTACCTGTCAAACACCTGCTGGTGAAGATGTTGAGAGTCTCCGCTTACCAAAGAACAGCTGGTAGAAAGAGACAAGAAGGGGCCATTTCCATTTGACCAGAAATCACTACTTAATGACCCCCTGCCTCTTTTCCCCACCCGGAGAATCTGTCAATATCATAACGTATCATCGCCTGGTTGGATGTGACACCAATTGTAAGTGACACGTGAGCTGTCGTAGGCGCTGTTCTCTGTGGGACAAATAAGTTTAGTGTTCGGCTGAATTAATCAGTGTTGACAGGAGGAGAACTCCCTTGGCTGTCTCCAGTCACGACGCTTTGTTTGCCTCACCTCCTAATTGCTCTTGCTTGTGTAATTAACTAATTGCAGCCCGTTATGATTTTAGAAATGATTGTTTAATTTAGTGCAATGAGAATGGTGTTGTTAGCACCTGTGGCAGAAGTTCATGAAGATGACAGAGCGCACAGGGACCCATTATCTGAAATAAGTAAGAGTGACAAAAATTATTTAGACATAACTGTTATATAATCCTTTTAGGACACTATCAGCTGCCATTATCATTGATGAGATCTGTTGCTTGGAGCCATTGAGGAGAAAACTTGATGATTGCTAAATACAGAAAGCTCTGCACTGTGTGACAACTTGTAATCATCGCCTGTGTTATTTGTAATTAAAGGAACACTGAGGTCTTTGAGTATTTAGCTTTTGTATGCAAATGTAGCTCCCTTTCCCGTCTTTGTTATAATGATATGAATAAAGAAAACCTACCAGTCACTGTGCTCAGATTCTACCAACTCTCTTTTTTCAGTTCTGCCTGAGTGGCTCTGAAGAATCCTGCTGACTTTACATTGTTTGCAATAGATGCCACCTGTTTGGAGAAAACACATTAAAGCTCAGAATGAAAGGTAATATCCAATGACCTTTTCGGTGGGACCCATCTACATTATTCAAGCTGAGCACAGACCAGATTTGATGTGGAATCGGCTAAACGATGCACCCGAGTCATGTTTTATTCATCTGGCTGCTTCATGAGCTGCAACCACCAAAAGACAAATGTTGGGAGGTTTTTGTGGAAACACTAAGATAAAACTGCAGTTTAAAATAAAGTAATAATCTTAAATAAATTGTCATTGTTGCCACTGAATTATTTAACAGTTTCAGACTACTTCTCCCTACAATGATCCACTTTGAAATAAAAGGTGCATAAAAATCCTCTCTAATCTATGAGCGCATTCAAGTGACAAGGAAACATTAAAAGGAATTAAAAATAAAAATCCTAGCATCACTTGTTATGCAGAAACTTCAGCAGAGCCAGAAACAGATGAGACTTTCTTTTGTCATAACTGATGCTTTGAGGAGAGCTGACTGTGCACACATGGTTGAAACAATTACCGTACTTTCAGAATAAAATCCATTACAAATGACTGATGACTGACAAGGTGTTTAAACTGAGTTCAGTCAACTGCAGTGCATTTCTAAAGGGGGTGGGGGGGTGTTCTTTGTGGTGTGGCAATGGTGTGCTTTTTGCAATTTTATGCAAACTGTGAAACTGTGTGTCTGTGTGTGTGAATATATATTACATATTTTGCTTGTTTTATTTGTTCATTTCTTTGAAAGCCTTTTCAGCCACAATTAGCCAACACTGTCATTACACAGTAGGTGCATAAGGTCAAAAAATTGTAACTCATTTAAGCTATTCAGCAATGGGGTAATCGTTCAAGTAGAAATCAACTTTGAACAGAGCTAATAACCCATGTCCAGTATGTTATCTTTAAAAGGTAAACAAATGCATAAAAGTCACTCCTGGAAGAACACAACATGAGAGAAGAACAACAGGAGAACTCTGAGTCAAAACACTCAACGAACACAGATTCAGCTACGTCTCACTGCAGTTCAGCTGTAATACAAGCCAGATTTCAAAAAAGTTCAGATGCTTTGTAAAACTTAAGTAAAACATATATTCAACTGAAAACAGTGCAAGCATAACATAATTAATGTTTCTCCTGGAATGAAAACACAAGTGCAAAACTAAAAGCGATCCCATGTAACTTTATGAAACATTGTCACTGCCAACAAACACTGAGTACTTCATGATACTGATATATAAAGCACACAGATTTTTTTTTCCTTTTTTCCACAAATGATCAGTGTGTGGTTGTGCCAACACCAGCCTGACAGAGGTGAGTGTGTTAAAGCTGCAGGTGTTTGCATCTGTTGTCTAACCTGAGCCATGCACGCCGTTCACCATATGTACTGCTGACCTCTGATCTCATCTCTCATCACTCCCTGCATAGCACTCACTAAACTGAGGGTTGAGTTCATGTCCGTGTGCGTTCGTGTGTCCAAGTCTCATAAAAGGCAAGTTCAAAAAGAAAAGTCAAATTCTTTAGAAATTAGTTGTATGCCTTCATCGTAGTTCAGTCGCATTTGTAGGAATTTGCTTTGACCAAAGGAAAAGCAGCAGCATAATTGTTCAACTAAAAATCCATTTCATATTCATAATCTACACGTTGAGCTAATAATGTGATTATCTGGACACGGCTGTTCTTTATTACTACATTTAATGAGACAGTTCAAAGAGGAAGACGTCAGTGTATGAAGATGTCTTTGAAGTCACATCGTACATGTTGTATCACAGTCATTTGTGCTCATCGTGCAGTACTAAATGTGCTCATTCATTCGTTCACACTGTGTTAGAACTTGACATAAGGGAGAAAGTATCTGAAAACATGCTTTTGATAAAACAGCTGGCGTCTCAATGTTCTTTTCACCTCCATTCATATTTGATGAGTATGCACAGCCAAGTTTCATGTAAAGCTATGGCTGACTATGACAATAGATTAGATCCTATAATTGGCTGATTCTGTCCTTTTCTACTACAATCGAAAATGCTAAAGACTCTTAGACTTTAAAATTTAACACCTACTGCAGACATTTTTTTATGACACAACAAGCTACTTGTCCAGAATCTATAAAAGCCATTTTTATAGAGTTACATAAAGCACTTTGTCATATACAGACACAAGCTGTTATCTCCATCACCAAGTCAGTCAGAGGAATTGTTATGCATTCTACTGTGACTAGCTGCTTATTGTTTGACGATCAAACTCCCTCCGGGGACGACGCAGTCTCTGTCTGCTCCATGTCATCCACCGACAGTCTGTAGAACATCTAATGATTTTCATCTCAGTTGCCTGGTTCCTTGCTTCTTTAAGCCGGTCTCCAAGGGGCCGTGCAATGTAACCTTAGCCCATATCCCTCCTGTCAGTCTCTGGCTATGACCCATCCATCATCCGCTGTATAATTACTCTGTACAGCTACTTCTCCGCCTGTCAGTGTAACTTTCACAGACTGTGTTCAGGAGAAGGGCGAACCCCCGCACATGTCTTTTTTCAGACTATCTGCAGAAGTGATTAGAGCTGTAGACATGCAGGCCAACCTCATCAGTGACAGAATTAAGACCTCTGAGACAGTTTGAGGTGTATCACCTCCTGGCTGGAGGCTGTTGGGTGAAGGTTTTTTTCCCCTATTTGTTTCCTCTACCTGTAAAACTATGTTGTTGCTGTATAATGTTGTTATTTTTACCAACGTTTATAACACAGGAAAGTCATTTTCAGTGGGACAAAAAAAGTAAGATATCAATGGAAAGGTAGAGAGAGATAGAGAGAAGGAAGGAGGGAGAGAGAGAGAGAGGAAAAGACTGTTTTGGCTGAGCGGTTGTCTCACATGAAGAGCGGCATGCTGTGACCATATGCTAGTCCAGGTGGACTTGGTATCCAGGCAACTGTATCAAAGCAGCGGGGGCATTTGCGATTGAATCCAGAGGACTTTTCAAACAGAGGAGTCAGAGAGAACAATGCAGCTATCATCTGTCGGCAGGTAAGATCACCTGGCCTTGCTGAGCCGAACTCTCCTTCTGGCAACTCCACAGGGAGTTCATTCAGACTCTCTCCTGCCTTGGATGGCACTCGCACAAGGTGTCTGGAAGGAACACTGGTATGTCTGTTTAATTTGGATTTTCAGCTATGAGACAGCATCAACACATCTAAAGTACTGGGCAGATGCTTAATACAAATGAGAAGAAATTAAAACAAAAGAACGATAGAAAGATATAAAACACTGGACTAATGTTCTCTTAGTTGTTTAATCACTGTTTTTACACCAGCTGCAATTTTGCTGCATACAAAGTTAATATGCAGCTGATTAATCCACCAAAGAAGCTTCAATTTTTGCATAAATTTAATACTGAAGCTGCCCAACTTTGTGCTCTATGACTGCATTTAAATTCCTCTACAAAACTTTTCCAACAAGACAGATTGCACAGACAAATCCACAACAACTACACACAGTGAAAGGATGTTTCTCTATCATAGCATGTCCTGCACATGTTTGGGTCAAGCATGAGTCATCTCACAGAGGGCTCCTGTGTGCTGCAGGGGTGTGCCAACAGGGAAATGAGCCCAAGGTCAGAAAGATGTATGGAAACCCTTCTGCTAGAAACCAAACACCTGCTATCACTGCTGTCCATACAGTATATATGAATAACTGCATGTTTTGTCCTTCAGATGACAGTAAATGTACTCAAACTGGCCCCCATACAATCATTTTAGAAAATCATTTTCTGTCATATATTACTATCATAAGTAATTTACCATTACCCTAAAAGAAAGTACTTTAGGTGACTGTCTTTGGAAGCACATGTGGTGATCTCACTCAGTTGACTAATTTTTCTTCTCAACTTGTTTCAAGAAAAATATGTTTCTAAGAGTCAGTTCCTGATTAAGTTAATTATTAAGATGTGCTTCTTAATACACGTTTTGAAAATGCATATTTATACTGCATCATGTGAATCATATTCTTCTGTTGAATTTAACAAGCAATTTCTTGTGGGTTTTTTTTTTTCACCTGATGCAGAGTGAGCCAGACAACAGAGCTCCCTGCTATTAAAACCTTGTAGAGTTTATGTTAAATTAATTGGACAACCTCCCATAGCTTACGTCAAATACATTCTGTTTTCAGTGGTTTTGAATTCACTGATGCAAAGTATAAATGTTTATGTCCTCCATTAAAATGTGCTGGCCCACTACAGGAAAGCATTGCTTTCCCAGTTGTTGTGTAGTGACCTTTCCAGCATATGGAATTTATTACTGAATTGGTGTATTTATTAAACTTGACTCAATAGGATACTCATACTGAGATAGAATTGGCTCTCCAAAGGAAAATGGCTGGTTAGCAGACGATGGAACAAATAAATGGGCCTAATTGTGCTGATGAGGGAAACAAAAATACCAAACAAGCACCATTTTAGCGACAAATAGCTACTTTGTCAGCCAGTTGTTGCAGAGAACAAATTTTCCATAAAAACACAAAAGACAATTTGCCTTATAGTAAGGAATATGCTGAATGTTAAACATACCTGACTCAACCAGAATCATGTACAGCAGTGCATTCAGCAAAACACTATCAGCAGCCCCCATTAAATGCTTTATATAATAATCATATTAGTATTGCTCATTTTATTTAACTCAATCCATCTGACTCTGTGGCACGCAGCTCGCTTGTTAATGTTGTGTCTAAACTAGAGAATGAAGGATCGACACTGAAAATTTTGGAGCATTTTTGGGCTTTCTGGACGGCAGCCCAGACGGCAGCAATGCCAAGTTTTGAGCATTATAACTGTCAGACAAAGAGAGCCAAACCTGAAACCCCTGCTGTGGGGCTCTATACATTCGTAAAATGCACCATTCCAAAGACATTTAGTAAGTATGTTGGTGAGAGATATAATGATAATTAAAGAAGATACATGATCTTTGAGTTTTCCTCTTACTTGCTCTCCTTAACCAAATGTTAAACGATCGATGGCATTGTTTATAATACAGCAAAGTGTCTTAAGAGCAGCTTTTATAATTTGTCTGTTTAAATGATTGCATTATACATGCACTGCACGTTTTGCATGTACTATGGAAAATGTAAATGTCTGTGTAGTTTCATAACAAAACAGCACTGCAGAGGTAGAACAAGTTCGTTTTATATTGTCACAATTTCAATACAAGCATCTGCGGGCAAATGCAGCCATACCATCCGTCTGAACAACAACAAAAAAAAAAATCAAATACCAACCTGCTGCTGTTTCATGGTTTCAATCCTTTGCTTTAAATGTAAAATAAACACTAAATCAGTGCAAAATCTGCAGACTAGTGATGGTGAATGTTCCTTGTCATTTTCTCAATACATTGAGGCCAGAGTCCCGAGCTGCAATCTGTCTCTAATCTTCCACAGTCAGGGGCCAGCTAGGGGGAAAGGAAGTCAGCGTAGGCAGCTGTGTCGGCCGTCGAGCCTAACACACTAACGCCCCGACTCTGCTGCTCTTTTTCATGGAACTTATTTCAGATGAAATGGAGAAAGATCAAAATGTGGATGGTGCATAGTGCTGGGCCTGGGTATAATGAGTTACAGGTGGGGTTTGAATTCCCCTGCGCTGTGGCCCACAGCTCCAGATGAGCCTGAGTGCTTTCACAGGCAGCTAGCTAGAGCCCCTTTCTGATTTCAGAGTACTTTTCCATTTCAATTGAGCCGCTGCTGCTGCTGCTGCTGTTGACACTGCCATTAAACATCTCAAGATGCAAAAATATCTCTGTGCATGTTGGATGGTGGGACTCACTCTAACAATGAAGGGTCTGTTTTAGGTGCAGAGAACACAAAAAAATGCTTTTTATTCTATCTTTGCTCATTAGCCTTGGGTCACATTGTTGAATGAATACAAATCAAGCACAGGTATGGAATGAGGGATTGGGCTCACTGATGAGTGTGGACATGTGTGTCACATTGGATGTGGTTAGTTGTTAATCTGTGAGATACGAGCAAGGCAGCCACCTTTAGCTTGAAAAGGTCTTAGAGGTGAATACTTCAATGGCCCTGCAGGGTCACTATATTCCTGAGAGAGCAGCGAGAAACATGAGGAACGAATAGAGGAAGAGGAGGAGGAGGAGGAGGAGGAGGAGGAGAGGGTAGCAGACAGACATAACGAGAACATACAAGAAGGAACTGACCACAGGCTATAGACGCTTGAACCTTGTGGTAAACTTGGGAAATGAGGTTGCCATCCCTCTCAATTTTCCTTTCAACCAAAACCACAGCTCATATGGTAGAGATTGATCCCAGATCAAAGAGAATAGCCAATTAGACACAGTCATCCATTTCATTTGCAATATCCCTGGGATCACTGAAACACGTTGTACAGGAAACTCTTAGGTGACATCTGCAGGTGCAGATTTTAAATGTTAGCCTCAACACACTCTTTCCCTTTAAAATATAAAGATATGGCTCAAACTGAGATTTCATTGGAGACGTACGCCTCATTATAATGGATGTTATTACCATGTAGGCATTACAGTGCATTTTCAAAGAGTCTAGACATCGGAGGGTGTAATTTTAAAGTCATTTGAAGTCATTTAGACCAAAATAAGTCTATGCTTTCACTCTGGTTTGTCCCCTAGGACACCCAAGAACTTTGAACTCTTGTAGACCCCAGTGTGTATATGTTAGTTCATGACAGGGAAACTCTATATGGGTGTGTTTCAGGACACTGATACACTAACAGGGTAGCCAGGTTCAGTTCACAGTGTGCTAAGGTAAAGAAGAAGTCACCATTAAGGAGATAATGGACGAGGTACATTGTCAATCCATTGCACCTGGGAGTCATGAGTGCCACACACACCTAATACACACAGATATATACATAAATACAGAATCACACACACACACACACACACACACACACACACACATTTTTTTGCCTTCTTAAAAATGTTACTACATACAGAGACAGAAAAAGAAGTGTAAATACACACAGTGACTCACACAGTGCTCTAATATAAGACTGCAAAACATGACAACACCATTTATTTTGAGGTAGCTTTCTGTTTAATATTGCCGGGTATATTAGGCCTTTGGCAATGTAGCAAAACAATGAGCAGGAGTGCTTTATGGCAATACTGAATTTTTATAAGGTACATTAATCTATGATGTATTCAAATTGTTGGATTAGCCAAATCCAGACACTCCCATTAGGTTATTTTATACGTAAAAAGTTTCTCAATTGATTTTGCAGGAAAATGTACGCACTTCTGTATATGATATACTCTGCATACAGCACACAAAGACTGCATATACTGTGGTAAGAGGATTTCATCACCCAAACCTACGTTAGCAGATACAATAATTTACAAAATATAACGACAACCAAAGTGAAATTAAAAAACAATCAGCTCTCAATGTAAAGATGAAAATTTTACTTACAGTTGAGATGAAATGAAAACCCTTTTTAACCCTCTTAGATCACATCCGTGATATTGTGCAGCTATTTAACAGTATATGCAAAAAATTGCATTCTTGTATCAAAATCCAATCCTTATGTAATTACTCATGTAATCTTATGTAAGTTTGAACCAGTTTCAACCAGTGGTATCATGACATCCATCCATCAATCGATATTGAGCTTTTTTCTAAGATTAGTTAGCTAGCTTGCAACAGCAGGGTACATCAATGCATCTCCAGGTGTTCACCACGTCAAACCTTGTTTTGTGAGACAGATGAGGGCTATGTCTGCCTGTCTGCTCCAGTAAAGGGTGATGAAGGTGTTGGAGGAGGCGAGTGGTCCTCAACGATTGCATGGAGGTTAGCATCCAACTGTAATGCTCCAATGCTCAATGTTCAAAGTACTATTCCTCTCATTGTTATGTCTCACCTGCCTATCATGTTTCACTCTGAAATGTGTCACGAAAATGAAGATAGATCCTACATTAACGTTGTTTCATTTTATTTTTCTTTATTACAAGCATTTTAACTCCCTTACAAAAGTCCCAAAATGTGTTGAATTGAAGAAAATTCACCAGCTGATACAGTTAAATAAATTCTACCATCAAATAGGTTTAAACTGCAACCTTGGAAACGTTTTAGCTGTAACTGTGTTATGCTGCGTCTCTTTATATACTGGAAAGTTTCTGAGTGCAGTCGCCCCACTCTTGTGTCTTCGGCAAACAGACCAATAAACATGGTGATTATGGGGTTGTCCCCATAGAACATTCCATGTCACCACAAGCATAAAGCATACTTAGGATATCAAAAACTGAAATTAGAGGCGTCTTTCGTGGAGCTCTGGAGAAACTAATACAGATACAGTATATAAACCACATGACGTATGTATTCATTTAGGGTTAGACTCTGGATGAAATTACCATGCGTACACAGCAGGCTGGATCTTATTATTGCCGGAACTGAAGACTTAGAACTGTGATTCATTACATGGGACTTATGGGAGATGAAAAAATCACGACAGCTCGTCACATGCAGTATTTTATGGATGTGGCACATTCATATTTATTTTTGACAGCCATGTAAGTGCAATCAACTCAACACATATTAGCCACATTATGCCGCAGAGTTAAACTAAAACATGTCATTTCTCAAACAGACTTAGTTTTCTTTGATTTTGTCCCAGAGTCCATTTGAGTAGCATTAAAATTGTGTTCTCCTGCTGCTGTACAACGCCGCAGCAATTAGGGCGAATTCCTTCTCCCATGCTAAGTGACTGGCTTGTGTCGTGCTCTTAAGACGATTTTGATATACTGCACTGCTACTGATGATATCCCTACAGAGGACAATGCTGTGCTGACATGCTCGCTGGGCCAGAAACAAACTGACAGTCTATGCCAAGGATTCAGTTTCGAACATCAGAGCACATATCTCACAATACAAGTTTCCCCTCATCCTTGTTTCGCCACTCTACCCTTTTACTCGTCCACTGTTTTTTTGTTTTTTTTTCCCTCTCTTGTCTTGAGGAAAAGGGCTCTTGTAACCCAACAGAGAGACACTGATCCCTGAGCACAGCATCTGCTGACAAGCCAGCCTCCCATTCAGCCTTGGCTAGAGGCATGGGCCACCGAGAAACCCGATCCAGCTTGGCAGGGTCTCAACAATCGCTTCCTGCCCCATCCGGGCCCACACAGCTAAGTACTCTTAATTAAAGAGGTTAACTTGTCTAAGATGTGACCGAAGAAAAAAGAAAAACACAGAACAATCACATCACTGTTTCCTCTTTTCCAACAAAAGAGGTTTCCACTCTGACATGGTATGATGTGAGCTCTGATACTTAAACAATTACATTAAAGGAGAAGCGGGTAAAGGATCCTCTTTAAATGTCTCTTAATAAGAGCCGACCACCCCACTTGGTCCAGATGGATGGGGGAGAAGAAGCAAGGAGATGAGAGGAGAGGGGAATTCATGATGTGCATTTGGACAGCTTTTCCCTCTCTCTGGTAGTCTGGGAGCGCAGAGAAACTGTAACTGGAGAGGAGCAATTTTATTATTCTTTTTTGGTTGGTTGTCAGCATACATATTAATGAAGAGTTAGGTCATTGCCAGAGACATCTGTATTGGCCTGTGGGGCTGCCTGCTAAACACCAGAGAAATTAGAAATGTAAATTTATACCCAGAGATACAATATGAGAGATTCTTCTCTGTTGTTTTAGGCTTCAGAGCTGTATGGGCTTCCATTCTCCAGAGGCAGCCCTGCGGAACAGGCTATTCATTGCAGATCGACCAGATTGCAAATGACAGACTTTGTACAACAGGCCTGTTGTGTCTCCGCAGCAAAACATGCAAAGCTCATTTAATTCAGCAGCTCTGCCTTCTTACTATCACCGCTACTGTCAATGTACACAGTACACGTAAAAAAAAAAATCCAGTGTCATTGGTGTCTTGGTTTGCAGCTTAAATGAAATAACAAAGACAAACAGGACATTCCTGCATGTAAATGTCTTGTGTTAATAGAAGGCAAAGCAATTTACATTGTAGAAAAACCTATTTCCCCTTTTTTTGTAAACTGTAAATGAAGATTTATAGTATGGCTATGGTGTTGTTATGGTGTTACAGCCCCACACTTGCTGTGATACTCTATTTTTCTCTTCATAAAGTATTATACCACTAATGCATCCTAGTGCTCATTGTTCTCTCCCCACAGAGATGATTAAAGTTTTATCTTTTCCTATTTTATCTTGAAAGCTTCTCCGTAATTGCATCAGATATCATTTGGGAACCTCATAATCCCTTGAAGTCATGCTTGTATATTTAAGCAATGGCACATCAAACCACAAGTACACACAATGTGATAAGGACAAACCTCTCGCCAAGTGTCTATTGACAGCTTTTCCATAAAGTCCAAGTAGCTCCTCATCAATAAAAATTATGCTGCTCCTCATTTGTGTTGGGGTATTGATCAGCACAGGCAGAGTATCCACTGTAATGGAGCCTGTATGGATTCAGACCTACGCTACAACAGGTCTAGCTGTCAAGTCCAACATATCAGGTTTACCTGACATATTTTCATTAGCTCAGTCAAAACACATCTGGCTGTAGAGAGGGTCCTGAGGGGGCATGGGGTACTCTGCTTTGTTATCATTCGCTGTCAGGACATAACCCATCTTTGGCTTCTCACTTAGAGGCAGGAGCCAAAACTTCCAGAGCAAAAACAGCTGCGAATAATTCCCATTTTCATGCTAGGATTTACATTCATCCAATGTGAAAAAACATATATGTTGGTGTAATTCAAATGAGAGGCCACGGGAGGCTCCATAGTTTGAGAGAACAGCTCTGTGAAGACCTTGAACTTCCTGGTGTGATGCTACAGTAGATTTCTGTTGTTGTTGTTGTTGTTGGTCGCCTTCCTCTTTCCTTCCTGTTTTTACCCTGCTGGGATCAATGCCCAGAAGAGATGGTAATCACCACGACAACATGCGCCAGCACAGCTCATTAGTGTACATGCATAGCTCACACCAGGATTGCTGTCTGTATTTTAACGGAAGCACATTAATCTGTGCCACCATGTGATAAAGCGCTATCATTGATCCAGCATTTGCCCTGAAGGTTGAGAAAGGCTAGACGGTGACTTGAAGCAAAGGTCCCCGTCTGCTCCAAACTGGTCACCCCTCCACCCACCCCACTGCTCCCATCCTGCATCTAACATCAGCCTTGTTTTCTCTCCAGTCCTGCGGTGCAGTCACATAATAAGCTATGATTGCTGCTCAATCTTTGTCTTTTTCAGAGACAACCCATTTGAGATGCCTAGACCTCGAATTGAGTCTGCATGTAAAAACTCATTACTGGTGGGTGATGGATGAAGCCTTTTTTCATAGTGTGCAGCTGTAATAAACAATCAATGAGGAAGCATGTGCGGCACAAATCATCCTCTATACTGCCTCACTGGCATCAATATTCTGTATGAGGGGTCTTGTTTTCCACTCTCAGGGTCAATACTAATAGACCAGTGCACAGATCGCAGATCCTCAGTGTACAATCCATACCAAAGAGGTGTGATGGTGCTTGCACAAGACTAGTGAATGTCCTTGAGGCTTACATTCTCGCGTTTTAACAGTCTGGCAGTTTAATATTTTTGAATTACAGGTTTATATCATGGTAAAATGAAAAATGGTAAAGTGAAAAAAGGTACCGGTCTGACATGGCAAGCATAAAAGATTTTAAGCATGTTGCAAAACTGCAGGTTTTGCGAAATTCAGCTTAAAATTCATTTAATTTACAACTGTAATTCTGTTTTGATTAAAGGAATTAAACACTTTCTTGGTGATTTCAAGAAAACATGCTGCGATTAAATGTTTCTAATTGCCTAACAGACTGCGTAAGCATGGTGTCTATCAGGGGTGTCAGGGGAACGGCCCCAGACAGCATGAGCCTTATGGTTATATTAGGAAGTGATCTTGAGACCAGAAGGTTCAAATCCCCTGATAGCTACATTAGGAAATTTGGTGGGTCAAAGTTAATGAGGTGGGGTTCATTGTGTAGCTTATACGCTCATAAAATGTTCATCAGGGTGCCTCTTGCTCTACTGCACAGGATATCCTGATGAACTCACCTCATGGGAGAACATGGTTATCACTCTCGTTGGCCAAATCATGTGACCTCATGAAGCAGCACAATGTTTGCAGGATCATGTGTGGACATTGTCCAGAGTTGCTCCTTCACACATGTAGCACATTTGTCCATGTCAGAAAACCCCTCCCTTACTGGAAATACTCAGTTTGGTTTAGGTGAGGGGTGGAGCAGGAGAAGGGGGAGGGCTCATCCATAATGATGACTGTTGCGTTGATATCAATACTACATGTATTTGGACATATCCGCAATGTCAGCGAAAGAGCGGGAAGCAATATACAGGCAAGCAGAAAAGAGTATGAAGCAGCTACACTCCGTGCAATGTCATCAACACGCCCACTCGCAGGTAGCAGTGCATTCACTGTGAATGACAATGTGTCAATACAGCTTAAGGGAAAGCTCGCGTGGTGGAAACGGTGTGGTGGACACATTTCTACCATCGCACAGGATATACGTCATACTGCCTAACCCTGTTAAGCAACAATCAAATATAAGTTAAAAAAGAAGCGTAAGCATTTTGAATGACATATAAGCAGGAAATATTCAATTCCAATTTGAATAAGGGCTTCCCTTGTCCTTCAAAAGATACAGTCTCGACTAAGACACTGAGGTATGGGAGATGCTTCGAAGGTCATAGTACATGACAGTCAGCGAACCGGCCATAAGCAGATAGCACCTGTGATCTGATAACTGTTAATAAAACTGCTAATTAGAATATTAATGGACTGTAGCAACTGTTAATTTAATAACTGATGGATAGTGTCACAATGTAATGGAATATCCTGCTCCTAAATTGGTCAAATAAGTAATAAAACTTGTTAATCAAATAAGTTAATGTGATGAAGTTAAAAGTTAAGGGGTAATTAATTTAAGTCTTTGCTTGCAGCTGGAAAGACCAATAAGTTAAACAGAGGGTTGTGCCATATGAGGCAGGTACTGTATGTGTTTATATGTGTGTAAAAGGAATGCATGTGGTGCAACACACTACCATTTAAACATATCTTCACTCCACACTTTAACTTATCTTGATTTTGCCGACGTGTACTCCTCATACAGGGCCAGACTACAGCCAGTGAGCCCTGACAGTAGAAGACTCATCAATTTCTGTCTTTAACCTAGACTCAAGACTGCCAAGAGAGCCTTGCCTAAGGACCTAAGATTGCACTTTGACTCAAAAGGGTTTGTGCTGGGCAAAAATGAACTAGCAATGCTTTGGTACTGATTACTTGTTGAGCAGTTTTGTGCTCTGCTTCCAGTTAATGCAGCCTCCTACTCAGAGTATGACAACAACTCTTGCCTTCCCCCGCCTACCCATGGCGTCTGTATAAACTACAATGAAAGCGAATGCAATGAAGTATTATGACCTTCATTCGGTGTTACAAACTTTCTCTAAACTGTAGATTTAGAAGTGTGGGTGGTGACACAGCTTCCCCTCACAGTTAACCATACCCGTACAAACTCTGGGAACCAAGCTGACCTCAACAACAAGCACAAGACACTGACAGAGACTGGCATGTTGTCTGTACATTGTAAAACTTTTGACAGTCTATGGATAAGGGGGACTGTATGTTGTACATATTGTGATGCTCTTTAAGACAAATGAACAAAAGCATACAGCTGCCGACCAGCTGACTGCGGATGTGCTTGTGTCTAATGCATGCTGCTGATCACAGATTAGTTCCAGTGCTAGAATGCCGTGTATTGCATCCTGCAGATATCAAACCTTCAGGGCTTGACGAGGTCGGCTTTTCGTAGCATTTTTCAGTTCGCTTGCTTGACAGTTATTGTGGGACAGATCTTTATTCACTGGAAAACTAGTAATAGCAAAAGTAGAAACTACTAAACTAGTAAGCACTCAAGTAGAAAAAAACATTTTTAAGACTTAATTCATAATATAAAACAGCCATATGTCACTATGCCCTCTTGTGGCCAATGAAGTATAAAACACCTACTTAAGGACAACAAAGAAAAAAGAAACGCAAACTCAATCAGACAATAAATGGAAGGATACAAGTGGGCTACTATAAAATCCCCTCAGAAGTCTCCAGAACTACGCCTACCTTCCCTGATGTGTGGACAGGAATGAGGTGATTCGGTCACAAAGTGGACAGTGCAATCACAGTTTAAGAGGCTGATCAAAGTGCGCTCAGTTTAATTAGCCTCTTAAATAGTGTCAGGTTTTGACTCTGAAAATGATCTATGAAAAGACGTTTCATCAATTCAATGAGGGGCTTACACAGGTACAGATATTTCAGCCCGTAGCGTTCTGGCTACTCAAGTGCAAGTCTGAAGAGGTAAAGCAGCAGAACCAAAGGCAACAACAGCACTGACAGAATATTAATGTGTTGGTGAGGCATTTCAGGAATTAAGGGGATGGTGTTTCCATTGATTTGAACTGTGTTTATTGAACAGGTTCAATAGTTACCTCACCATCCCCACTGGAGGTGAAACAGGGCACGCATGTAAAAGCCAGTACATGCAACCCATCGTGTTTCCATCTAATCGTCAAGTGGATTTGAAGATAACTTTTGCGATGTTGCAAAAAAGGGAAAAAAAAGCAAATTTGCATCAACTGGATTTAAGCAAATACAGTAGGCTATGCAAAGCAAAGTTCTGTCCGAAGTCGATGGTGATAAACAGAGTAGAAGAAGTGGAGGTAGTTGTTTAACAACCGCAGAAAAACGTCAAAGGAGAACAAACAGGTATGAGACAAAAGCGGGGAGCAGGGATGACTTCTTTTTTTTCTACTTCTTAAACAGTCCTGTGAGTTAAATGTATGTCAGAACTTTTCCAGAAAAGGTGATTCCATCTCCCATTAAGTGCATTAACTCTTTCAAAAAAGGCAAAAACCACCTTAAACAAGCGTAAATAATGTTTTTGTGAACTTGAGGTATTTTTTGTATTATTCTGCTCTTTCCATCAACCTTTTCTCATGCAATACTTCAAAATGCACAAGAAAATCCATTGATGGAAACATGACTATTGTCTTATCTCTCTTGTCTATCTCTCTGTTGAGCTCAGGAGGATGCTATTACTCATGGCAGACCAAGAATAACACTGTTAAACAAGTAGTTTAAATGACAATCACTCTGACTACTTCAAATATTTTATGAATGCATTGTAACAACGCCTTGCTGTGAAATCACTATTGGGGAGGATCCTGCATTTCACAAACTGTGCTGAGCTTACTTCACTGGTTTGTGAGGATATTTCCTGCTCTCTGTACCACTCAAAAGTCTTCCAGCAGAATCTGGAGCTGAGCCACAGCTCAGCAGACAAAGTTATAAAGTTATTAAGCTGATGGCAAAGTCATGATCACCTATGGGAAAACACTTGAGTTGAATTGAGTTCAGAATGCCGCCATCAGTGCTTTCACATGTTGCACTTGGACTGATGCACCCACATTTTCATCCTGCAGCTAAAGATTGTTAATAACTAAGACAAGGTTGTTAGGGAAATTTCAGTCCGTGAAACAAGTTTATCAGAAAAAATGAGGTCATAATAATGATCCCATTGTGTTTTAATCAAGACTACCTGAAACACAAGCCAGACTAAACAATAAAAACCTTTGCATATACAAACAGCATGCTCTCTTGAAGCACAAACAAGGGGTGATTCTGTTTACAGCTGATAAAATTTAATGTTTAGAAAGCAAGGAAGTGGAGTAAACACAAGCTGACAATTCATAAAACACATGGCAATACAGAGTACAGACAACAGGCTGTAATATGCACCACAGATCCACAGGTTACAACTGTGTGCTTTGTGGTGCTCTTCATCCGTTGTGTCCTCAAGAATACAATCATAAACAGCTGGCTTTAAACTCCCATCATCTGGCCTCTTTTAAATAATGCTTGTAATGAAAGTGAAATTTCAGTAAACAGTTTCAGTGAAGAAAACAGTAATCCTCTACATTTCCACATGGTTGATTTTTCCAACCATTGTCCTTACACACTGTTCCCTCTGCACTGTATGGCCAGCGCTGTTTGCTCAGCTATTTTTTTTTTTTTTTTTCCTTTTTGTCAAATTCTATTTTTCAGCTCCAGATCTGATCTGTTATCAAACAGAAAGCTCGCTGTGATGCCTTGAGCACAGTCTGTGCCAGACTGTTCATATCCTCTCTCGCACTCCCACCACTCCACTACTTCTGTGGTCAAGATATATGTCTGTAGTCCTAACTTCTCATAAGCACCATCACAGTTCAGAAAATTAATCTTTTATGATTTAATACTTTCACTTTATGCTATAAAAAGGTGCATCTGTTAAGGAATCTGTATGCCAAGAATAATACAATTATTTAACACAGACCTCAAGTTAAGTATAGTTGGTATCCCCGGGTGTTCTTCTGTATGCTAATATTGGAATGAATTATGATAATAGCACTGTACAACACACACAAATACATACATCTGCAAGGACACGCACACGCACACGCACACACGCACACACACACACACACACACACACACACACACACACACACCGGTCAGCCAGAATCTTGTCCAACTTGAATTGAAGGTAAACGATGGGGTCACTGTTCGTGCTGCAGATGAAACACTAATGTAATGAATATGCTGAATGCTGAGAGATACACAAGAGGCATACATTTGGCTGAGTGCAACATGTCTGTCAAATTAAACTCATGCTTACATAGCGATGTTTCCACTGATAAGTGTACAGTAAAGGTCAAGCAGCACTCACTGCTTTTGCTTTTAAGAAGTCCTGATTTCATGTTTTGCATCATATAAATGGACATCTGTCAGAATCGGTTAAATTGGTTGTGTTTTTCCTCTAAGTACCATTATGGTTTTGTGCTGCAGTTCCAAGCATTTGCTCTAATTTTGACCAATACTGCAGCATCCAGGGTACAAAATGCACCCACTGTGCACTGAACAGAGAATGAACACTGAATGCAATATACATTCATAGCCAACAAGCTGTACAGAATCTTTCTGGCATGGCACCTTTCTTACAGTTTGTAGCCATGCTAGCGGCATGGCTGTAGGGAGGGAGGTCTGTCTGCTGGATGGTCCACCACTTTGGTCCAATATGAAACTATGCATCTCAGCTACTATTAATTAATCCCCTGAATGTTCCTCTTGTGTCATCAGCAGGTACATTTTTCATTTATTCTCTGTTATATCTCAACATGTCCTGGATAGATTAACACATTTTTTTTTTCATGGCACCCAGATGATGACTCCTGATTAATTTGGTGATCCCCTGACTTTACTTTGATCGCCACCCTGATATTTACATTATTTATGAACCACTGGATGGACTGACATGAAATTTGGTACACACATTTATGAATGAATTGGAATAATTTTGCTGCTCATCTAACGCCATCATTAGGTCAATTTATTAATTTGTCCAATACTCGGGTTTATCACCAAGCAACTAACTGACGATGGCAGACATTATCCCTGCTTACCATCAGCATGTTAGCATTGTCTTACTTACTTATAAGTCTTGTTGGTCTATTTTCAGCTTTTTAGATTTTGCTGCAGCTCACAATGAACCTCTAAGCTTGATCCACTGACAAAGTTTGGAAGCAATTTTCATCATCATCATATTTGAATGGACAGTTGAAACAGCACTGAAAATCTGGAGTGTGTCTGGTTTTTATGTTCATAAAATATGTGTTTATTTAACTTTCTATTTAAATGTTTGCTGTCTCTTGCAAAAGGCTTATACAGGAGGTGATCTGTCTGTCCAACCATGGTCAGCCCTGGTTTATCACTGAATACATGAGTACATAGTTCTTCTCTTGTTTATCCAACCAAGCCACTGTTTCCTCTGCCAGTAATGTAAAATGCATCACTTCCCATGTGTCTGAGGATTCTTGATTTAGAGTAGCAAAATAGACAGTTTTTTATAATTATTACTTGAAATCCCTGTGCATGTGAGACCCTGGGTCCAGTGGAAACTATTCAAGCATATGATATGACTCATTATAGGGTATAATAGTTCATTGCCTTGTTTACTTAGTTAAAAAAAAAAGTGGTAAGAGCATTTTTCTCAGAAAGCTCCCAATACACCTTGCTGTTTGCCAAATCACAGCCACAAAAAATGTTCCTGTGAATAAATTTAGATCAGAATTGTGAGAACAGGATCTCAGAAGGAAGAAGCCTTCCAAAAGATTAATGGTGTGAAAAGGGGAGGCAACTCTGCCACCCAATAAAGTCAAGGCTTAAGCAAACAACTAAGGCTCTCTCACCCCTGGCCCAGATCTATGGTCTTACAATTTAAGTGTGTGTGAGTGTGTGTGTGTGTGTGTGTGTGTGTGTGTGTGTGTGTGTGTGTGTAGGGAGGTGAGTTGGAGTTACTATTCAACACATACACCCACACACTCGCACTGAAAAACAGAAACCTATGCATGCATAGTACATGCTCCATGGTGCACAGGGCCCTAAAAATGCATGTATAATATAGTTTAATAGTGTTAGATCTGCTGGTTACATCTCCCAATAAATAAACATTAATGTCTTTTTAATGGCTGTCAAAGTGAGATCTCCCCAGTGCCAGCTCCTCCTCTTAAATACTTGTTATTATTATTCAAACAACACTTCCCTCCCCACAGCCAAGAGGCATTTTTCTCAACTCTTTATCTCAGAATCACTTGATAGGCACTGAACAAATAAAGCGATCCATGAATGAAAGTAAATTACAGGGGGGAAAAGTAAGAGCATCGTAAAACCTTGTGATTAACTGAGCTACATTTACTCCTCAAAATGCATGCGTAGTATTTCGTAGAAATGCAAATCTAGGTTGTCAGCGCACCTTCAACCTGTACTCTAGCACAACCAGCCTGCACAGAGAGTGCTGAATAATGCAAAAAACACTGCAGATCTACTGTAAAGAGAGTATAAAATAGAGCGTGACAGAATGGTGAAATATGACTTAAATGTTACATTTTGTAGAGTAGTGAAAACCATAGAAACTGCACATCTCAGTGGAGTTTCAAACGTATAAACTTTAAATCGGTTCAGTATATATTAATTTATGTACAAATTTATTTGAATTTACACTTAATGATTTATATGTCATTCCAACATAATGTTCACTACAAATATGTCTGGACAATGCAATATGTCTGAGTGTCCCTAGAGTTTGCTGCTGAACATAAACACAAGCACAAAAATCCATAAAAGAAAAAAAAAAAAAACACCATCTCTGGCTGCAAGAGTTTATGCAGTCATAAATATTTAAGGTGAAATATCTGTGAATCTCAATATCAAAATACAGAACTCCTCTGCCCAGAAAGATTTCAAGCAGTGGATGTATTAGAAAAACATCCGCTACTGTGGCCAGCAATATAAGGAGAAGAGTGTGTCCTGCCTTAAATCTCTAACATCATTCTTAGATTTAATGGTATTCTCCTTTAATTTGAATCAAATGGACGAGAATTTAAAACAGCGTCTAAAGCTCCTGTGGGCTGAACTGAATAGAGAGCTGTAAATGACCTGTCTGCTGGAAATTATGTCCACGGTAAATGTGAGAACTACTTTTATTGTTCTCTCTGTAATCGCTTGCGCTCCATTCAGTTTCATTTAGTTATGCTTTATTGGCAAAGCTGCAAAATACAGCGTCGCCAAATTAAATGTTGCCAACTTAAGAGAAACGTAGCGTAGCTAGAGATGAGAAAATATGCACCTCTTCTCACGCCGTCTTTTTTTTTTTTCCATTTCAGATCATGCACATGTGCTCCGACATACATACACTCCCACCCAGACATGGATGCACATACACACTAACACACACGCTCTCCCACTCAGTCTTCCTTTGGGAGGTCAAAGGTCTGATTTGGCTTGTCATTCACTCCAGTGTGGAGTAGTGTGTGTGTGTGTGTGTGTGTGTGTGTGTGTGTGTGTGTGTGTGTGTGTGTGAGGGGGGTGCACGACTAATCCAGGTGCTCTCCAGAAGGAAAGATAAAAATCTGTTGCCTGCCTGTTGGGCCTCTGAATCTGCCAACAGGAGAGAGGTTGACCCCAACAACCTGTGTCCTGGCCGGTGCGTTTAATAGCTCAAACTTCCTTCACAGAGGGAGAGAGAAAGCCGTGTGCGGCAGAATTTATCTTACTTAAATTTACACATCATAAACCTTTGTAAACGTGAGACAAGTTGAAGTCTGACATGTTCATTTAGCTTATATCTAATCATAAGCAGCTAGATGTTAATGTACCAAAATGCCTCTCATCAATTACTCAAAATAGAAAACACATGTTGCCCCTATTTTAGACCCCCTGTGTACATGCTGCAGTAATTTTGAATTCATATTGTAATATACGACCTACTATGGAGCCTGAAAATTACATAGACACCCCAGGCAGATTTCTTGTAAATAATCTTGTAATGCACACGGGAGGAGCTGTTCACTGCAACAGTTTTCCTGTGGGCAGCTTTTACAGAAATGTTAAAGAATGCTGCAATCACCACTTGGCTCGCTTGGTAAAGGCTAAAATCATGTTGTTCATCCAGTTCTACATAAACAAATAATCGTCCCTGTGGGCAAAACATTTTATTGGTCACAATGGAATACTGTTACCATTTCTGAGGCTCAAATAGACAATTGAAACCATATTAGAGGGCGTGAGAGATGCACTCTCGTTTGTATGTCTGCATGTGCACACATATGTGGATGTGTGTGTAAGAGTGTCTGTCCAGGCGGACCTGGTTTTGTTTAGAGCCTGCATGATAAAATGGGAGGCAGCTGAAGGCAGAGCTGGAGCTGGTTAGCGGCTGCCAACAAATGGAGAGAGACCAGGAAGATTTTTATCAAACACACATGAACACTGGGGGGATGCCATTTATGTTTCCCTGGATAGCAACTCGCACACACAGGCAGAAAAATCCAAACCAGCAGAAGAGCACGTAAGCATGCTCATTTCAAAGTAATCATGCAAACAAAAGGAACCTACGGGGAGGGAAGGAATAAACACAGAATAGGGAGAACTGCGCTGAAGCCCAAAGAGATCTTGTGAAATATAAACAAGAGCAAGGAATAAAACAGCAGTAAAACTCTTGCAAAACACCATCACTGACTTTCCCCATTATGGTGTTTAGCCAGCAGTAATATGTCATGGCTTCATTGTGTTTGTAATCTGATAAGGCTTTATGGTTCCTCCTGCTATCCGCGTCATCTATTGTCATTTGAGGTGGCAGGATGGCAGCCTGTGGCAGTGACCTCTTACAGATCCCACACTCTGCCGCGGACGACGGATTGAGTTAGGAGTCACGCCTCTTTCTGACATCAGTATCTATCTCAGAGGTAGAGCGGCTGCAGAAGAAGTGAACGATAGCTGAATCTTGCTGCTGCTTCCACACCGGAGGATGGGAGGACGTGGTGAAGTTACACCACAGTTTGTCTCCCCCAAGAGGCGGGAGACTTCTCTGCTCCGGTTTACACTCACTGGACCTCCCTCTGTGCGTCTTCCTCATTTCTGCTTCCCTCCGTTCCATTCCACATCTCGCAACCAAAACAGACACCGCATGTGGTGGTGGTGACCTTTTGACGAACATCACTTCTTGCACAAGCTCTAGTTGGGTTTTTCAGAACATGGTCCATTTGCCTTTATAGGCCCAAGTTGTAAGGTTAATTTAATTCTACAATGCATGTTTATTTCACAGCACATCCCACAGATGAATTCCAACTAAAATAATGCAACAGTCAGAGATCCTGTTAAATTCAATCCATATGGTTATGATTTATGCCTCGCCTGCTTTTTCACGCTACAGTAAAGCCATGAAATTTTTGAATACACATATCTCCACAGCCAATGACTCCCCATGACCTAAGGTTTTTAGTCAATGATAAATTGAAAAAAAAAAAAAAGCAGAATGGAGGATAGCATCTCTTAAGCTACAGTAAGACGGCTTTTATTAAGCTAGAAAGAGATGAGTATCCTCTTCCTATACTTTCACGGTTAAATGAACACAGAGCTGGATGTTTGGTCCCACAAGTTATCCGCTCGCAGAAATTAATGAGCATTTAGATCATGTTTCGAGTCGGTATTTATGTGTGGGAACCGTGCCCCCCACCCCCCCGCTTCTCTCCTCCCTTGTCCACCTTTTCCTGGTCTGAATTAACTGGAAACATGTTTCCACCACTGATAAGTATCAGAGAGGACAGGCCACAAGATTACTTTGGATCTTAGAACTGCTTCTTTTTTATTTTTCATTTTGGACAGAAGATAACAGACCGTTGAACAAACACGCCGAACCCACTGCCGCCCTGCTGCCTATGGAAGGTCACATACTTCTGGTACTCCACAGAGGGGGCTCCCACAGAAAGAAAAACTTTCCAAATTAATTTGATACTTCTCAACTTGATCGCCTCAGAAAACATGTTGCTGGTTTGACGTTAGACATGCAAGGTTTGTGTAAGCTCAAATGGATCCTGAGAGGTCTGATTGATATCAAAGAAATGGAATTCTATATTCTGCCGATGGACGTCAAGGATGCATTATAACGATTACTGGTAAACTGGCGTGTAGAACACTTTTAATAATGCTCTAAATGCTAAAAGCTTTGAACTTTTCCGACGGTGCACCATAGTTAATGGCACTTAATGAAATAATAGATGGTTGTGATTGACCACTACAGAATACTTTTCAGAGCCTAAATGAAAACAGTCACAGTGAAAACTTGGAGCATACCATACATTACTGAGGTAATGAAATGTGCCTTTTTGTGTGTGAACAGTATTTTTAATGTCAGAAAAGCCAGAGTGAGAGCATTTTTAGTTTTATTGACTCAGTTTAGGGCTGCAACTAACAATCCTTTTCTTAATGGATTAATTTTGTCAATAAAATGTCAGAAAAGACAATAAAATGTCTTCAAATTGCTTCTTTTTTTTGTCCTACCAACAGTTCAAATCCAAAATATATTCAGTATGCAATGATATAAAACAAGGGAAAGCAGGACATTTGTCTGGTGCCAGTGATTTTATTTTATTTTTTTATTTGTCTGTTCAAATTGATCCACGCTAATTTTGACTGATTTAATCTATTAATCATTTCAGCTCTAATTCAGTTTACTTCTAAGTGTCTTTTTAACATTATTTAGTGGCATTGAATTTGGACCATGCAGAACAAAATCAAAACAAAATCCCAAATATTACTGGCTTTATTTAGCAGTCTCAGTGCCTTGAGTAGAGCAACACACGTTTTACAAATAATAGAGATCTCAAATATCTGGAGGTTTTAATTCTGACAAATAAAGATAAGATGTAAGATTAATACATGTTATCACCTAACATTGAGTCATCGCTAACTATATTCATCAGCATTAATAGCTCATCTGCCATGTCGGTCCTGCAGGTGTGGAGGTGGTGTGTCTTCAGCTGCTTTGCATCACAGATAATGAGATGCTCCCCTGACCCCGGCAGTCGCTTCCAGTCTGAAATTGATCGATGAGAGCCCCCCTTTGAACCTTATCTGGTGTTGGGCTTTGCATTATGGCTCTACATCTGGAAGAGAGATCAGGGCTTTTGCATGGAGTTTTGGATGAGGACGTGACCAGACTCTATTGCGTGGAGTGTAACTGCCAAGCCACCAAAGTTGCTCACTTCCTCCACAAGTTTCCATCAGGGGAAAAACAGCCTCTGATGTCTGACATGTCATGGTTTGGTGATGTATGAGCTATGAGACAGAGACTTTAAATAGAAGAATGCACTATTTGTGTTTTTCTCTTTATCTCCAACATGTGTATGTCCACAAACATTAAAATAAATCAATTTTTTTATGACAGCCGTTAAGTCGAAGAAGATAACATCAAATTTTATGTTGGCGTTAGGCAAACCTTTTCTTGTAAATCAGCCATAAATTTTACCTACTTATGTCTGTCGAGGCCCTTCCTGTGTCAGAGGCCCTTCCGACATTCCCAAAATTATTTTCCAATGATTTACATCTGCTCTTTTTCAACAAGATCACTTTTTCAGAGCAAGGGTTTTGGTTAAAAGAAAAAGAAAAAGAAAAAAGGCTATAGTGGGATATTAGTGGCAGCCTTTTCTCTCAGGTCCCCCTCAGTGCTTGTCTGAAATGGTCCTCTGTACCATCGAAGAGTCCCACGGGTAGGATAATGACAATCGATGCACTTTTCATCAGCGCAGCCATCATGTACACCAGCTCTGCCTGCTCAACGGTAACGTAAAAGTTAATATTTCTCTCCAGCTGAAATGCCCGACAATCCTGACGTTTATTTCACCAGAAATGTGTTGGCAGAGTCCATTTCTTCACAAATTAAATATGCAGATTAAGGCCAAACTGACAACATCAGCAATGCTCCTTTTGATTTAGCTTTCAGCATAGGAAAACTCTCAGTGCGCTCCAAAGAAATAAAGGCAGCAAAAGATTACTCCAGCTCAAAATAATGAGTGTACAGTACATATATTACTTACATATATGCTGCAGGCTCAGCAGGGAGCCCCAGTGCTTCTGCCACAGCTCCCATCTTCTACAGTGACTCTGATAAGCCCAGAGAGTTGAGGACCATAACTATCAGTAATTAGCTTTCTTAGTTTAAAAGCATGTGTGATCACCAGATTCATCCTGCATCCAGAGCCCGCTGGCAAAACAAAAGACTCCCTAGGCTGAATTTTCCAAAGTTGTCTTGCTTCGGTTTCTGTAATAAACCTAATTTGTTATCGTGCCTTGTTAAAGTCCAAATAAAAGCTTGAATATTTTGTTCTTGGAAAAATAAAGGTGCTCGTTGTGCAGCACACTGGATCTGTGTATGACTCATAAAACAGAGCACTGCTTGTGATTAGGGATTTATATGTAAGCGGTATGGTGTTACTGCTGATTATGTGCATTGTGTGTTCTGCTGATAACACAGTGAATGTGCTCTGCCCTCTCTGTGCACATGTATCTGAGAGTGTGTTTGTGTGTGTGGTGCCCTTGCATGTACTTATAAACTGTATAAAGAATGTTTTTTTTTTTCTGAACCTCACTGAAACAACCTTCAACAACAATGCACATTTTAACACCAACTGTCTAACCACTGACAGACAACATCCAGTTTCAATTACGGGTTCATATTAAGCCCCCAGCAGGAAGCCTAATTGGAGCTGTTGTACAAGAGTGTCTTGGCAGTCAAGCCAGGAGCTGTGTTGAAATTCTAACTTTGTTTGTAATGTTTAGCTAATTCTGGAGCCAAAAGCAGAACTCAGGCACACAACTAGCAATAGTTCAAATGTAGATTTATTAACAAGTTGTTGGGATGGAGGTTTGGAGAGCCAAGCCAGGTTTATGGTGGAGCAGAGCAAGCAGAGACCGCTGAGGGAGAATTGAACGATCAGGAGAAGACGGCAGTGAAGAGCCGGGGTGTATTCTAAATACTACAAGAGCTTGACGAGTGGATGGGTTGCAGATATGCAGGTTGATTGGTCACAGGAGAGAAACTGAGTGCCACGCCCAGATAGACAGAGAACAAACAGGGGACCAAACAAGAAAACAAGGAAGGAGTAAACAGTAGAACCAATGACATCATTATGGCGATACATCTATATCTAGCTTAATATCGCATGGAATTAAAGACCATACTAACTGGTACTGAATGAGTCAATTTAGTAGCAATTACACACAGTTCCACACTATTACACTATAACAATTGTTCACAGCACATCTATTGTTCTCATGTTTTTAAATGTTAGCTTTTACGAGGTATGGGAATTCACAAATCCACGAAGGTACGCATTGGAAAAGCAGTGATGTAATGTATGCAATTTGTGGTACACGGGCATTTAGAAACACCAATTAACTCCTTTAAATCTTTTATAGGAAAAGCGCCTCCCAGACCTTTTTACGTATTTGCATCACATAGTAATAGATTAAATTCACATCACATATAGTATTCATGGGAGCACATCACTTCATTAATCTTCTGTCATCAGGTTTAAAAGAATCCATTAGAGCTAATTATAGACAATTTGAGAGAGCACGAAATTATCTTACAAAGCATATCTAACCAGATTACTTTTAAGAATTAGCTGAATATTCAATGTAATTATTGTGACAGTAAACATAGTATTATGGCGAGGAAAATTTACATTCTTACTGATCCAAGTAAATGAGATAAAAAGGGACAAGAACAAAGTAACCAAATATGATTTATCTTGGAGAACATTTGGCATATATTAGAGCAGAAAAGGCAACACGATTGCAGTGTGTGGTGTCTTAGTTCACACACATTCAGCCAATCAGTGGCTTGTTGAGGGGCTGAATGTTAAAAAAAGGGCACCTGTGCCTCTATGGGCCCCCTACCACATAATGAAATATCCACATGTTCTACTAATTTGCTTTTATTGCGCTACCTAAATGGGCTTGCATTTCACTGTTGCGTGAAAAATAATAAACACTGAATAGGAATAGGGGACCACAGCAAAACCACTGCCATTACTTTCTCTACTCCATTCACCCTCTGTCTCCCTTGTTTCTTCGTCCTGGCCACATAGATGCTTTTCCAATTAGGCCCATAGAGTAGAGCAGTCTCATATATATTCATAGCTGCTATGAATGACAGAGGAGTGATGATAATGATCACAATATGAGCTGAGGAAAGCAATTATAGTCACCGCTACCATAAATAGTAATTGCAAAAATCTCTATCATTACAAAGAGAAACCACAAAACACTCACTATACAGCCGGGAGGAGGGGACGTGGAGAGTAAGTACGGCACAAGCTACTTTTTTTAAATGAAAGTACTGTTTGCCAACTTTTCCCAACAAGCCGTTCAATAAGCACTTCAAACGAGTGGCCATGCAGATGTGTTATTGACTCTAATCACTGATCAGTCTTTTAGTGGTTTCTCTGAAATTGACTTTCTCTCCACAGTTTTAAATGGTGTGCAAACGGTAACGGGAAAGCGAGTCAATTACACAAGTTACTGTATGCTAGTAATTACTTTATTCGGAGGATAATTTGACTGTAGTCTTCGCTCTTCCCTTACTTTTGCACACTCAATGTGCACTGTGGGTGAGTGTGTGTACACGCAGCTGTCTTTGTGTGAGCACGCCCATGCTCAATACGTGCCTGCTTGTGCACTGATGGCTGCTGCCGTGTGTGTGTGTGTGTGTGGGAAAGAGAGGGAGTGTGGAGTTTAGGGGAGTATGATTTATAGCGCTCTGCAGGTTATAACTCATTTCAAACTGAATTTCCTGCCTGTGTGATTGCATCCTTCCGTAATGCCCTTGACAGAATGGAAAGCACAACCGATGTTCCATGTCTAAAGACAGACATTTTTGGGTGTGACTTTTGAATCTGTGCTTATAAATTACCCCCTTACGAGGCAAGTCGATTGTCCCATGAAGACAATAAGGAATCATATTCCCGCATTACAGAAGATGTCTGCAAATGATTTGGGGCTATTATTGGATATCATACAGGCAAAATAATTTATGGATCAAAAATGAGATGACTGGATGATGGTCCAATGAATCAGCGGACATGACGGTCTATAGTTTTGACCTTATAACAATCTTACAGTGGATCACGTTTAACTGAGGACAATCACAACAAGCTCTCTAAAACTGCAAACAATGAGGAATAAAAATGTTAATTAGGCTGCTTATGAGCCAAGCAAAGGTACACATGGAAAACCATTCACTCTGAATTGTCCCAGAGGTCAACTTTTTATCCATTCCCACTAGCCAATGGGAAACCTTGCTAGCCAGTTGATTTTATTTGTGGTAATTAAAGGCTAATTTAGTATCTATAAATAAAGCCAGCAGAGTGCTAACCTGTGCTGGTAAATTTTGTCCTCCCTGAGGCCTGCAGCTGTGAGTTATCAACAGCACAGAGAGAAGTACTCACCAGAATTGAGCTTGAACAAGTCTGGGTACTAGTATGTTTATGTGCATGGGTGTATCCACATGCATGTGAATGTGCTTGCATACAGTACAGTCATAGAAAAAAAAATCTCTAATAAATTACGGAAGCAAGAAAGTGAAACAGTCTTTCCAGAAACATGGTGCCCTCGCATTCTGTAGCCATTAAATTGTTTTAATGAATGCAGGTCAAAGCCTGCACTTAAATTGGATGTCTTAGATATAATAACTCTGCCTCTGCCTTACAAGCTGCGACTGTGTGTGTGTGTGTGTGTGTGTGTGTGTGTGTGTGTGTTTCAAGGGGTGAATAGGGTTGATGACGCTCTGACGCAAGTTGGACTGTTTCTGTTTTATGCTTTAAGCTTTGACATCTACCATACACCTTATTAAGCACGCATACTTTGCATACATTTACACACGAAGAGAGAGACCCCCACACACACACACACACACACACACACACACACACACACACACACACATACACAGAGAGAGAGAGACAGAGAGAGAGTATGGCACTCCATGAATCAGCAGTATGTCTAATTTCTCAGCACATTACAGAGAGGATGGCCTTGTAAGACTCCAAATGAAAGGCTTAATGTCCCACTATTGATTTCCCCTTCCTTAAATTGTACTTTATTTATAGCGATGTCTACCATTTTTTTCTAAAGGGAAAAAACAAGAAGTGAAAACCCAGAGAGGAAAAAAAGCAACAGGCTAACAGGCATGCAGAATGTGCACAGCAACAGCAGGTGGATAGACAATAAGGAAGACAAACAGCTGCGGGGGATACAGACAAACATGGAGAGAAAAACGATGCTTCAGTCCCTTCTTCATAATAAGATGTGCTCACTTCCTCATCATACCCCAAACAGCAAGAGGTGCCATTCTTCCTCCCTCCATTTAAAGCTTCTGGAACAAATAACCGTAGGGGGAGGCGCCCAGCTCCTCAAAGTCTTTATGATAAAGGTTTGGCAATATCTTACATCTTGGAGTAATAAGTCAGTGATAATGGCTTGTTTTTCCTCTGGCTTTATTAAAGGAAAAACATCGGCCCGCCTTTATCAACATCTGTCTTCCTGTTTACCTTTTTTTTTTTTTTTTTTTTTAAAAAAAGAACAAGATTACTTTTTTGGCATTTCTTCTTTATTGGGGAGACAGGGAAGGCAGGGCAGAGAGAGGATGACAAGAGCGAAAAGGCCCAGGTTAGCGACTCCATAATACCTGGTCCACACTCTGCCAGGTGATTTACCAGGGGGCCTCTTCCCGGTTTTCAAAATAGTCTTCTTTCACTGATCTGGTGCAGCTCAAATGTACCATTATCAAAACTGTCGACTTTTATCCATCCAAGACGGTCACCTCTGCATGCACCCTTTCACACTGGGTACTCCCTGGTACAATAACAATATAACAGCTAGGAGCATCTCCGCTGCTGCAGTCAGAAAGTTAAACACCTTGCTCAGGGGCCGCTGTCAAGAAAAATGATGACGCCTCGATCAGAGATTGCATCCTATTGGTTCCAAAATTTTAACCACTGACCCTGACCTCGCCATGTGGCTTGCTAGCCTGCGGTAACAAAAGGGTTGTATGTAATGTATGGATTGTGTGTGTAGATCGTGTTTCATAGGCGATCTTACAACTTAGGTGATGTCAGACATCGTGCAAAACTTATGGATCGGCATATGACGATTACTCATAATAAAGTTTGAAGGCCATGCAAATTGTGGGAGTTTTCTGGGAGATGGCCTGAAATACAGGAGTATTGGCAGGTGTTACCTCAAGCTTCTCGAGTTTAAAAAAAAAATGGCAGACGGAGAAGCATGCCATATTACTTCTGTGAGCACTAGACTGTCTTATGCAATGGAACCAGACTTTAGCGAGCAGCAATTTATTGGCCAAAGATACTGTGCTATGATATCCAACGCTCCTGACCTTTTCCTATAGTAGGCGGTATATGCTATATAGACATGAGAGAGCAACAGCAATATGAAGCTAGAAATCAGCTGAAAACTATTTCACTGCAGCTAAAGAGTATTGTATGTATCACAAAGATAAAAAAAAAAAAACAAGATTGGCAGAGCTTATGGGAGAGCAAGTACAGTGTGTGAGTGCACGCCTGTGTGTTTTCCAGCGTGTGTCCTTGTGTATTCACATCCATGTGTCTGGCGGTATGTGGGAAATGGGTGCAAAGCTGCCTACAACAACATTTAGCGTAAGTTCGAATGACCCCTAAAAGCTTGTGTGAGGTCATGTAATATTTGGACAGCCTAGTCCAATTTAGCCAGTCATATCTCCATCTGCTTTGCTCTGTATTTACCTCGAATGGGAATTGAAAACTGAGATAGGCCAGCTGTATGCATTTAGAAGTATGGCAGGGAAAGGCAGAGTCAGTCACTCCCTCCAGCTTTGCCCCCTCCGTTCGCGTGCCAGTTTGTCTCCTCTGTCCACCGTATACTGAGTCAAACAGTGTTTCTCCTGTCTCTCTGAACTTGTGGCACAGTCAGCAGGTTGATTCATTAGTTGATGCTCACGCTGTAAGGTTTTCAACAGTGACAGGGTGGAAAAAGTTTGAATGCAAATAAACATGTTCACTTTTTTTTTTTTTGCATGCCACCTGGAGACCTGTTGACATTACCCGTTCCATTCAATCAGTGACTGTGGGGCATAAAACATGGTCATGCTCATGACTGGATTACTAGAGAGTGACTCAACCAGACTGTCACACGGAAAAGAAAACAAGACAGGAATCCCATGCTGATCATTTTGGTTTAATTTCTGCAGGTTTGAGATATCTGTATCTATATCTATAACTTACTGTGGAGAGTTTTTTTTAGTGAAGAAATAGTCTCAATGAAAAATGATGACTGTATCTTTTTTCATTATTTAATGCTGTGACACAATAAACGATTGTCTTTTCACTCCCATTGTTCTCAGTTGGGTGCAGAAATCTCAAAACCAGGGCAAATAAAACGCAAACCAGCAGCAAGGCTGGATACCAGTGAGCTAAAGTGAGAAAATATGTGATGTATATGAACTGAACATCTAAATATCCCCTTGTGCCTTGCAGCCAGACTCTCCTCTGAATCTTCATCAAGGCCCTGCAGTTTTTCCCCAGTTTCATAATTGTTTATTAGTGATAAATCAAACAACATGCTTAAGAGGTAATTATTTGCAAGAGTTACGCCATATCCTCATAGTTTCTGTTCACAGTGTATAAACATGTCTCAGATATTTGGAGTCTACTTTTCCGCTCCATTTGGGCACAAAAGGTCAGCCACTCAAAATGATTAAAGAAAAACTCGGCACAGGTGTCTAAAAATCCTCTGGAAAAAGGTGTGTTTACATAGTATAGTAGTGCATGACATATTCTGCCCTGCCACGAGCACACAAGTGTCACACACAATATCGGAAGTTCATGTTCCTCACCACACACACATTACTGGCTAACAGCAAAGCCAAATAATGACAACACAAGGTAAACAAATCTAGCCTGCCGACGCCAAGGCTGACACCCAAGGTCTTCCATCACCGCTCTGCGCCTGCTGCTGCTGCTCTACAGTACATCTAAGAATTTTACCCCAAAGCCTGACACTTTTCAAATGTGTGTGTATTTTTTTGTGTGAGTGTATGTTTAAAAGACAGAAAGAACCAGAAAGAATGAGAGAAATATGTGCGTGAGGCAAAGCGAGACAGTCTGCCGTGCCGTTCTCGGGGCACTGTGACATTTATGCTGAGCAGTGGTCACCCACGGCTGTTGTTGGTGACGCACATGTGACAGAACTGCTGACCCAGTTGGTCAATCTAACCACTGCTCTGCTGACGCCTCCATTTCTGTAGGTTGCTGTGCAAATTCAACACCCGCATCTCCAGTGATCAAGGCAGGAGTCATTAACCTCATCATGTATGTTTAGTCAGCAAGATGAAACAAAACATATCCGCACTGGTTTTGGTGTTTTAACACTTCCACCAGAATCAGCTGGCTGTTTAGAGAAAGTAGTAAATCTGAGAATCTCAGAGGAAAGCTGGCTAATTCATCCAACATCACTCCCTCCACCCTGTACGGAATATTAATCAGTGAATGTTCCCAGTATCAAGCTGGCACCCAATCCAAACAGATGATGGATGGAGCACCAACTGGGCTATCTCTCTCCTCTCTTTCCTCCCTCGCTCTCTGCTTCATCCAGATATGAGCAAGTGATTTATATTTGGACTATTTCCTCCTATTGATAGTCATTTAACTTTCAGCTTTGGCATAGTATCTATTTTCTCTTTCTCTTTCTCTCTATAGACTTTAGCATCTTTACTGTCCAACAGTTTGCTCTTGTTCTTTTTCCTTCTCGTTTGCTCTCTATATCTGACATCCTCCTCTCCAATCATACTGACTGTCCTCTTGTGTCGCTTTTGTATTCAGAATGGCAAAATATCAACTGACAAAATAACAGTAGAGGGCCGTCCTTATTTTCGACTGATAGATCTTCTTTCATTTAAGTTTTCTCTCTGGATGTGGCATCCCAAAAAGGCAGGTTTTCTTTTGAAACATTTCCGCACTATTGCAGTCCCTCTGTTTCATTTTCCTGCACATTTCATCACTCCCAGCACTACCCTGCACTACAATGAACTTTCTGATTTCTGTTTTGAAACTGACCTACAGTAAAAACTCATTTGTCATTGATTAATAATCATGGCGATGTAACCAATGAAAGAAAATTCTAATTCTCAGACCAACTCGACAAATACATGGGACACAGACACGAGATTTTTTTTACCTTCTACACTGATCTCTGTAGCTCAAGTAATCTCAAGTAATCAAGCTCTAGCTTTAAAAATGCTACACTGGTGGCATTAATGTAATCTGTAATCCGTAATCAAGCATTCCTCTACTGTACACTTAGACTCCACTGCCACCATTTTCATCATCACATGAGCACAAGGTGTGGCATTGGCTGGCTTACTGTGCTCATCGTAGGAGAAGTTGCCACAGCACCTATTGTGCATCATAATATAGACCCAACCAATTGATGATGAAAATTGTTGCCAACTATTTATATAATCACTTTCATCAATTGTTTTAGTCCCAATTTTGACCATAAGACACATTTCTTTAAAAAGGACTAATATAATCTTAAGGATGTACAAACGTATAAAGGATGTAAATATTCAATACAGTAAACAGCTGTATGTCCAGAAAATATGAGAAAAGATGACAATTCTGCAAGAGACAACGCAAAGCAAAGTAAGTCAAAAGGCATTATGATGAATGCAAAAGTAGACTTTGTCTAGAGGCCTCCTCTTACAGGGACTCGGTGCATGAACTCAGGCTGCAAAGCAGTCTTTATTCTTTACTCTGTGCAACTGTTTGTACTGTTGGCATTCGATTAACATGTCATTTTAAAGAAGGCTTATCTCCTCAAGCAGATACAAAAAATATGTCCCAGTAGAAATATAATCATGAACATTTTCTTTGAAAGATGAGATATAAAGCAATAAGAAAAAAAAAAAGTTTTGGTGACACTGCTCCTTTGTTTTACTTTTATCTCAGTCTGTCTGCTCGCTGTCAATCCTGCGTTCTCTGCAGACTTTACGGACAGATCCTGCACGCTTCTCTGCATTCCTCCAGCAACCTGATTATTTTCTAAGCTTTGATAAGTGGCTGCTGGGTTTAAAGAGAATGAAAAAAACTAAAAGAATAAAGAAAAAACGAAAGCCATCAGAGTCGTTTATGGCTCTGACCTTTCGCTGCGCAGACTGCACACTTTATTATCCCTCATTCCTACTCTGGACTCATTAGAACAACGGTTTACTTTGACATGTGGAATTCTTCACACACACATCCATATAGACACAAATGCGCAGTCCAGGGTCTGTGGTGCTTATTAGTTTGGCATTGGGAGCAGGAATGACATCATGAGGCAGGAGGCGGTAAACACCCTTGATTGGTGGACAGCTGACACTGCCAAGAGAGTGGGTGTCAGTGTTGGTGGTCCACGGTCTCTTGCTAGAGTCCTGGCTAACAGGGACCAGAGTGAATAAGCACAATTCACTCTCTGCTGAGGTTGAACAAGCATGTGTTAGACTGCTGGGACTGATTAGAGCATTTGGGCTTGTTGTGTTTGTTTGAACAGAGGCAACTCACATCCCAAATCCTTTTTAAACGACAACCTTGTCTTGTAGGGTTGGATATGTATCATAAATATACGGTGGAGTGACGTTTGCTTTGCAAAGTGACACGCACATCGGGGTGAGCTGTTCTGTTGGCTTTTTTCAATTTAAGTTTGCGAATGTGTGTGTGCGTGTGTCAGCACAGTACATTAGTACAGTTGAAGGGATTCTTTAAGCTGGGATTTCAACCTTTTGCAATTCTGTAAAGTATAATTGTGTTGTCATTTTCACAAGCTTATCCTGCAGCAGCTTAGTGTACTGGACGAAAGCCAAGGAAGGTGTTATATACGGCGCACTGTGGGAAGGTGGGAGAGGCACTGTGAGAACTTGTGCATACACAGTATGCTACAGTATAAACATGTACATTTACTGTATATGTTTATTATGTACAATATATAGCAGGGAGTTAAATAAATTGGATAATGCATTAAGTTGAGACGTGACTTTTCTCTCATTTTCTCTTGAATGTAGATATTTTGTCAGGCTATATTGTATTATATATCTGTATTTTTTATTTATTTTTTGGTATTTGAATTATTATTCATTAGGTTTTGATACAACACTGTTTCGGCTATTTTTTTGGTTTCATACCTCAGACAGTTAAATGCAGTTTCTGAAACAGTGTTGTCAATAGTCTGATCAAGTCAAGACAGCCACAGATAGACACAAATTAATCAGTAAGTCTGTCATTTGGCTCAAAATGAAACATGAAAAGCTGCAACTACAGTAATTATTATTTTCTTTGTTGGTTCAAGAGAAAAAGGGTGTGATACGTTACAGTAGAGTGGATATAATAGTACAGTATTTGAAGTATTTTCAGGTGAAACTGTGGTATATTAAGCAGCTGTGGTTGGTTTGGTCTGTTTAAAGAGTCAAGGGTACAAATGAAGGTAAACCTTTAAGATTGCTAATACTGGGATGATAAAAGGAACATGGCCAGGTAGAGTGCCTTTATTTTGTAGAAAACAGAATATAACCAGGAAAACATGTCAATTGAATTGCACAGGGCTAAACAGGCACGAAACAGGCCCAGAGTTTATTTTCCCACCCTCTGACTTTGCAAAGCTCCGTGAACTCTTTCAAATTACCATTCCAACTTAAGGAAATCTATGCTAGGAGGCATTTCCCTAAAATGCTGCCTTATTTCTGCCTTGAAAGGCACTTTATCCACCCAATTTCCAGGCTGAGAGACGTATCCTCTTTCATTTATTGCTTGCAAAAATAGTTCAAATCTGAAGTATCTGGATAGACCTTACCTTTGTTCTCAAGCTCAGCTGGTTTGGGGAGTTCAGCAGCCGTCTGCTTGTGTTGGTGTGTTATCCTTACATTTACATGGGCGTGTAATTGTTGAACTTAGCAGTGTGTTCATTCATTAGTGAGTGCTTACCTCCTGGTCCCTCTCCTCATCTCTCTACATTAGCTCTGACAGTAATGACTTGCCAGGCCTAACCTCTTAACTGGCCTGATGCATGCTTGTGGCAAACCCACTCTTGCTGCCCAGCTAAAATGGAAACATGCCGGCTCAGTGTTTTACTTTTTTCTTCTATTCCCCCTCTCTCTCATTATTTCCTTCCTTTGATGTCAAACCAAAAAGGGCTATTCAGTCAAATTTCAGGCATTACTTAATTAAACTTTCCAGCAAGATGTGGCAGTGTATATTATTATTTGTTTTATTATTATTGTTCTTTTTTTTTTTGAATGAGCGTGTGGTAAACATAATATTATAGAAACTGAATGTTTGTGCTGCTGATCTAAATGTGCAGACTTTTCCGAAACAGTCAAAGCCTTCGTACTTTTTTGTGAGCATTTTGTGCAGTGTCTGTGTAGCTCGTCACAATTTTACTGGGGTTTATGCAAACAGGTCAAAATGAGTCACAAATTAGTTTCTCATGATCTCACAGTTAATTCAGATGTTCTCCATGGTCCCCCGCTCACAACCCAATTGAGCACCGATAGGAGAAGGCAACTTTATAAAATTACTACGTCAATGTGGAAAAAAGACAGCTAAAAAAACTTTTTTGTTAACTTTAATTCAATCATACCTCAACAAATCTATTTTTTTTCTGGGGATACTCAGAGTCCTGTCAGACAAGAGATAATAAGATTGTCCTGTTCAGTGACAAGATGTGTGCTGTGTTTTACTCTGAAGCACAATGATTGTGTTAGGGAAGAGCGACTGATTTAAAAGCCATCACTTTCGCCTCCATTGAGAGAAATCTGTATGACTTCCGGCATTTTCATTGGTGTGACTGGGAAACTGGGAATACTTGTCATCATAAAAATAGATGATAAGACTGTGATGTTTATTGCAACTCTGGTAATATCTGCTGCCTCCCTTTCAACTCACAGCTCTGCTCGCTCCAAAGCAGCTCCAGTCTCTTAGGCTGTCCGCGGCAGGCAGAGTGGTGATAGGCTATTGGTCGTGACGTGTAACCAATCACATGATGCTGGTGCTGTGGGCAGGACATTGAGTGACACTACAGAGTGGTGACAACAGAGTGAGAGGTGACTTCATCAGGATCTAAGTAACACCATTTAAATCTAATTTAATCCAAATATTTTTATTTTTCTGAAATAAAATTATCTGATCATGACTCAAAATTGTGAAGATCCACATCTTGAGTTGGGCAATCTGTTGCACCCCTACTGAAAGTAAATGCACTTTTACAGAAGTTAGTATGTCACATATTTTCTCAGACAGAAATGTGTTATTTATTGAATGAATTTACTTCTGGAGTGCAGCGGATTCGTTTTTATGTTATCAGACATATGCTGCAGATTCATGGAACATATTCATGAGGGACTTTTAGCCTTTAGGGCTCTTTTAACCTCACTCTATCCAGAGGGCGGAAAAGATACATGAGTTCAGCTATATGATTCCTGACTGGACTGCAGAGATAAGAGAGTCCAAATAAATCTCCACCCCTCCAAATGGGTTCCAGTGACAGTGGAAATAAAGAGGTTTTGGTTGGCCAGCCAGATGACTGACGTCTTGGTGTCGTTCCCACCTCGGTGACCAGCAGATAAACCCAGAAACACACTATTACACTGCTGCACATCCACATACATACTCACACAAAAATGCATGTGCTTCACGCGGAAAAAGCATGAACCCACGCCGAAAGGCATAGTGAGTCCTCACAAAAACGCACACATTCGGACACAAATTCATACAAACACATGGTGGTATTTAAGCACATTTGTGTTGTGTGACACACGTGATCATTTTAGTCAATTCCACATCAAATCAATATAGCTTCAGAATTATGGGTCACACTATTACCACAAGATCCCACCCCTCTGTGCAACTGGAGGAGTCACCGCTCAGACGACAAGGACACGATCCCTCACTGGCTTCTCCCTGCAAACACTGCAAATTATGTATGTTTGCTGGAATGCACACGCAAGCCGGAGGTACCACTGCCTGGGATTGAACCCATCTCTCTGTGGTAGCTGGCTACCATTTTGCCCCCTCGCCACCCCTGCACCCCAGAAATCTTTATTTATCAGAAATGTTAGGCAGCTAAAAGGCTCAGGTGAAGCCAGAGGAGAAGGAGAAGACAGAGAAAATAGAAAGGGAAAGATGAAGGGAACGCCAGAGCAGAGAGTGGAGAGATGTTATCAGGGATCAGAGATTCTGTCTGAGCTGCGGACCTCTCTGCGTTGTGAACTCCTGGCGGCCTGACCTGAAATGATTCCAGTCTGTCTCTGGCTGGAGGAAAGACATCCAAGAGGAGATAAAGCCCTTGAACAACTTCATAATGCATGCACCTGTTTCCTATGTACACTAAGAAACAGAATGCTACAGGCCAGTCCTATAGATAATGTACTGCCATATGAAACAGGATAGTCCAACAATTTGAGCAGACATTTTCTTGGACCAAAACTCAAGATTAACTTTTTGGCTCCTTAATTCAGATTCATTCTAGCATCCAAGATCCAAAGAAATACAGAGAAAAAATTGTAGTCACTTGATTAACATGTAAATATTCATGCATCCAAAGTCCCAGCACACATTGAGGAAATTATTCATTTAAATAATATGTAAACAAACTTTCTATGTGTCAAACAGATACAGAAATATGATTTATGTATATGAAACTTAAGTCCAATTTCATGATTTACAAAAATAAGGACACCACTGTGGGTATGAAAGGCATGGAATAAAAAAAAAGAACACCAAGGAATCACACAATTAATCTTTAAGCACAGATAGACTAAACACTGTTCTCCTTAAATAACAGAATCCTGACAGAGTCAGCAACCTCGAACAGTATGAACTGAGCTAAACCTAACTGGCCTTAACTGAAGTATGCCATTACAGCAGCATACATAAAGCATTAAAACTACCCTATTTCCTCCAATATATGGTCTTGTTATAAGACCTATGAGGTGGCTGTGCACACAAAGCTCTACAGATGTAATGCAAACACTACGGGCCCATGAGAGACGCAATCATCATTAATGCGGTTGTTCTAATTAAATCACCAGTGCATACTGCTGAGCCAGCTGCCGGTCGTATGATAGTTTGCCTGATGGCTTGTCTTGCAGGGTCTCTTTAACCATTAATCTAGGTCCAAAATGGATTGTGAGCCCGTTAAAGTTGGGACCTCACAGAACAAGTACACTAGGACATTTTTATGGCTCAGGCTCCCCGGTGCAGTACGTTTTGTTCAGATACACATACTGCACTTCTTTATATGCTTGACTAAAATCAAATGTGATGTGTACGTACTGTTTGGATTTTGGGATTACATATTGTAATGGCATGCTAATACACTGAAGTATTGCGCCTATTAATCGAGTCTACGACAACAAAAATAAAGGTCGGACTCTGGCCCTATTTGATCTTTGAAAGCATACACCAGCTTGCGGAGAGCTCTTCCGTTCATTCTGATTTGTATGGTATTGCTGTTGGCTGTTGATTATTCCTTGAGGATAATGCGGTGCAGTTGTGCGAATGTTGCACCCTGGAGAATGGCTCTTATCTTCAATGGCTCTGCAAAACTCCAGCTGTTTTTTAATTGGTTGCCAGGATGGGTGAACAACAAGTACCTCCCAGCAGTGCTCTGTTTGGTGATGGAGAAGCAGTAATGCATGGCACGTGGCCAGGAACTCAGAGGGTCTGTCTGGGTCAATGGAAGTAATACTTGCTGTGGTTTTCAAATATTTTCTCCAGGGGGAGAAGATTTACATAAGATCTGTTCTCATCACCCGAACTGATTTTGTGAGCAACTGAGCAAGATAAACCAGTATCATTTATTTACTTGGATTTTGGCTATCAGCCAAAAAGGCTATATCATTCAGTCTGTACAACAGAGGGACTTTGACTGCCTCATACAACATAAACTCAGAAAAAGAAGCACAGTTTCAGACTGTAAGCAGAAGAAGGTGGACAGCTGGCAATTCAACACAGTCTGACAGCAGTTCATGATACAGTCATGAAATTTAATCTTTAAGATTCTTGTACATGGACCCAAATTTTTCTTTTTTTCATGATACTCAGCATGACTGTCAAACTAACACATTTCAATTGGAAGGATCTTTCATGCCTGGACCACGTTCAACTCCTTCTCATTCCAAGGTCAAGTTCGAAATAAAATGCAATGTTGAGTGAGACTTTCAAAATAAAGCTTGCTGAGAAACATGTCAGGTGATGGTCATTGTTGGATTAGGTTTAGGCACCAAAATGACTTGGTTTGAAAAAGAATATGGTTTGGGTTAAAATGACTACTTCTTTAAAACAATCATTAACTAATCAACTTAACTAATCAGCTTCACATGGGAATCAAATATATGTGTTTTAAAATGTAAGTTTTACTTTTCAAGTTTTCCAACTTTGGAATTAAGCAGTTTTCACAATTTTAGGATATCTAATGGCATCCACAATTATTAATTGATGAAGATAAGCAGATTAATCAATAATAAAAAGAAATGGTCATTGCAGCTCTACTTTCATCCTACTGTCATTGCACTTAAGCAAGAATAGCTCTAGCTTTGCATAATGATATCAAATTGTCTGGTCAGCACAATCAGTTACTCCAAAAGAATTTGCTTGACTGCTTCAAAATTTCTTGTGACAAAACTTAGGATGTGCCATATGTCACAATTTAGTGACACACTTGCATTACAGCAACAAGACTATGGATCATTGGTCAAAAAAAGTTTGAGTGACAGGCACTCAGTGTTGCCACAAGCATTCGTTCCTGAGTGATGTTTCAACTCAGGCAGAGACACAGAGTGACTGAATGACATTTACAGTTCTGGACTGGCTGTCTGGGCAAAAGCTATGTGCCCTGTTCGCATAAAACACAAAAAGTATTAGTTCACTGCAGGAGCTGCAGTTGAGTTATTACACTTTTTGTACATAGAGGTCTTGTCGTGGGTGGAATAACCAGCCTCTTCTCTATTTTCCACCTTCCTTTGAAGGATTGTCCATCTGCCCTGGTGGGAGGCACTGATCCATCCTTGCCCTGGCACTTGCTTCAACGTCAAACCACCAAACTGAAATGTCACTTTTACTTTCTGCAAGCACTTGTCACTGCAGGACTAGCTTTGTCCCCAGGCTACAGCTGCAAGTTTCATACAGTGTGGTGTCAGAAAGGCTATTCTCCCTCCATCTCACATTCAGATCTTATTCACCTATCTCCTTTAATGTGTTATTCCTGTGGTTAGGTGGGTGAGGGTCTGTATTCACTCAAGGGATGCCAAAGACAAATCATTACACTACTGCCCTCAGTCAGTCACATGCACACATACACACAAAAGATCAAGCAAGCATGTGCCTCTACATGCATTTGCAGACACACACACATACACAGCCACCATCTCCAGGAGGGAAGGTAACCAATTTCAAGAGGCTTGACACCTGCAGCCAATCCCCCCTCTCTCTCCCTCTCTCTCTCCCTCTCTCTCTCCCTCTCTCTCTCTCTCTCCCTCTCTGCACCCCCATTTCTCTATCGCTTGCTCTCCTCAGCTGCCTCAACTGTCAAGCCACAGAGAAAAATTCATTCACAGTGAGGAAAAGAACCATTTGCAGGTCTGGAGAGAAGATCCTGTCCTGGTTACAGTCTGCCCTTGAGAGAAATGGTCAACAGTGGCCTTTCAAAGCTAGAAATCAACTATGACTCACATTGGAAGGACACACTTAGAGGTTAACAACAACTGCTTGTAATTGAAATGATGCATAAATTATGTTTTTACTATTAACTGGTAAGTGACTGAAACTTTTAATGACTGAATCTGTCTCATTTGAGTAACTTTTATGTTTTATAGAGTTGCACTAAAACAAATGTTTGTCATTGGCAGCTTAAACCTGGAGTTCGGACCTTTTGTCTCCCCCCTCTGGCAGCGATGGTGATTACACAAACACTGTCAGCCTGTTTACGATGCCATAGGCTCCACCATACTCCTTGTCACTGTAGCCTACTGTTTCGCCAACAGACACCAGATTTGTTTGGCGAGGGCTTGAATGCCACAGACATTTGTTTGTATATGAAAGTTCGGCAATGCAGCATCAAAGCCGGCTCTTATGAGTTCCTGGAATAAAGTGAGAGACGATGATATGATATGAACATATGCTCAATCCCTTTATGAATGTTTCATCTTGCCACTCTATGCCCTTAAATGCACTAGCCCTCACCTCAATCTGCACAGCATATTGCAACATATGGCAAGTTTACAATGACTGTCCAGTCGCAGCCACCAGCCAATATCAGTCAGTTTAGAAGTGAGGACCTGCCATCTGTCAGGTGCTGATCACTGCTGCACAGCTATATGTTTTTGTGCTATAATTGAGAAACACACAAACACTGTGTGCACATGAAACATGGGAATCACACACAAGGAGATGGCAACAGTGCAGAGAAAAGCACTTTGAACAAATCAAAAACTTGGGAGGAAAACAACAGCAGTGTACAGAGTTCAACTTTGACTGAGTCTTATCATTGAGAAAAATCTAACTTTCAATCAAACTATTGTTTGGGTTGAACATGTGTTTGTGAAATAACTGACAAGTCTGTTTATTGAGTTAAATCGCCATGGAGAACAAGTATTGTTTTTCCTCAAAGATTGTTGGGATAGAGATTTGGAAAAGAAAAATTCCACTCATATCTTCCTTGTTCTGGTTCAATGCAACGAAAAAGAAAGAAAACATACTGTATCTCAGAAATGTATGAGGACGTGACAATGTTCCAACACCTGGTTAAAGGAAAAAAAGTGGATTACTATCCAACCAAGCACCTAATCAAACTCAGATCAACCATGGAACAAGATGTCACCACATCATTTTGGACGGGCTGCACCATTTCCATGAAAGAATTGCATCCCATCTGTTCTGGTGTTTATAATTAGTGGTTAAACACTGAGGGGAGAAATTAATCTAATTTGACAAAACAGCAGTAACAGAGTAAAATGGGCAAGCTTAGTGACGGGGATTATACAATGGAAGGAAATATCCATGGTCTATGATAATATCACACTCATAGTGGAAGAACGGTGAAAGCAGCAGGATACTGCTGAGTAGTAAAGGAAGATACTAATCAACTTGTCGCACCGATTAGCCAGTCTCTGCAGACTCACACATGTATGCTGCATGCATTAGCCCTAATATTAGCACAGATACAAGCACAAATGCATGGTCATTAAAATTTGGAGACATATACAGATGACGAGGATCATTTAACCACAGGAAAAAACCTTGAACACTGACACGCGTGCTGTTTGCACTGTTTTCTTTTCGGATGATATTTAACTTTTACAATAAAATGTAACATTTCATACCACTTTTATTTACTGCAGAAGCAAAGGATGTGACTATACAATTACAATGTAGTTTTAGTTTAAGTGTATGAGGTTTTCCAAGCAGCTAAACTTTAATTTCTTCCCTCTAAAAATACCATACTTCTGCCATTCAAATGAATGAAGTCATGAATCAGATCGTCACTTTGAGTCCTCAAACCTTCATCGGGTAACATTTGTTCACATGATGCCAGTAAGACTTTAAAAACTTGGCTGTGATATAAATATATGGTTATAAATTCTCTTGAAAATGAAATAAGGTGGAAAAGTAATCAAAAGGAAACAGCCATCCATCCTCTGCGGTATGACTGTTCCTCCAACTTCACATATGAATGCATAGTGTACAGTACACCATGCAGGCATATTTAAATATGCTAACATATGCCTCCGCTTCTTCATGCAGTAGCAGAGGTGGAGGAGATGTGCTTTATGTTTAATGAGTCGTGTCTAAGGTGTAAATAAAACATTGTCTATCTCAGATGGTGGCTACGCTGCTGCACCTTCATGGCTTCATTTAATCCTTATATTCACCTCTCTTCACTCTTATAGCCTCTTATCACGGCGCAGAGGGGATACTCCTCTCTCTCATCATCAATCATCGGAGCCCATGCCCTGTCACCCTGCTGGCAGAGGTGCTGTGCCGTGCGCTATTGTTTTGTCCTGTTTTGTTTGTTGTATTAGACGAGCTCTATTTTTAGTTTTGAAGGTCTTATGGGCTGGCTTGGCACTCATAAAAAGCTCCACGGCGATCCAGACGAGACTGATTCAGAAACTCTCGCAAAACTTTCAAAGGTAAGTGGTTTGCTGTTGCCCTTCAAAGACTCAAAACAAGGACATTTAACTTCTGATTATGAGGGGCACACTTATGAATGATGTTCTAAGTTCTTCAAGTTCAGTTAAGTATTAGGAGCAGTGGGCGACACAGTGAGCGGCAGCCACGTCTTAATGTCTCAAGTTACAAAATAAGAAATGTACAATCTCAAAAGATTTCAGAACGTTAAGGTACATCGTTTAGGTACATAAATACATCTCTTCAAACAGGCATCTTCCCAGACGCCTTTAAAACTGCTGTTTTAAAATCCTTTTGGCATAAAAATAAACAAATGAGCAATAATTTCTTAAAGCTAAACTAGGACAAAACTGAAATCCTACTAGGATTTCTATGGCCCTACAACGAAAAGAGAAGTGCTGTTTCATAATGTAGAGAAATCTTGGTGTTATCCAAGATTCAGATCTAAGCTTCACATCAACAAGGTCATTCTTCCACCTCTGAAACATGGCTAAAGTATGACCATTTACAGATCAAGAAGATGCTGAAAAACTGATTCATGCCTTTATTTCGAGCTGACTCGATTACAGTAATGCACTATTTATTCAAAGCGCTGCAGCTCTGCTATTAACCAGATCCAAGACCAGAGAGCACATTAGTCCAGTTTTAGCTGCTCTGCACTGGCTTCCTGTAACATTCAGAATTGATTTTAAGGTCCTCCTCCCAGGTTTAAAATATGTATATAGTATATATTTATATATAAATATTACAGGCTATGACTAAGCTACATTGCTAACTCCCTTGTTTATTATTTGTCTTTAAGAACCCTGCAATCATCTGCTGCTGGTTTATTGGAGGCTCCCAGCAACAGCCACAAGAAAATCAGGGATGAAGCCTTTATCGATTCCACCCCAAAGCTCTGAAACACACTCCCTATAGATATCAGGAAAACCTGCAATTTATTCCATTTATTAGTATCAACAGGCAGCATGAGACTAAGACACACCAGCTACGTAGCAGATATGAACTCGCTCATATTAAAAATCCAAGGAATTTCCGACGTTGGAGTGCACAATCTCTTCCTAGAAAATTTACATAAGCAGATAATAATCAGTACATGAATATAAATCTTAAGTTTGGTAAAGAGTGTGACTGAGTGGAACAGATGAAATATAGTTAATTATGATATCAAGAAGAGAAAAGACAGCCTTTGGATAAATCCACTGCTTTCGTGTCAAATTCTAACACTCAGCTGACTAAGTGTGTAAAAAAAATGTGACTTTGGGTTACAAAAGCCTTATTCGGATTTCTCAAGATGCCAGTGTTACAGTGCGGATGAAATATTTAAAGTCAAGTACATCCTATAACTTTAACCTCCACTAGAGAATAAAAATCACACTGAGCCTACAGGAAACACCTGACAAGCAAGCAGCAGCCAAGGATGCCAAACAAACCCCATTCAGTCACAACACTTACAGCATAATAGATGATACATGAGTGCTTCATCACCAGTGACTCTTCAGCATTAAAGTATCTAAATGCACAGTGCCAAACATCAAACACAACATCACAATTACTGGCCATTCAGGTACTAGAAGCAGGTAAATTACAGCACAAAGAAGCAGACAAAAAAAGACACCAAGACAGGCAGATTCACAGGGAAGCCATAAAACAGCCAGCAGCATCAGCCAAGCACACAAACACCGCACACAGCCATGACATCTGCTCAGCACTGGACGTCAGGACAAAAAGCAAGTACTTAGCTTTGCTGAGGTGGAGCAGCCATCCTCAGCATGTCACCCTTTGGGGAAAGCCTCCGCCGTAGAGAAGTGACCGTTGATTATGACGAGGGACTGCATGGCATGGGATCCTGGCGACAGCAGCAGCAGTGAATATGCTTCCCAAACAGCATTATTTCCTGCCCAAAGGCCTTCTGGAGAAACATGTTCGCACGTTTGAAAGGCCAGCTAGCTTTGGAGGAGCTCCATTTCAAGCAGCGGTGTTATTTAAGAGTGAGCGGCGACGCAGTGAGCAGGCCGCGATCAGCCAAGTTACACAGCGCGCGAGACAGCAAAGGTGCGCTGGTTCTACGTTACTGCGACTGTGTGTGAGGGATGAGCCAACAGGAAGTAGGCCTACCTCAGGTAAGCAAGTGAAGCAGACCTTTATGCAACAGGTTTAATCAGAAAAAAAATGTATTTCTTTCTTACACATAATAAGATTGTATATAGCGAGAGGCGGGGTACACCCTGAGCCGGTCGCCAGCCGACTGCAGGGCAACATACATACTACCATTCAGACTCACTCCTAGGGACAATTTTAAGATGCCAATTAACCTAATGAGCATGTTTTTGGTCTCCGGAGTGCCCGGAGGGAACCCACGCACGCACAGGAAGAACATGCAAACTTCACACATCCGGGACCGAACCGGCGAACTTCTTGGTGTGAGGCACGCGTACTACCTGCTGCGCCACCGTGCCGCCCGGATATGTTGACATTTTAATGTTAATCTTTATCAGCACACTTCCTTTCATCTCCTACGTAAGAATCACAATAACTATGCAAAAAAAAAAAAAAAAGCTAATCAGCTGTAATCTTTTCCCTTACTTGGAAATTTTCAATCAGCCTTCAAAATGCCTTTATCTATAATTGTTTTAATAAACTCAAAGGACTCCATAATTTGTACAAACTGAAGGAGACAACTAGAGCTACATTTTAATAGTTTATTATTCAGTGCTTTTGGTCACAGTTTTGCATCAGTTAAATCTGTCCATTACAGTTCTGGATAAATACATCATAAGATGGCTACAGTTGGATGAATGACCAGCATTGCATAAAGAAATAACTTCCATGTGCCTAACATAGCAATTTCATTTACTCCTTGTAGATGACAGGGTGATACAGTACAGTGGACAGGTTATCAGTCCGTTACATACTGCAGACAAACACTCAAATTCATGCCTCATGCACAACTCAGACTTTCTAATTTGCCTCACGTACATGTTTATGGGATGCAGGAGGAACAGCCAGAGAAATACATGTGAATAAGTGTACCCCACATAAACTTCACACTCACACATTTCTTCACAGAGAATTGTTTAATGGTCCTGTGACCTGACCTACATCAGTTTTCCTATTTTTAGAGGCCTCATACATACAAAACCAGAGATGATCTTATAGCTTGGATCCTTAGGGAAATCAGGTAGTGTTCTGTTCAAAAAGCCAGAACACGGGACACGCCTGGAAGGAGTCAGAGAGGCATGAAATCCAAATTTTACTGTTGCTGTTACAGTGAGCAGACCAGGTCCACCGGTCATCTCTGCCTTACCAAGATTAATAGCTCGTCTCGCAGGTTGGGTTCCCATTACGTAGTTTATCCGTCGCCACCTCGTTATGGACACATCTTTCACTGTCAGGCAGCAGAAGAAGGCAGTCGAATGGTCATAGCCCTGCAAACCTCGCTCACATAAACCTGATATGTGCTCTACAGCACATGGCTAAGACCAGTAAAGCCTCATCCTCCCACATACGGTCAAAGCACTGCATGCATCTGCAGGCAAATGCTGCACATTGTCATTGAGTCACCTCTCCTACACTCTACATTACAAAGAAATCAATCTCAATTGTATATTTAGAGCTTGTTAATGTGACTAATGTTGGCTCTTCTGTACCCTCGCAAATGAAGCTGCAAAACCCAGCGATGTGATGACTGTGATCCCTGTGATAATGTTTTGTAACCTAATGGATGATACCCAAAGACTATCAAACCTAAAACTTTGAAAGCCAAAACACAAAGATGATCAATAGGTCTAATTATATTGATAGAGCTGTTTTCTTCCAAAAAATACTGCTGTAAATCCACACACACCATATGTTTACACCAACCCCCATGGCACATTCTGCTTTGCTTCATGTTTTTCAGTTACTTACCATTAAAATGTGTTGTTGAGGTGTGAATTTGTGCTTCTGTGTGCGTAAAAGGCCCATTGTTTGGCATAGTATTTGTCAGTACAATGTAAAGTGGAAGATTTCCAGTTGGGATTCACTGTCTGATAGCTGGATGAGAGGCTGAAACTAATGGCCTGGTGTCAAGCCATGGATAATGTATGGCTCCACATACAGTTGGATAAATAGGATATGGCCAGTGTGTGCGTGAGCATATGTGTGCATGTGCACAGTGATGAGTGATATGCAGTGTGTGATGGTGATATACTGTTGTTTGTGTGTGCTTATGTGTCTCAGCCTGTGCCCACATGCTTGGTTGATCATGTGTGCGAGGAGGGATGCACTATGAAGATATTTGTCAAATACTGAGGATTTTTTACCCAGGAATCCAGGCCTCTGTGCCTCCTCTCCTGTGGCTCTGATGAGTAGGTCTGTTAATAATTCATAGGGAATTCTACATGCCGAATGGTAAATTATTGTTTTTGTGGACCCATTCATCTTCATAGTGACTAATTTGCCCTGTGTTATAATGGCACTGAGGGCTTTGTGGGTGTAATGGGAGTCAATGACATTTTCTGGGGATGTGATTGCTCTAGCTTTTTATTTTTCCTGCGCACACAGAAATACAGATGCTCATGCACATGGCACGCACACACCGTACAGATTTGTGAGCAGTTGGAGTTCATGTGCATGGAAAAATCTCCTAAGCTTGAGTGAATGCAGGCGCTCCATCCCTCACATCCATCTGCCTATTTATCTAAGTAAGCTACATGTAAGCTGTTATTTATGATGAGACTCTGGAGAATTATGTGATCTAAGTAGCTTCTCTCTTATTATTGCCGTAATGCGCATTAAAGCATTAATACTATCTGTGTATACTCTCCTGGTGGGTTTGTTCATCCATATTCATGAGGACGGAGAATCTGAGGTTTGCCATGGTGTTAGTACATTAATCTCGTATACCTCTCTCTCTCTCTCTCTCTCTCTCTCTGTCTTTCTCCTATGAGAGATTAGAGAGATCAGATGTGATGTAATGTAATAAACAGCTGTGGTGGGCTGTCATGTCTGCATAATCTCTGTGGAAACAATTGGCCGAGACGCTGTGTGACATACAGATGACAGAAGTTGTGAATGCGACAAAGAGCCCCGTTTGATGAATCCTTTGGCCACGGATGACATGTTTTCTACATTACAACAACTGTTTTTCATCAGAAATATATTGATGTTTTGAAGTAAATCAGGTATGCCTATCATGGGTCTCAAAAGAAAGTTTTAGACTTCTAAATATTCATGTTCGATGTTCCAAAACCCAATGGGTGCAAACTTTGAAATTGACAAACTTGAGAAACAGCGACAAAACCAATTTGGAGAACTTGTTTGATACGCTGTATACATGTGTCAACAAGAACTCTAATAGTTTGCTGCAATCAATGAAACGAGCGGTTATGAAAAACAAACATAACATAATTGGAGAACGGCACTTTATTACAATTTATGGCCTTAACTGTACCCACAGTTACTGTTCCTTTGGGACAGGACCGTACATACAGGATGTTCTCTGAAGAGAAATAAACAGATGTCTTCAGATAGAAGAAATTGTCATGGATGGGTGAAAAGGGAAAGGATACAAGATACAGATTAGAAAGAAAGAGAAAGAGAGGGGTGGAGAAAGCGTCCTTCTCCTCCTCCATTCCAGGGTCCCTCCGTCCTGCTGACAGAAATACATTAACTGAGACACGCTCGCCTTGAAGTTCCTCCCTCAGCAGCTGCTGTCTCAAACATTTTATTGAGTTATCGAACAGAGAATATATATGACAAATGGAGTCAACAGACTGGGCTTTGGTTTACATCCCTATCCAAACACTCTGTGTTTACTCTCGGAAATCAAAGTATAAATCTGTTCCCAGCCCGTGTGCAGATCAATAAGGTGCTTTGGATACCTTCAGGTGTCCGTCAACAAACATATGAGTCATATTGCATCGAATACTGAAACTGTTCATCTCCATTTAACAACTTATTGCAAAACCAAAGCTTTGTGTTGTTAACCATGGGACCTGTTTGTCATTTGCACCAGTTGAAAGAGGAATTGTGAGAGGCCTGTCCTCCCTCAGATAAACCTCCAGGAGTCACACAGTAAAGCTAAATGAGAGGTGTGGAGAGCCTCAAAGCAGGTTGAGTGCATGAAAGTCGTTGCATTGTTGTGATGCTGAATGTACTACCGCATGTATTTACTGCATTGGTCTTTGTGTTGGTAGTTAGCTCAAAAAGGGTTAACACCAGGACGAGTGACCACCACTGATTCACCAGGAAACCCTTGAGACACAGACATCTGCCAGACTCGTTCAGAGCCTCATCCTCCCTCAGGCTGTATGGACGTCTGTCAGCACAATCCCCCCCCGCCCCCTCTGGTTCCTCGTCTGTCCAGGGGTGAAAGGAAAGGATGAGAGGGGGAGATAAGAAGCTTTGACCAGAGGGAGAAAGGAAAATGTTGATTTTTCAAATATCAGTTTGACAGCTGCATCTCTACCTAGTTGTGTATGTCTGTATGTCACCGTTTGTGTTTACAGTTCATATTCTGTATGCATACAGCACTTCACTGTGTGTATAAATGCAATGAGTGCAGCTAAAAGAGTGGTAAGACCTCTCTGTGTCACTGGATGAGTCAGCATGTTGTTTACTGAAGTTGTTGTTGGAGTAACAACAGAGCCTCACCCTCTGAGTCCCAGTGTGCCTCATTAGCTGCTGCCATTTCAGCTCTTGTTCCCTTGTTAATCACCTCAGTCGATCACCTCTCTGCAATCAGTAAAATGTAGTGATTAAGTGGAGAATGCTGAAAAATGCTGCTTGGGGTAGATTTAGGCAGTTACAGAAGAGGCACATGTCTGCTTCCAAAGAGTGGTGGTTCGGTCAAGATAATAGATCTTGAGGAGCAATTGGATTCGTTCTGTGTGTCCCCATCTCAAAGTGACATAATGCCACTTTAAGTTTTGTTACTACAATGGCTATCTGAACACAGCCAACAGGCCCTTAGCTGTGTTCAATTATTTTCATTTAGTTTCTATTGTAAAACCTGCAAATCTGCAAGACAGTAATCTTGTTTTATGCTTCATTCTGCTGGTCATATGTTGAAATCTGAATCTGCTTTGTAACCGATAGCTTTAGCTGTGAAATAAATGTAAAAATTTAAAGAGTACAATATTTCCCAATGGAATGTGGTGGAGTAGAAGTACGCATGGAAATACTCACTTAAAGGTCCCATTTTGTAGAAAGTGATTTTTTCATATGTTTTTTTGTTATAAAGCAGGTCTAGATGCTATTTAAATACTGTGAAAGTATCAAATGCTCAATCCACTGAGAATGTGCACAACCTTCAGAAACCTTTATACGCTTAAAAGAGTCATCAGAACTTTCTCAAAGCTGTCATGTCACAACTGCAGTCACCGCCCTCTGCCACAACCCCAGCACAGCCGTGGTCACAAAAACAAAGGCAAAACTGATGCAGAAACACAGTGGACATGTCTGCTCAGAGCTGTGAGGGTTGACCAGTCAGAGCAGACTGGACTTGGCTTAAACCATCAAACCACTAAAACAGTGTTTCAGACAGACGGTGACTAGAGGTGCTGCAGAAATGGACAGTATGAGGAAAAATGCGTTTTTTAAATATCAAAGCATGTAAACATTTTCTAGTAGTCATCCGAAATAAAAGTATGAGCCAGAGAATGAGCATAGCCTTTAAAGCACAAGTGCTTCATAACCATAAGTACAATACTTGAATGAAATACCCTCTGTGTAAAAATAATTAAAAAACGGTGGAACAGTGGTTCCACGCAGCAAGACGGTCCTGCGTTTTTATCTGTATTTCACACAGAACTCCAACACACCCTCTCATACCTTTTCAAGGTTCACTGTTCATTGATATGTCATTCTGTAACACAGGGTTGCCAAACAAAAACAAGCAGTTGTCCCTTTATGCTACACAAAAACCAGGATTGCTTATGGTAGAGTGCAGAGGATGAGCAGAAGCGTCTCACCGCCTGAGGAAAGACGCTGCCCTGTCGTCTGGTGGCATGGTGGATACTTCTGTATTGCTTGACAGGAAGAACACGCTGTGGCTGCGGTGGGTGTTGTCTTTTAATATCTTACTTTGCTGTCACATTTTGTTATTTATGTATTGTAATAAACACCTGTTTCCATAAATGCACTTTTTTTTGAAGGGCATTCACATGTCACTTGAGTAATGATGTTGAGTGGATGCTCAGATTTTGTGTGTGTGTGGAGGGGGACATGGTTCATAGATAGTGGCTTTAATGAGCATCATTCAGTCCCAATCTAATATGACCTTGTTGTTTTCTAGCTTGTTCCATTTGAAAATTGCATTATTATTCAATAAAAAGCCTGTCTCATATATATATGAAGACACTTTTTTTCAATAAGTAGGCCACTTGTGCATAATGATAAAGGAAAACTGAAATGAGATTGAAAAACAACAACCTCAAAGTCACTGAAATGTAGTGTGTCTAATGTATCACCATTCGAGCCCATTATGTGTGGCAACCACGGGACGAGACTGTCAGGAATATTTCCAAGCACCTGAAATCTTTTTCTAATTAGAAGTGTGTTTATAGCTTTTTTATGTTAGTTTTGGCATCTCTTTGGAAATGAGTAAACATTACTCACACCCGGTTAAAGGTGAACCAAAGAAATTCATAATTTTCAATTTGCTGTGCCAGCTTCCATATCATCATTAGGCCAAAAGCTCAGACGAGCCAAGATGCCTGTTGTGCAATCAACATAGGAAATCATGAGAATGGTATATCAAAGGGAATAAACACTAATATACTTTCTTTTTATCCCATAAAATGATTTTCTTAAGCCATTCTCAACCTTGTTTGCTCTTAAGAATTTTGTTTTCAACGCTGATGGATTTGCTCTCCATATCTAAATTGAATTTGTTCTGTTTATCACTCCTTTTCAAACGCTTGCACTCTTTTATCTGTTCAAGTAAACACGTCTCTTTGTAGTGCCGTCATTTTTTTTCCCTAAACAGCTCTCTCTTATGTATGGCCACGTGCCGTCTCGTTCAAGGGCAGTTCACTCACCTGCGCTTCATCCTTGAGTGTAGATTCCCCCTGGTGAGCGGAGCTGACCTCAGTGCAAATGCAGATGAGCATGTGGCCGGTGCCAACTCAAGATCAAGACCTTTGCTCCCTTTGGTTCAAACATGAGGGGTTATTTTAGCACCTACAGTTGTTGTTTTTTTGTGCTTTTTTTCAGAATGAAAATATGTTGATATGTTTTCTGCCTCTCATCTGTCTTCTATCAGCACCCTGTCAGTCACTGGATGGATGCAGCAGTTCAGAAGTCACAGTGACCTTGGCAAAAAGAGCTGTCCTCTCGAACACTCCTGCATACCAATGGCCCTATGTTGTCGCTCTGAGATGGGAATATATTCTGGAGAGTTTGTTAGGTTGCTATCAAGTGGCAGAAAGTACTTGAATGATGCCAGCAGGATATTTATGCAATCATATCTCCTATGAATAACATATATTTATCAATATAAGAGGTAGAACTCCAACACACCCTCAACGACCAGCGTGACCTTCATCGTTATGTGACTAAAGTAGTGAAATTCTCTCAATTTGTTCAGGGTTAGGCACCAAAACTACTTGGTTAGGTTGAGTACAAGACCATGGTTTGGGTTTAAAACATTACTATTAAGCAGGTTATGTAACTTAAGTACATAATGTGAGTTAAAATTAGTGACTTCTGGGTTCTTACAGGACACAAACAGCAGTCTTGTGGGTGAAAGTCCTGTTTTTGTTAAACTCCATCTCACCCTCCTCCATATGTGGACTTTCTTACTCTTTATACTACATCACCTGACTTCCTCATTTGCTCCCGTCATAATTACTATGGCCACTAGAGGTCACCGCCTAACAATAAATATAAATGTACGTCGTAATAACCTACTTGCAGAAAGGAGATATATGGCCAGTTTTCTGGTGTTGACTGGCTGGAAAAAACAAATGTTGGATCAATAAGCAAACTTTATTGAAAACATATTTATTTATATATTAGGTTGGTATATCTCCAGTGCAGTGTAAGAAGGATTATAGTAAAAGATTTAAGATTTTCATTAGGATCTTAGTTTGTTAAGAGACAAATTAGAGGTTAGACATGGTTACATCTTTTGGTGTTGCTACATGGATTTAGCTAGTCTCACTAAGAATCTCATTAAGAGCCTCTCTCCACAGCACTAACGGCAGGCCGTGTGAAAAGCAGAGGTTATATTTATTTCCCCACTTTTTCTGAGCAATTTCTCCCAAAGCATATCCGCCGTATTGTATTCAGTGGCATACATGTCGCCCCCTAATTTTGCTAAGCACACTAACCTTTCACAGCACGCCGTGATAATGGCGGGTTTAATGTCACGTTGTCGCTTATTGAGGGCAGATAGACGAATCATGTGGGAATTACACAAAAGATTAAGTGGAATAATTATCCTATGCACCATTATGAGTGACATGAGGCTGATTGGGAAGGCGGATGCCAGAGTTGACAATGTACATATCAGTTAAGGGTGTCAGAATTCCTATTTAATCACAGGTGAGACGCAGTGTAAAGAAAAAACATTCATTTATGCAGTCCTTACTCTTCCATGTTACCTAGTTACTGCAGATATATGCTGATATGTTGACATGCTGTTCACATGACAAGTATTTGTAGATCTTACACTGCCTTGCTTGTTAAATGATGTGAGCGATGGTAGGTATTGCAAATTACTTCTTTAAAGATGTTTTCTGTGCCTCTCAGACCCAAAAAGCAGCAGTGTAAACAGTCACTTTAATTTTAGGAAAACCTAGAACACCTGAGCTTCTTTGCATATTCCTTCATATTATTTCAGTGTGCCTCAGGAAATCAGTGTGACCACTGTCAGCTACATGATTCCCACTGCCACAATCTATTTCAATAAAATGTGACTTTTATTTGACTGAATCTGCAGCAGAAAAAAGGGGATTGGAAAGGTAGTAAAATGTCTTCATTTTATCCAATAGCTTCTGTAAGTGAGAGTAATCTCATGGCTAGTTTCTGACATCTAATTTTAGAATCCTTTAACTCTCCGGCTGCAAGGAAGCCTGTAATAATCTTTGACACGTCTGAGGAACTGATCAGTTTCAGCTTTTTTTTCAGTTTCAGTGTGACTTTTAGTTTATGTATGTTTCTCCAACCTTACCAATTTGTGTTTTTCTGCAATTAACAGATAAATGTAAAGATTTGTGCACAAAAATAGAGACAAAAAGTTCAGCAGCATGGCTCAGCAGTTCAGATTTGCGTGGACCTACCTTTCCTCTTAATGTGGGCTTTCTCAGGGTGTTTTAGCTGAAGTCTTGGTGAATACAAACTCTAAATTGGTCCTGTGAATGTGAGTGTACGTGTTTATGTGTGAGCCCAGCAGCAGGCTAATGAAGTGTCCAGGGTGTTTTTCGCAATGCATGCTGATGATAAGCAAGTACAGAAAGTGGATGAATACTTACAAACAGCCATGTAGATATAGCAACATGTGAGGAGAGCGCTAAAAAGGGACTGAGGAGTTTATGTTTTCCTTGCAGTTTCAACCATGAGGGTGATGACTGACACCTTGGTAAGAGAGACAGGTATAAATTGCTCTTACGACTGGGATATAGTGAAAGATAGAAAAGAGAGGTGAATAACTTAAGCCTGGAGTGGTTTAGAAAAGAAAGAGGAGTTGAATGAGGAGAAGACGAGTGGAAAATGTGCCCACCGAGGCGTAAAATTAGCAATTACATTGGGTGTCATCAGTAATGACTATTTCAGTCCAGATATAGGGGGTTAATGTCCAACAGTGAGACTGTAATTCAGCCGTTACACCTGTGTTCAATCAGCCGGTCAGGGGAGGCTGTGGTGGAGCACAACCCGGCTCAAAAATCACACCTATGCACCGATAAGCCAAGATGGCCGCCATCTGCTGGGAAAGCTTTCAGAGGCAATTTATTTTTTAAGACCCATATGCTGACCTTGGTTGTGAAAGAACAAATTTGTATGAAACTACATCGCAGGTTTTTATCCCTGTGTGTGTGTGTGTGTGTGTGTGTGTGTGTGTGTGTGTGTGTGTGTGTGTGTGTGTGCATGTGCGTGCGTGTGTGTGTGTGTGTGTGTGTGTGTGTGTGTGTGAATGTCTGGTCTGGTGTGTTTACGTGTTGCTGATTTTTTACTTTTTTCCTTCACAGGAACAAGTGCAACAGCTGAGTCTGGGATTTTAATTGCCTGAAGAAACAGAGGTCAGAGATGTAGTTTAAGTTGGTCATGGCAGGTGGAGAAACAGATTTACTTTAGCTTGGTTTCTAATGCAGTGGGAACTTCCACTGTGTCAATCCTCCACATGAATGTTATCACAGTTTGACTGCATCATATTATGAGGCTTTGCGTACCTTGTGAAGAAATAATCATACAAGTTCTCTGCAAACTGACGTCTTCATTTTCACATTTACACAACCACCTTCATGTCTGGCATATCTGTCTACCAAAATAGTCCCGCTCATTTGGTTTGATTATTCTGCAGCTCTCATAAAAAATAACCATCTGTCCTTGGTTTCCAGAGGAAGCGCTTTTTAAAATCCCTACGCTTTCATTCATCACCATGATGTCACATCTATCACTGTGGCGACGGGAATACAAATGAGGTGGATGCGCACTCAGTGGCCCGCTGTAAATAATTTACTGTTTTGTTTTATTGGAAACAGAGACACAACATTATTTTCTGCTAGGACTCCCCTTGGCCAAGGTCTGCAGACACATTCATCCACGATGCACCATATAGAGAAAGTTAAATCTCATTTTTATGTGTCTTTATTATGCATTATCACTCTAACCATTAAGGAGGGCTCTCTCATGGCCTGGACACACACTGGAGTGCTGTTAGTGAGGTGACTTGATGCATCACTGCTCCTCAAAGCCATATGGTGAAAGCCTGGATATATCATGATGTATTAGTTATGTTTTTAGAAGCCACATTTGGACATGCTCTGCTCGCTGTAATGATGAATTACATGTTATCTCTTGCAGGCACAGGAAAACTGGCACAAGGACAAACTCAAAAACATATACATTATACATATATGGTTATGCACAGGCATATAGGCAAACACCCAACTTCTGCCCTCTCCATCACCCTTCATCACCCACCCCTGTGCCCTATTCTGTAAGTCACTCCATCTCTATTCAAGCTAAATTTAAAAACATTCCTTGGCAGAGCATGCATCCAGCAGTTTTAAGTGCAGCTCTGAACGTTAATCCTAGTGCACCAGTTCACTGACAGTGCTGATTATAAAAGCTTTAATTGCTAGCTTTAATTACCCAAGCATCGCGACTGGAGTGACAGTTTTAGAACTCTCCACTTTCTGCACCTTTAAACTTGCCAGCCAGTCGTAATCCTGTTGGGAGGGTGACATAGTGGAATTGGCTGGAGCCATGCTCCACAGTTACTCTTCAATAGTGCACAAACCATCTAATCAAACCTTCTAATCTAAAGCACCCCCCAATCTATGAGACTGGAATTATACTGCCTATAGGTACCTTATTTTCATAGTCTTTAAAGCTGCACTAATCAATAATAATTTTGTATTAAAAAGGGATCAAGTGACTAAGTGTAATGTGAGAGGTACAACTCTTTGGGACAAACACAGAGAGGATGATCCGCTGACCCTGCGGCTCCCCTCATTCTAACAGAAGATAATTACAACTTTAACCTTTTTGTTTGTGTCTGCATCTGTACTCTCTCAGCTCAGTCTCACATCCTGTATTTGTCAAGTGGCCAGAAACATGAATTCAGATGAATAATAATATTACTTCATGCCTGCTCGATGTGTTAATAAACTGTTTGCTAGCAATTTTGATGCATTCTCTAATTTATTATAAGGTGATAATATGGCCCTGTTGCAGTTCAGTGTAGTGTGCTGCCTCCAAGTGGCTAGAAAAGCCGCTCTTCTCTACAGCATCACCACAACAACTTGTAGTTTGTGGATTAGCAAATTAAGCAAGTACAAAGCATAAAAGCTATCGTTGTTAACTGGGAGATTTCTTCAGCTAAGGCCTCCCACAGCGAGTCTTCAGTACCTCAGTGCTGTACCTCCATTTCCTCTTGTTTCTTGGGCCCTTTCAGCCAAGTGCTTCTGACACATCTCCCGTTCCCTCTCTTGCCCAAAGCAGCCACTATACCAGAACTATCCACCCGAAGAAAATCAATTTGTCTACCTCTGACGTGTGCTGCACATCCGTCACTTGAAGCCCTGGCTTGCTTGTTCATTTACAGAGGAGACTTCAGCTGGCCTAAAGCATGTGGAGGAAGTGGACCGTTGTCAGCGAGCTAAAGAGCAATTTAAGAAAAGATGACCAGAGCGAACCTCAGCTGACAGGCAACACAAGTGCCACAAAGATTACATTTACATTACATTTAAATTCTCAGTGCTTCTTGTTCAGAAAATAACATTCGGGTAAAGTTGCATTCAAGTGTAGTGGTAGAGTATCTGTCTGAGACCTTGTGATATAAACATAACTCCAGTGATTTTCAAAGTGGACTCTATTTTCTTTATTTTTCCTTCATGATGATCTGTGGAAGTAGACTCATTTTGCAAGGAGTGCTGCTGTACATTTCAGACTAAAATGGTCAGTAAATTCAACAAGTTGAGAGCAAAAAGCAATTTAAAAATGTGCTTTTGATGCAATAATACTTGCATTATAACTCCATGTCTTTTAAAAGCTGGACAATTAGTATGTCATCTTTTACACACACCTTCTTGTTTACTCTTTTTCTCTGGAAATGGAATAAAGTTCAACCCACAAAATGAACTTTTGAATGTATTATTAAAATGTATTCGGCCATCAAAAGTCTCTCTTTAGGTTTAGAAAAAGTGTCGCTATGGGTGTTCTCTTTCTCAAAGATGCTTATTATTTACTTGGAACATGAGAAATCTGGTTATTCATCTCCCATATATACGACTGGAGCAACGTGCAGGTTTCTGATCATCTGTGTTTATCTTGATTTATCACCATCTCAGTCACTTTTTGTACCAACAGAAAATGTTCAGAGACCTAGATACGATGCTTAAATGGCTCTCGGATCTTGTGGAGTACTCCAAGTAGCACATGGTTTCTCAAACCCAAGATGAGGGCTCATGCAGCTTTCTGAAATAATGCTGTTATGTTAATATAAAAAAGAACAAAGTTTAATAGTTGCAAATTTGTGATACATTTTAAATTAAGCTCAATCTGATAGTTTATCAGCAGGATTGTTTCAGAATTTAGTTCCAACTCTAAGATTGCATGACGGCATCAACAATATAAATGAAAAGGTGAGAACTCTTCATCATTGTGACTATTAGTACTGGCGTTCCACTGGAGCACTGATACTCCCAGTCACCAGTCATGGCAAGCCCTGTTATAACCCTGTGACATTTAGTCTAATTGCTTAATACCTTGGATTTGTAGCCATTAATTTAGACACATAATTAAAGTTAATTGCAAATGGGGAGATATATTTGAAATGGCACTTAACACTTTAGACTGATGTGACAAATAAATGTTCCTGCGGATCATGATTATCACATGTTTGTAATTTGATATGGAGCGTAGTTAATTAATTTAGAGCGCCATTAAAACATTTTTCTTTATTGTGCTGCTGTGCCATCAGTCACTATTCACAATTTGCGTACACATTGATTAAAGTTACCAAAGAAGTAAATACAATGTCACTTCAAGTTAGCTTTTTACTTTTTTTATTTTTATTTTTTATTTTTTTTGTGCAAAGTCGTCTGTGCAACTTTCTCGTCCTAATTAGTGCAACAACAAATCAGTGTTTAGGCTAGTAAGTGCCATTTTAAAATGTCACAATAAAGCAATCATCACACATTAGGGTGCATAAAAGTCCAGTGTGAGTTATTGCTAATGTGGACAAAAGCGCATAGCAATAAATCATTCAAATTAAGAGGGTTTTTTTCTTTTTTTTTGTTTCAGATCTGTTCAATGGTGTTAAAAATATTGTGTGCAGCAGGCAGGAATGGATCTGCAACAATCGCTCTCCAGTTTCACTGTTAAGACACTGACCTGGCTGACCACAACTGTGTTCTCTTCCTGCACCTGGACTTTGACCTGAATCACATGATGACCTCCCAAGCACCCTCTCTCTCTCTGTTTTAGACCTAAATTAAAGACAGCATTATGCACCGTCTAATAGTGCTCATAATCCTGAGCCACAGAAGCTACATTCAAGGGGTGGGTGATGATGATGATTATAATGTGGCTGTTTATAGGCAGCATTATTACTAACTGACATGTGGAGAATAATGAAAGCTTTGCTTGATGTCTCTCTCTGAAACCTCTCATGACAATCTACAGCTATTGTTGTTAACGATGATGAGAAGTATAATGGGAGAAAAGTGAATTGGAGTCATGCAAGGATGTGATATGTGCTTGACTTAATTTGAATGTGCTCTGGCCCTGCTACAGTGATACAAAGTGACATCTTCGTGTGGGTGGGAACAGTGCGCTCTTCACTTGCCTCTGTCACCAGTTGAATATTAATGATAATTGTAGATATCGTAGGGAGGGTTTCTTGATGTGAGTTGCATCAGCCGCACGTAGAAGTGGGATCATCAAATAGGTGTTGTAGTTGCATGTGGTCTTGGGTAATTCGGCGAAGGCATGCAGCATTACGGCTATGAAAAAGCAGATAAAATCCTATTTGACAAATGGAGCATAGCAGGCACAATGTGACATTGGCATCGCCACAGTTAAGACATCGTCTCACAGCTTAAGCCATGCTCTAAATATGAAGTCTTAACTAAATCTCTCAGCTTATCTGATAGCAGACACTTCAGGGAAAGTGCTGTGGCTATGAGTTTTCATCCCCACTGTCACTGATTTGTTAGGGCCACCTTCGCTGCTGACACTGATACTCTCCTCTCCTCTCCTCCTTAGAGTTGTCTATCTCATCCCCTCCCTCCTCCCAAAGCTTCTCCTCCTTTCCTTCTCTCCATCCATATTACCATGGTCTGCTGCTCCCCATCTCCTGTGGGGATTAGCAGGCTAAACACAGGGAGAGGCTCAGTAGCATATGGGAGACGGTTCCTGCTCAGATCGTAAATTCGTCCATGATTGAGGGGAGTAACGCCAGGCCCCTACTGGGCAAGCAGGAGTTCCAAGGCACCATACCAGGCAAAATGACCTCAAATTGACATTAAAGTGACCTTGAGTGGGACTTACTGTGTCAGCGCTCTTGCTGGAACATGATGATAAGGCTCCAGATTAACAGTTGAGACTCGGGGGGATGAAACCATCTTTCGGCGATACGGCGGATTAAGAGAGAGGAGATGCAAGATGCACATGTGCTCATGCACACGTTCACATGCATGATAAAGATGAAGACGTTTGGTCAGCAGCAGCTGAAGCATCTATTTTCACATGATTTACTTGGGGTTATAGTATGTTCCATTTGTCACTGGCCGGCCTTTTTATTCTAGGTGAAGAATGAAGGCAGAAAAAAAGATGGTTTAATCTGCCTAATGCAGAAACACCATTAAAGGCTTCCTTCAGCGTGTCACTTGAGGCCAGAAGTTTAACTTTATATTTCTCTCATTAACAGTTTGTGGAAGATCATCAAAGATGAAAGTCTTGCTCTGCTCTTTCTGTTACAGAAAGTAAGATATTAGAGGAATACTTTACAGTTTCCTGCCTGTGACCCCTTGCTATAAAGCAATCTTGTGACCCCTTGTCATTGCATGCATGTCAGTACTGTCTTGTGTGTAGCTCAACAGACTGTTTTACTTCTCTCAGACTGACTGAATTTTATTAACTTTAGAAGCCAAAAAAGGCAAAACAAAGATTAGAGGAAAATCTCTCCCTTATTTCCTAAGATGGTTATTATCTTGCGACCCCTTGACTGCGAACCACTGCCTTAAATGATCTCAAGATATCTGCAGACTTTTACAAGATATGATATGAAGACAACACCAAATCTACCATCTTACAGTGTGAAGCAATGCTCGACGCTGTAATAACAAAACCCTACAGTATTCTGATATAAATCTTGTCCTCTGCTCTTTTCCCATCTGTCTCATACTAGATTGAGCCAATATCTTTGTCTCCTTTGGTTTCTTTGGCTTCCTCTGCCCTGTGGCTGTGAACCAGCCCACTGTCAGTCCTGCAGCTCTGAGGGACATGGACCCAGACACATTAGACCTCTGCTCTGTCAACAGAAAAACATGGATGTTTCATGTTCTGGATGAGAATAATACCAGCTGACTGTTAAAGGAAGCTCTGTGGCTTCATCAATAGTATAATTACGCTTAGGGAAAATATTATGTCATGCATGGCAATGATTGGACTCTGGTGTATTGCAATCAGTGAAAATGGGGCTCAGTGACTCCTCTGGCTAAGGCTGTGGATGGAGGCACAGTGAATAACTATAGATGAAGTAAAGAGAAGGACATACGTAGATGATCTCATAAGGCCGACATAATGTTTATATTTAGGCTATGGATTAAAGGAACACATGCAGTTTATCATGCCTATATCAAATTCTCCTAGTTTCAGCCTCTCCCAACCAATTGTATTCCTTGGTGTTTAATTTATCTCATATTCAGAATATTGAGCAATCAATATCACATATCTGTCTATTCTCCTCTTATCCAGTTCTGGGTTCAGCAGTCTCTCTCACGTTTCCCGCAATCGATTAAACCCTCTGAGTTGTGTCTGAGCGAAGCTATTGTCTCAACACGGACCTGCTGACCAGATGCTTGCTGTTTTTATTTACTTTTAATGAAGATGGAACCAGCTCTTAACAGAAGTGATGCAATAGGCGTAAGGCACAGCTGAGAGCTGTCAGCGGCACCTCTGTGCTGTACTTCAGGGTGTGAGTACCTGCTTTAGCAGCTACAGCAAACACATGGTGCATTTTATTTACTTCTTTCCAAAGACCTAATTTGATTGGCGCCAGTGAATTTGTTCTGGTATACTTGTATGAATGAAGTCTGTGAATGAAGCCCAAAAAGTCTCAACTCAGAGCCCTAGTACTGGCATCTGCATCAAGGTATATTAGTAAACTACAGCACTCATAACATGCTGCACTGTGTGGGAGTAAAAATACAACGACAGTACTCCTAAGGCAGATTTGACGGTAAACATATTATGTATTCGAAAGACACTTTTATTTTTGAAAGCTGGAAAAGAAATCTACATGCAGATCTCCTCTCAAACCGTGAGCTCAATTTGTTTTATTTGACGCTGCTTGCAAGCGAGGCTACTGGGCAACAGTTAGTGGTTCTCATTAAAGATTGTTCCTTTTCACGTTACATTTGTCTTGTGTTGCTGTAGCCAAGCTAAAAACATGCCCTCTGGAGTTCTCATCACTCACATACTAGCTGTGGCAGGACTGGCAAGCAGCAGCTCCTTCAAGGGTACTCAACAACAAAACATTTTTATACCATGTTTTCCTCTGTAAATACAAAAGAGTTCCTCTTCACCTGTCAACATGATTATCCAGTCCAGTGTTTCCTGCTGAAAGTAGACTGGTGGTCTTACTTTCCCACATGCATCTGTGGGAAGTCTTGAGATGTGGGACAAAAGAGGCCTACAATCCTGCCTGGATTACCTCATGCCTTTGGTCCCTGAAGTGGCCAGTCGGTCTCTCTCTCCTCCCTCTTAAAATACAAGCAAGGAGTGTGAGTAAGTAAGGTTGGAAAGGAGAAAGCATCCGAAAGAGAGGAAGAGCGGAGCGTTGAGTGGGTAAGAGTATAAAAGGTGCTGGTGAGGAAACAGATTGAATGTGTAAGCTAAAAAAAAGAGACAGCAAGAAAGGGTAAAGACAGAAAAGGAGGGGTCTAATGTTTAGTATTCATCCATGTTTGTGTGATTAGGCCAAGTAGGGCAATTAGGCCAGATGGAGAATAGAGATTGGGTCCAAACACAAGACTACTGATTCACATAAGTGTTCCCTCTGGGACGTAGTTCACCTGGTGTGAACCTCCCATCCAATGCTTCAAGGCAGCTGACTGCACAGCACTCTGCATGGCTGACATATTTATGATGAGGTTCCCACCTACTACCAATACGTACGAGCTTGTGGCCACTGACTGTCTGTTGTTTACCAGAGTGAGTCACCAGAGAAACTCCTGCTGTCTCATTTAGATTTGTTTCATCGTGGTGTGATGCAGTACATTGCATTCCAGTTTTTAGCATTTTCTCTGCGGACATATTCAATTTCAGATCATTTAAAATCATCATTAAAGTGGCAAATATATTTCATTACTGCTCATAGTAGACAGTTGTATGTTTAAGTAGCACTTAGCAGTTTTTTGCTGTTGTGTTTTTTGGCCACTTGGGGTCAGAGCTCCATAAACACCACCTGCATGTCACTGCAGCAAGGTGAAAAGTTCATCCACTGGAGGTCAGCAAAAGCAAGATTTTCAGAAGGTGCTGAATCACAGAGATGTTAAAAGGCTCTGAAGCACTGAGGGGGACTGCAGACTTGGGTGATAATTTTCTGTGGATTCATACAAGTGAGCCCTTCCACATTACACAGTTATTTAAAATATTCATTTCAATGCAGCTCTTAAGTTGACAGAGAAGATTTTTCAAATATTATGAAGACAAAACTTACAGTAACACTTTTTATAACTATTCTCTTCGAGGTGCCATGTATCACTTACCGTTATCACTGCACGAGCCTTAAAGACGACACCGATTTTAATTGCCCCCAAGGCCCCATTTGTCTGCAGCAAGGTTTAAAAGATGAAAAATGGAAACCTTGATCAGATGGATAGCTTGATCTAAGATCCCAGACAGATGTACCATTCACAGTGAGGAGTTCGAATAAACCCCAAACAACTTTGACTTCACAGGATACAGGATCTAATGCACTACACATGCAGTTACTTTTTCATTCACTGTGTAGTATTCAACAGGTAATATATATATATGTGTGTGTGCGTGTGTGTGTGTGTGTGTGTGTGTGTGTGTGTGTGTGTGTGTGTGTGTGTGTGTGTGTGTTTTGAACCTGTTGCCCTTTAGCCCATATGTCCACTTTTATTATCTATCCATCTATCTATCTATCTATCTAGAGGGAGAGAGAGAGAAAGAGAGAGAGAGAGAGAGAGAGATGGTCGATTAAACAGCACATCTCATTTTGCTCCCAGAAACTCCACAGATTTGATTTACAATTTCTGGAACACGATTTATATCACAGCTGGTGCCTTCGTATACACATTTTGCCTGGATTTACTTAGTGTTAACACAGTTTTTGTACTCAAGTTGAATACATAGCAGTTAAAGAAAAGATTAAATTAACGTCTTACTTGAACAAGAAACTGAACTTCAGAGATTCCCAGTAAAAACGATTGTTCAGAGTATAAGTGATGAAATCTATGTGGTGAAAATGCAAGCTGTAGCAACGATCACCTCAATATCTCAGAGTATCAAGCTGTCTCAGGGCATCAAGTGTTTCAAATCATAAATGAATTGGAAAAACAGCTAATATCTCACCGGACTGAGCCTCATTGATTTTACCCTCAGACCATGAAAAAAGAGAAAATCACTTTGCAAGCAGCATGAAGCCCAAGTCTGTGGGCTTAGTAACTTAACCTTGTGTTGAATTGAAGGTGTTGAATAATTTTTCTGTCATTTTATGTGATCCATGGTGCCTTAAGTGACGCCTGAAGACCACACATAACCGGCTGTTTCAAGCAGGTGAGTCTAAGAAAAATAGTAGACAGACTGCTTCTGACCTATAATGAAAACAGTATCGTATGAAAAGAAAGTGTTGAATAAAATGAATGAAAATGAAGAGGTGCTCATATCTTCTAGTTACTTTTCAGATTTTACATATGAAACTGTATATGAAGCTATCCAACACTGTATGAAGCTGCCTTATTAATACTAATATAATGTATAAGAACTTGAGAAGGAGCCGATTCTGCATTACAAAAGGTTACTTCTGTTATTTAAAGGTCCAGTGTGCAGGATTTAGTGGCATCTAGAGGTGAGGTTGCAGATTGCAACCAACTGAACACCCTTTGTCTCACCCTCCACAACACTGGCTGCTAATATCTCAAAATGAAAACATTTATATACATATACATACATATTTGAACAAACGAACAATAGATGCCCCCAGAATCCTACACAATGGACTTTTATAGTACATTTTGAAGTTCAAAAGATACTTTGACAGAGTGTTTTACATTTAAACATTACAAATTTTATATACGTATATGTATATGTCAATGCACTGGTCCAGGACACTCTGATTATAAAGATAAATGAAGATCATACTTGCCATTTCTCGTATGATGAGTTATTACTATAACAGAGTACATTCAATCTCAACTCGTCCCTCTATGATTCCTGCATGATGAGCGAAAACGTCCTTGGAAGCTTGTATTTTGGAATGATATGTCTGCTTCTGTTCTGCACATATTTCTTTATATTTCTGTGTATTCACCATGAGTCAGCATATGAATATCTGAACACATTTCTGTACATATGGCACATCCATTATTAAATATGTTTTTATTGATGATTTGTTTTTAAAAATAACAGTTTGCCCTTGGAAATTTGACAGTTTCTCTAATGTTACAGTACGTGTGAGCAAGGCAGCTGAATGCATTTAATGAGATGAATGTATTCATTTAATGTTATTTATTCATCTGTTTTTGCATGAATTAATATAGTTATACATTCAACTCTGTCTTGACACCATGTAGCATTCATACACAACATAAACATAAACATAAACATAAACATAAACATAAACATACATACCTAAACATGCATACATCTTGAAGACCAGATTTTATGAATATGTGTAATATATATGACATGAAATCTAAGTTTATTTTAGACTTTATATCTTTGTGGTATTTTTGGCACAGCTTCATAAGCCTACAGTCAACCTCATTTTCATTCTACATTTTGTTTTGTTGCATCCATATTTATATTTATTTCTACTGACACAAGCACACTATCCCCCGTCAGCCAGTGCCTCCACGTTACTCACAAGCTCACTGAAGCTGGGTCCATCTTCGGTGACATCTGCCATCAGCAGTGCATGACTGTGGAGAAATCTGTTTAAATCTACAGGGCACTGTACTGAATGGTTCCCATTGATCTACATTTGCCTGACACTGTGAATGACAGAGCCAATCAGCCTATCATGGCCCTGGAGACAGACAGACACTCATTTACAGGTGAGATGGGGTGGGATGAGTTTGATTGATTGACAGACTGTCACTGAGCCACTGGGGCATTACAAAACCATCTCTGCACAGCAGGGGAGCAATATTATGCTGGTGTATGAGTGTGTATGAGTGTGTGCGTGTTGATGCTTTTGCATGAGTGTGTTTGTGAGTGTGGGTGGTCAGCCTTATACAGATTACCCATTGCACCTTGAGTGTGGTGACAGGTAAAGAATCAGGCTGTCAGGTTGGCCCAGCCCACATCTTCAAAGGCTGGCAGAATTAAATAACCTATCAGGCAGAGACTCTGCCAGGAGGCTGCCAGGCCAGAATCATATACACTCTACGCATAGACACGGACCCATAAATGTGCACATATCCACACCCCCAAGGTGTTTCTCTCCTCTGTCTATGTATTTACAGTCTCTCACAAGGTCCCTCAATCTCCCTTTCCCCCTGCACTCTTTCCCTCTCTCCCCCCTCCCTCCCTCTATCCTGTGGTTCAGTGTGGGATTCAGCAGTGCCATTACTCAAACACAGCCTGTCAGTACAGATAACAGTTGTTTGTTGTTTAACACTGTACAGAGAGCTGCATGGCAAGCCAAATCTGGAAACATTTTTTTTTTTTTATCCCTGCTTTTTTTTTTTTTGCATGATTTCACATTCAGCAATTTCAAAGCTGGTTCAAACTGGCTTGAAGTCGCAAATGTGAGGATCCCCCCCAGCCCCCCACCCCTTCAAATATACATTCATATCATATCTAAAAAATCATAATTAATAGAGAGGGAATGTCTTTTATGTTAAAATTTCTGGTCAGCATATTAAGATATCCATCAAAGAGGAGAAGAAAAGTTTCCTAAATACTTGATTTTTTTTCAGCTATTAATGGCCTGCTTCACAGCTTCATTCTATATTTCTTATACAGTATCTCAGTGGTTCAGCACAATGGATTTTTGTTCTGGTGGGATGACACTGTGACAAGGTTTTAAATTACCTTGTTATCCTTAGAACATCTACTGCCCTCATGTGGTTGAGGTATGCATGTAAACAGAAACAACAATGCGCTCACATAGGACCCAGACACAGAACCTATTCTGTGAAAGTTGCTTAAATGTTTTCATTAAAAATATTGAGAAGAAAATCATTACTAATAAGCCAGCTGATGTGATTTCAGCTCAAATGACTTTTTGGTTTTTATACTCCTCCTTGATAGCTGAGAGTGGAGAGGTGGAAGATAATATAAAAAAATAAGATAAAACTTTATTGACAATATTCAACAACATGCAACAAAAGCCTGTTGCTGTTTCATTGGTGCATAAACCCCGAAGCCACCAGGGTGCCATGATGGGTTACTTTTGGTTGATTTGTGAACATATTTATTATATTACATATTTGATAAGATATGTTTTGGCACATATAGTTAGAGAACCATGTGTTTTGCTTGTGTTTTGTGTTATTTTCTCTTGCATCTGTAATGTAGCCTAAGTAGTGTCTTGTAAGCCCATTTGGACCACAGTGCAGCATCCTGTATGGCACTTAATGCTGCTATAATCAATATTCATATAGAAATTATGGATCAAGTGCTTACTTGTATGTGATAGGTGTTGCTCATGGTGACAAACACAGTGAGAGACTTTTTCTCCCAACTTCTCTCCCAAGTTCCTCTCCATCTTCGAAGCTTTATAGCATCTGTCACCTTGCTGTTGTGGTTTTACAACTTTACGCTTTAGATTCATTGTCACAGCATCATTTTCGGCCACAGCAGGCAGGTGTTGCCTGCTCTAAAACCAGACTGCACACTAACTACCTGGCAGCAAACAAAATATTGTGGAGCATTCAGCGGCGAAAGAGGCAGATACTTCTCTCAGGAGTTGATGGAAATAAAAAGCAGTTAACAGCAGAGTGAACACTGAATTTACATTCATCTAATATGTCTATGTGTGCAAAAAATATAACAATGACAGTTTGATACTGATATCCACCCTGATGTTTGCAACTTCATCTCATGTCACATGATGTCTTGATTTCACACCACCTCTTGCTGATGAAACAGAGAAAATGTACTTGCTTGGTTAAGGTACATGTGTTTTACAGCATTTCCAGCATAAATCAATCAATCAACTCCACTGATTTCACTACCTGTGTCATAAGGATGCTGTAACCTGCACCACGGGAGCACCGATCATACTCTGCTCATGACAAGTCTCTGTGCAGCCACACACTATATGAACTGGTGTTTGTTTGCAGTGTGTCTCACTGGGTGGTCTGGTTCAGAGATGAGGCTTTGTGGTAGAGGAAGCGTGCGGTATTACAGTTTCCTGCCTGTGGACCTGACAGGACGGTTTGCTGTGTGAGCGTGTGTGTTATTGATGTGCTGTTGACATGTTTCTGTGCAGGCAGTCACGCTTCTCTGGAACTTGTTCCTGCCACACCTGTTGCTGGCAAAAAGATCATGTCTCTTCTATGCAGAAAATAGTGGGAATTACAGAGGAATAAAAGATGACAGTTTTAGAAAGTCCATTTATTTACATACCCTTCAGCCCCCACCCTCCCTTTCTCTCTTCCTCTTCTATCATCTCCTTTCATTTTCTGCTAAGTTTCTTTTCACATTGAGAAATGCTGAGCGGAAACCAGAAGCCAACCTGGGACATAACAGAATAGTTGTGAAAAGAAGAGAAGCGGCCAGAAATTCAAAGAATACTACACCACATCAGCCAACATGTCTACTGATGCAATCTGCCAGCACATGTATATTCTCACTCTCATGTTATTCCTCAGGCATCTGCAGACCAGTCCTGGTGCATTTAGATGGTTTTGGAGACTGAGATGTTTTACCAAGTGCATGAGTCCCCAAATGAGGTTCCCACCTTGGGTTTGGCAAACAACATTTCCTGCGACCTCCCTGTGAGAATAACCTCAGCACCAGGAGATGATTTGAACGTGAACATAATAAATGGACAGTTAGAAAGAGAAAGAAACACTGAGAGGGAAGTATGTAAGGAAACTGCTCAGCCTCCCTAAATTTTGAACTGAATCTTTTGAGACGTGAACTTGAAAACTGATCCGGATTTTATTACTTTCAACAAGACAAATCCATTTTTTTTTTTTTTTTTTTTAGCACTGATCTGTGAAAACAGTGTCAATCTAACACCAGTAGATGGCAGTAATCTACCACAGGCTAATATTTAGTGATGTGCTACCACTTATATGCAAATGTTAACACTTTCAACAGAGATTACAAGGTGAGTTAAGTTTGAGCCTATATTGTATATTATTCTAATATTTAAAAAGATGTATGCATTGTGATTTCAGTGTTTGAATGGAGACAATGACTCCAGTCTCTGGGTAATTTTATCTGATGAAGTTAATTAAAATAGCAAGATGAGAGCTTTGCATACTCTCTTTGCATACTGTGTCATTATCAATTAGCACACATGAGCCCAAGTGCCCTGCGCACATTTCCACTACCAACCACAGACTAACAATAATTTCTCCTATTGCTTTTGGCTGAATATTCTCTTCCAATTACAATCTTTGCTCCTTTCCCAGAATGTAAAGTGGAGGATTAGAGGGAAAAACCAATTTTTCAACAAGATGATGTCTGGCCATATCACAGTTTATTGCTTGGGGATGTTTAGTGCTCTCACCTTTCAAGAAGACACATTACATCACTTCACATTGGAAAGAAAACTGTGAGAGAACTCACATCAAGACAGGCTGTGGGTTAAAGGCACCAGTGCTGGAGGGATGGCATGGCAATGTCGGTCTGTCAGATGGACGGTCCACTACTTTGGTCCACAATGAAGTAACTAAGTCGTTTGTGTTTTTGAGGGAAATGTCTCAATAACAACTGGACAGATATGTATGAAACTTTCATGTCCTCCTCAGGATGACGTCTAATGTCTTTGGTGACCTCTTTACTTTTTCCTTTAGTACAATCATAAAGTCAAAATTTCAATTTGGCCAATATGATTGAAATCATTGCAAAACAAACATTCCCATCAGCCTCAGCTCTACTTTGTATGTAGTGCTAATGCTAACACACTAAACTAAGATGGTAACCATGATTAGCAGTATACTCTCTTAACATCAGCATGTCATTGTGAGTGTGTTAGCATGATTACATTAGTGTTTAGCTCAAAGCAGTGCTTGAGTTGTTCATTTTGAGTTTATAGACTAAATAAAGATAATGATTACAAATACACTTTACAACCCACTGGAACATACTGAATTATACATTATACTGAATTATACATTAATAACCTGTAAGAGATGGGTACATTACCATCCAAGCATCTTCCAGTGTACTGTATGTAGGCTGTGACTTTCCAGGAATAACAATACAACAGTGCTCAGGCTCTGCAGCATTGGTTGCTTATGTGTGGGCAGCAAGGTCTTACAAATGTATTTTAGAGGAAATTACCACAAAGCTTTACCAGAAAGTGTGCTGTACTCCAGTGCCTGTACTGTACTGAGCTGTGCATCAGACTGAGAATTCTCTTTGTTTGACAAATACAGTAACCTCCATTGCCTCCATAATGCAGAAATAAAACCTGTGAATTTCTTCCTGGCTGAGTGAGAATTTATCAGCAAAAGCATCTGTTTCCTGATAAAATCTGCTGTCTTTTCCAATAATACAAAGGGGAGGAGGGAGAGCAAGAAATATCGGCTGATGCAGAGGAAGATGCTTTGCTGTTTGCTGATTGGCTGCTTGAAAGTCGGCAGCCTGCCATAAATCAACACTTAACGTTTAGGAAGCTGGGGGATTCTGGGAAAGCGTGTGACAACAACAGCCAGGATAACAGCTTAAATAATCGCCTTTAGTTTTGCTGTGGATATCATTACTAGAACTGCTGGCTGGACCCCATCACAACAAGATGCATAATCATGCTTCCAGGAAGAGAGCTGAGCAAAACGACTCCTGACTCTGCTTGGATGCCATTAGACCAATTTCCACCTAAATTAATGACTGCATTATTACAGTGTGTGGCTGTTGAGACCGCTGTGGTTTTCATAGATTGTTATTTAGCTGTAAAAGGATAGAGTCTATGATGAAAATTGCTAGAATGCTTTGGTGAACTTGTCCTGGGCTGACCATCTTCCTCTGAGAAATATATTGTGTATGTACTGAAAATATGTAAAATATGCTGCAGCTGAACGTTTTGGGTGTGTGTCTTTATGAGCATTGGAGAATTACTCCACTTTGACCAGCAGAGGTCAGCAGATACCTGGTAACCAAATGAATTACCTGAAATCTAAAGCTCAATCTTTCTGGAACATGACTGTGCTTTCAGCATTCTACTGGGGAAAACTGATCATTACTAATCCTATCATCATGTTCTGCCTGCTAATATTTCACCCTGAACTGCAGAGGGCTATGCTAGTGTCTTTTAGAAGTTTGTAGAGGTTTTCAGGCCTGGTTTAATGGGCTAATTATGGATCAGCCCCTAATGGTTTTCCCATCTCTGCTTCTCCCATCAAGTGTTATAAAATACTTTCCTGGCTATTAACAACTGCATGTTTCTCTATAGCTGTTTACCTGAAACTAATACAGATGAGTCATGCCAGGTATCAAAATATGATATATCAGCCTGCAGCATGGTCGAAACACTGCACTCACGTTACATGCCTGATAGCATATTGTGACATGTCTTGCATTAAAAATTGTGCAGCCTGTCACAACTACACTCATACGAGATCTGCTTTGATCGAACTCTCTGCAGCACATGACAAGGTCAGGGGTGAAAGTGAGACTGGAGAATTGTCTTGTCACATGTCATCACCTGACTATGAAGGACGAGTGAGAGAACATGGGATGCTGTTACAGTGTTGGATCTGTAGTTGTATTCTTTAGAGCTGAATCACCTCTGCTTTATTGGTGAGGGGTGGCAGGGGGATCATGTGGTGTTGGTATGCAGCAGCACACCAGCCCCGTCCAGCTCTGGAGCTATGGCATGCCTCGCTGTGACATCACCCGCCTGCTGACTGCTTGGCTGCTGAAGAGGTTCGCCTATGTTTGGAACTGTTGTCATTACTGTAGCTGCCTCTGAAACCGAGTAAGGATACAAAAACTTGGATCCGGATTAGGGCAAACTGTGAGTTTCTAACAAGCTTGAACTATGTCTCCCCTGTGTACCGCATTCAAATTCCTCTACAGATGGGGGGTCTTATTATATAATCGCTCATGTGCCTTGTTAAGTCTCTCCAGTAACATTCAGTACAGTATCACCTCTCCTGCCTGAAGGGCAACCTGTTGTACAGAGCATTGTGAAAAGACCCATCCCCCCCAACTACCAAAGTTAAAAGTTAAAGTTCATGCATATCCTCCCCCTGAAACTATGCTGCTGTTCTTTCTTTCTAACCAAGCACTGTCCATAGGCTGCAGGTAAACCCATCTGATACTTATTTTTCCCCTTTTCATAGTACTTGAGTTAACCAAAGTTCTCTAATTGTATTGTTGATTTTGCACATTTGGGAACAGCCCTCACCAGGAGGCTAAAATCCAATCTAACCATAAAAAGGTCAGCAGTGCTTACTTACTTAAGTAGTTCCCATGACTTTTATCTATCAAACACTTTAGTATTTAGCAGAACCAGCAGTGACTTTTTAAACTGATCAGATATAGGTCATGAGATGCCTGTGTAAGAGTGAAACACTATACCTCTCTATAGAGACCTACCTCTCCTCTCTGAGTATCTCTGAGGGTCAGAGGGGGAGGCAGGGTGTGAGAGCTTGTGGATTCTTCCCATTTCATCTGCTGCATGTAACGCAGTCAGATGTAAACCACCTGTTTACAGTGTGAGCACACAAACTTGAATGGGGAGACATGCTGTACAGTGCAGAGAATTCAACCTCATAGTAACAACAAACAACGGTGTCAAACTTCAGTCCACCAAGGTAGCCAGTGCATAGTCTGACTGGGCTGTATCGTGTGTCACAATTCAAGCTCAGAACATTTCACGTCACTGCTTTTAAAAGCCGAAAGCGTAAATGTCAAGTGCACCCTTAACCTGCACAGAGCAGTTATGGATTGCAGATGCTAAACATTTGCAATAAGGGGTGCTTTTTCTGAGGGTACTTTTACTCGGAATGAGTATAGAGTAATGAATATTCTGATTTTGGCTTTCAATCATTACTCAGTCCCCAGTGACCTCTTCATGCAAACTGGTGCCTCTTTACAGTAAAGCAGCACTTTTTTCAGCTTGTGTGCCTTTTGCCTTTTTATTGATACAATTGTCCCTTTAGGTCCCGTGAGGGTAGGAGCTGTGCACCCTTTGACTATGAGACAGTGTTCAAAAACCCCCATGTGATGTACCAAATACTTTCACCTCCCCCACGAAGAGAGTGGGAAGTGTTTACTGACTCAGAGTTGACATAGGTGGGCTTTCATTTCTGTTTGCAGTTTGCATGCATGCTTTTTAATCAGCAGGGATAAATGAGAACCCCCGTACGTAGATACACATATGCACAGCGTTTGCAAACATGCTAAGCGCGCAAAGAGTCATTTGAGACTGTACCTTCTGTTCTGCTGTGCAAAGACAGCACAATGAGGGTCAATTAGAGAGAGTAAGAGACTTGGAGAGAGGTGAGCAGGGGTGAGCAGGGGTGAGCAGGGGTGGAGGGAGGAGAGGAGGTAAATAAATGGAACTGAAAAAATGGTGCAGGACATTCTGACCCAGAGTGAAGTGACTGGAACACTAGGCTAGAGTAACACCGTGTGTCTGCTTTGGCTCTTACAATGGTGCCCCATGCCAAGACTGTCAAAAGATCACGAGAGCACACACACACACACACACACACACACACACACACACACACACACTCACACACACACTCACACACATGCACTCACACTATTAATGATGTTTTCCAAAGTACGCAGGAAAGGAGATCAATAGCTATTAGAAAGTACTGTGAGGTTGTATTTCTCTCTCTTACCTCTAATGTGTGCCATGATTTGTTTCAGTAAAAGTGCACAGCCATTTCTTTTCATCTGGTCACTTGCTATTACAGTAACAACTAAATGTTACCAGCAGCACATTTCCTATCCCTCTGTACCAAAGGAGCTATATTTGTTTCATATCCCTAAGTGATGACATGAAAGACTGAAGACTATATTTAGCCATTTTATCAGCAAAACCCATCAACATTATGATCACAAACATGGCAACTATTAGCCAGTGTTGCATGGTTTCGGTAGGTGTTTGCAGAGAGATTAAACACATTGTAGAGATGAAAACAGTGCCATAGTTTTTTCATGTTGGATGAATTGGAGAAGATACTACTTGTCCCTCTGAGTCCACATGACTTTTTTTTTTTTTTATATAACTGTTTTACTGGGAGGGACTCTCAAAATAGCCAGCCAGTGGAACAAGCTGTCTCGATGAGACGTGCCTGTAACACATGTTCAAAACATTGATTAAGAATGTTACTTTGACCAAAAGCATGACAAATTGAATTTGGGGTCAGAGAACATTGTGATTTTTCTTGACATGAAGATGGGCAGTTCTTTTATACCATCTGCAACTGACTGTCTCTGTTTGGACAGTCTGTTATTTAGGATGTAGAACAGAGACCTATTTTAAGGGTGACCAGATGAAGCACAGCAGATTGCAGTGAACTTTATTTGGGTGTGCCTTAGAAACAGTACAGAATATGCATCCCTTTGTTGTCCATATTCAGCTCTATCACAATTATGATTTACAGATGCAGTCAGCATGAATATCCCAATATCTGCTGTATAACCTTGCACTGACTGTACATTGATTGTACTAAACCATAGCACTTATACCCATCGTCACTGCCTGTACTGTTTGATAAATTTAATATTAGATGATGCATACCACTGGACACACGTCTTACATATTTTTGCTATATGTTATATATTTCTCTTGATCTCTTTTCCTTATTTATTATTGCTTTGCTATTCTGTGACATATCGCTGCCGCTGTGAGTCTAAAGTTTCCCCACGGGGATAAATACAGAGCTATCTGTCTTAAGTGCTATCTGTCTATGACGACAAGATAACTGCTGAAAGGAATTGCTAAAAGGAAATGTAGGACTTTCAGATAGAGCATGGTTTCTGTTTCTGTTAGGACACAGTGATCAGTGTGGCAAAAATGTGCAGTGACAGTGGGAGATTTCAAAAATGCATACAATACCATTCACAATATTATAGTAAATATGCAGCATAATCCCTCAACAGGTTCTAAATACTGCAATCCCTGCTCTGTTTGCTTTGAGTCAGTGCTCCCACCAACGATGCCACGTGTTGCTCTCTCTCTATGTAGACATGCCGAGCCTGTTTTCATAAATCTGGGGATAAACTTCATGCACTTTTTCCAGCTCATCCCACATAAACTGTAATAATTTCCCATTACATTGTCAGAATCTGTTCACTGCAGTACAGATGACAGCAGCAACGCAGATAGCTGGGGGGCAGGCTCAGTGGTTTGTTGCTTTCACGTCATAGTTTGATACTCTCCACATGTTGGTGTAGATTGGCAGTGAGCTGGTTTCCTCCCACATTCGGAGGAAAAGGTTAATCAGTTATATTAGTGGGGAAATCGCATGAAACTACGAAAGAAGATTGCTTTCCAGTTGTAACATCCACTCATTAGTCCCTTGTCTTGGGTATGATGTATTCTCCACTCTGATAAAGTAGCAAAAACATACACATTATAAGGCCAAAATGCATACTGAGAATCACTAGTTAATTCAGTTTTGTTTTTTTGTGTATTTTTTTTTTTTTACTGTGATAGAGACTGTTGCTCAACAGTGCAATGCAGGACAGAAATAGAGGAGCTAATCGTGGGTGGAAAAAGAAGGTGAAAAATAGCAGAAACAGCCCTGGAGAGTGCTCAGACAACAAAAAGAAACTAACAACCTCTGAAAATACAGTTTCACCAGTTATTTATGACTCCTTTGAAATTAAAATCTCGTGACGTGACTGCATTCCCTGTTGGAACAAAGCTTTAGTATCAGTATATGATATTGAGTAGTGCTGTCAAAGGGGCCTCCACCTCATTCTTCTCCCTAATAAAAAGCCACACGCTGGACTGTCAATGAGAGGTGTAAGGTCAATCAGTAGCAGGATGAGGGGTCATCGGGTCAGAGGTAGGTCTGTGTTGTAATTGTGCCGTCCCCTGGGCTGTGTAAGAGGGACTAGACAGCTGTCCTGCCCCATAAAGATACATTAACCCTGCCCTGGCTAAGTGCAAACTGGACATATTCTGTGCAAATGGCTCTGGCTACAACAGGAGTGGTTTCATAGCCAGATAGATTATGAATACTGATCAGACAGCTGTAGCAATGGGGGAACATTTAGCTTACAGAAACATATAGATATGAAATTGTTCTGTTACATGAATACACCATTTTCAGTCTTGTGACCCCTTCACTCTCTTATGAGCCATCATAAACAAGAATCTTGTGCATTGTGTGTCTGGTAAGGGGTGGCGCTTTGTATCTGGTGCAGCTGTTATATCTCCCCAAGGGCAAAAAGAGGAGAAAGGCGACAGAGAAGAGGGTCCCTGCTCTGTGCTGTCTGTATCGTGCTGCTGGTGCTGCTGCTCTTCTCTTTCTCTGCCCACTACTCAAGTTTCACAGCCCACACAGCTGAATCACATAGTCACCCATGAAATAGACGTGTGCACACACGCACACACTTTTTCATACCCTCAGGAATGATTCATGGTTACCCCCCTCATTTCCCCGGGGAGCAGTGACTCAGAGTGAGAGGAGAAGAAGAAAAGGACAGGACATAATACAGTGAAGTGAAAAGTGAAGAGAACAGAGAGCAGAGTCGAGTGGTGTAATGATGAGCAGTCTGGCCTTCAGTGCTTTGAGGAGGCAGCAGGCGCTCTGTGCAACACAACTTTTGCTGAACATGAGCTTCATGATGCACAGTGCTGGTCTTAGTCACCACGGCAACTGTTCTATGGCGCTCAGTAGAGGGACATTTTCTGCAAGTGACATTCATCATTGTTTCAGCAAGTACATGTTTCACTCCCTTTGCACACCTCATAATGTTAGCTAGATGTTACTATTGTGAGGAACAGCTACCAGTGGAGGCAGTATGAGTAGGGATTCATATCGAAATACATATTGTCAAATGTGACTAAAATGTGCATCATGCTGATAGTTATTTTCTTACAAATGCATTTGCAACAGTTTCTGTGGAGGAGTTTAAATCAGCCTCCCCAAACTTGTAATTTAAGAAAATAGTTTTGCAAGAAACTAACTTCATGCATTTAGATGTTTTACACTCTTAAGAATCTATACAAATCAAATGCAGCAATTGAATGTTGAATGCATGTTCATGACAAGTGGCACACAGTGGTTAGATCAGTGACAGGAAGAAGCAGCTGCAGAGTTCAAATCACAATGTCTATAGTGTGCAAGTATGTGCTAATATGCAGGCAAGCAAAAAAAAAAAAAAGAAAAAAAAAAAATCTGCCCCACAAATATCATCATGTTTCTGTGCTGCTGCTGAAGGGATCAGTGAACGGTATCAGAGCTACTATATGAGGAAAATACCTCCAACTTCCCTGATTCAAACTCAAACTTAGTGAGTAGTATTTGCCTGGCTTAGCTGTGGCCAAACACCAAAGCACCTGGCCAGAAAAAGGGCTGACCTTTTGGTCTCTTCTGATCTAAAGAGGGAAAAGGGTCTTGATATTTCTGTCTATTCTTCTGTCTCTCATACATGCTACAGTAATTACTACAGGCCTGTCCATTTATGACAGAAGCTACTACAGTTTCTTGCCATGGGGTCCTAATTGGTGCAGTTATGAGCTGTCAGTGTGACCTTTTCAGACAGAGAAGCAGGGTGAGTCAGAGTGTGTATAGTGCAGCATCTTAAAACATGGCCAGACCACATGGTGTAGGGTTGAGAGAGAGAGGGAGAGAACCTCACAGCAGCTATGACTCATGGCTCTTTTTCTCTGGGATGCTTTCAACCCTAGGTGGGTGTGTGTATGTGGGATTGCCAGTGTGCGTGGTAGCATGTGGTGAGCCATTTGGTGTGAGGATCTGCACCACCTCATGTCACTTCTTTTCATGCATAAGCAATTTCGGTCTCAAATTAAATGCATGGACATGTCCAAAAGTTAAGCTTGATTTATCATGTTAAATAAATATTGATAAGTGGCCGTGGAAGTTTCCAGATTTCTATGACATGTAGGAGAGACATCACTTACAGAAAAGAAAACAGTCTGGGTTGTGGTGCATATGCTTTCTTGTTGCGAAGAGAATGGCGAGCAAAGTGGAGTTTCCTTCAGGGGAGGAATCCCCCCATGCAGCGACCTGGTTTCTGTCTTTCTCACACATCTCACACAAACACACACACACCCACACATACAGTGCTGCTTACAGTGCAGCCGTTTAGACTCACTGATGCATAGTTTATTTATTTAGCTTGCACCTATGCTAACATTTATATTGAACTGCATCTGCATTCTGTTCTCTTTCCCCTCTGCTGTGTCCTCTCCTGCAGTCTGATATTACCATTGCAGCTTTAAAAGAGTGTATGACTCTCTTTCAGATCCAGACACCTACATCAAAACCATGTTATCTTAATCTATCATGAAAGTTCAATGTTTTCACGCTGTACCAAGTAAATACCAAAACCAGTAAACCAGTATCGTTTACCTAGATCTCAATGACATATTGATGTCTACATAGTGGCAGCAGGCCAAAAAGACACAGGCCATTATTGGATTGACCCCTCTAATGGAGCATGAGGATCTCTGACCTGTCTACTCACACCAGTCACGGCTCTTATTGACTCAGATCACGAGTCAGCTCACACATAGCCACATGGACCCTAAAAAAGTGAAAACTGGCCCTGGATCAGCATTTGTGACCATGTTAGCCTTTTGCCCCTGCAGTCAGTTTGGCTGCCTGGGTGGAGGAAGTGAGAGTGATGTCTGATGATTATCTGACTGACAGGAAACCCTTTTGTCTCCGGGGTTATCTCGCTGCCTGCAGAGGAGATGACGTGAGCACCAGAGGACGGAAAGGCCATTTCGCTGGCACTGTGTGCAACTGTTGCTAGTTTCCTGTACATGCACCCACAACCAAATAAAGCCTATTCCAGTTACCTTTAGTCTTGCAGGTCAAACTAAAATTTCATCAACCCAAAACAGTATGCATGATGAGGCAGGATGCTGCGTCTGCGTGCCAGGCAGTCCTTCATCTCTCTTGTTTTCTGCCTGTCCATCCTCCCTCCAGTGTAAGTTCTGTGTTTTTTCCTCCCACTCTTTCGTCTCTCTCCAGTCCCTCTCGGTCCTCACTGTCCCGCTGGTCTTGTTGTTTTTTGCAGCACTTGGTTCCAGACATAGAATTTCACAGGAATTATGAGTAATGGGACCCCACAGTGTATACAGAAGCCACCACGGTGGTCTAGCACATGCTCCAGCTCACTGTGTCCCCTGTTTACCTTTTACATGTGAGCTGAGTTCAGTGAGCAAAGGATAGTGTACAAGTTGAGATAAATAGTCTGTATAAACTCTCTTTGTATCTCTGTATCTGTCTTCCAAAAGACAACATATTATTAGTATTAGCTGTACATAACTTATACATGATGCATCATCTGAGAAGATGCTACAAAACCAGATCCAGGATGCCGTACATATATATTCAGATAGTACAAACAGTCCAAAAAGGGAATACAGAAAATACCACAAACACAATATTCATCATTTTCCAGTAAATGTAAAGAGTTATTTCCATTCATTTCATCTTGCTTTCTTTTCCATGCTTTTTTTTTTTTAGATGTAGTTAGCCAACTTAAAAATATCTAAATTGAACAGTTTCATGATTTCATGAAAAATGTCTCATCACAGTATGTCCAATACAACAATGAGGAAAAGCTGACTCATTTTCTATTTCTCCCAGATCACAAAGCTTGCACAATCTGTTTTCCTTCTGGATATTTTTGAATCTGCCAGCCTCAGTAGCTAGAGGCAGAATGCTGCTTCTTTATTGTAAAACTAATTATCTCTGAGTTCAAGCATTCAGCCATGACTGCTAAAAGACTTCAAATGCACATTTAGTATCTTTTAAGATCAAACACATCTTGACATTTGAGGAATATGTTCAAAGTCAACTGAGCTATTTGCAAAAGATGGCCTGCTCTTTCTCTTGTAGTAAAAGGGGCTTCTCCTTGTTTACACATGTACTAATGTGACTCGTCAGGCACACGGGAGAACTTGTTTGTGTGGCGTGTCTGTGTGCAGGTGTTTCTGAGGAGGGTTTTATGTGGGCCTGTTTGTGATTTGCAAAGCCAGAGGGGCACCTTTTGTGTGCATGTGTGTGTTTGTGCGTGGGAGGAGGGAGAGTTTGTCTGGGTCTGCGTGTCTGGTGGTTTATCTACCATAATTTGGGATTGCAGCATTATGCTCTCCATGCTCTGCTTCTCACTGGCAGGTTGGGAGGTACCCTGAGTCTTTGGGGTCTGTCACTCCCAACCCGTGAGTGCAGGTGGCCCTGGTGTTGACCACAGACATCCAGCACCCACGCAGAATCGGTGGTAGACAACACAAACTCTTTTGAGCAGCAGGGTGGGCTCATGTTCAGAGCGATCATCCTTCAACTGGAGGACTGGGTTCAACCTCTCATACTCACATGCATCTGTCCTGCTGAAATGCACTTGGAAAAACATTAAATCCTTGCCAACACATGGAGCTTTTCTGCAGCTGACCCTCACCTCTGACCTTGATGAGATGTGCAAAGAGAGTTTTACCACAAAAGATCAATAAAGTAACATATTATATTAAATCCATATGTTGCCGTTTCACCCTCTCGTAATCTCTTTGTCACACACAGGCAGTAAGGACTCCGACTGAGCAGCCTCAGTGTCAGCTGCTCCTACAAGCTAATGAAATGGAGGTGTAAGACTGCAAGAAGGGATCTGCTGACTTTGAAGAGATGCTCTTTCTTTTTAACCATAATGCTGTGACAGGTGGAAAGGCTCTCTAATCCCATTAACTTTTTCATCTAATCATCCAAGACAGAAGGTGATAGTGGGATAGAAAGAAACAAGGAGCAGAAAAACTGGGGTCTTTGTTGGGAGGTGCACGCTGTGCCTCCTTTCAACTGGAGTCACATACCTAAATCTTTAATTAAATGATAGCAGCAATCGAAAAGCCATTTAATCTGTCTTTTGCACTCATCTTGTATCCTCAGAATGAATGCTTTGCAGCTGTGCTCCCTGCTTTGTGCTATATAAATAAAGATTATTATTCTTACCTGCTGTTGAGAGCATTAATTGTACAGCATTCAGAAGAGCAAGGTATTTTTTGTTTTAAGACATCCTCTTTTATTTCTGCACCATGTGTATAACATAATAATCCGGAGGCTTGTGGAGTGCTCACGCTTCAGCCGTAAACAAGCCTGGGTTATGTAAGGTCTCGCTCAGTGTATTAAAAAGGTTGCAGTAGGACATCATACTGAGTGCACAAGCCCTTAAAATAAAGCTTTAGCTGTGCTGTCAGATGAGGGCACCTCACCACTGCAGCTTAGATCTGCTTTCTTCAATCAGTCTGCCTTCAGAGCTGCAAATTTTCCCTGTCACCATTTCTCCATGTTGTTTGCGTGTGTTCCAACATGAAACGAGTTTGCCTTCGCATGTTTAATCTGCAGCTGAGCTCTGTATGTCTTCCATGTGGTCACATGTCTGCATGCATGTCTGTGCTTTTTTTCAACACTCAATTTAGAACAAAGAAGCCTAATTCTATGGTTTCCAGCAGGTCTCCCTTTACTCTAAAGAGGAAAAACTCCATGTTTATTGATGCACTGGCGGTAAAGTGTTAACATCTGTGTGTGCCCATGCTGCCCTGTGTCTGTGCTGTGTTTCTGCCTTGTCTGGTTTGATTTTAGGGACTGGGTGATGTTCAGGTGTCTGGCACTTGGAGACCCACTGCTGTAACTGACATTTCATTCTTCGCACACACCCGCAAACAGACTGTTCACAAGTATACACACATGCAGGGACACAGATACACACACCCTCAGACAGATGGTTCACACACACCCACTACTGAATTTCCATTCACATGCACACTGCCCAGACACTGCTGAACAGACAGAGTGAAGTTATATTCAGTCAGTCAGTGCAGACTCAGAAGGTTTCATTGTGACAGGCAGGGGTGGATAGTGTCACAAATTGAAGGGTTTTAATCCAAAATTATAATGTTTACATGTCAGTCAATGCTTCAAAAATGAGTATGTTTCTTATTCCCACCAACTTCAAGTCTCTTTGCTCTTTAGCCGTCTTTCTGTCTGAATCAAACTGATCTCCACCCTGCAAAGGCTCCTAGCCTGTGAGTCAAAGACAGACAACCACTCATAGGAGTATCTGTAAATGACACGGCCATCACATCTGTACATTGTTGAAGCACAAAACCAAGCCTCTAAATGGGGAAGAGAGGCAGACAGACACTCATACAGTTAAATAGGTGTTAACTGTCGCATCCAAAGCCTGTTATTTGGCAAACTGCAACTGCTCAAGCCGACAATTACAGCTCTGAGTTACAGCACCTGCAGTCATAACTTGCACTTTCTATTAGCATCTGCAAATTACATGATATTGTGACAGTTTAACAAGGTTAGCAGATTGGACTGAATATGAAAATGATATGATATGACATTAGCTGACCGTTGTTTGACACTCCAGCTCATCCATGTCTTGCAGAATGACTTCTGCTGCGTAACCACAATCACAAGAGATTATTCCAAGGCCAGCAAGGAGTCGATTAAGCTCTGACAGGTTTAGACGGTGCTTGATTTAGAAACACAGATAGCCAGAGATGGAAACCACGAGATGTGGTTTGCTGGAAATAGAAGGAATAGTCAGTTTAAAAAGGAACGGAGGCTCCAAAAATAAACCCTTCCAGACCTGGTCAGTATTAAGTTGCCCGAAAAAGTACACAGGGAACAACAGAGAGACATCTTAGGGGATATTTACTGAGCTGTCATCCACTTAAAGTAGCACATATTCCGTCTCTGGCTGCCCTACATTCGTTCTCTCCTGGCTGTCCTCAGACAGATAATCCTCAGTATTCAGGTGAGAGTTTGCTCGCTTAGGATCTGGTTCTCTCTGGTCAGTTCTGAGCAAATTCTAATCCTAACCTGTTGCTGCAAAAGGAACAGAAGAAAACGGTTGCTGCTAATATTGGTGTCACTGTGTACATGTACCTGAGTGGTTGCAGGTACCTGAGTGTTGGTGCATGTGTTTGCGTGGGTGAGTGAGGGCGCTGAGAGGCTTTAAATCACAGTAATCAGGCATTTCAGTTACATACCATCAGGAAGAAGCATCTCTAAAACACATTTCTTCACTCAAGATGATTTTAATACATTTATGTGCCGTTGTGTGCACTCTGTGTGCAAGTGCAAATCATACACTTGCAGTACATGCTTAAGTGTGTGCACTGTCCATTCACATTGGCTCAGCCTTGTTGAGTCAGCACTCAGACTTTATGGCCTCTGCACTTCAATTTTAGCTTTGATTTCCTCAATCTGTGTATGAAAATAAGAGATTGTGAGTACATTCCCCAAGGGAGCCTGTATTTTTAGGCGCCTTCCAAGTGAACTGTGCTGCAGTTCATTGGTACTGAGGACATAATCCCAGCGCTAACAGGAAACAACCCCATGCTGCATGGATTTACAGGTTTAAAAGACATGTGTCAGACATCAGTTGCTTGTGGTTAAAAGGCCTGAATAATTTCATGGCAAATTGAGTTCAGCATGATGCTCATTTCCGGTTTTGTTTTATGTTTTCTACTACCACCAAAAATGAAGGCAAGGACTGCAGTCTGTCGTGTTCATTTGAAGGGACTGGAATTAGATTTGTTTTGACCTCATTACCTCTAACCTTGGGGGGATGACAGGTTATCAACACTACGCCCTGTAAACAACCTATTTATATGTCGATTGTGCTTCTGTTTTCAAGTGAGCTTAGTGTGGAACAAAATGAAGCCAAATAAAAACACTAGACATTTTTTCCCTTTGGTTAAGACCAAAGCGAAGATTGTTTCCATCTCCCTGTTTCTCTTTCTGCTTTCTGTCAGCCTCCATCATCTGTTCTCTCTCTCTCGCTCTCACATATATGTGTATTGTTCACCTCCAGTCAGGCGTATGAGACAGCTGTTTAGAGTGTCTCTGTTGTATCCTGCTGTTAATCCACTTCCCTCTGAAACACTTCCTTTTCCCTTCCCAGATATACTCACTGACATGCACACGCAAACCTGCTAACGCACAAAATATGCGCAACAGTCGGACACACATACACCCACACACACCCTGCAGACCTGAGCCACTCATTCTAACCTCCTACACATGGATGAATGTGTTTGTGTGTAGGTTTATGTGCGTATGCGTTGGTGCTTTCATGATTGTTGCATCTAAAGTATGTGATATTTTCTCTCTCTCCTCCATCTTACACCCTACATTTTCATCCGATACTGTATGACTAATAGCATTACATGTTTCAAGTATCAGTATAAAATCTGCTCTCCCCGTGGTTTCGATCCACATGTTTGTGCAAAAAACTACTATGTGCTACAAAATGACTCACATGCCTCTCGCTCTCATCTTTCATACTCCGGATGTGTACAAATGCAAGGCATTGCACTATATTCTTATTCAAATCCGTCCACCTCCTCTGTCACTCCCTTCTATTTTGGGTGACACACATGCACACCTTTGTATCCACAGATGTAGGTCAAATCAAATGCTTGTATCAAAGCTAGACCCGGTTGAACATGGAAGCAGGTCAGACAAACAGTTATGCATTGGCCCAGATATCTTAACCTACATCTCCCCTTTTGCGTTAATGGTGGGAAAATGGAGAAAGCCACCCGGTGAAGCCTAGGATGTCACAACGCTTTAGTCTTACTCTTTAGAGACCCAGACGTGTCACAGTCAAAACAAAAACATGTAAGCATATTGGATGTCAGCTCAATAGGGCAACTGTATTTTTCCACTCTTGCTTGACTGGTCATCAGTTCTGCAGCAGGATTTTGCAAATTAAAATCTGGCATGATCTTGCAGAGTACCTTCTCTCCTTGATATATTGCCAGTAAAGCAACATCACAGTAAAGTGCAGTTCAGCTTTAAAACTTATCCCATGACCCCATCCTCACCTGAAAAACAGCCGTATAGATTGTCTGTACCAGTTGGTTATTACAACCCATATTTACTTTTATTATTAGCCGCCAGCAGCTAAATGACTGTCAAATGATGGGAGCAAAGGAAGACAGCAGGTGACACAGTGTAAAAAGCAAGAAAGTCTGCAGATGGAGGAAGGTGGGGTGGGTGGATGGGCCAAACAAACAGAGGAGGCCACTGTTTGTATGAAACCGATTTTACTTAAGTTACATAACATACATCACAGTAACTGAAGTTTTTAACCCAAACCATGATCTTATCCTAAACCTAACAAAGTAATTTTGTTACCTAAAGCTACACAACGTTTCTCATGTGATGATGAAGGTCTGCTAGGCCCTTCGCTGGTACTCTCCATTGGTCTTATATATTGTTCTGGGGGTCAAATGACAATCGACTTATTACATATGAGGACATGTTGCTAGAGCAGTAACTGTGTTCCTCCTGCATGAATTGCATTTTAAAGCAAGTGATAAAAGCACTAACTGGTGGTGAAAATTTGGAAGGAACGTCCATTGTTATTTTACATGCACAAATGTCCCTTCTCTTGCAGTTACTCCTTCAGACTTTACTGTACGTAATAAAATGTTCTTGGTCAATTAGCGTGCTTAAAAGAGGGTTTAAGACAGCAGCTCAGTAGCAGGGTAATCAAGAACAGAGAGAACAGCTCCTGTTTCAAGCCAGCTCTGATTCCACCATTTACAAAGCACTGGCAAAGTAGAATACTAAGATTTCTATGCCTGCCCTATAATACAGAGACACTGTAATTAGAGAGAAGAGGGGCTTTTAGATGCTGAATTGTCTTTTGAGGTAGTTCAAAGGCAAGCCACGACAGCTGCACTGAGCAATGGAGGCACCAAGATACGAGCCTTAATGTGCAGTTGTTGTTTGTTTATGTGATAGATTGTATTTGTCTGAGTTGATTTTAGCAGTTGTGCATAACGGGCCAAGCCATTTTTGGGAAAATATGTCTTAACAGAAAAATAAAAGACTGCAAGTTGTATTTTTATTGCATTGGGTTTTTTACTGTATGATGAATTGATGTGCTGAACACTTAAGTTATTTATACAAATGAACAACATATGCAATTCAGAATAAAAATAGGCATTCATTTATGAACCCTGACAGTAACACCCTAAATCTGAAGATTTACCAGTAATGTGACTCACCTTGATAAAAAAAAAAAAAAAAAAGTTTCCTTTTTACACACTGATATTGTTCTTAGTTACAGCAAGTGCAAGTTCAACCTTTCACAAATCTCTGAGTAAGAGTCTTGCATGAGTCTGTTCATGCATTCCTTTAGGTCTCCAAACTCTTTCCACTGAATATATAGTACAAACCCATTGCTGCAAATAAAACATGCAAAACAATTCAGATGATGAAGTGCATGCTTATTATTCATGTTCTAAGCACTAGTCATAATTGCAGGTATGCTCTGAAGTGTCTGATACATTATTAAAAGCATCCATGTGCAGTATATGGATAATACATAATGCAAATTCCTGAAGGAAGCCACAAGACTGAAGTGCAAAAGCTGTAATCAGTTTAAATTTTCCACAGACGTTGTGCAAACATTGATGTTTCGGAGCTCACCACATGAAAAGGATGTGAGAATTATATCTTTGATTAAACTTCATCGCTAACAAGGTCATGCACATACACGTGAATGTCTTTCCTGACCATCATGTTTATTGCCTGTACACGTGCAGAAGCAACATGTGTGCAACAGCTACTCTAAGCATACCTCTAATCTGCACGCTCTGGCCGGGTTTCTCCTCTCTTACCGCCCTACAAAAAAACTCCAGTGACATGTGTCATTGTGAAAGTTCTGCTCCTCAGAGGGGAAAATCATGTTGCTACATGAGCAGTTCTGAAAATGCTCTTCTCTCAAAACAGTAGTGTTTTCAAATCCAGGCTGATCAGCTGTTTCCTTATATAGATTTGCCTGCACTGATTCTGAGCTTCAGTGTGCTGGATAACCACAGAGGGCTAAGAGTGAATAGCAATTACAGACAAACAGTGTGGTAACATGACATTTATGTGGAGCAGTGGGGCTTAGCGTTTTAGAGAGTGAGGGTTACGCGAGGTCCTTCTGCCTCACTGTATTAGTCGTTGCACAAAATGAGACATATAGTGATATGACTTGTCATCATCGCTATTTGCCTGTGAGTAATATTCTTACATAAAGTCTGAGAGAGTTATTACTGTCTTTCATGTGCGATTGTATTTGTAGGTTTTGCTTGGAAGTAGTTGGTTTGGATTTCTGAACAGACAGTGAAAGTGTGGGTGGGGAAAGTGAACTGATGAACAGCGGTGGAAAGGAACTAAATACATTTACCCAAGTACTGTACTTTACTTGAGTATTTCCACTTACTCTGCACTACAGTTCAAAGGGCAGTGTTGTGCTTGTTGCCACACTACATTTATCAGACAGTTATAGTTACTTTTCAGGTGAAGATTTTGCATAAAAAACATACACAGCTATAAAATACAATGCATTGTTTAAGATTAAACTACTGATTCATATTCTCGCCTTTCAGTTCCTCAAAAGAGACGTTTCCCTGTAGGCTTTAAATCTATTTTTAATCATTCCTGGAGGCCCGAAGTGGTAAAACTCTGCAATGTTTCACTTCATTTTTCTTCTCTCCTTTCAGCACTAAATCAAATGTTATGAAGCTTTAATGTTAAATGAGGAAAGCGTCTTTTCCCTAAAACTCCTCACAGATGTGCAATACGATATTTCTCCACAGCATTTAATATAATGAGCTTACTTTCCACAATCTATCAACAACATTTCCAGAATCTCACCAGCATCAATGCATTTGATTAAGTGTAAAACATATGTGAAGTACATGAAGTGCATAATCCTTATCATCATGTTATCATTTCATCGTCTGTTCCTGGTTCATATAGGTTGCAGATGTTGCCACTGAAGTTTATTTTCATTGTAAGCATGAATGTCTGTTCTCACTCGCTTTACAGCAATAAAAACCTCAAGTGCTGCAGAGCTTTTGTACAGTACTGAAAGCATGCTTGAGTCTGAGCATGCAGCATAAATGCACGATAGGGGACAATTAATTGTTGATTTCATGATATGACGAAGGTGCTTTGGGTCTATTAATAAAACACCTTTTGTTTTCTCGTTCCCTGCCTAAAAAATGGAATAACAAAAGGCCTTAATTGGTATAGGTTAAAAACACCTGGATTCCCTGATGCCAAAAATAGCATCTATAAGCTGCCGGCAGGCCTGTTTGCTTACTCACAGCCACTTTACCTCATTCATGACATCACAAGCCTTTTGCTAAAAACACAATAAGGACTTTGTGATTTACTGAATCTATTTGTGTCACTGCGGCTAAAAAAAAGAGCTGTTGCTCTAAAAATAGTGAGCCTCAACCGTAAACAATAGGGGTAAGACTGCTGTTATTACAGAGCTCAGTCTCCCTCGGCATTGGTGAGATTACAGGAGTTAGGAGCACGGGGAGACTGAGGGGCATTATTGTTGCTGACGTGGTGCTCGCTGTCATAATGACTGTGCAGAAAGAAAAGACTCGGAAACAGTCCACACCTGACCTTTCCTGAGCAGGAAATCCAGCTACAACCGAGTTTTAAATTTACTTTTGGAAGGGATTCAACTTGCTGGGGGAAATCTTTCTAAATATAGTCAAACAGGCAACAATACACACAGACAGCTCCTGCTATCCCACTCTTGTGCGTTTATAACCTGATCTGGGTAAAAATCTACTTCCAAGGGCCTTGCTATTTATAGACTCGGGGGATTTTAAATGGTGAGAACTCTAATTGTGTTGAAGTGTGTTATTAAAGGACCTGTGTGTGCGACCTGCTTTTATTAGAGTGTATCTGGTAGCAGTGAATTACCGCTCTCTGATGCCTTTCCCAAGTCTGCCTCACAACCAAACTCTCCTTCCTATTGGTCTCTCTTTTAACTGATACCCTGATACCATCTCTCTCTCTCTCCTCTCAGCAGTGATATGCACACTCAGCTCCCAAACCTCACCTCTTTGTTTCCAGCTTAGGGCTATACTGCTTGTGATCTCTCTGACCAAATATGATCTTTTGAAGAGGCCCTAAATTAATACTTTTTAACAACCGCTCTTGCATAATCCTGTTCAATCCTGTATGTTTTTTTGCTCCCTCCTCCCCAGTTACAATCCTTGATTAATGAGTTCAAAGGAGGCAGCATATGGGCACTCAGATCAGGGTGTATTGTACACACATGCACACACACAAACTGACAAACACACAAGCCAGGATTAAAATACTAAAGGTGGGACTGCCATTGTGGTAGCATTATTGCTCATTAAACCATATTTCTGCAGGGATTTCAGTGCGCGTGTGTGTCCGGGGGGATTTCAGGGGTGACGCCCACTGAGTGATTACTGGCCAGATGTTCACATTGTCTTTCTGACCACTGACAAAACAACCGTATGTCCTCTTTATACAGAGTGTGTCTGTGTGTGCATGGGTGGGTAAGGTAGACAGAGGACAGACCTGTCATGCTCATATGTTTTAAGCTGAGCATCTTGCTGAAAAGGAGGGGAAAACAGGGAAGATGTCCTCAAATAAAAGATAGGCTGGACTCTTTGACATCTAAGGAAAACTGTAAAGACAAGGTAAAGATCTAAGGAACAGTTCTCTTTAAAGTTTTCAGACAGGTAGGCGATGGAGGAGTCGGAAGGGTGTGGAGAGCTCTGGGAGACGAAAGGGGAAATGAGGGGTGGCCTCTTCTCTGGTGGAGACTAATTTTAAGCAACTTTAAGAAGTCCCTGTAACAGTCCGGCTGCCACAAGGCATCAATGGCCGCTCATTCTACCCCTCTAAGTGATGCTTTGAATTTACTGACCTGTAGTTTTGCTGAGTCAGACAGTGAAACATGTTCATGTAATGATGCCAGTAACAAAAACACACTATCAAGCAGTGCTGGAACCTAACTTAACTTAACTTAACTTAACTTAACTTAACTTAACTTAACTTAACTTAACTTAACTTAACTTAACTTAACTTAACTAAGTACATTTACTTTAGTACAAATATGAGGTATCTGTACTTAACTCGAGTATTTCATGACTCTTATTTTAGAGGGCAATATTGTACTTTTGTTATTTTACTGCTTTAGTGACTAGTGACTTTACAAACAATTAAAGATTTGCTGAAATGTGAAAAATGTAACCATTCAACATCAAAACAAAATTGAGCTTAAACTGTTAGTTTTAGTGACTGTTTTGATAGCTGGCAGTCGTTTAAGTTGTTTTTTGTGCAAAACTGATGAAACGTCATGGTTTCAGCATCTGAAATGTGGCAATTTGCTGCTTTTCCTCCCCTTAAATTGCAGTAAACTGAATCATTTTGCAGTTTGGACTGCTGGTCAGACAAAACAAGATATGTGAAGGTGTCACTTTGTGCTCTATTTAATTGTGACTATAATATCAAGTGAATGGATTGACTGGAAGATAAATTCATAATGAAAACAATCATTAGCTGCAGCTCAGTAAACTACATGAGGAAAGTGCTGCTTTAACATTACTGCACCGAAAATAATAATAATATGCTACTGGCTAATGTACGACTCACTGCAAACTTCGTCTAAGAAAATGTAAACATAAGCTACCTTTGCATATGTAGGTCATATAGAGGCATCAGTATTAAAGTTAAAAACTATGTGTAGTATGTTTAAGTTAACTTAGAAACACAGGACTTTCACTTCTAATGAAGTAACTTTACTTCAGTGCTGAATCTGAACACTTAGCTAATAAGCTGTTCTGTCTGACACAAAGAGGCTTTTCAGACACACAGCGTACAGCACGTTAACAGCAGGTTCTGTGTATTTGAAATGACCAGATCTCATGTTTCAGTGGTTGCCCTCCTCATTATAACACTTCATGACTGATTTTTAAACAGCAAAAGATTGCAGCAGTGCAAGTTCACCGGGTGCAGTGCCATCAGCGCTAAGCCGTATAAACCACATCAAACACTCCTCCTCGCTTCTCTCTTTTCATCTCTCACCATCTCATGCATTTCTTCGTGCTCCTTTTTTCTTCTCTTTTTGCCCTCACTATACCTGCACCGCATTGGCCTCTTTTCATCCTTTTCTTTCCTTCTCTCCTTTACAGTTCTCCTGCTCGTGCCTCCCATATGCCACAGTCATGTAGCCTAGGGGTGTGAACCTGGGTGCTCTCCAAACACAGGGTGGAAGGAAAGAAAGGAAGAAAGGAAAAAAGAGTCAGGCTAGGCCGGGTGAGTTGTTTGAAGAACAAAGGTTATCATTAGCTGCTTTGTAAGATGCAGAGAAACTCAGCAGCTGTGTGGCAATGACTGTTCACAACAAAGCTGAATCAGAGTAAATCTCATCCAGGCATAATCAGTGAAACAGATATGTAGCTACACAGGTCAGATCCTGCTCTCTATATCGGCTATGAATCAACATATGCTAACGTAAATGTTATATAGAGCAGTCGCTACTCAATATATAAAGTCAAAGGGTTGTGTACATAGCGAGAATCATCTGAGTCTATCCTCTAATCAAGTGTTCATGGGGTCAAAGGATTACATCTTCCTCGAAGTAATACGTGTATCATACATAGGCAGTAAAACGAGGTCAGTGTGTCAGGCAGCATACCAGCCGTGTAGTGTCTCCTTTGTGTGCCAGAGCCACCTAGCTTATTGTGGCCTCACTCTAAAAGGCCCCCTTTTTTTAGGCCATCAGCTAGTGGCATCTCACGTCTCATTAACTCCTAGCCAACAGGTGAGAGCACAGCTGCAAAAATCTGCATACATCTGTCACAGCAGAGTGGCCAGTCAGAGGCAGAGAGAGGGGAAAGCACAGAGGGGGGGGAGTCATAAGTGACACAGCTGTCCTCATGAGCATGAACTGTTGATACGTACGGTGGATAGATAAGTGTTGGACAAATTGTGTCATATGTGAAAAGCAGCACACATGCAGTAGTATCCCTGGTGTCCATGTTCATGTCCACAACTAAGCTCAAGGTGTAGGTTTAGGTTCAATTAAGAATCGTTTATGTACATGCACTTTTCTATTATAGAGGCCCTATTTGATGCTGTCATTATCACACGTAGCACACATTTGGTATGCAGCATTTTTTCAACAATAATTTCTATATTAGCTTAATTAATTATCTTCTCTGTGTTTATTATCTGTCATCGTCAATTGATCAGCATTCCAATTGTTGTGAGAAAGAAGATAGTGAAGTCACCTCCACTTAATGCTGATGCAACTCACTGTCACGTATTGGTGAGCACACACAGTTGCACACACAAACATGAATGCACATATGAAAATTCCACTGTGGTTACTGCTCTCCTCATGCTCAACCAACACTGTTTCTGGGGTCCCCCGTGTTTAGGCTGATAAGTGATGTCTAATCGTGCCACTTCCTCCTTCACCTTGATTGATGGTTCACTATCAGGCACTGACCAACCACAGCTGAGCATGCAGGTCATGGGTCAAAACAAGAGAGATAACCACCTGCTGGAGCTGTTTGGTGCCCCCACATATATCACATGCTGTGTATGGTGCGGGTGTGGCCGGGTTAACGTGTTGATGTGTGTGTGTTAGTCGTCAGGAAATTCTGTGAAGGTTGTCTTTGTTGTAGTGGTGGAAAACAAGCTAACAGATGTTTCAGTTTAGCGTGATGACCAGTAACTGCTTTTAAACATCATGAGAACAAAGGCGAGCATTGAAACATTATATGAGCCTCACAAAGTTGTGTTACAAAAGAGTCAACAAGTGCTTTAGCCCACTGTGGATAATCAAGATGGGGCGAATGGCACAGAAAATCAGCCACTCCTTTGACAAGTTTACAGAGAAATTAGTAGCCATTGTGTTAACCAGGTATGATTTTCAACACGTCTTTACTAAAGCCTGTTGGATGCTTTCATTAGGGATGCCAGACACACTACATCTGCGTTAATCACCACCTTTACCTTCGTCAACTCCACCCATTCAGTCAGTATTACAGCCGAAGTGACACCTTTCTAAGAGTGATCATGGATCACCCGCCCAGATAAACACAGGAAGTGGGTGTAACCGAGAAGATAGAAGGCTACAGAATAGGAGGCCTTTTTCAAAGGAACTCCTGGAGTGAGCTGACAAAGGAGGACAGCTTCCACCTTGTTAATACAAATGACCAAAAGCAAACCACCCTGCTTAAATTTGAACAAACAGCCTAACTGTTAATCTGCTTCACATAATTAAATTGTCAAGTCTGGTGCTCCTGCTTAGCAAAGGATGAAATACATGCAGGACTTTTGTAGTCTACCTATTGTGTCTTTCTGGAGCAATAATTAAATAGCACCAAAGTCTTTTAAAGTGCTGCACACCTGTGTTCTGTGCAGACACATTATGTACAAATCACTGACTATATAATAGTGTGAGGAGGGATGGTAATTTCACAGTGATTTGAAGGTGGTGACAGGCTCTCATTAGATGTTCAAAATATCTTATGAAATCTTGTCTGTGATAAAGTCGGAGGGAGAAATCCATTTTAGAGTGAAATCTTACAGAGTAAAGGCAACTTACCTCTTTACCGCTTTAATAGCAAGAGTTCAGCCATATTAAATACACACATTTTATTATCTGTTTTTCCTAATCTTCCATTATTTTAAAGTTTGAATCACCCGTGTGACCAGGTGACACAACGACCATGCATGTGATCTCATTAAGAGCATTAACGATACTGAAGGTGAGGATGAGTCAACTGCCCACTTTGTGAAATACAAGAATCTGCTCTGACATTGGACACTCATTAACATTCTTTCTGTGGGAATATTTTCTCTATAAAGATAACAGTTCATTGCATAGATTATAAAAAGGCAACCTGAGAGACTTGAATGCTCTTATGAAATTCTTATAGTAATGGTATGTTGTTCTGTTTTCATTCATAAGAGACAGAAAAACTTCTAAATGCCAGACAAAAATGCAGCGTGTGTGTAATTCATCTAAATTAAGCAACCTCGAGTGACCTTTTCTCACTCTCTGCTATTAAACTCACATGTCCATGAGACCGTATTCACTCACGTTAATCCTCCGGGGTGTGTGTTAACAAAGATAATGAGCTACTTATCAGATGGTTAGTTCTGGGATTAATTGCCTGGTCAGTGTTATTCAAACACGACACCCTGAAGACACCCTGAGGGCTGGCTGCACAGCAAACTCATCTGTAATGCAGAGCAAGCTGTTATGAAGCTCATTACTGTGAGTGGGAGCACAGAGATGAAGTGCGCACACACACACACACACACACACACACAATCTGACATACACACTGAGTCTGTAATACACAGAAATGTTTCAGACTTCATAGTTAAGGAGATTTACTGTAGAAAGGATTTTGCTGCTGTGACCAAAAAGCATCCAAATGAGAGAAGTGTAACTGGAATTACTGTAAACTGTGACCCTGTGCGAGTGGTAAGTGCTGAAATTGCAGTCCAAGCCTCTCCTCTCCTGCATTATTAATAACTCTACACACACACACACACACACACACACAACGGACATGACTCACAACACTTTCAGTCCTGCTGCTTTATGCAGTCTGTTAAACAGCTGTCACTGTAGTTAGCAGGCAAATGTCTGTTTTAAGAAAATCTGTCTAAATCTGAAGATCTGATCCTCCAGTATTCACCATGCTCTGTTCAGTGTACAAGTTGCTTCTCTCACTCTCCCCCAACAAGCTCTTTGATTATGGAGGAGTCTCCACAGGAATGTTATGCTAAACTCCACACTGCAGACGTCAGGCTTTTGGGCCTCGGATGCATACCACTGATTCCATTCATTTTACACTGCACACATGCCCAGAGAGAGAGAGGGATAGAGAGAGCGAGCACTGAGGGAATCCCCATGGGGCCTTCTCTTTTGGTGCACACTAAATGCTTACAGCAACAGCTGCAGACACAAGTGTGTGATGTTGGGAAAACCTGCTGCTGAACATCAAACCACCCAAAAAGCCCATTAGATCTGCATTTCACCAAGGTGGCGTGAACTCCCTCTGTACTTCAATAGAATGTGTGTGTTGGCTTTTTGTCCTCTGCGTGTTTGAAGACGTAAATTCAAAAGTTTTTTGAAGGCCATGATCAGACCTGCATCAGATGCTGGAGTTGAATAGAACAGACATTTGGACTGTAGTCATGACAGTGCAGACTGTGGCGAAAAGTAACTGAGAACAATTACTCAGGGACAGCGCTCAAGTATTGTACTATTAACTACATTTATTTGACAGCAAAGTGTAAATGTTCACATACAAAACATGTGATTGTCTTATGAAACATTTGTTAGAAATAACAGTAGTTTTTCTGTAGTAATACTGTACTTTTTACAATTAGCACTACCTCAACTAACTACAACAGTAAAATGCAGCTGACATGTTAATACATCAGTAATAATAATCCAATACTATAGTGTGTCATTAGTAAAGAGTAAATTGTTTTACACTTGACACACATTCTTCTTAAACGTCTGTACTTTTATCAAAAATGCACGACTTTTACTTACAATGGAGTATTTTCATAAAGCGTTATTGCCACTTTTACTGACGTAGAGAATCTTAATACTTCGTCCACCAGTGAGAACAGATTATACAGTGTCTTTGAATTTGTATTTGCTCTTGAAATTTCTGCAATTTTTGTGTTGCACTTCACACAACAAGTAAAGACAAAACAGGGACCCCCTCGGGCTCACGGGCGTGCAGGTCTGTGGCGGGTAGGCATCGTTAATTTTAAGCTCCTGCGTGCGTTAATCTCCATACATTCATTATCTCCTCCCCTTTGGCTCAGGGAAAGATTACAACTTAAAAAACAATGGGGTAGTTCAGCTACTATTACAACCCAACCTTATTTCCAGATTTAGGAAGAAGAAAAAAAATCAGGGTGGTAAAACAACATCTCTGCGATGCAGAGACACTGGTTCCACTATAATGTGATTCCTTGCCTAGTGTTGTAGTCAGTGTGAGTGGGGACAAAAACTGTCTGCAAACACAGAAAGCAACAAAGCAATCCTATTGTTCTGCCTTTAGATGTTTACTGTGACATGATCTCTTGCTTCCATATGGTTATCTATAAATGGTGACTCCCCCTCAAACAGAAGGGATTGTAATCCCTCAATGTCAGATTAGTAAACACTTAAATTCCTTCTGCTATATATTACTACCATATTCCTGGTTAAAGGATGCTGAGATTGCGATGGAGTGCATGAGCAAGAAAAATGACAGAAAATTGGAAGAAAAGAGACAGAGGAGAGGGGAAAATAGCAGTTGTGGCAGAGTAATGGAATAAATTTGGGAGATAAAGGATAATTGCAGAGAAAAGGAGGAAGCCAGACTGAACAAAAGGGGAAGATTCAACATGTTTTAGGAGACTTTTATAGAAACTTGATTGATGCGTAATGGAGATACAGAAGACGCTGAATTACTGCGCTTGGATTGGTGTCTTGTCTTTTGCTGGGACAAGTTTGAATTGGGTGAAAAGAGAGAAGAAGGAAGGCAAAGGAGACAGAAAGGTCATGTGATGTTCAAAAGAGTCCCTCCAACACAAAGTCCAAAAGAAGCTCTCATCATCTGCATGCAGCATCAAACATTTTGATCTCCTCACCCATATTTATGCATGCTAAAACTGAGCCCTCCAAACACACTTTTGCCTATTCCAAACTCTCTCTCATACACACACACACACGCACACACACGCAAATCCTCAGGGGGCCGTTCAGCCGCTGGCTCTCGCTGTGAAAAACATCCCAGGGGGATTTCAGAGCACTGATCCTCTGAGATTGAGTATGTGTCAATATGTAAACATGTGTATCTGGATGCATTGCTCTGTTTTTGTTTTCAGGGATGTACTGTATTCTCACATGTGGCCTTTGATGTGGCGGCTGTGTTGTTGACATCCACATGGTTACACTGTGCCCTTTTGGGGGCTGAATTTATTAAAGGATTGTTTGACTATGTGGAGCAGAGCAGGAGGATTATGACAAAGTCCAGTGTGTTTAAAAAAAAAACTACAATAATAGCCATGTGTGATGTTTACACAGTGTTTTCTGTAATGTGTGCCAGCTGAACTTGGCACCAGACTCTCAAAATATTCCTTAGCTATTGTTATTGTATTAAGTGTAAGCATTAATTATTTCAATATTATCAGGACAATGCTCAGAAAACATAATCTCGCTGGCAATGAATCACCAAAATAATAAAAGCATTAAACTCTTCATCTAATTAATTGTGAATGATTAACTGCTTAAAGTTTGTTTTTAATGAAAGCAAAATGTGCTCTCTCGCCCAACACGTCCTCATACTTAAACAACTGAATCGTTTGAGTGCAAGTGACTCCCAAAGCAACATATATGATCATCAGAGGATACCAGCGATAGACGCACTGCACCTTCTAAGATTAATAACACTCAATACTGTCAGCAGCCGGCTATCTTAGCTTAGCATCAAGACTGGAAACAGAAGGAAACAACTAGCCTCACTCAGTCCAAAAGGTAAAAAAAAAAAAACTGTCCACCTTTGAAGTTTATTGAAGAAGACATTAGATTTTGTTGATCCATACAAAAAGACGATTAACAGCAGAACAGCGTAAACTTTGTCCAGATTCAGCTTCCCAGTTGTGGCCCTTTCTACATCAGAAAACAAATACTATTTATTTTTGCACTGCTTAACTCATTGTTCAGTCTTTTTTGTCCTCATTAATCAAGTATATTGTGTGCAGTGTTTAAACCGGACTCAAATTCCTTGTATGTGCATGCATACTTGGCCAATGAAGCTGATTCGGTTTCTGAAAAAGCAAAGCATTAAAAAAATAGTTGTGGTTTTCCACTGTTTTATTTTTTTTTTTTTACTTTTGGCTATAGGACTTCCTGGAGTTTCCGCTGGTTGTCTCTCAAGGGCATAACTTACTCTTGGCAAGAAAGCGAATAATCCTATTTCCCAAAATGAGGAGCTGTTTCTTTAATGTGCAGACAAATAAAGCAGAAAGATTAGAGTCTGTGCTCATAAACGTTGCACTAGTCAGAAACACCACTTTATGTTTGAACAGTCTTGTAAACCACTTTAAAAAATAGTTTCGACTCTGTTGACAAATGTAATGAGAGTTTAGACAGGGCAAATAGGGTCAGGTTAGTGACTGTTTCATCTTACTTTGCGCAGAACACTCACATACTCATTAGCAGGTGTGATCACAGACAGCCTGTCTGCTCTGCAGAAAGCAGTAAGTGACAGAATCAGTGGTTGCGTCCTGAGTTTGCCTCCAGTCATCTCCTCATGTGACCCAGATTACATTACCCCACATAGGCCTGTGGCCAGAAGCACGCTGATCCTACAGTCCAGACTTTGCTGATACTATGCAGCACTGTACACCAGGCATACAAAGACGGCCTTGTGCTGATGCAACAAAAGGCAATAGAGAACATCAAACACATCTGTAGAAGGAACACCCCACTGGAGGCCAGAGGCAATTCCCTCTCTCCACCGTGTGGACCCAGTGTCCCTGTGTGGGCCCCACAGAGGGGTTGGCTGTGTCGTCCAGATAATCAGCTGGTGAAGGTCTTGATTAGCAACAGAACAGCGTAAACCCAGTTTCAGCTGCCCAGTTATGGACCTTTCTACGTCAGAGAACAGATACTCTGGACCCAGAACTGGTCCAATTACAAGGCTGTCTGGAGGGAGTCCAGAGCAATGAGTGGGCCTTGTTCACAGTTTAGTGTTTGCAGGGGGTATGAGTGACCCCCAAGAAGGAGAAATAATATCCCCCACACATACAGAGTTTGTTTGCTTTCAAGGTTCTCACAGCCTTGCCAGTTCTCTCCTCCTCCTCCTCCTCCTCTTCCACCACATCCTCCTCCTCCTATTCTTTTTCTTACTCCCCCACCTCCTTTAGACTCTTCTAAATCTCCACAGTAAACAAAAGGCCTGTTGAAGAAGATTTCACAAGAATGGCAGATCCCATTCATGCCATATAAACTGTATCATTTTCTGTGTCCCAGTCTGTGGACCACCAGTATGAGCCCCAGCATTGCTGTCATGTGAGGACCACAAGACTAAAGACAGCATATGACAGTCATGTCAGTCAGATGGTTGTGGACGGTGACAGACACAGTGCTGAGAGGCTGAGCTGTCCTGTGGTACTGACTGTGTGGTTCAGTGGTATGACAGCGAGATGAGGCAGCATGAAGTGGGCAGTGGTCGCAACAAAGGATAAGAGGAGGGCAGTGGGAGGTTTATGGGGGGATGAAGTAGGAGCAGCAGCACAGGTAGAAAAAGTCTGCAGTATTTTGGATGTGTATTTCAACATATCTGTGTTCTGTGATGTTTGAATGTAAAACAGGAGGATAATGTATGCATTTTCACAGCGTGTTGCTTTTTCAGGTGCAGATTGTCTGAACATATGTCAGATGGTGACATTATTGTTCATTTCATTATCCATTTCGTCTTAACACAGGACCACAGATACGGTGAGAAAACACCTTAGTCAGAAAAACATGATTAAAGAAACTCAGGGTCCAAAAGATAATAGTAAAAATAAGACAAAGCATTAATGTGAGCTGTTAAATCGACTTTTGTGCAGATTTTTTATATGGTGAAACCAAATTAGTTTGATTGCTTATGTTTTTGTTTGCTGTGGCAGGACATGCATCGCTGTCAGCCATGCTCTCGTTTTTGATGCTGCCACTAGGGGAGCTAAGTTCAGAAATGTAAAAATTCTACCTACTGCAACTGGGATGAAGAGCCTACAGTTTATAAAACCCCAGGAAACCCTTCAGTGGTGCCGAAGGTATATTTCTGCACTGACTTGAAGCAAATAATTAAAATAAATTAAGCTAAGCTAAGCTAAGCTAAGATCACCATGCTACAAACACTTACAGATATTCCCAAATTTGGTTGGATGCTTCAACTCAATGCATCTTTTCAAATTTGTTGCTGATGTGGTTGATGTTTGCGCTTGTTTTTTCAGTATCGGTGAGCACACTTTCCATAAAAGCAAGAGATTTGTTGCTGTTGGAATCTGTTCTGATTTGTTCATAAAACTCCTGGATCGCCAGTTGCATACCTTTTTTTTTCCAGGATGGTGAATGACCTGCCCCACTCTGCCTCTGACTGTCCAGACTCCTTGCCTACATTGGTTGTGGTGGTTAGGTTTCGGCATGAGGAGTGAGATTAGGTTTAGGGTAAGAGTATCAGTGTGAGTCAATCAGAGGCAGAGTAGGGCAGGTCATGCCTTCACCAACATGTAAAACACAGCACTCCAGATCATGTTCATTAATTGCAAACAGATACTCTCAGTTCATCATTCACAAAAAACAGGAGCATGTTCAATGAATGCGCTCTTTTAGCGCCTTCTTGCGCACTTCCTTGAAATGCCACAAAGAGCATAAACACATCCATGACCTTATGTCACAAGTAGGAAAAATAACAAAACTCCCCAACAGCAAGCTCTTCTTTTATTAAACACATATGTTTCCCCCTCAGGCAGAATCGCAGGAAATATCAAGAAGCAACACACTGTCTTTATTCATAGCCAAAGCGTTCAAAAATAGACTCAGTATTTCGGTGCTGATGAGTCACTGGAACTTCACATGTACCTGTTACATGTTCCCGTTTATTCCCTTTTGCCTGTATCAACAAAGACTATTTCAATCAGAGAATCTGCTCATAATATTGCGTCTGGCAGCTTCTTAATTAGATTAACTCTAATGTTTCAGCACCTGTCAGCCTGCTAATTTCCTCCTATGACTCAAGAAACACAAGAGAACATCTGTAGTATGGAATTAAAGTCAATCATGTTGTCAGTTCATGTGGCCCTGGTGCTTTTTGCTCTCTGAATCAACATGAGCAGGTGTTTATGAATCAGGAGTTTACTGGCAACACACGTGCGTCTGCAAACACAGTTGAGACTGCCGAATTCTGCATGCAGTTGTGATTCATGAATGACAAGAGCAAAATCTGTCTGAACAGTGACATGCTTTAACATTTGCTCAACCAACATCATGCAAATCTATACCAATGCATGCTTTAGTAGTCTACGAAAATTCTGTCATTCTGATAGCTGATATTAGAAAATTAGGGCCTGAATGCGGTCAGGTCATGTGGGTGCTACTCATTTTTCTGTGGCTTCTTTCTGCTTATGACAGGACGAGGACAATTGCTGGCCTGGATCTGCAGAACTATTTGCTTGGAGACAGATCGTTTTGCCCCACATTCTGTTTCCAGGACGATTTCCAGGCAAAAAAAAAACAAAAAAAAAACACTACACACAAACAAACCAACCGGCCAGCAAACACACAGAGCATTTGTCTAACATGTGAGTGTCCTAATATAGAAACTTGGATCTTTTATTGGTTTTATGTTCTAAATGACGCATTCTTTGCTAACAGTGTGTGGTACCACCGTTGCCTGCTCTGTGATAATGGAAGCAAAATGTGTGGCATTTCTAAATATTTATGAGGGAGTGCTGCAAATCGCTTACATCCCACAAACTGAGACATCTACAAAGAATCTGAAGTATTTTGTCAGGTGGAAAAGCATCCTGTTATACTCTACATTGTCCATTTGTAAGGACAAAGCTGATAATCTATTTGTCCAATCTACTTAAGAGACCTAGTAAGCTTGATCAATACACATTACTGTCTGTCTTGTGAGGCTATGTCATTAGGAGACATTTGAAAACAGAGCAGTCAGATGGACTTGCATGCATAAATGTGAAGTATGACTGTTTTTTGGAAATGATACCACATTTTTGAGGAAATGAACATAGCCTTTGAGAGGAAAACTACCACACTTAGCAAAGAAAACAAAGGATTCTGAATAAATGTGAAAGGCATATATTAATTATATGTTTCTATGGTATGACAGGGTCATGGTTTGGCCATCCTTAAGATAGAAAAACAGCTCATACTGTGAACAGCTGATGCAGATATTCATCAGCAGGGGATTTTTCAGGCAGGAGAGTCAGCAGCAGCACAGGGACTTTTGCTCATCATTGTTTTAGCTGAAGCCTCGACTACATGGGTGCAGGTATTTTTCAAAACAAACATTTTCCTCTGGGTCTGGGCGTCTCATTCGCATGCAAATTATGTTCTAGGTAACAGATCTGAAAAGAAAAAAAAAACTTCAAAAGTGCAGAATATTCAAAACATGTGCATCTGTGTGTAAAACAAAGCATTTGGGAAAGGATGATGTCATCATCATTGTGTGATGAGCACGTGTCTGAATCAACAGGTTCAACAGGTAGTTGGACTGTTTTGTTTATGTGGGTTAAAAGTGTTCAATAACAACCAAGGCTTTAATATCAGTGTACTTTATGACCTGGTTTTCCTGATGTAATTTATGCTGAGCCTATGATGTGGTTACTGTTTCAGATGATGATAATTTCAGAAAACACACCAACATTTGGCATAAACACAAACAAAAACAACACTGCATGCATGTAAACTCTACTGAAGCCCACTCCATATTTCTCCCGCTGTCTTTCCTCCTGCCCATGTGAGATTGAGCACATCAGGGAAGTTGTTACATGCAACAAAGGGGCAGTGTTGCCCAGTGCAGATGCCATGTGACAGTTCAGATTTCCTTTCTGTGCCTTTACATGCAAGCATGCACAAACAGAGACTGCAGCACCCTGCCAGACAAACAGCATGATGTGTCCCCGTGCTCCCATAAAGTTACACAATCCTGGATCACACAGTCAAACAGTACACTGCGAACAGGCAACAACAAAACATGTGCTCTGTGTTGTGGCCATCAGAGCTGCAGGACTGGTGCCTTCTTATCCGAGCAGTTAGTTAATTGCATTCACCTGCCATTCCAGGTGTAAATCAGTGTACGATTAGACAGTCAGGATACAAGATAACCCAGCTCTAATGCACGCACAAAGCAGGATTTATGGTGTTTCAAAAGACAAACTGAGGGACAGTGCTCGTAATGTTATGTAAGGTCTAACGTGCTCTTACATGTTATGGAAACACTCAGTACACTGCTCTTAAGATACAATGTCCTGAAAAGTGCATGCGTGTGTGTACATTTACACTTTTTCTCTCTCAGGCTCACATAAAAACCACCCCAAACCACATACAAATACCACGCTGCTTTCGGGCATATAATCTGACTGTCTTGCTTCAAATTACAGTCACATGTTCGACCTCTCTGCCATGAATATGAAAAAAATGTTGGGTTTGGAGTTTTCTTAAATGCCAACCTTGAATCTTAAAGTGAGGCTTTGTAACTTTAAGAAGTAAAACAATCTTCCATATAAAAAACTTAAATTTAACAATAAAACACACACTTGCTCAGCTCATTATTAAGGGTATTACTGCTACAGTTTCAAGAGGCCTATCATGAACTGTTGCCTATGGTGGCTAATGTTAGCTAATGTTGGAAAATTTTAGATATATCTTGCTGTCTGGCTGATGTCATGTCACCATTTTTATGACTTTATCTTTACTTCTTACACTACATTTTAACACATCATGGATAAGAAGTAGATTATGGTCTCACTGATGGTACCCATTAATTCCATTCAAAGAACAAATATTGCTGGTCTGTTTCTGTATTGTGTGGACCACTAAACACGTGCAGCATTGTATGTTAATAAACTTTATATTGATATTACGTCATGCACATAAAAAGCTTTCGAAGTTTCTGGGAATGAAGCTTTACCGATTTCAAACCATAATGTTTAATGCTAATTTGTGTTCCTGGTGTTGTGTCGGCTGATTCACAGACGTCTCTTTCAGGTCCAGTCAAAGTGAGATAGTGAGATTGTTTGCTATTGATCAAAGATTCACATAGATTTACCCCCATAAGCAAATCTGCTGATCACATCAGTTGAAATGAACTGATTTTGTTGTCAAACTTTTAAATGCTGCTGTGACTATACCTTGATATGTCAGTGGGGAAAATGTTTTGCTTGCAGGGGATTTTTTTTGCTGAAGCACCATGACCACAGTCTGTTTGGCTGAAGTTACATAGTCTTGCTTTCAGGTACAATCAGCAAAAGTATGGTCAATCTCATTTGAACAACCTTGAAGTAGCTGTAGAATAAAAGTAATCTATCATGTCAAGTGGTGTCATTTGCATGGCATACAATAAAAGATCCCCCTCTACCCATGTTTTACACCTTCCATCATTAGTGTTTAGCCTGATGAAGGGTGATTCACACCTTGTAAACACATCCCTGTATGATGAACACAAATCAACCTGTAGCTTTTCCTCTGATTCACAAGACAAAAAGAACTTCCCTTACAGACATCTGGAGGGTGAGATGTTTATTCCCATTTGATACAAAGCCTACATGTGTGATACATGCAATTGTGTATCACTCTTTATCTAAGAGACTATCCTAGATAAAAGCATTCCTCTTCCCTTAACAATATTCTGCCCTGAGATAAACCTCAGAGTATAATATCCAATTCATAAGTGGAAATGGAGAAAAACAGGGATGCATGACATCATCTTCCTTTGGCAGCATCTGTAATCTCCCTCAACAGTAAACAGGAGATACAGAACGAACAGATAGGTCTTTCTTCACAGATAGGTACTGTACAGCAGTCAGAGACAGCATCACACATCGCAGTTTTCCTTACATAAACCCTCACAGCTCGTCATCACCCCTTATGAATCAGCCATTATCTCACAACCAGGCCAGTATCCTTAGACAAGAGCCTATTCTCCATGTGTCTTAGAGCATGCTTATTGTTAAAGAAAAGGCCAGGCACTCACAGTCTGTGCAGACACTCAGTCTGTCCTGTGGAGGAGAGCAGATTAAGCTGCATGTGTGTATTATGTTCATATCAGATGAGAGTGATTGTGACAGTGAAGAGCTCATGAGTTTGGTATGTTAGCCATCATCAGTACCACTCACCTTTTCTGAAGTGTTTATGAACCATATCCTGTTGGGCAGCAACTCCTTTTTATCTCCTTTATCACATTCGAGTCTAATATGACATAAAACATATATATAGTGCAAAATATAATAATATGTGTAATAAGGCGTAACAAACATGTTGCACTTTCACCACAATGTGCAAGCATTACAGCATCATTACTGTTAGTGCCATATGTTTTTCTCTCTGAAGAGCATGTTATTGAGTTCATAGAGGTTAGATAATGCTCCTCCTGTCCCTGACAGTCAAACTGTCCTTTCCTCACTAGGAGGGCTGTGTGGGGGTTAACAATTCCTGCTTTTTGCTGCACATCTATCATCAGCTGTACAAAAACCACCAGAAACCAGATCCTTTTTCAGGCAGCTGTCGCGTGCAGCTGGTAATCCGAGACTCGGCTCTCCAAGAGGCTTTTAATTCCACACATGTGGCACTACCTGTCCAGTGTGGATTTGAAGATTTTATGCGCGTGGGGCAGCTGCTGTGACTTGTAAGACTTGATAAGAAGGGGGGAAAGGGAAAGGAGGGAGAGACTATAAAAGTGCCCCTCTTAGACCTTAAACGTATATCTCCATTCATATACTAAGTTATCCCTCTATGTATTTTCTGTTGAGTAGCCACATGTGTCTGCACATGTCAGGAGAAGAGAGTAAAGTGGAAATCTGTCACCCCAAGTGTGTCTGTGTTTATGAAACTTTACCACTGACTGCTGCCACACAGTAGGTCCCCTAGAGACTCTGCACAGAAGGCTCAGTGAGCTGATGGCTGTGCACATGGGGGAGGAGGACAGAGAGGAGGGGTAGCACAACACTGGAGATAACTAATACAGTGCTAGTAAAAGAATACATTGTTCAGTGTGCCTACTGCATGTACACTGTACAGCCTGTATGTGAATTATACATGTGAACATAGAAATCAGTCAAAGAAAGATTGCACTTGGCTCACTGAGCTATCTTCCTCTTTTGAGTCTCTCAGCAGTGAGTTCTTGCAGTCAGAACATTCTGCTCTAAACACTTTTAATACACTTCATCAAGGTTTATTATGTGCTGTTACTATTCAATGCAACGTGCCAGAGATATTTGTTTTCTTCCTTGGATGGAGAGCAGTGAAAGTTGCAATGCATCCTCACACTGCAGAGTGGATGCACTAGACCTTTGTTGGCAGTAAATAACTGTGTAAACAGTCAAATAAAAAAGAACTGAACAGCAGCTGAACTTACATGGTTTTTATTTGACAGGAACATGCTGCTTATTTTGTTTTTCTACCACTGGAGGAAGGAGACATGGAGTACTACTCGGAAAGCAAGAGACACTACCAAGAAAGTAACTGTATCCTCTTTGGGGCAGTGCTGGCTGTGAGTTCCCCTCTGTTTACAGGAATGAGGGCAACACTGCTGCACTGAAGAGTTTTTCTCAGTAACATTAACATTGAATTCACCTCCTCTTATCTCTGCCTACCTCCACTTACTTTAATTATTCTGTGTGGGAGGGCATGCATAATAGGCTACTTACCTTGTATTTGTTGGGGTGCACATTAAGTTTACATGAGGAGGCCAGTTTAGATGCAGAGAGACAGAGGAAATTTCTGAAACTACTGTGCAATTTTTGCTTCCGACCTCGTTTTCTCAGCAGATTACTCACTCTGCAGCTGGATGAGGGCTTTGCTGTACTGTATGTACTCAGCTGGACTCAACTTCCCCTGTCCTCCTTCTTCCTCAGCCCAGTTTACTGCCAGGTCTGGCAGCCACTTCAAACAAACATGCCAGTCCACGTGCCAGTTAGGAGGTGAATGCAGGTGACTGATGAAAAGATGTTTGATGCAGTTCTATCTCACATGTCTTTCCTCTTTAACATGTTTGCCTGTGGTCACAGAACTCGTGTTACACTGTGTAACCTTTGGGCATTTCAACACACTACCATATTCAGCTTCTCTCACCTGATTCTCCTTTGATGTTCACCTTCTCTTCTTTTAAATACCTGACTCTTTTTAATATTTTTACATTTTTGTCCCAAATGAGATGTACAGAATATCTCATGATAGCGGGTAGTCATAAATTAGCTGTTCAAAGATGGTCTTTTGCAACAGATGTGAATGGCGCTCTCAGTCTTTCCTCAGCCATCCGCTGTCTCCTCGTCAAAGACTTTGATTTAATGTAGACCCTTGCACCTGAACCCAGGAACCCAAGACCCAACCCGGTATGACCTGTATGGGTTCAAATTCATGGGTCAGGTCTCATTCTATTACCACAGGTCTGTTTAACATTATGTGCAATACTCAGCCGTGATCAGAGAGAGCTGATCATTACAAAAGTGATCTCTCTCTCTCTCTCTCTCTTTCTGTGTGTGTGTGTGTGTGTGTCACATTAGCGTGAGAAATCACAGCTGGCAAATAAGGTGAAAAAAGCACATATGATAGCAAATTAGCAATGCTAATAGAGCTGTGGCAACAAACGAGCAGTCGTTATTATAGTCCAAAAGGGCAATCAAAGTTATTTTTATTTTGCTACAGTAGATGCAACAAAACTGCAAAGCTGACTATAAATTAGACGCATTTGTCATCCGTCACCATGACAGCAAGTGGACTTTTGAGATGAAATAACGAGTGGATTAGTCATGCTGCTTCAATCAGCAAGGGAAGAATAGCAGAAAACCTGAGTGTATTTTACCAACATTCTCGGAAAGGAGGGTGGATTATATGCGTCATGGCTAGGCATAGGGGAGAAGACTGCTAATGTTACATTAGATAACACAGTTTTGTTTTGGCAACTTCCAAATTAATATTAACTAATCAATCACCTGTGCTGATCAGGTCTGTGTCTATTTGGGCTCAGGGTAGTACATTTCAGGCACAAATGTTTGGACCTGTGAAGACCTCAACACTGCAGCACTTGTAACAATCTGTGCTGCTAGTTTACTGCAGTATAGTTCCCAAAAATCAGAGGCAGCACACCAGGCATCAGGTCGCATCAGTACACTGAAACCATCTCGGATTTGATAATGTTTGTGTTTCCTTTAATGGAAATCACCTGCGCTTCATCAGATTAAATAATGTTCTTGTTACTTAAACCCTATGTGACATCGGCATTGTTAATCCTGATGGGTTTCTGAGATCTCTGATGAGCTGATATTGTCGGCATTCATCCATTATTAAGGAGGATAATGAGTAATGAATGCTTGAAATGATTAAGTCAGTCAGATAGCAGGATTGTGATGTTTAGTATGATGGTTGTGGGTCAAGTTTTTTGCCTCCAAACAGAAGTTTTGAAAAGACATTTTAAGGATCAGTTGTGCATACTTGCAAAAGAGAAAGCAATGTATCTCCAAACTGGCGTTCCTTTATGGCTTGAGAAAATTCCTCTACTTCTTCAGCAGCATAAGTCATACGAAAACCCACTTTTCACTGGACAGCCCTTAAGGATTAGTTCCAACTAACATAAACCCAGCAGATACAGATTTTAGCCTTTGCCTTGCCTTTAGTTTAAAAGAGCAATACAAGCTCTTGCTGGAAATCCAACCCAATGGACCCAGCAGCCCATCCCGCCTCCGTTTCCAGAGCTGGCCAGCGGAGGAGAACAGGATGTAGGTGATTTCTGCTCTCCTGAGAAAGGGGACGTCTGGCTCACATTAGATGGTGTTTGAGCTCAACATGCGCACTGCTGACGATCACATCAAAGTGACTTTGCATTAGCCAGAGCAATAAAAATCCCACTTCAGTGACTTGTCTGGTTTTAATGTGTTTATATTAGGATGTTGGGTGTTTTATTTTAAAGCAACACAGAAAAAAAATATCATGAAATAATAACATGTCTTAAACTCTGTGCCACTCAAAGGAGGCTCTTAATGTGTGATGATGTTCCAGCAACAGTGCCTCAAGATTATTTTGCTTTATGCTGTGGAAGGGTATTCAGGGAGGTTAAGCTTATCTGCCCTTCTAATGTGATTAATCCTCCAGTAAATGTATCATTTGATAAAGGATTACTCCCTATCTCTTTGTTGTCTTTTCACTCAGAGAAGTTCTTCCAAAGCTCAAATGCATCAACTAATCTATATCCAAAAGTGATTTGATGACAGAGCTGAGTTCAGACAAAGGCACTGTATGCTCCCAGTGTGGACTTAGACGACACTAGATCTCTAAAGTTATTTTAACTCACTCATCTCTTTAACAAAGACCAAAACTCCCTGACACATGATCAAAGGATTTGTTCATCTTAAGATCCTTTTTTCTCTGTGTCCTAGACTTCAAAGCCCTCAAACATCTTACAGTCTTCTGCTTAACACAAAAAGGAAAGGCTGTTTGGCTGCTCTGAGCAGCAGACAGAATGGTGAAAGCTGGCAGCAAACATGAACACAACTGATAAAACCTCAGCTGTGTGCATGCAGCCTGTCGGCTTCTCTCTGTCTGTCTTCCTGTGTGTCTGTCTTTCTCTTTCCCTTTCTCTCTCTCCTGCTGGGTCTCTGCTGTTTGCGAAGGTGACAGCGTGGTGAGTCAGCGTGGACTTTCCAGCCTCTCCTCTGATCTCTCTAGAACTCACCTTTCAATGCCTTTCCTGGTATCTGCTGCAAACACACAGACACACAGACACACAGACACACACAGACACACACACACACACACACACACACACACACACACACACACACACACACACACACACACACACACACACACACATATTTGTGTTTCCACACATTACATTGCATTACATGCACTCACATCCATTTCCTGAGACTTATCCTAACCATAACCAGCCAAACCTTAGCTCAAGTCTTCAACCTAAAATGTATTGAGTCTCCATAATGTGACTGTGCAAACAGATTTATGACCCCACAACATCAGTAAGACACATCACACACACACTTCTGTGAAAGGCCAAATTTCACACAGGTATTTAACATCTCACCTCTCTTCTCCTCAATGCTTGACTTCTTCCCTGAAGCAGGGGCTGCTTACCAGTCTAAAGGGTAAAGACCACTGGAATCCCCCCTGGGTTGAGGATTAGGGCACCTCCCAGACGGCCTCACCTCACAGAGGAGTGTGAGGCTGATCTTTCACCTTTTCTCTGCTCTGTCTCAGTTTCCATCACTGGGCTCAGGGTCTAGCCTGGACTGGTTGAGTGTTCTGTTACTTGGGTGTGAGAGTGTGCCAATGCAGAGTCCAGTTTCACACACTAACCTGAACCCTATCTGAGAAATACTGAGTGTTTCTTAGATATGGCAGAGTAAACAAAACACCCCATACCTGAGCTGCAAGAAGTCAGCTCTTGGGGTTAAAGAGGTGGTGTTGAATCCTTTGATGCAGTAAGCTGCGTGTCATGTGTGCACGTGTTCGATGGTGCACACATGCTAGAAACAAGTGCACAAGCAGTTTAGAGAAGGAGCATGGTGGTGCAGATCTGAAGTAGTCATCATATGTGTGTGCTATTAAAAACAAAGAAAAAGCGAAGCAGTTCTGAGGAAGGTTTTGTTCAGCTCATATTGCCTTAACAACAACTGCTCTCACATTCCATGCAGAGAGTGTTCTTATCTGTCCAGAGACCTTTTTATTATTTTACAAGCTTCCAAAAACCTCTACAGGAATGCATCGTATTTCATATTTCACCAGGACTGCTTGTGCAGATGTGCTAACCAGGTCAGATGTGATTGTTGCTTGCTTCATTCAAGCTATTGCTCAAGTATGTTTCATAATGAAATGAATTTGTGTGAGCATGTAAGCACACATGTACTATATGCACACTCAAGTTTCAGAGAGGGTCTCAGAGTTAAACCTGTACTCAGAATGTAGGTGAAGCAGTTCCTTTTGGCCCAGAGGGTATTTTCAGTAAGCTCTTAAAGAGCCACTGTCCACCCTACTCCTTATCTACACAGTGTATATAAAATGCAGCACTGTATTGATTTTAGAGCAAGGTTCAGTATATGCACAGCTGGGTATTCTGTTCAGTGTTTGCACCAAGCATTCATACACCCATGACACACACACATGCAAACACGCACCTGTCTTTGTTGCAGCAATCTTACGGTAAAGAGCTTAATCACAAGACTCAATTGCTGCCTCGGGCCACTGTAAACTTGATACCATTTCAGCTTTGTGTGTGTGCATCTTTGCGTGCATCATTGTGTGCTCTATTTTGCCTGTTCACTTCTTTTGTAATGCCTGCAAGCTTCGGAAAACAGCTGAACACATTAAGAATGTTTTTCAATGTTTAGTATATGATGATGGCAACTACAACTTGAGGCTATATCTAGTGGTCGGGAGGAGAAAAATACATACAGAGTGTGACTATTGGGATTTTGTAAAGGCTGCAAACAAGACATAACATTAAGGCACCACACATCTTATTGTCCATGTTTTAGTCTTAAGTCTTAAGTAAAAGTTCCATAACATTACAGTCTGTAAGTGCTCAGAATTCCTTAGCAAGTTAAAATGCATATTATGAACACACAATAGGCATTTTCAGCTCAAACACACCTTTGCAAACACTCATAACCTTGTAGTATTTTGGAAAGGGCATCTTTACCCATGAAGCCATGAATTATGTCAGAAGTTAGACAGTTGGATCAGATTAGATCAGCCAGTCAGCATACAACCACATACACACAGTCAGTGGTGGATTGATGGGTGCACAGACACAGTGACATACAGGAAAGACCCACTCCTTTCCAAAAGCAATTACCCATTGTGTTGCTGTAAACATAAGGATGCGGTCTTAATAAACTTGTCTGGTTAAATCAGGGCTTCAGGAGGCGCAGACAGGTAGGCCGATGACGGGACGGGGGGTAAAGTGGGGGGTTTGACAGGTAGATGCAGGCACGAAGTTAGATAGCGAGGTAGACAGATTGTTATCAGCCGTGTAGCAGCGTGTGCTGTTGTAAGTGCAAACAGTCAAGATAGGGGAGAAAATTATACTCCTGAAAATACAGTATATTCTCCTCGTGTTTACGCACATGCATCCATATGTGTGTGTTTACATACACAACAGCAACAGCAGAAGCATGGCTTTTATTTGATGTGAACAGGTGTGTATCTCTCTCTATGTGTGTGTGTCTTTTGCAGTATTTTTCCAATCTGTCATCTGAATCAGATAAGAATCTGACAAAGTGTAGAAGAAACAGACAGAGGAGTGTGTCAGGAAAGCAGACCAGGTGCCCAGGTTCCTCCGTGTCAAAGGTCATCACAATCAGCTGACGCGGTTTCTTTCTGCTTGTTAATAATCATTCTGTGGTAAATAACGGCATCCCTGGTGCCTGCAGTGGGACACTTTTCATCAGTATGCTGATGGAAATTTACTGACAGTGTAAGCTAGCAAAGGTTTGCCAAGGGTTTATGTCGTTATCAGCCATGTAGTGATTGATTATCAAGAGAGCGATTCATTGTGTGTTACAATAGCGGTTCTCAACATTTTTGGCTTGTAACTCCTCAAAAAAAGGAGTATGTTCTTGTGGCTGCCAGCTGAGGTGTGCACATGTGTGCAGGGAGGTTAAGAGTTATTTCTACTCTCAGGTTGTTTCAACAGATTGAAAAAGTACGAAGTGAATACCATTAAAGCAAACACTCACTCACATACATACAGTAACTTTTCATTCAGGGCCAGATGACTGAAGCTCCCACATCTAAACCTCTCCTTTCTTTCCCCAGCTGTATCAAATAGTGTACTTCCTTGCTTTCAAATTCACCTGAGTGCATGAAGCAACCAATACACATTATACATACTATGTTCTGTTTATTTTGTAATTACCTGCTGAGTAGTTTCCGTTGATATCTGCCAAATACGCAGAAGGCCCCGCGAAGCTTCCCTGACAGCTGAGGGTGGAATTACCCTATATTTACTAATGTGTTTTCTGAGATTAACAGCAGTGAATGCAGCTGTTAACAAAATAATAAGAGCCATGGATTCAGCACCTTGCTCTATGCAAGGTCCAAACTTCATAAACATTAAGTCCACGCTTAACTGTTATGTGATGTTTGAGAAAATGCGATCAATGTGCATTTTGTTGCACAATGTAATGTACAATATGTTATACTATGTAAGCGTAATATTCACAGGATATGGTTCTTTATTTAGATCACTTCCCTTTATTACATCAATATGATGGAAAAGTCATAATAAGATTTTGTGATTTTAAGAGCCACTTCCTGTAAATGCAGTCTTGCATCTGATCCCACTCATCTCGTTTCTCCTCTGCTGGAGGTATGATTTCAGCTGATTGGCTCTCTGCTTACAGGGAGATTTCAGATCTGATCAGGCACCCCAGGCAGTTGCTGCTGTTAATACAACTTTGAACACATTCTCTGGCATCCTCTGAATGAGCCATTCAGGTGGTCATTATCCTGATCTCACTGCCCTTGTGGGATCAAATACCCTCGTGTGACACATTTTCAAAATCCAAAAAAAAAGAAGCTTTGTTCTCTGTTTGCTTTTCCTGGCGAAGTTATCTTTTGAGACAAACGACTTTTTCGTTACGGCCAATAACAATGTGTGTAACAAACAAAGGGCAGACAAAGGCTCCGTAATTGAATCAACCGTCGTTCTAATTTCTGGGGCATCCCTCATCCTAATTAAGCATCGCTCGTCGGTTGTCATGGGAGACAATGACAACCTGAATAGAGCTGTCACTCTGGATCAGACTGACGTGTTGCCTTGGCAACAAGGGTCAGTGGGTTTACAGTGCATGTGGATGTAAGATGGGAGGAGGGGGAGGAGGACAGAAGTGTGGAGGGTGCAAAGAGAATCGAGATCCAAGAATCAGCTGGGAGTCAGCCTTGCATTAGCATGTGATGAAAGCAGTTAAACAAAGCAGAGACAGACTTTGCACAATTCTCTCCAAAGGTCGTGTTGCATCAGATACGTCATATATTTTCTTTCAGGTTTGACTTCACCTCATTTATCCCTTTTCCATAATTTATCTACATTACATGGATTTTGCAAACACATGATTCAGTGCTCTTTAAGGCTTTTAACCCTCTGCTCTGTGTACTTTTCATGGTGTTTCAAGGTAAAGGCTGAATCACAGCAGAACAGTGCTGAAGACATTTGCATGAGTTTCAGAAGCCTGCATTGCTGTGCAAATATCATGTTGTTGTGGAGCTCTGAATGACGCCTCTGTGTCAACAAACGGCGGCTCTGTCCTGGGGATGCCATTGTGTCTAAATAAAGCGACGTGGATGAAAACTAGGCTATAAACGGCTCTTTAGGTGGTGAAAGTCTGTCTGCCTCCCTCCCTCCTATCAGTCCGGCCAGAATGCTCTTTTTATTTGCTGAGAAATTTGGGTGAAGTGTGCCACTCTTTATGTCTTGGCAAAAATCCACACCCATCTATTTCAAAAGCTCTTTATTTCTGCTTCTGCACATACACACTGCAGAGAAGTGGCCCCTCCATTCTTCATCACAGCCTTGTATTTTGAAAGGGCCTGGCTCAGATATCCTATAGGCAGGAGGAACAGCTGTCACTAAGCCACCATAGCTGGCCCCCACTCAGCACCCAGTGGGGACCCAAAACTCTCCATGTCTGTCGCTGTCTCCATCCCGCTGTCTAGCCTTTGGACTGGCTGTCGCTGGCTACTTTCACTGTCTCTGCCGCTGTCTCCCCTTCTCTGTCTGCTTCTTCTTTCCCTATAATTACATTGCATCCTAATTTTCCATTTAGGAAAAAATGCACTTCCTTTAGTTTTTTGAGATTACAAGAAACAGAAAAAGAAATGGAGAGGCTATGAAAAAGAAAATGACACAGGAGGTGGGACAAAGAAGGGGTGAGGTCCTCTCCTCCATTCATTGAGTTTGAGGCCACAGACTGGGCCACACACACCCACACACACACACACACTCCACCCCACCTCAGCCACCCTCTAATCTGCACTGTTCCACCCTGAGGGCCTGAGGCTGGGGCAGCTGCTACTGATGGAGCCAGAGAGCCAGCTGTCCTCACACACACACATACACACCCCTCCACTCATTCATTTGGGACAATGGAGCCAGGACAGGAGTGTGCATGGCTCATGATTTTGGAGTGTGCCGTGGTCATGGGGAGGGGGGCCTTCACAGTCAGTAAAGTGGTTTTTATGTTCGCTTTGTGTCTCAGCAACAGTTGGCAGCACGTGTGACAATGACACGCCTCTTTGCTTTATTGTCCATGAAGTCGGAGGGTTTAGGGTGACCTGGGACAAACACACTGACACACTTACAGAACCATAAAGACATGCATACACACAAACAAAGGGGCATGTGCAGACAGACAGTTATGAAGTAGTCCCTTTTTTAAATTGTCAATCTGTCAAAAACAGAAAAAACAGACATGCTGTTTGCTCTGCTTATTTCTGCGATTTCATCATCTTGCAACATCTGCAACAGACCTCTGTTTTCAGTCTTTCATGTCCTTGAAAAAACATGGAAGGGTTTGTTCTGTAACATGACAATCTTGTGTAAGTTTGGATTTCCCTGTGTATTACTAGCTGCAAAGTTAGGATTACAAAATAAGGGCATTAACATCTTGCATGTTTGAGTGTAAAGGGAAAGTTTGGGCAGAGCTTCAAAAACAACACATCAATGGATTCAGTCTTCAGGTTCTGATTGGTTTATCTCTATCTCTAACTGCTTTGGTTTCTGGCTCCTGCTGCTATTGGCTGTCCCTCTCTCTGTCCCTGATTGGCTCAGCTGCTGATTGCATTCAGCCACAGCCGTCTGATTGGTGGAGGATCAGCCTAGGAATTGCTGCGATTTGCCCTCGGTTGCAAGTTCGCCAGTCAAGAGTGTTTTCTAACTACTGCAGCTGCTTTGGAGATAGGGTGAAAGCAAGTGTGTGTTTGTATGGAGGTTGATTTGCTTGAGTGGGTGCATGAGGTGGGTTAGGTGTGTAGTTAGCGACTAAAAGGCCATATGGCTGATGACACATATACACACACACCTGATTGCTGCCTCACACCTGCTGCACTGTCTATGGTTGAGTAAGATCCAGATCAAAGGAAGCAAGCCCCGGGGGACTTGTATGTGCGTGCATTTATGCGTGTGTGTGTTTCAAGAGACATTCACTGCTTCTGAATCTATGCCAACAAAGAGGATTTGTATTTGAATGAGAGACGACTCATGTCTGGCTTCGCTAAGACAGAGGGCTGAAAGGGTATAGCACGAACACTCTGTGCTGCAGACTGCACACACACGCACACTTAATGTAGACCACAGCAGAGTTACCTTGACAGGGATAGGAGGAGAATGGCAGTATGGGAGGAAAGTGGCAGGAGGGAGTGAAATTGCAAACTGCACCGTATGTTGTGTGGGGTTATTGTTCACTTTAAAGTGTGTTGAAGATAGTGTGAAACGGAGCCATGTGCACTGAGGAAAGAAAGAAAGAAAGAAAGAAAGAAAGAAAGAAAGAAAGAAAGAAAGAAAGAAAGAAAGAAAGAAAGAAAGAAAGAAAGAATCAGGGCTTATCATCATCTTAAATGAGACAGTGGTTCAGCATTATGACCTCATTAATAAGACTGGAGATACCCTTTAATATGCTGTAGGAATTATAGTTCCCTTACGTTTATACACACTCCGACCTACCAACCTACACACAAACGCACACGTACGCAATCAAAGCAGGGCGCTCAAAGGCTGGGTTCTTTCGGTTCGCCCACAGAGGCAACAAAGTCCGTCTTTGTCACTTTCCCAGTCAGACGTCAGCGAGAGTTTGCCTTGCTCTGGGGCTGTGGATAAAGCTTGCCCACACGGAGCCCCCATGTACATCTGCATATTGTTATGACCACCCACACACACTACTGCACACAGTACAACATACTGTACAAGAAATTATTAAAGGCAAACAGCAGATGCAGAACTTCCTAATTCCTCCTCCTTGCATACATACAGTGCATGCAGGCATGTGTGTAAAGGGCAAGCACACGCTTTGATGCACAAGATCTGCACAGACAGTCGCACATATTCATGCAAAGCTGCAGACTTACAGATCCTCTTTTACTCACAAACCAAGTAAAAGCTTTTGTTTGTGGTCTGCGTCCATGTCTGTTAGCACACATGCAAGCCTGTGTTTGTCTGCAGCATAAACAGACTGGCTCAGTGTCGGTGTACAGTAGTTGCTGGGTAGAGCTGAGGAGTCTGCGGAAGATGTTGTGGTTGGCTAGCCCCTTTCTTTGTTTCATAAACTGTCTGTCTGGCAGTCTGCTGTTAGACTGGGACAAAGGAGCTACTTTAGATGCATACTGAACTCAAGCAAGAAGAGGTTTATGTGAGGAAAAAGAATGTTTTCCAACTATTTCAGTGTGCTTCATGCTGTAATGTTTTCTTCCACTTTTTTGTCTCTCTCCAACAAATACAGTCCAACAAGCTGAGAACTGGGTTCAGTCTCTCTGACAGCCACCAGCATTACTCCAGCGTTACATTTCACTGTCCATGTGGCTGCTATGGATGAACTTACACTCAATTACTACATCCCCGTTTTCCAGTGATTAGGCAAACATGATTGCACTCACATGCTTTGTGGGTTATCCTGGAACAAAAAGAAAAAAAAAATCATGGATTACTGATTAGATTACCTCTCTCCTGCCCTGAGGGCAGATTCATCTGAGGAGCTGGCTGTGGATTTAAGACAGAGAGAACAAAGGATAGACAGGGACTACAGAGAAGCCCCTTTTCATAAGGAAATAAGCAGTAAAAGACACACTCAGATACAGATGTACTCAGTCACACACTATGCAACTACTGTTTACTTGCTGCAGCTGCATCCTGTGTGGCAGGTAACAAACACGCACACACTCACACAAAAAACACAGACCACATGTACACTCTTTTCAATCTTCACACCTCTATAAAGAATGAAAATGTTTGCAGCTCTCTGGTGCTATTAAACAATAACAAAAAAGATCAATAAATTAAAAAAACATATTAAAATGCAATTTACATGAAAGTAATTAAAAAAAACTTATGATCAGTTATAGGAGACGTGAAAGAAAATCACACCGTCTATGTGTTCTGTTCCTTGCACTAGTCCACATGGAGCTTTAATTTTGCTTGTGTTCTGGAGTGTGTGAAATTACACACCATATGATATTATATTCTACAATCAGGTACATAGAAGAGCCTCTGTTGTGTATGTCCACAGTGATAAAGTGCCTGTTAACTGGAAGACAGCGAGATCCTGACAGTAAAGGAACCTCAAACAGGTGACAGAACTAGCAATCAACCTCTGTCATAACAATGACAGCTGTATAAAGACAATGTACACATGAGCACATGTACGCTCATGTGCACAAACACAAAAACACACACTCAGGATACTGCTTTTTTTTTTAGAGTGTCAGTTGCTCAGGCACAAACACACGTGGCCTCTATAAGACCCTGAGATCGAGAAATGAAAATGACAAAAACTGTTTCTGTGACAACGATTAAAAGAAGAGCAATCTTTAGGAGCATGTTCAGCATTTATCACAAACAAACCTGGCCCACACGCAAACTCACAGGCAGATGCACGCACATACACTCCTCACAACCCTTCATTGGGAGATTAGGCTGTTGATTTTTAATTGGCTTAGCAGCGTGTGTTTATTTGATCCTGGTATTATTGCCCAGTGTGTTTTCTTCCTTGAGTGAGCTGATTAAAAAATCCCCCCCCGTCAACACACTGCCAGATAGATACCACTGTTTGATTAATTCACAAACACAAACACACATGTCATAATCCCCCCCCCTCCCATTGGTTGCTGTGGGAGCCCTGTTTCCAAAGCAACATTGGAATGCCGGGTGTGCGGCCCTGCCCCTTTCAGGAAGGAACCGCATGTAAACAAAGCCGGCATGTGCAGCACTGTGTGCTCCGTCTGATGCTGTGGTAAACAGAGTGTGACTGGGTGCAGGCAGGTTGAGGCTGACCTCTAGGATTACATGTTATGCTGTCGCCTGACGTTGCAGGCCTGGACATGTTGTTTGTGTCTGCCTTCACGACACGGAATCAAATCTGAGCTAAAATTTACAGATAGAGAAAATACATATAAAAACAGTGTAAAACTGTGTTTAAATCTGTGCTTGGAAGCAAAAAAGTGTGCTGCAAGTCAACAGCAGTCTGGCATCGGTGTGGGAAGAAGGTGCAGCTGCATCATGCGCAACAGTGGGGTCAGTGACCTTTCCTCCAACGTCACATCTTTCCCCTATCGATGTCATTTTTACGGGGTGTGCAGCTTGTTGTGCTGCTCAGTGTGTTTACTTCGGCAGCCCAGATAGCACAGTATGGCCTTTCCTCCACAGGCCAGCAGCTAAAGGTAACCACAGTTCAGGAGGATTTAGCACTGAGTGGTGCATAACAGTTCAGACATTTTACTATGGTATGGCCTCAGCGGCTGAACCATAAAGACCTCCTCTGTGAGTGGAAACAAAAGGGGGAAGAATAACAAGGTTATTAAAGAACATAACAGCAGATAAACAGATTCATAACAGTGATCAAAATACCCACTCACTGAGACACCTATCCCATTGAGCAAGAACTCCCAACAACCAATCAAATTTCTGTTACCAACAGCAACAACTCCTGTTTATGCCTGCCTCTAGCTAATCCTGCCCTCTGATTGGCTGGTACCCGGACCTCGGAGCACAGCCCCCCCCCCTTCTCCCTCTGCCTGTCACTCCATCCCTGCAGATTAAGTAACACCAGCAAAACAAAAAGAGCTTATTTTTGTTTTCCATCAATGACAGTGCACCCACACAAACACGGGGCTTGCTTAGATGTAAAGGTATGTGCTCTATGATGGCAGATGTAGAGGTGCAGAGACAGGAGAGAGGAAGAGGAGGCGGGATAAGCTGAACCACTGTTGCCATGCACCCTCAGTGTGTTACTAGGTTAAGTATGGTATGTTGCTATGAAAAAAAGCCAAGTGCAAGGACGAGGGGCAATTGCATCATTCCCTTGAAAAGTCCTTGAAAAACACGTCTCTCTCCTTTTGTACCCTGTGCAAAATTCTAATTGCACTTTCAAATCATCCTCTGGGAGGGATTTCAAACTGAAAGGCTGCACATGGTGCTGCAGTGTGCGAACTTAGAAATGTTGCCTCAGGCATGAAGGAGCCTCAAACTCTTTGCAGTAATTTTGCTCATGATATTAGCTCGTTGTTGTTGTAAAATAATCCTGGCTGATGTGTTTATCAGCTATATAAACTCTTATTGTTCCTTTTTTGCTGCTGGCAGTTTTGATCTGTCAGTGACTGTTGTTGGAGTAGCAGCAGCATTAGATAAGATATGTTGCCAAGAACATGGTCAGTCAGTCCAGATCCTGATGTTATTATGCAATACCTTAGTGGTTCAAGGAGCATGTTTTTAACCCATAGCAAAACAGACCCACATAGGAAAACTGAAAACATGTGGTGGTCACTTTAATATATAACCGCGTCACAAAGGTTATCACATGCTTTTGTTGTTGTGTGTACTTTGATCGTGTGTGTGCACAGTTTGGGATTCATAATCTACCGTTACACATTTACATGCATGCGCACACTCTTTCAACGAAAATCAACGTGTTTGTGCATGAGCTCCTGCATCATCATTCCCCTAATAACCCTGACCTGTAGTCGAGTGACGGCACAGCACAGGCAAACAAGGCCTTCGTCAGGGACCCTCCTCTTCCCCTTTCCTTTACTTCTCCTTCTGTCTCATCTGTTTTCTTTATCTCCTGACATCTTTCCCCCGGCCTTTCTCTCTTCTTCTCCCTGTGTCAAGGCAGGCCATGTCCCTAACTGACTGCTCAACCTCTCTCGAGGTTTCTAATTAGCATGTGCGCTGAAAGCAGAGAGACAGAGAGAGTCTGGCAGTCTCACTGTTTACTCTGTGCTGCTGCTCTCTCTCTCTCTCTCTCTCTCTCTCTCTCTCCCTCTCTGTTTCACTGTCATCCTCTCTCTAAAAAAATGTCATGCTGCCTTGACACCTTTCCACTGGAGGTACCAAAACACTGTCAATGTCCTTAAAAGTGAGAACATAGAGCTTGTTACTTGTATTTCCATGTTTTTCTTTCCTTCTTTGTCCTGTTTGTTTCAGGCTTGCACAGAATCATGATGTGAAAAAATAATGAATACTCAGTGGACAATGTGTTCCTGTTTCTCTCCTTTTTTTCTGTGTGTGTGTGTGTATGTGGCACATGTGTGTGCTGCTCTTGACTTCCCCATGAGTAAGACTGAGCGTTGCTATTTCAGATTCCACTTTGTTTAGCCTGCAACAGTCTTACACATCAGCGTGATGGAATTTGGAATTTACACCATCCATGCAATGTGTCTGTCTCTTTCTTTTTACACTCTTTCTATCTATCCTTGAATCAACCCGCTCATCCAGTCTGCCCCCTCCATCTACACGCCAGGACAGAGCAGAGACTCTATTATCAGATGAGCAAACATCTTGCAGCGTCCCCACATTTTATTTCTATGTGTCTATGTCTGTTTGTATCTCCCGTGCTCTCCAGACTGCACTACTATGGCCATGTCTTCCGGCCTGCTGCTCTATGTGAGGATTGCAGGCTGTGAGAGGGAATTCCTGGCACAGCTTTGAGTACATGTGCTTCTGGAAGGATAAGCTCAGCTATGTCAGTAATGTATCAGCCCTGCCGAGGTTGCAGGCTGCTCCCCATATTTGGCAAATCAGTTAGCATTGCCCCACCTCAGCCAGACTTGCAGCCACAGCAAACCAGAAAATATGAACAGAATCCAGAGGCATACTCGGCATCAGGGAAAAAGCACGAGTGAGGAATGGGATGCATTCATTAAATACCATAGTCTTTGGTGAATGATAACCCACTTGGAGGCATAGTTTTAAGGTGTTTGGCTCGTTTTCTACTTTCATTGTCTACCCTCCTTTTCCCTCTTCTGTTCTTCACTGTGCCAGAACAAACCAGGTGAGACTGTAAGAGTCTGAAATTCTCTGAGCTGTTTCAGCTGTCCTGAAATAGCCTTTGCCTTTTACAGTTATCTCATTAGAGCTTATGTAAAGAGGCATGCCCACAGGCTGAGCCTCATTTGATCAATGCATTTGGCATCATATTGCTCCTTGTGGTTTGTCCAAGAAGGCCTGCGTGTTTACTCATCTCGGTGTGTTTCTTGTATAAAGTATTTTGTGTGTTTGTTGTGATGGTGCTCAGTTCATGCGAAACACCATGAGGCAGGATGAACTGAGAAATCTGGCATTTGGACCATGTGATCTAACTTTAGCCTGCTGAGGTTCATGTGAGGTCACTGCTATCATGGCTAATGTATTATTTTTAATAGCCCCAGTGACTGGAGTTTCATTGCAAAAAGGCAATGAGGGCACACAGATAATCTCGTTTGTGTGACTAATACAGATATTGCACTCAGAAATCATGCAATTCATCCAGTCAGTCCATTCAGTTGCTGCAGAACAAACACCCTGATGCAATCCCAGGGCAATTTTGCAGATGTACCAATTTGAAAACAAACATCCAAATGATTATATCCTGCACAAATAGTGGAGGGAATTAAATCCATTCTCTCTGCCCAGCTCTTATTTTCATTATATTTAAGACAACTGTCTCATTGATTTTAACAGAACCAGAGACTAGTATTTCACATTAACAGCAGTCAAGTATGTGTCATTACCTCATCTGCAAATGACCTGCTGTGTGTGTGTGTGTCACTGTACCCCCCACAAGGGGACACAGTGGATCTCTAAGTGTAGGTCAGGTGTTTGTGTGTGTGAGTGTGTTTGTAACCTGGCCAACCTCCCCTCGGCTCTCACACACAGCTGTTTTACTCAGTCTGATTATAGGTTCTGTAGAAAGTCAACCGCGATCATTACTTCTGAACTGAGAGATTTAAATCATGTGATCTCATCCGTCAGTGTGGTGCGGTCATCCCAGGTGCCCAGGTGTACTTGTGTGTATGTGTGTGTATGCTTCAACATTTACAGCTACCTCAGCCCTAACCACAACCACAAAACTCAAAAACCACCCGCGTCAGGTCATACCGACAGATAGCAGCCTCAGTGTGTCTACATGTTGTTGTACAGGAATCACCTTGGCCACCGCAGCAATGAGAAATTCCCTGCCCTGTGAATCTGAGAACTTCTGAAAGTTGCATATTGTGCTGGCTCACCACACAGCCTCTGACGAGTGAGCTCACTGCAAGCTGAGCAACAGCAGAAGCAGAAGCAGCGAGGGTGCAGCTCATTTCTCCAGTGAGTGACACATACTTAGATTAGAGACACCCAACACCAGCCATCCATCTATCTATCTATCTCTACTGCCTGCCAGAGCCAGCTGGGCCTTGAGCTCATGGTACCAATTTGGCCACACGAGAGAGAGAGCAGGAGAGCGAGAGAGAGCTGGGTGGGGTGAGAGGGGATGTTGCCTGCCAGCTCATGGTGTAATCTCATCTTGCTGTGGTTACTGTAAGTGAGATGGAGAAGGGGAATGGGAAGAAGGGACCACAGTTCCCCATGAAAGTAATGGCTCTGGGAAGAACTGAGTATTACTCTACCAAACTCCCTTTAGCATTTACAGTTGAACCACAAGTCTGGGAATCACATCCCAATTTGGACATACATACTGTAACATTTCTCCAGTGTTGAAATAGTCAAATGGCCAGCATTATGTGGTATTGTAACACCATGGGACACATTTTGTAGACATTACTATTACCAAAGTCTGAAAGATCCTCAAGTTTATACAAAAGGCTATCACGATATCAAATGTTACTTATTTTTGTCTTTGGCAGGCTTGTTGAAAAGTTTGATGCTGTTCTCCTGTTAGTCTGTTCAATATGAAGCTGCAGTAGCTTAATATTGCGGTAAAACTCCCTGCATTTATATAGTGCTTATTTAGTCTACTTTGACCACTCAGACGCTTTACAATTTACATGCCACATTCATCCATTCATGCACAGCATTGGATGGATGATGGATTTTGTTACTGCCGGCCTGTTTACCTCTGTTACCAGAGGTAACTTATGCTAAGCTAAGCTAAAAAGCTGCAGGCTTCAGCTTCATATTGACAGAAACTAGTGTGGTATCAGTTCTTTTATCTCTGCAGTGAATGAATGTTATTTCCCTGACTGTTGCACATTTCCTTTAAGAAGGTAAGTCATCATTTGAATACCCTTTAATCATCTAGGTACATTTTGTGTCGGTGGTCGATCAATCAGGTAAAAACTGGATATTTTGTCTAGGGTTGTGGCCAGTGTGAAACAAACCATCAGCACTTCAAGAAAACAGTCTGCAAGCACGCTGGAGTAAACTACCACTTGATGTTTACCATCTTTCTATGCCACAGTTGAAAATACTAATGTTTCTAAGTCAGAGCACACATCTGTCTGGTCTTGCTCCCTCCCTTTCAGTCTATCATAGATCTCTGGCTCAGACCTCGTGCAGACAGTCGGGCTGCCTCGACAGTCTGGAGAGTTGCTCCAGGCTTTGGCACCACAGCCAACACGGAGAGAAGATGTTTGTTAACTCCATACAAATAGCAGCACAGGCAAGAGGCAGCCCTTCCCAGTAGTCTTTTTTGTTTTGTGCTGGCCCACATACACCTGAAGCCAAAAGGAACGCAGCATGAAAAACAGGCATGTTGTTTTTTAGTCTTGCATAGGGCTTGCATGAGTTGATGCTACAGAAATTAGGGCTGAGATGTGGGCCTGGTTGATGCAGTCGTGGAGAGCACAAAGTAAAACCTGATCTATCACAAAGACCCCCAATATAACTTATACAGAAAGTAGGTCAAGGATTTAGTCAATAATACACTTTATACTTGTAACTACCATACACTTAGCCATCGCTACTTTGTTTACTCACAGCAAATAATAAAACAGTCAGCATTTATATTCTTGAGAAAATGGGTCTTATCTGGGGCACTAAATATTGCTTTTTTCCAAAAAACAGGTCAAGATTAGACACGATTGCCTCTGCTTTTGTTGCTGGTAGTGGGGGTTTTTTCATGGCAGAAAAGAGAAAAGGCTGCCTGGAGAACACTGACCTGCATAGACCAAAATCCCTGAATATTTGGGTGCTTATATATATATATACACACACACACACACACACACACACACACACACACACACACATATACACATATATATACATATGAAGAGAGAGAGAGACTTTCTCTTTTCTGTTCTGTCTGAAACTCAAATTTGTTAGCTTGGAATTTTAAAGGTAATTTTGATAAGATTTTGTGAAAGATATTCAAATATATTTTTGAGTACACCGACCACAGACAAATAGTCATCACAAGCCACATTGGTCTTCATATCAGTGTCTGACAACACTGTTTAATCCCAATCTATCTTCAGTTTTGAGAATGTATGTAGGAAAATGACTAGTACAAGTCGGCATTTATGGTAATTTATTTGTGTCTCACATATGCCTACCAGTGCAGATAGTAATGCCCATGGAAAGTCCCTTTATTGCTTCTCTACAACTTGTTTTTTGTGATTCTTTCTGAGTAAAGCTTCCTCTGTTCTTAGAACACTGAGCAATTACTTGTGATCAGCCTCAGCTGAGAGGGACTGCCTCCTTTGCTTGTGTATGTAGTTGTGAGCATTTAGTGCGTGAGCATGTACATACAGTTGCATGTGTCTGTTCATGCGTGCGTGCACCTGTGCGTTCAACGTGCACACATGCCGGGTATGACCAGTGGTTGCATGTAGACCAAGGTGTTGCCAAGAAAAGTGAGATGAGTTCCTCTGAAGCCTGCTATCTCTTTGATGTGGGCCACCCTTTACTGACAGCTTCAGCTGAGAGTCGACCACAACACACTCACACACTTCCCCTTACCTTCCACTGATCATCTTTCTGACCCTCATTCCGCTACAGCTCAGCTCAATTCCAGCCCATTTTCTATGGTGTGATTGCATGTGGCTGTGTGTGTGCGTGTGCACGTGTGTACAGGAATACAAAATGCAAAACTTTTCATCACTTTCCCCATGTGTGTTGCCTAATGGCATGTGTGAATTTTGTAAGCCGTTGCAGGATTTATCAAACTTGACTTCCACACATGTATATGCAATACTTCAGATTTCCCAACAGTGCATCTCTGATATATAGTTTAACCCCAGTGACTCTACAGCAGATCAAAACTTGGTTATCAGTTGCATACAGCATCCGATTTCCACTTGGGTGCACAAAACTACAAACTGAACAGAGCACTCGCTGACACACATACCTCTCTGGCTTCAGCTGCCTGTGCACAGAAAACAAAAGAAAGCTCCTTTCCTGCAAGCCCCCCAGCCTCGGCCTCGATTCTGGCTGCAGCGATTGTGCAAGCTGTCGCACAAGGCAGCTGGTCTACGAGCAGTAAAGTATCAGTGCCTGGAAAGAGCACATGTCACAAGTATCATTATGTTGCAACTACCCTACTCTCTCTTAATCCCTGTCTCACAGCCGCCCAACTTTCCATCTTCCACCTACACTTTACTTTTTCTTCTCTTTTACTCAGTAGCTGATGTCATGCAACACTTCCTGATACTGCTATATCTGTGCAATCTGCTGTATTTTCCCACGCTCAGCTGCAACTTCACTAACCTAAGGTTTGACAAGTGCCAGTGGTCTGTGAAGCTCAGTGCAAAAGAGAAATAACATTTCTGACAAACGAGGATGAGTTTGATTTCAAATGTTTATTCACAAAACATTAAAAATGAGTACAATTCAAATGAATATTGCATTGTTTTGTCTGCATATTTGAAAGTAAAAATAATAGTCCATGAATAAGTGTCACAGGTACAGACACAGCTCAAATCAGGAATTGCAAACAAAGTCTGTGCTTATTCCAAGAACTTCCTGATAGCTGCGCTGGAAAAGAAAAGTCCACTTGGTCATTTTCAGATACCCTCTTCTGGACCAACATCTTCCTTGTTCCCATCTGATGAGATTCAGTCCAGCTTCTGCACTTTCATATGTCCATTTCTTGCACAGTCTCCATCTCTGTGACCTTCTCTGCTCAGTTCCCCATTGCCTTTTATCTAGGGCACTAACTGGGCCAAAACTCAGCATCTTTTCATGCACTATGCAGTACAGTCCAAAATCCTTCTCAGGGTCCATCAGGCTTTCTGTCCACTCCACCGACACCTGAACCAGTCCACACTTGACCTCTGAACTCGAACCCTTCCTCAGGGTAATCCAGAACCAACGTGCTGACCCAGAATGCACCGGAAGGTCGTGCAGGGGGTTACAGCCACAGCCTCTTAATCCAGACATGTGAGGCAGAAAGGCTCGACACCCCCATCTGAAGCTCAGCTCCTTTACTTTCTTTTAATCATCATGATTGTTAGTGGAAAGTCACTTCAGCGCTCTGGGAGTGTGATAGTGGGCACCCAGTCGTACACACTGCGGCTCTCCTCGCAGAAGAGACTCAGTTTATCCAGTGCGGGGTCTTTCCATGGGTTTGCACTGGGGCTCTGGAATAAAAGGAAAGAGGTGTTTAGAGTCAGAACACCTGCCACAGACACAGAACATTCAGACATGCAGGAACTAGGTAGTGTGTGCAGAGAATTCAGACAGAGGGGTGATGCATGCATGATTCACTGGCTGAGTGGGTGCTCGCGGGGACGTACCGTGACAAGAATGCAGTGCGCGTCCTTGGGCTCGCCGGTCTCGTCTGCACCCACGAGGTCGGCCAGGCGCTCGATGTCATTGATGCGCACCACGTTGATGTCGTTGTCAAAGCAGAAAGCTTGGATGAGGGTGAAGTGGATCTGAAGAGCAATGTCACACTCGTATTCCTCATCGGTGGCGAGGACGCAGAATGCCACGCTGTCTGGGTCACTGTGGAAAAAGTCAAGACAGGCGGTCAGAACATATGCGCTCATGTTTGCGCTTAAAATAAAAAAAAAAAATGGAAATGTAGTTAAACATTTCATGAATTGCAATACTTACACATTCATGACTTTGGCAGATTCGTAAACACCAACTGTCAGGTAGTCCTGCTTCTTAGCAGCGACCAGCAGCTCTTCCAGGGCTGCGCCTGCACTTTGCACCCTTCACAAAGAAAAATACACACCATCAGGACACTGAGCACATTTCAGGGCAAGACAGTTGTAAAGCATTAACCCAACAGCTCGAATAATGCTGAATCCGCGTGTAAAATATTTACCTATCTGCGTTTTCCATTGTGTTCTCTTGTCCGCGGATCTCTTCCAGAGTCATAGTTATAATCCAAGCGCGAGCGGGGCTTTGCAGTGAACAGAAACGGCTGAATGTTCCTCTTCTCGGTCTCTTGCGTTATTCTGAGCTCGGAACAGGCGGTGGGTGGATTTATAGCAGGTCAGCGTAGTTTCTCGGCAAGGGGCGGTCTTTTCCGCTCCTGCCTCCTACCATTGGCTCAGAGCAGCCAGGGGAAAGCAAAAGTCCCCGCGCAGTTACGCAGAGCATGTTGACAACCCCACGTGGGGCAAGATTACAACCTTTCAAGAAATCCCCCCCACCCACCCACCACCGATTCCTCCGTACCTTGTCAACATCCAACATCACCACTATGAGCACAAACTAAAAGTCCTGTTTACGATGGACTTTCACAGTGACTGTACAGCCGACACAACAAGCCTGAACCCACTCTGGCTTCAACTGGCCACCTGAACGCCACACAGTAAATAATATTTTGGCATATGCTGACACTGATCTAAATGTCTAACCATACATATAAACCAAGTGACAGTACACGCTTCTGAAGAATAAACAGAGATACATCTGAAATAAGATTCAGCATCCTATTTTTCGGATAAAGTGATTATTTGTCCTCTGATGGTCACAGGTGGAAGTCATAGTTTATTCACCGTGTTATTTACCTCATCACGGAGTACCAGGAAACCTGCCTTGTATTTGTAGGTTATATAATTGTTATGCAGCAAGTGGTGTTTTCTCAAGGCGGTTATAAAACCAGTGGGCATAGCAGGCTGCATCTCTCCAGGTGACAGTGTAACTGAGTACGCGGATCAGTGAAAGGAAAATTGCTGCTGTGGGTGAAAGGGCAGTGGAACCAGTAATGAAATTAATCTCTTCCATGATAAACTCCGGAACAATCTTCTAAGAAGTGGACTTCCCCAGCGTGGGGAATCACTGCTGTTATAAATAGGCCTTCCGAACTTTCCCTGTAGTCTGGCTTTGCCCTCAATAAACAGCTTGTTGACGGTACACCTGCACGCGCGTGCAGCTGATCAACCTGTTATCCAAGGTGTTGCTGTGTTTACGGTCTTCCCGGTAGTAACAGATCTGTGAAGGAGAGAGAGCTCTGCAAGCCTGCCCTGACCCAAATACTGCAGACTTCTTGACGGCGTTTCGGAGGAGCGATCAGGACAGCTTGTGGCCGGCACACGCCAGTTTTTTGTCCCCCCGTTGAAAAGGAAGCTTATAATTGCCAGTCTGACTCGACGCGTGTCGTTTCTCCGCGGAAAAAAGCGACTTTGTGTCACAACAATAATCACGTCCTCCACCTGCCCCTGTCCTTTCATGGGGCTGGGGGATGTGAGCGTGTGTGCGTGTGCGTGTGTGTGTGTGTGTGTGTGTGTGTGTGTGTGTGTGTGTCCTGCGTGCGCCCCGCACACTTAATTACCCCACTCCATTCAGCGCCATGCGGCAGATGCCCGACAGATGCGCGTGGGCCCCTCCCGCAAAGCGCCACGTGCCGCATCCAGCAGCGCTTTCAGGCCAGTTTATCTTATCAGCGGGGCCGCATATTTACATTCAACATCGTCCGCTTTTCAGACATATGCAGAAGGCTGTGCAGGTTTTCTCGTCTTAACTTTAGAGTAGGCCCATGTGTGAGTAACTCAGGCAAATTTTAAAACCTCAAAAGTAAACATGGCGACAATGCGCAGCCCCGAACGTACATTAATACCATTAACGATACAATCACCGCTAGGCCTAATTACAGGAACAATGCACTCCTTACTTGTCAAATGATGAGTCACATCGGCTAACAAGCCACTCTGACATTTGCTTGAATGCAAATGAGTTTGCCTGCATGATAAGTGGATGACCTTTAACCTTATCAACACCATGTACGGAGCTGCTCTGCTCCACTCACCCTGCACGGAGCAGAGCGCTGTCAGAACTCTGGACTCACATCGCCCTCTGCTGGTCATTCAGAGAGACTGCCCTTTGCTCTTGTACGCAACTAGTCTCAACATGTTGGATAAGCTCATGACTCATGATTCCAACCTCACACTTGTGAGTCACCAACCAGTCCCCATGTTGTTATTCCCCGACAGCTGAGGTTGCGTCTAAAGTCAGACAAGTATTGTTTTCCAGCCGTGGGGCATGGATGTGACCAGGGGAATACAAAGCCAGACAGAAATTTTGTTTATGAAAAAAGCAACAAATCTGCAGTTTGAATTGATAGATATAAAGCACATGTATTGAGAATCCCTGCCCTTGGAGAGCATCCTCACAACATCCTGTATTATCCACACAGGTGCATTTACATGTCATTCACATGAATTAGTCTGAATGCACTGTGATATGCTGCTCAGTTGAACAGCATTGAATAATCTTTTTTATATCTGGAAGCTGTTGGAATTTTGTGGCTTTTATAGCTCTGATTGCAGTAAGCAGTTTGGCTAAGAGGATGGGGGGAAATCCCATGTTGGCTGTGAAAATCCCTGTGGAGGATAAATTAGAAACAGTCTCCAAACATGACCTTGAACAAGGTACCTAACTCCCAAAACCTGTAGTTGTTAGAAGCTGTGGCAAACAGCTCCATACTGGGGTTGCACTGGCAGTCAAATTGAAAGACAGAGTTCACAGATATTCTTCTACTCATTGTCAATGAAACTTCCCAAGAAAAACCCCAAAAAACTCATTCTGATTTATAAAAAGTTTATTATTATAGAGGTCCAGACGTGTCTTATACATAAAGAGTTCAAATGTACAGAAGAGCTACAATCATTTAAGCCTATTTACATTCCCTTCTTGGACTACATCAAATGTCAGTGCACTTGTTCAACGTCATCCACATTTAAAATCTCATTGACTGTCGATTATAACAAAAAACAGTTTCAATACCATTTAGATTTTGTTTATCACTAACAGGAACATAAGAAATACACAAAAAATAACAAAAATGCCTCACTGACAGAACAGGTCATTACATTTTTGAGTATATCTTACTGCAACACAGTTTACTGAGCAAATAATCACACCCCTTATCCAGCACACACAGGTGCTTCGGTATTTCAGACATGTTTAGAAAGGTACGAACTGTCCCGTGAAGTTGAAAAAGAGGAGACGGAGGGGTGGACTGGGGTTGGCGATCAATGACGAAATCAGGGGTTAATTGTACTGTTCTATACTTTGCAGACACTTTTCTTGCTGTACAACGTAAAAATGAAGCATTCCAAAATTAAAAGGAGCATGGATACCCTTGTTACAAGGGAGATACTAACAAACTTTACAAGTCTTCTAAATGGCCAAATGTCCTGCAATGGCTTAAGCATTACGGTGGTCAACCACTTTGATCAAGCTTTATGAGACACAAGCAGCCTATCGTCTACTATGCTGTGGAGGTTTCTGGCTAGTTTGCCTTGGACTACTTCTTTTCACAATAATTTACTATGGCAGAGTCACTCATGAGCAGCTTAGCTGAACATCTAGATCTGCGGGAGATGATCAGATCAGAGTCAAACAAAGCCCTCCCAATTATTTTAGCGATAAATAATAATGCAATCAAGTAATACTCCTCTTGGAGTAATCTGGTTCATTAGAAATTGTCCTGTGGCGGTGCCCACAAGTTAACGAATTTTGGTCATTAGCACCACTTTGTACAATAAGGTGAGAGCCCTCAGTGCTAAATCGCATGTGGCCTCAATCGTGTATATTATCGCTGTAGTGTCCCAATATTTAGGTAGCTTACAGCACTAGCATATGGAAATCTCTCTCCAGTTCTTTATGGCCACTGGAACAAGGAAATTAGAACAAAGTGCAAATTAAGTAACAGTAGTACATCAGAGGGCTGTTGGAGGGGAAAAGAAGGGACAGACAGACTGATCATATATCTTGATAATCACTGGTATTTTCCATTCCTCCTTGTTCAACTTTCAGTTTCCCTCTGCTACCTAAAACATTGGGAATATGGCTCCCTCTGCTGGTTATACTGATCAACATCTCAATACTACATCTCATCTGAGCGGTGCTGCTGTAATATGACAGACGGCGGGTTCCGGTCTATCCAGTTATCCTTGGATCCTGTGACCTCATATGCCACTGCAGCATCGACAGATCCTTCCTTTAAGGCCCCTACCCCAGCAGCTGGCCCCGGTACCATCTCTGCAGCCTGAGCGGGACTGGGGAAGTCTGCCGAGGAGTTGCTGTTGATTCCTGTTTCGGAGTCTGGCTGTTCCACCCTCTGGTAGTCGGGGGTGTGATTCTTCTGGCCGCCGGCAAAGATGGCTTTAACGTTCTCCACCTCTGCTTGGGGTATCAAGTGGAACTCCTCCTCTTCAGGCGCACGGTAGGGTATGGCATCGGTGCTGTCTGGTGGTAGTGAGCGCAAGGTCCGGGAGATGACTGCAATAATGAAGGACAAAGAAGAAATTCAAGAAAACTAACATTTAAGATCAATGAACAAAACTACACTACACAGACCAGTAGTCTGGGAAACTTTTCACAAAGAAATCTAAAGTGGTGTGACGCAGTCTGCTAGTACACACTGATTAGATGTGCTATCTTGATGAAAAATCCAACATATGTGTATCAGAAAGACATGACAAGAAAGGCTGAATTATAACAAAGGAGAGAGGGTTTTTTCTGGTTACTTACTGGAAGATGGTGTGTAGAGCTCCTTCTGCTCTGTGTTTCTGCCAAATGGATTGACTGACGGGAAGATGATGAGGCAGAAAGAGAGCAGGAACACCTGGAGGACAAAGCCAAGGAGAGGGTGAGGATAAAATACTGCAGCGTGACAAAGAACTTGCCACTTGACTTGAGAAACCTAATCTGGAGAGAAAAAAAGAAGTCAGGCAACAAATTTACCATGACACAAGTGCTGGTTGTGCTCGCCTTCATGGTCGACATCTTCAACATTGCCTGGAGCTTCCTCAGCTGCTCTATCAAGGATCTGTGAGGACCAAGGGGACACATTTACTGTAACACAACAGATTCAAAAACACTTTCTCTATTCCTGCTATTACGTCTGAGTGCAGGTGATATATCTCAGAGTTCTTACATGTTCTGTTTCTGAAGCATTTGGACTTTCTTCTGTAGCTCCAGGTTGTGTGCAGTGCAGATGGCAACTCTGTGATAGACAATGATTCAGAAATTAGTATATTTATCCAAATGTCATTAAAGAGTTTTTGACCAACCATAAAAAGACATAAAGTAAATCACTGCGAGTATAATTAGTCACAGAGAACTAAGCAGGTACTATTTCTGCTCAGGTCTGTGTCCACCAAAGTGTTTTTTGCGGAGGTCAGCGTATTTTTTGACTTGCTTGCAATGGGAGCACATTTACGGTAAGCTACAAACACCAGCATCGTGCTGAACTTCTATTATGCCACATTTTGCCCTTTTTTTCAGGTTGACGAGAGTTAAAAAACATTCAATTTTGGGTAAAATGCTGCACTTTTTACCCAGCAATCCAATCACAGTGGAGGAAGGGCGGGACCATTGTACTCACTGACACTGTTACTTCCACAGACATTCAATATAATAGCAAACAAAGTGTCTCAGCTGAAAAAACGCTGCTGCTCCAAAGTGCTCTCAACCGCACCCAGCTGGGAAAAAATGCTTTGTGGACTCAGCCCTTAAGTTCCCCCTGCACTGTGTGTTCCTGAGTAACCACAAGTCCACATATGAATAACTGTCTGTGGACTGTGGAGCTGCAGAAATTGGTTGATGACTGACTGGAAATACATTGGTAACTTTGATAATCAATTAGTCATGGCCTAGTTTCAACTTCTGAGGGTTTGAAGCTTTTCTTTGTCACATGATAGTGAACTGAATATCTTTGAGTTTTCGGCTGCAAAAAGTACATTTGAAGACATCACTATGGGCTGTGGGAAATTAAAACAGACATTTTCCTTGAAACCCAGAGTTACGATAGCTGGACTATGACCATGTTGGCCTTCCACTAAAATCCTTTCCAGAGACAAAAAGAGGTTTTATCTTTCTGGCTACAATTACCCATGATCCCATGCTGCTAATGAATTCATCTGAGTGCTGATCATAGCTGTCTTTAAGTGGAGGTGGAGTTTAAGGAACACTTTTTATGCATGAGGAACCTGGAGTGAGTGACTACACAGAGTAGTGCAGAGAAAGACCACTATCATACGAACAGATGTAGAAATGTGTGTATATATGTAAAAGAATTTACTAGACAGACTTCATCTCTCTTCATCTCACCTGTTTTCCAGTCCATCAACATACACCTTCTTCTTCTTGCGGCTCTCCTGAGCAGACTGCTTGTTGCGGATCTTCCTCCTGACCCTCTTCAAGGTCCTCTCCTCTGCCTGTTAAACAGAGAGGAGGCTTTCACCACAATGTTGACACGACAGATGACGATGTGTATGTAGCAGCCCTCAGCAGCTGCGCCACAGGAAGACTAAACAGAAGATCCATCTGAGCATTCATCAAGCAGAAGGGGTTAGGGTTAAGGGAATTGAGGGTAAAAAAATAAAAATAGCGATCATACCAAGATATAATACAAAAACTTTCACATATGACCAAATAAAAAAAGATTACACTGTCCGTGATTATCCTACAAATAACTGCTACAAGAATGAACAACAATTATTCTGATGAGTCAGCAGCATGCTGTTTGATTATGCTTATTTTTATATAAACATTTCCAACACTTGCCAGATGTTCTTGTCCAGATCAGCTTACAGTGCTGCTCAGCATCGTGACAAGACCATCAGCACAAGCAAATAAACTTTTTTCGGCATTGATTACCTTTGTGAGCGGCATGTGTGTGGGAATCGTTGCTCCCTCTTTCGACAAAAGCCGCTTCTCCTCCTCAGTGAGGATAATCTCTTTAAACTGGAACTGGGGGGAGAAGAGGTGAAGGTGAGCCTATATGAAGCGTAACAAACTGAGACTTTCTGTCTTCTTCAAGCAAACTGTTCAGGTTGACCAAAAGAAAACAGGAGGAAAAACTGACCTGGTCGGTCTTCTTGAGTTCAGCTGAAGTCTGTGTCGAGTCCTCTATGGCCAAAGTGCAGGGCAGCTCACTGATCATGTCCTCCTCCTCCTCCTCCATTTCCTCACTCACCAAGTCATCTGGCACAAGAGAAATGCATTTGAAACAAACCTAATCTGCTACTCTAATCTGCTCGAAAGGGATTTAAGAGGATATAAGTGGGTCAATTATAAAAAAAAAAAATGAAGTACATCAGGCTATAGAACTCACAAATGAAAGAGTTCTTGGACTACACATACCCAGATCAATGAAGACATCTGTGTCCAGCTTCTCTGCCCTCACACTCTGCAGGACATCCATGTCACTGTCTCTGCTATGCAGCATGGAGTAGCTGTGATCCGCCTGGACTGTTAAGGCCTCCAGACTCTCAGTCTGCGCCTCACCAGGAGCCAGGGCAGGGTCAGAGTGCACCGGGCTGGGCTGGGAGTAGCTGGGACTGGGCACAACGTCACTATCACTGCCCTGTGGACTCAGGCATCCCGGAAGGTTGTTGTTTCCAGCTCCAGAGCTGCTGTCATCAGAAATGCCACTGTCGCTGCCCAAGGGAGAATGAGAGGGACAGAACGCCCCCATGTTGTCCTCTCCCTCTAACAAGCTGGACAGAAAGTCTTCAGTATCCATACCTGTCAGCATCTGGGGGGGAAAAAACATAACTAGCTGCTCTGTGGTGTTGATATTATGTGTCCAAACCATGAAAACCACCCTAACAGTGAGTTGTTAGTCATATAACCACGTATACAAATGAGGGAAACCCCATTTCAAGCAAAAGCTTTAACACCAAGGTTACATAAAGACTGAAAATTCCCAGTCGTGGCTTTTTGAGTCATTCAAAACAGAAGAGGAACAATGTGGTTAAATGTTGTCCACTTGTTGTGGACAAGTTTGTATTTCTTTTTCTGTGAATGAAGTCTTACATCTTGTTCGGACAGCCAGGATTCGATGAGGCCGTTCTCATCAGGAAAGAGAGGCTCAGTAGACCCGTCCTCTCGGTCTTGCAACAGCAGCCCTAACAGGTCTGCTCCGTCCATGTCTGGAAGGTCCTCAGCGACGGACATCTGCATCAGCACAGAAGCATCCACACAGTCTTTGTTAACAATGGCATCAATGTTCAAGTAACATTATACAAGCATGATGTCAGATTAGCCATGTTTCGGATGTAGGAAATTTGGGATATAGCTTAAATGTAATTTATTGCTCTAACAGGCTTTAGGAATATCTTTCAATTTCGCAATGTTGATCAAATAAAACGTAATTCAAAAGACATCGCTTTGGGAAGTTGTGATGAAAATTCAAAAAAATATTAATAATGAAAATGTTAGCTGCAGCAGTCAGGTGACGCATTTTCTACGATAGCTTATCAGATATCTGAGCACACACCTCAGCCATGACTTAATGTTGTTTAAACATACATTTGGATACCAAGCACAAGTATTAAGTCAAATGTTATCCTAGTAGAATTTCCTTTTTCACCAATATCACCCTGCTATTTGTGATACACTACTTTAGTGTGTGACTTCTTTAAGCTCGCCCCCCACACTGACCTTCATGTGGAGGATGCAGGTGCATGTGGACACTGTTTAGACTGTGAGGAGTTTAATGACAGTGTAAGACATCATACTTCACCGTCAATGGGTGAATAACACGTAAACTGAAGTGCCATGTAAACAGCTACATATTGCATCATTGCCACACTCCCACCATGACCTCATCTGATATCGAGCCCCGCCCCCCATGCCTTTGTCACGAGACCTGAATCCAAAATCAAGTGTCAAAACAAAGACGTTTAACCTTCATTTAATTCAAGGAAAGCATGATTTCTGATATGCATCCTGTGCCGAGATCAAAAGAAAAAAACAGACTGCAGTTCGGGTGCAGGGTGTTTTTATTGTTTTGCAATATGAATATTGACTTGCATCATAGCCATTGAAGTCACAATCGACCTACTTAATGCTGCATTGAACACTATGAGCAGTGAGATTCATGAGATTTGGTGTTAACAGGATGATGAACTTACTGCATTATGCACTCCGATGGCAGAAAGACAGACATGTCTTAGGCCAACATCGACGACCCAGCCAGCTAAGCTAGTTAAAGCTATTTCAATAATCCTGTCATGATTCTTAATGTCAAGAGGGCGTGGTCCCTCGTGACATTAAACACATTGAAAAACATCCCAAAAAAGTGACTGTCGACATTAGTTTTCTTACCGTTTGATGACGGGAGACAAACGACCATTCAAGTGAGTGCCTCCAATTGTCTTCTGGTTTTTCTACTCGGCGTTTCTTCGCTACTGCCGTCTACGGACTCAGCACTTCCTCCTGCAACCACCTTCCAACGAGGCAAAAATTGCGTCATCACGTAAAGGTCGACGTCTGTACGTGACCTTCTTGGGTGCTTCTGGGAATTGTAGTACACTAACCTACCATGCGCTGTATTCCGATTCCCCTGTTTTCATGGACGTTAAGTGGCAGCAATAAAATAAGCAAATTAGAATACAAGATGAAGATAATCACATGATGGTTATTATTATTATTATTATTATTAGTAGTAGTAGTAGTAGCAGTAGTAGTAGTAGAAGTAGTAGTAGTAGTAGTAGTTGTAGTATTATAAAACATTGAAAATATTCCCTTGACATATCGCTGGTGCTGTCATGTAGCACACTCACATACTGAAGTCTGTATTATGCTGTAATTAAAAAAGGCAGACACATTTACATTTTAAATTTATTTTAATCAACACATGAGCATTAACATGGCATCAGGTAATTAAAAAAAAACCTAATTACTGATTCTCACACTGAGTCCAAACTGAAAACTGATTTTGCCACATGAACAACTATAACTTTGGTGGTAGGTATGTTGTATTCATAGCTTAATGACATTTATTGGCTTTTTCAGGCCACAAGGAAAATACATTGAGTGAAGTCATTCAGGTCAATCAGTCCAACATCTCATAGAGATACATCACATACGAAGGTAAAGCGTGAAATCTCTATTCATACCATTCATACCATACTTTAAACAGTATAATGAAACTGTTCTGTTAGATTTCATAACATGATAGAAAACTAAGGCATGAAATAAAAGTGCAATTTAACATGAAAGACACACATTTCATGTCTTGACTGCATGTTTCTCCACTTTATCACATCAGAAGAATGAAGTGGATTTATTCTTTTCCTTAATTTATGCTACATTTATTTATCATACTGTTTATTGGTGATCCAGCACAGCAATGGGCGTGGGCTATAAATACCGGGCCTGCATGGCCCAAATAAAATGTTATGTATGCCACCTAATCATCATTATGTTTACTTAAATAAATTATATTTCATAATATTTCCCAAATTTCATGAGGATTACAGGTCTCTGTCCCTGTCAAAATAGGAGACAATAATGATTCACTGGCAGCAACATTCTCACGGAGACTAATTTTACTTACTAGAAGAAAGATACTAAAGTAAGAAATCCCAGATTTCAGGAGCTGAGTGTGGTTACATACCATGGTTTCAATTTAAACTGCTGGATTGAAAAGCAATTTTTTATATTATTTCTAATGAAATCCATGCAATCTCATCCCAGACTACACTTAATTTCCAGAACAAAGGAAAGCATTTTGTCACAGAATCACACAGAGTTTAGATGTGTGCCTTAAACTACGGTACACTTTTAGTCGTTCCTTTTTACTGGATGTAGTTGGTCCAACTACCTTCGTGACCACAGGCATGCTCTCGACAGCCCGTCTCTTGTGAGCCCGGTGTAGCAGGATCCTATAGACCCCTGTGATGGAGCTCCTGCAGTCTTTCCCCTGGTTGTTGAGGATGTGTTCTGAGCTGATTCCTAGTGTCTCCAGTGCTGCCTTTACCTCCATCTCTTCCTCCGCGAGTTCAGATAGTTCGCTCTCTGCTAGGTAGGATGGGTCTAGTTTAAAGGGCTCCATTGCGTGCGGGAAGTCCACAGGGAGCAGCCACTCGCAGCCCATCATCTGCTCCACTGTGCAGCGGTCAGCTGGTATGGGTTGGAGGATTCCCCTGATAAGCCTCTGGCATGCGTCCGGCACCCAAGAGGGCAGGATGTAGGCCCCCTCCAGGATGCATCGCTTCAGTTTGGCCACAGTGTCCGCCCTGAATGGCATGGTGCCTGTCACCATGAAGAACAGCATCACCCCCAGGGCCCAGATGTCTACAAAGATGCCAACATAATGCTCATCCCGAAAGAGCTCAGGCGCGGCGTAAGGCGGAGAGCCGCAGAAGGTGTTGAGCGTCTCACTACGGCGGCTCAGCGTGCTAAAGCCAAAGTCCCCCACCTTGACGCAAGAGCTGCTGGTGTAGAAGACATTTTCTGCCTTCAGGTCGCGGTGAATGATGTTGTTTTCATGCTGTGGTAGAACAAGGACAAACTGCATTATGGACGTGCCACCTTCATTCACATTAAATCACTGCTCAAAGATTATCCAAACTGCTCATATTAATAGTGGACCATAACTATGGCTCCCTCCACCCAAACTGCTTTGTTTACTGGAATTTCAGTTGGATGTTTGAGCTTCAATCTGCAGAATGATGTTTAATTTTGTCACGAGAGGGTTGTTTTCACATGCACCTGCTGAAGTTTGCCTGTGCTCACCTTAAATCTGACCTTAAGGCATTTATGTACAAGCAGGTTTTTGTGACATCACAACGAGTTTGGAGGCCAATCACGATCCAATATGTAATTTACACAAGCGTGAGTGTCTAAAAAGGAAATGTTGCATACACACTTCAGATGTAAGGAGTGATAAATTCCATATGTGATGCGTGTAAATCAGTGCTGTGTTAATAGTCTGTCCTAACAGAAATTGTCCTACGAAATTAATTAGATTAGAAGATTAGACGCATTTTAAGACTTCCACAGTTAAACCAGGTCACGAGAGCAGCAGAGAACAGATGATACTATAGATGAAAATACTTACATTCAGATTGAGATTTTGTTTTCTATTTTTCTACCCAAACATACCACTTCAATACGAACTGATACGCACTGACCATGTGTTTAACAGCAGAGAGGATCTGTGCGAAGACGATCTTGCTTTCAGTATCTGAGAGTTTCCCCTCTGTAGTAATCTTGGTGTAGAGCTCTCCTCCCCCTGCATACTCCATCACCAAATGCAACCGTGATAGCGTCTCCACTACCTAAAGAAGACAGTATACCGGATGTCATCTGGTTGTAGCGATCACTGAGAAAGTCCCTTGGGACCAGATGACGTTCACACATAAATCAATACAGGAGTGTGCATGAGTCAAACCTCATAGAGGCGTATGATGTTGGGATGGTGCAGTTTCTCCATGCTGGAGATCTCTCTGGACAGCAGCCTCTGGGTCTTCTGATCCAGCTTGGTTTTGTCCAGGATCTTTATGGCCACTTTGTCTGATGATGCCGAGGAAGAAGATTACAGTCAATGATCGCTGAGAAATGATGCATGACCAAAAAAAATCTTTGCTGATTTTTAAAAATTTAGATAAATTTAGTTAGATAAATCTTATGTAAGTCAAGGATGTGAGCCTGGTTCCACCTTGCAAACACAGAATTGTCCCTGAAGCGGCCAAGCCTGATGCTCTGCTCTAGATCATTTGATGGAGGATTAGCTGTCCTCAGATGCCAATTTTGTTGATTACACGCTCCCAGGGGGTCAATTCTCACTTTCAGCCTTATAATACAAGGAAATTTGCTTTTGTAAATAAAGGAAAATGGCTCTTTTGCTGTCATACTGCAGATACCACATGGAAGGTCAAGTCAGGGTGGAGGTTCAATATGACACAAAGTGCACAGTTAGCAACATTGTTCTGGAATCAAATTTAACTTATCACCTCTGAAAATGTGTTCAGAGGAAAATATAGTGCACATTTCACAACGTACACAATTTTACAGCCAGCAAAGACCAAAGACCTTCACATATATCAAGTTCAAACAACTGATATCTTTACTGTATTCTGTTAAATGATTCATAAAGTGAAGTAAAATAGACTGCAGGTAACTGAATACAGAAACGTTCTTAAGCGGCAAAATGGTGTTGAGATATCTAATTGTGCATCAGCATGCATTATTCAGGCTGGCATTAGGCTCCCTTTCAAGTGTGACATGGCTCTCAATAGAAGCATTCAAAATGCATCGCAGCTCACATTGTTTTTTGAGGACTAAATTATACCATTTACATGCACACACACACATAGCAAGGCACACAGGCATAGGGTAAAGTACATATAACCCTAAAAACATGTGCATGCTCACACACACGTACAGAGCTACACACTCATTCTCCTCCCTCTCTTTAGCCTTTGATGAGGCATGCAGCAATTTTAGCCGTCGCTAAGGAAACTGGAGATCTCTAATCAATCCATCTGTTCAAGGGCAGCAGACAGTCTGTCTCTCTGTGGCTGAATCAGCCCCCCGGCCAAGCACACATCACCTTGTTAGTGAATTGCTACATAAGGACACACTTGTTAGTGTTGCAGCCCATTGATGGAAACAGCTCATCAGCCAAATTATCACTTAAATCTAATAAAAAGGCAGAGCAGAGAGCAAATAGGAGCTTGCCTCGGATTTTTATCTTTAAGGATGGATGTGTTTAGACTTGTACTGATGGCAAATAAGTCAAACTGTCGATGACTACTTAATAGCTTTACAGTCAGTGTGACTGCCACTCCTCAACTGATGTTTTCCTTTACTCAAGTGCAGCCGTTTAAACAGATGCATTTCGTTGATGTCTTGTAGTTTCCTACCTTTGGTGAGGGCATGAATTCCTAACTTGACATGGGAGAAGTTCCCACAGCCGATCTCTCCTCGAATTTTGTAGAAGCCGATCCTTCTGCCCACTGTTAGCTCACGGACCACCCTGTGACAAGATTACATGATGGAAGATGTAAGACTAAATATTCTTTATGATATGCTACAGCAGAGCCACCATAGCAAGAATTTCACCTCCTGGTAAGTCAGAATAGAAACACCACATATCTTGATAAAAAAATGATTACTGCTTCATTTTTGTTAATTATCACACTGTGGGATTAATACAGGATTATTTTATCTTTATTTATCTCTTGACCCCTACCTTTCATCCTGGCACATATCCAGGTTCAGCCTTTCCAGTGGAGTGAGGCGGCGGATGGTGGCTCCCTCGTCATCTGTGTTGATGTCTGAGCTGTCCTGATGGCTCCAGCGGGTGTACCGTTGGCCACCTGCGACCACAGCTGTGCCTCCAATGGAACCTCTGACAGAGTCTCCATTAGACTCTCCGGTCTCGACCCCAGAAACTGAGATGCTCCCAGCGGTGCCTGCTGCCCCCGACCCCCTGGTGCCTGCTGTCCCGGCCCCAGCTTCAGCTCCATCTGGGCTGCTCTCAGAGGGGCAGACAGCAGTCATCCTGCAAGGGACGCCCAGGCTGGTGTGGGCTTAGCTCATGGCTGGGAGTGGTGGAGGGCTGGATGTACAACAAGAAAAAACTGTAGTATGTTTGTCGTTTATTTCTAGCTACATTTCTTGACAGCTTTTTGTGAAAAGTAAAAAATGATTGGTGCTCCTACATTTTGTCAGTGCTTTTTAAAATCTACCTCATAAAACCAAAATTAAAAGGCATGGTAGCAAGAAATGTAAATAATAATAAATTAATAATATAAATCTGCTTTAGTTACATATTTGGTGCTGCTTCTATTTAACTAAGCATTCATACATTTATTTTTCTTGTCTCATCATATCAGATTAACTGTCTTCAATTTGTTGTAAAATAAATAATTAGCCCCCATATTTACAATGTGCTCACAGTAGCTACAGTATAAGCCTCACACACACACACACACAGACATAATCCACATGATGTGAAATGAGGATGCAGTTAAATAGCAAGCAGCATGCACTCATAGCACATTATTGTTATACTATTATAGATCCAATTTAAAAGTTGATGTGTAAATTAATCTGGGACAAAACCTTGACTTACCTTCAGATGTGTGAGCCATTTAGAGGTCTTAATTCTTTCAGTGTCCTTGTCCAAATGACATAACTATTTAGAAAACTGAGTCAACAAACAAATGTTATGAATGAGGGTCTTCCTGTATTTCAGTGGAACAGGACAGAGCCTCCTGTCCATGGACCAAAGCGCATGCTGCATCCGAAATTTTCCAAAAGTGCTGCAGCTGCAAACTGTCCTCGCCACAGTGGAAAATCAGGGGCAATTCACCATTTGGAGCTTGACGCAGTTGTTGTCTTGTTGCATTTCAAGAATTTCCAGTGGTTGAAGGCTTAGTTTTCCTTATTTGTGGCTGTTGAAGAAAAGGTGGAGAGGCTGGAGATCAGATGGACCACGTGCTATCGGATTCATGCTCACTGCTGTCCCTTGCTGAAGAGGTCTGCAGAGCGTTAATGGGCTCTTCTGAGTCTCCTGGGCATAAATAGGCCACAGGTTGAGGAGGAGGGGAAGAGAAGCTGGATGGGGGGTTGGAGGAAAGAGGTTGAACGGATGACAGTGTCAGGGTACATCCATGGGGCGTTTTGTGAGACAACCTGGAACGAAGCATAAGAGAGAAGCAAAAATAATGTCAATTATGTTTTGATGCTCATGAGCCCTCCCTTTCCTTTTAATCATCTAATTCATGTGTCTTAATCTGTTTTCTTTTCATTAGTTTTTACTTGCTTGTAGCTATGTCATTATGTGGATTATTTTGACCTTTTTTTTTTTTTTTTACATGTTTTTCATCTGTTTTACATGCAAAACCATGGTACACAGTACACGTGTTTACACCCGGCATGGGAGTTTGTGAGCAACACAAGTGTGCCTGTGCAGTAGCCACTTGACTTTCCGTTAATGTGCATTGTAATCCGTACTTAATTTAGTGCTTGAGTCCCGCTCCAAGGACGATGCAGGCTGAGGTTGCCATGAGAGGCAAAATAAACAGATCAGAGATCCTAATCACTCTCTACCAAGAAGATACTTACAATTTGGCAAAGCTATTTCATTTGTAATGGAGAATATGAGTGATGACTGTCATTCCCTTGTGTGTGTGCGTGTGTGGTACAGTGCGTGCGGGTGAATAAATTTGTAATTATGTGATAATTGCATGCTGTTCACAAAACAAAGCTCTAACAATGTCCCATGAGCAGGAGCAGAAAAGGTGAATCTGAGGTTAAGGTGAGCCCTGATTTTTTGCATAAGTATCTGACACAACTGGACTGGCCTGAAATGTGATTGGCTGGTTCTCCATCAGTTCCACACAATAATAAGAGCACACACATAATACTGTAAGAGAACTGCTCTACATTCAACCAGAACTGAATTGGTTTGTGAATAACAAACAGTGTACTGAAATGATAGACTTTACCCAAACTACAATCTACAGCCTCCCCAGTACTAAATCTGCCAAGCTTTGTCACACTCACACTTTGAACACATGTGGCTATTAAGCTGCCTATTGTTGCATTATAGGATAACATTATATATATTTATTTTCAATCAAAAGGACCCATGCGAAGGTCAAAACCCATGAATGAATTGACTGAACATTGTTGATTTTGGTCTTTTGAGGAATTTTTCTTTTCTTTTCTCATGGATGTTTTAAAATAAGAAAAAAATGGAATAATACACACTAAAAATACATTCTTTTATGAGATGATTATGATAAATGGACATAGTGACGTAAATACTGATCAGCACTTTGATGTTTTACTATTAATCAATCAAAAAGAAATATGGATATCAATTATGGTTGCTGGGTAATTAAATAATCTACCAGGATGTCAACTGGAGTACTCATAATGTCAGTTTCTATCATAAATCAAGGTTGGCAGTGTGTGTGTAAAGCAGGAGCAGCAATAGTTAACGTAGTGTAACATACTGCTTTGGAAGGTGTTCTCGCATCCGTTTCTATATTAAGATGAATGAATCTATGTTCAAGCCTCGCTGGCAAATCAAAGCAGTGCTCCTTTGTGAGGCCTACTGTCTCCCAGTCTTCAAACACCTTCCTGCTATCGCGCCATGAATATCTAAGCATTGATCTCAGGCAGCCTAAAAGGACTTGCTAAGAGAGGAAAGGCCTCCACTTTACAGGACAAAGCAACAAGCCCTGAATACCAGCCTTTTATTTATGGAAATAAGAAGAGGACAACCACGAGATAGACAAGTGACATCAATGGTAATGGCGGTGAGTAATAAGAGTTTGGGACAAAATCATCATCAGGAAATTGTATTTTTCAACTGTAGATGAATGTTTACTTGATAGTATCATTAATTGATTAAGTTTTGATTAATATGTTTTGGAAATAGAAGCTATAATGTCATACAGCTTATCAGACACATGATACTCTCTAAAACTGCTTGAATACAGAGTGCCATGTTGAGTATAGCAAGTTAGATAAGCAGCTGGATGTACTGATAATGATGTCTGCTGAAGAGTACCCCCACAGTGGCTCTATAGATGAGTAATAGTTACCCAGATTGCTTTATGCTCTGCTTCCACTGGAAAACAGATCACCTGGTTGCTTGGTGATGGACACTGACCGAGCATGTTTGTTCTTCTTTTTTTCAGGCTGAGGATTATGCATTAACTGGCGCTGAGCCGCAAGGGAGAGAGCCCACAAGGCTATGTTTACATTTAGACAGTGCTGCATTGAGCCTCAGAGTGCACATGTTAATGATGTGTGTGAAGATGTGAAGAATTGGAAACCTTACAAATACAATGTCTTGCTCACACCTGTCTAATTAATTTTTTTTTTTAAATCGGTAAAGTCACCATTGATAAACTGTTACAGCTTCATTAATTAGCTTTTGCCGCTGTTTAAAATCATTTTGAAAGCATTCCTGGTTAGACCAAGCAATCAATCTTAAGATACAAAACATTTCTAGAGTAAAAGCAAGTCTCTACTGAACGGATGTTTGAAAAAAGCATCCATGGTCATGAGCTCTAGGGAGTGACCAAAAGAATGGAGGCCGTGGATACAAACAGATGAATTTCCTCTCCTGGGTGGCTGCGCTCACCTTAGAGAGAGGGTAAGGAGCTCAGACATCTGGAGGAAGCCGCTGCTCCTTCGTGTCAAAGGGAGACAGTTGAGGCAATTCAGGCATCTGATCTGGATACCTCCTGGGTTCCTTCCGTTGGAGGTTTTTGATGCATGTACAAATGGTAGAAGACACCGGGGTAGATTCAGACCACGCTGCAGAGCTCTTTATATCTCATCTGGCTTGGGAACGCCTCGAAATCCCCCAGGAGGAGCTGGATAACATCGCTGGAGAGAGGGATGTATGAATTACCTTGTTTAGCCTGTTGTCACCGCGACCCGGCCCCATGTTAAGAGGCAGAAAATGGATGGATGGAAGGCTGCATACAGTCCACCGAACTTTGTTGTTTCAAGTTTGGATCAAAGACAGATATACCATTCAAAAACCCAGTGAATACAGTACACCGCTTACCCCAAACAGGCTTATGAGTCTGCAAACAGCCAGCCCTTCATCAGAAAACACAATCAGCTTTGCCAAGCACAGGTCCTTACTCACCACACACTCAATCATTTGTCTGAGGATCTCAAAAGAGAGGGAGGAGGGTTTGCCCGGTGCGCTCTGCTGCTGATCGCACTGCTAGCATCAGCAGCCTCTTCACACACTCCAACAACGGAAAACATGAGAGCCCATCCACAGCAGCTGTGGATCAGGAATTAGACACTGTTTCTCAAACACCCATCTGTTCGTGTAGTGAGACAAGCAAACAACAGAGGAGCTGCTTCCCCCATCACAAGCTCTGAAATCTGTAAAACAGTTCCTCCTCTCTGTTTTGTGTCCTTACTCTGCCTCCCGTTCACTTTACATCCATCCCCTCATTCAGCCTGGGCTTGTGTCCCATTCTGTCTTTTTCACTGCCGTTATGCATTCAGGCGCAACACAACGCGCCGTCTGCACACACACGTTCACACACCCGCTCCTCGGGCAAACACATGCACAAGCACACTCTTGTAAATACATACACACAAACGCTGGCGCACACAGACGGCGAGCTCTCTCCACACAAAGCTCCCCAGTGTGTTAATTGAGACGCACGGCTGACAAGAATAAAGAGCTCAACAGTGAAAGAGCTGCAACAATGAAGACTATGCACCCTAGGAACAGAGGGGCAGGCCTCTCTGGAATCTATGGGGCAAATATTTCACATTTCCAAAAAAACAGACTGACCTCTAAATCCCTTCCCCCTGACACACATATACACTGAGTCCAAACCAAAGCTGCACAGGCCTCTGCGGATGCACTAAAAGTGAAGCACCTGGAAATAATTCACACATAATACATGGCTTTTCCAAATGGTCAGCTGAGCAGGACACTGTGCTACTCTTTCAACCATATTTTGCTGAACTTTTATCTACTATCTTAACTACTGTAGTTTCGAAAAAATGTACAGTACACACTATTATTCCCTCAGCCTGACAACACACAACATGCACTTCTCTATAGCTCCCAGTACATCTTGAAGAGACACAGAGAGAGAGTCTCTGAGGCCTTAACAAAAGTTACCATGACACTGTGTGCAGGGAACACAGTAACATAATGCAGAAGACACAGTAAATCCTGCATGGGGTGGTTCAGATCAAAATCCATTTGGTAAGTCGTTTCCTCCTGCTTTAAAGAGCCATCTGCGTTTGCATGTTCTTCACTGTCAGCACTTCAAACAGGCGTGCATCAAAGAAAGAACACACGAAGCACAATGTTTCATGTGCACTGACTGATTGACCATCAAAAGAATAAAAATCAGGAACAGATTTCAATCAGGTGGACGTAGACCCCCAAAAGGGCTATTTTTGCTTCATCACTATGGAGATATATTCAGCTTCTAATCCTGCACTGAGAGGAAGGATAAAGGCAGATGTGAGAAGACAACTTTTTTTGACACATTACAATAAAGATTAGCAGCTTAATTTTGCAACTGAACATCATCACACAGCATTCTGGTGGTTCGGTTCGATCACACGTCTAATGTAGGGTATCCAAATGTGGCTGCTGAGTCATTCAAATCTCTCCTCTCTTTTGCTATCAGAAAGAGCACACGGTACATCAGTCAGTGTGTATTAAACAGCTAAACCGTGCTTTTCTCTGACAGACACATCTTTAATCTACGCCTGTGCAAATCTTTGCTGAGTTTGTGTTTTGGGCCTTTGCTTCAGAGCAGGATGACAGACACCAAAACATCAGTGAACTCTCCAATAAATCAGCTCGAGGTGTGATGGACACAGGTTGACCCCCCAGCACAGTGCAACAGGTGCTATGGCCGAACTCCTCCGCCCACGCAGGCTGCGTGCTCTGAAGCAGTCCAGGAGGTTAATCAGTGTGTCACATCCCCTAAGTTGATATCTTAAATAGCGCGTGCGCGTGCGTCACGTGCGTGCGTAATTGCCAAGTGATGCATTATGAGCCTTTTCAGAAGTGCTGCATTGAATTCAACGACTACATCAATGCGGAGCAGGTCTAAAATACAGTGAAAACAGAGCGCGAGATCATGAAAGATGAGTTATGCGCCTCATTCTCGGTCATTATGATGCGAGCTCCACCACCTTTACAGATTATTTGTCATGGTGGGCTACTGCTGAGTCACATTTAATGTTCGAACAAAACAAAAAAACAAAAAAAAAAGAAAAGAAAAGAAAAGAAAAGAAAAACTTGCAGGCAATGAAACCACAAAACTGCTTTGGAGTAAATAAATCTTGCAGTGCATCAGTTAAGTCACTTGTCTATCGGTGTTCAATGACAGTCAACAGTTAACATCGCAGCAGGCCATTCTCTGTGAACCAGCGCGATCTCACTACAATCCCATCAGCACAAAAACACCACAAACGTTTCATCTGTGAATCTTACTTGGTTGAATATCTTCAATGGGCCCCGTGGACAAGCTTCACCGACCTCGCAGTAAAATCATCTTCTCCGGTGCACGGTGACATTGAGCGCACCGGCTCTGCTGCAGCTGCTCCTCGGTTCAGTCTGTTGTGGAGGAAATCCGCTTGACTGGCAGGTGAATTGACCAATCGGCGGCGGAGTCCTGCATCTCTTATCCAATGAGAGGCAAGAAGTGGTAGCTTTGCTTTCGAGTTCAGTACCACCGGAGCTGTCCAGAGCGCGAGGCGGCGGCGGCGGCGGCAGCGGGATCGTCCAGGTAACCTGACTCGTGTGTGTCACGCACCATGGCCACGGGCCATGCTATTAGCACAGCAGAGGTTCAAGGTGGGGTCAGGGGACCAGCAGGAGGCCTAAACAGGATTCCAAGATCGGTCTCAATTTCACTATTCTTGTGTGTGTGTGTGTGTGTGTGTGTGTGTGTGTGTGTGTGTGTGTGCGTGGTCGTTTGTTTTAATATAAGCCTACAAATGGAGTTCCCTGCGCCCAAACCTCATCAAACTGACTCAAACACATTGAGGTCCTCTACGAGCTTGTCTGGGTCTGTCATCTGCATTTCATTGGTCTTCTTCAGCAGATAGTTTCCTCAGTTATGGAGCATAGGATGCTTTCAAATGATCAAATTTGCATCATAATGTCAATTTCTGGATAGTTATTTGTATGTACTCCTCTGTGGCTGTACACACATGCTGTATACATTGCAGGTAGACCACCTAGCCAGCAGGACTTTAATGTAGAAATTTGTAGTTTGACTGCTTTAGTATATACTTATTCACTGTAATACAGTCTGTTGTCTTTGCCACAGGCTGTGGGATAATTGAGGTGTTTTCATAAGGTTTAGATACAGTGGTTTAATATTCTCTAATTGCAATTAAATTCATATTCCCAAAATGTATGTTTAATGCACACAAACTTTGACAAACCTATATTTTCTTGGCCACTTGGGGGCAGTAAAAGCAGACTCTAAACACAACCTTGACATAGTCACTTCAGTGAAAAGGGTCCGTGAGCAAACAGATATCTGCTTACACATCCAACAGATACAGAGCAAGTTTAGAACAGAGGTCATCTTCACTTTCCCCTCAGCTCTGGTATCCTGGTATAACTCCTGAGGGAAATGTCTGTCTCCTTGGCTGAAAAATACTCCTTTTCATTTACCACATAGTAACTAACTTTGAATCCATCATTTGGTGTTGGACACAGTGGCTTTATCAGAGCTTTTTCCCTAATAACAGCTACCTGCTGCATCTGGAAATGCTGCTCATGAGCAGCAAGAATGAATCAGAACAGTAAAGATAGGGCTGTAAAACCAAAACACTGAGCTGAAAGACACAAAAATCTGTTGGGTTAAAGGGAATTGCAGAGTGCAGCTACAAATATAAAACTACTGATAATAGCTTTAATTAGGGGAAAAACAAAAATTCTGAAGGTATAATAAACAACAGAATTTCTAAATGTATCTGTACCTTCACTAACTGGACTCAAAAATTAAGAGCTCAGTGGATGTATGCAAGACGCAAAGCCCATTCTGGAAACCAATTTTATTCCATGTCTGAGTTTTTCCTACAAAAACACAAAAAGGCAATATGAAAAATTATCTTGAACAAATCTGTAGCATTAGCACTGATGGACATCAGTGCCATCAGCTGTTGAATGAGCTGCAACAAGAAGCTTTCATTCATTGTCAAACTGTCTTGGCAAATGACCCAAACTAAAAGAGCATGATGTAAATTTGAGGTAAAATAAGACAAAAAAACAAAACAAAACAAAACAAACATGAAAACTGATTGATGAAACACTGAAGAGTCAGCAAGAATACACAATATGATGGCAGACAGCTTTAAAATAAATACAGGATCATTAGCAGGAGATGATATATCTCCATGAGTGAGGGTGGTGGGAGCGGAGTCATTCAATGTGATGGCACACAGCAGGACATATTGAGGAGACATGCTTTATCCTACATTCAATGTTCTTCATGGAAACTAAGTTGTCAGCTACAGGATAATGCAGCAACTCAGGACTGACAGAGCGCCCTGAACGAGACCCTGCAGGTCATCTGAGGGTATATTCACACATCTCGTTTGGAGCAGTTGTGTCAAAACCAGGAGTGTTTCCCCTCCAAAGAGCGATCTGCTGATCGTGAAATCTGTTCAGGAAGTGATCGTATAATTGATCTGTATTTATGTATGTATCTATGCAACTCATCTGATAACCATGGAAGCACGTATGCATGTCAGCATGGGTGTCTTCTGTTGTTAAAAGTGCTGAGCTGGTATCCTGCACAGCAATCCCACGATCCCTGAATCATCCTACAAGATGCCTCCTTTTCATCCTGTCGCTACCCGTTAGTCATAATTCATAACACGCAGTCGGATTTCAGTGCAATAATACTAATAATGCTTATATCAGTAATTTCTTTGTGAACTCTTTGCGACACCAAAAACATAAATACACACATCATCAGTCAGTATAACTTCATGTCTACTCCTCTTGGTTCGTTTGTAAAAAGTCAGTGTGAACAGGAACCAGACCAGAATTGAAATGCAACAGGGTATCATTGAAGCCCCTGAATCGAAACAACGCAAACGAGCTACATGTGTGAATACACCCAAAGACATGGCCCTTCTCACATTCTCATACAACCACCGCTTGCTCTGCCTCCTCAACGTTCACCATTTCACCCTCCATCTCTACTTCCACTTGAGAGTTCACCACCTGCTGCCCGTCTACTTCAGTTGTGGTTACGTGCACCACCTGGATCTGCACGCCGGCCTGCTTTAACCTCTCCACATCTTCCTCGCACATCTCTGTCACACCTCCGTCCTCCACCACTACAGTCGCAGTCTCCTCCATCTCCATCACATCCACAGGCTCCACTGTGACATGCTCCACCTGGATTCCATCATCCAATAGGACTGTTTCAGCTCCTTCAATGCTCTGCGTGGCGATGGCGAGGGCGGCGGCGGCAGCAGAGTCAGTGATAACCACTTCCTCACTTGACTTGTCATCCTCCGTGGAATGGACGTGCTTGAGGTGGGCCTTTAGGTCTTTTGGGTGGGTGAACCACATGTCACACATGGTGCAGTGGTTGGGTTTGACCCCTGTGTGGCTCACGAGATGGTCTTTGAACTGGTCCCAGCTGTTGAATACACTGCTGCAGACCTGATGGAGGAGGTGGAGGAGGAGAGAAAAAAAGCTGACATAAAATCAGGAAATCAGAATCTCTTGTCACCACTTTGACGTTACACTTTCTGCTGTGGCAGTAACGATTAATTCTTAAACTACATCTCCCAAGAAACCACCACGAACAAAGAACCTGTATGACAATACAGCAGAAAATTCTGTGTCAGTACATCAGTCTGCATTAAGTGAATAAATACATTAATATAATGTGACAAAAAATATTTGGATGGTCCTTTTCTACTGTTGACACTGCACTGGTGGGGGAGTGCTTGACAGCCCTGATTCTGGACAAACTGTACCTGGCATTCATAGAGCTTCTTCCGTCCTTTCTTGGCTCCAGCCCCATTCTGACAGGCTGCCATATGGCACTTCAGTGTGCTGTTCCTCGCAAATCGCTCGTGGCAATCTGGACACTCATAGGGTTTTTCACCTGCAAAGAGACATACAAAGTCGAGTTTGTGTTTCAGTGGAAGATGTGTAACAGCAAGACAATTATATCCAATTATCAAAGTAATCTGAATATTGAAAAACTGAAAATAATTATTTTTCATTCTCACCTGTGTGTTTCCGCAAGTGCTCCTTAAAGTGGCCGAAGTGGTCAAAGTGTTTTTTACAGTATTCACAAACATGGACTTTTTTCTGGGGCTTCTGGTTTTGAGACAGTTCCTCTGCATCAAAGTGAAACGTGCTGATGTGCTGTTTCAAGGCGCCCTCTCGCGTGTAGGCTTTACCGCAGTGGCTGCACACATGGGGTTTTTCCAGCAAGCCCAGGTGTGTTTTCAAATGCTGCTTGAGGTGGTAGTACAACTTAAAGCTACGGTCACACTTGCTGCAGCGGAACATGTTGTCCACTTGTGAAATCTGAACCTCTACGACCTCGACATTCTCCAGCACCTTGGAGGCAGTCACTGTTTCCTCCTGATACACCACCTCCTGCACAAACACAGGCAAGGCAGGGTTACTCCTTTCACATCTAGAACTCCTGCTGTATACCCATATTTTGGCAATTCATAAACCAAAAAAACATGACACACATCTTGAATGAGGGCTTGTACAAATACAACTCAATATACCTCTTCTATTTCTCCCTTTTTAATGACCTGTAGTGTAGATTCTCCTTGCTGATACTTGCTGGTTATGTCAGCAAGAAGCGCCAAAGCAGAGTCATCTGACGCCGCCTGAGCATTCTTTGCTTCGTCCACCACCTCTTCCAGTCCAGTCTCCTCCACCTCAATGGCCCCTTCCCCTATTACCTCGATCTCCACCTGAAGAACATTGAAAAGCCTTGACAGTTAAGTGTGTGGACAAAGTAAGGGTCGCTTATGTGTTAATAGTAGAAAAATGCAGGATGTCTGTGGAATTTCAGTCAATGTTACTGTCCACTGCTTTGCAAGGCAGTTTATCTTTATGAGTGTGACCACCATGAACATACTAACCTGCTCCCCTTCCACTGAGGGTAGGGTTTCTGTGATCACATTAGATGTCTCAGCAATCTTTCTCTTTTTACCTTTGCTCTTTGCGGTCAGCGAGGGATTGTCATTCATCCTACGAGAAAAGATGAGCTCTTGTTGAAAGAGAGCAGTGTCTTTGACGCGGAGTCATGAGACTTATTCCTTTCTATCTCATAAAACACTTCACCGCTACAACTTTGTACATTACATCATGGACACCAGCAGAGATAGGTGATAGGTCAAATGTGTGCAAGTCTCACTTATTGTTGAGCGCTTTGATGGCTTCCTGCATCTGGAGGTATTCAGCAGCCTTCCAGACATCGAAGGCCTCCTCTTGTCCAGCTACAGCTAGCGTTGCGGTGTAAGTGAACTCCATCAGCTGGCGAAAGGCTGTGTTACTCACTCCTGTCATAAGAGCATGATAGAGCAGCGGTGTAAGCGGAGTAAAAGCTGTTCCATGTAACACAGTGACAAACACAGGAAAATATATCTGTAGCTGCAAATTCTTAGCTGGAACACAAAGCACATTTAGCATGTGACACAGCAATTACTAGCAGACTTAAGATGTTTGGTAATACAAACTGTTCTAAGATGCAAAACCACATGGGTGGTTGTTTTAAATTATGGACTTACAATAAAATTATAATGAATAATGCAAGATTAATTTCTAATTCCATTTACTGTTTTCCATCTGGGTCGTATTTTCATAGTTCTGGTCATTGTTTTCATCAGTGATGATTCTTCCGGAAGTAGCAACAGTATGGCGAGCGAGTAAATTTCAAAAGAGCAAGCAACACATGCATTCACACAATCAGACGTGCTCTAAACAAAACTTTTTTTTATCTAAATTTATTTAAACCAAGTAAAAACTATAGAAAAAGATCAGTTAACGGCTTTGTAAATCTCCTTGTGCACACGTCTGACTACATTCTTTCTAGTGTTATCTGAAACACAGAATACCTTCTATCTCCACCAGTGGCTCCTGGGTGAAATCCTGGAAGAACTTATGGAAAAACTGGCTGCAGGCTGCCAACACTGCTTTATGGGCTCTGAACTGGTGTCCTGCAAGAGACAGGAGAAATAGAAATAAAAAGCACTGCATAGGAATTTCACAAAACCATCATAAAGATGATCTGTAATGTACATCTACTTACCATCTACAATCAGGGTAATGTCTGTGAACTGGTCCAGCTGTCGTTGTTCATTAAGTTTGTCCATCATAACTTTGTAATGCGCTGGGTACTCATTGCCTCCATCAACCTCGATCTCCACCTCAGCCGCCATGACTGACGTTATCCCTCTCTGCGTGGAAAAGTGGAAAATGGACAAACAAGTCTTAATATTGTTTGAGTCACTTTGCTTTACCTCGACTCATGCTTCCAAATTTCGCCGCTGTCTTGATGCATATTAGAAACAAAAGACAAGATTTTGAAAACAGTTTAAACTAAAAACAATTTAATCTAGACAGCAAAAAGACCACCAAACCTTATTTCTAAGTTTAATAAGACCAATAAGACACAGTGAGACAACGGCTGCTCCTCCATACATATTCCCACGTTGCATTTGCACATACAATATGATAACTGCATGGCTGAATTTGAATTTTAACAGCACAGCTGCAAAACCTACATCTGGCAAATGAAGGGTGGCTGCAATTAAGTTGTATTGTGTTGAAAGAAAGTGAAATTATCTTTGGTGAAGCTAAAAATGCTTGCACTGAACGAGGAAGTCAAGATGAGGGCCCATGAGAAGCACATCACTGCTAAACCCGAGTAGACGTTACATTTGCCAGAAAAAAAGGTGTACGAACAATGAAAACACATCCTGTTAAATTTTCCTGACGTGCCACACGAGAGGACGGGCATATAATTCAACGAATGACCGGACACATGGTTCTTCATTCGGCTAACGTCAACAGCTTTGCTAGTCCAGCTACATATTAGCTAAACTAGCAAACATTCAATCCTGCCTTGCGCAGGGCAACAAAATAAGTTATTTACCACGCCTAATAAATGCAATCAAAGCCCAACTTACCGGGACTAGATGCACCTGTATAATCGTTTCGATACAGTAATACGAAGGAAACAACCATGTTACAACCCCTGAGTGTGACAGGTAACGGGCCTCTTAGCACACTCGCCATTTCGCGTTTGACTATCAACATTACGTCATCAAACCGCGCATTAAAATACACTTTTCCCTGACAGATTTCCCGATTTTAAACGCCCTGGGACGAAATACACGTTAAAAAACCATCGGTATACGTACGTCAAGTTTGGTAACGCTGCTTCAGAAAGTTGTTTTGCGATAATGTTTCCCTCGACGCATGTACGACTGTTCTACTCTGGTTGCTCTAAAAAGGGCGGTCGTTCAACCCTCGGGCCTCGGATTCCCAGAAGCCCTTGCAAAGCCGAGGACGCCGTGAGTGTTGCTTAGTGACAGCGGTGAGTAACGATTGTTTACATGTTCTTCTTACTACATCATATAACTGCTTTGAGTCAGGCAGACTGTTATCTAAATGGACAAAAGTGTATTCAGATTCAATTTACATCACATTATCATATGCAACTATGTATTTAATAGTGAAAAGATTGCTAATGCTTCCTCCCTGTCAAAATAAAACCTATGTTCATAGGACTGTAGGCCGAGTTTGATAATGCGCCAGGCCTCACTAATGCAGAAAATTATATTCACTTCAAGTAATGTATAATGTAAGCCACAGTATATGTACCACTGTTACTGGTAGGCTGAGGTCTTTACCTAATTAAAGGGAGCAATATCAGACTATTAAAAGACCACATATAACAAGAAAAAGTCCTGCATTCAAATACCTAAAAAGAGGCCAAACGCCTTGTAAGTAAAATATACTTAAAGTCTCAGCAGGCTTCATCCATCTTTACACAAGGTTGAAGTCTAAAGAGATAAGATAAGATAAGATAATACAGCCATAGTAAAATAAATTAAAAGCTTAAAAATCTATGCATGTGGAATAAATGTAGGTGCAAAGTGCAAACGATGATGAAAACGCAGGTCAGTGTCCAAAATTAAGTAATGACAAAACTGCACATAAAGGTGCCTCTGTGTTACTATGTAATCATATTACAAATGTTACAAATTACAAGAACAGAAAGAGTGTGAGCTGGAAAATATGTGAACTGTATGAAGTGGTGCATTATAACACGATATAATGTTATTATACCTGTTATATGAGATATAACAAGAAATAATGAAAAAAGAAGTTAGAACAGCGGACTGAGTGTGAATGTATGATTAATTTAGTCAGTACCAGCTGCACCAAACTGGGAACATCTTCTCATTGCCGAAAATCTGTTGTGCTGACAAAGGTTTCTAAGATATTTTGACATATCTCCTTTAACTGTTAGCCATTTGGTTAAATTTAGTGTGGATGAATATTATGAACTCAGACCTCTTGAAACTTACTGAAATGCACTCTTATAAGCAGGTCAGTGTGCCCTGATAAAGAGCATTATGTCATACACTGTAAATGAGTAACCCTGTAATAAGCTTAGCCTGGCAGGGCACTCTGAGTAACATATCAAGCTCAGCTGTATCAGCTAACGGCCACGCCACAGTCACATCTCACTGCAAAGAGCATGTGGTGTTTACAGACACTGATAACCTGCATTTATCCTTCACACTGATGCACATTTCTGCTGCAACTGCTACACCACAGCCACCACGTGTTTTTGTTCTGCTCTGTTTGTGGGCTATGTGTCCTGGTAGATCTTCAATTTTAACTTAGTTTCTACTTTATTATCATTTGCAGCGCTCCCTCTGTGTTGTTTTGTATGAAATGCTGCTTGTGTATTCTGGCAGCAAGGTGCATTCCCAAATGTTAAAGCATATAGTTGTTTTACTATTCTGTATCCTGTATACTTTTAATTTTGATCCCTTTATGCCACCTTGCTTGCTCTTTGTAATGCTTGCTGGCTGTAGTGACTGAATTTCAATAAAGTCTTATCTTATCTTACCTTATCTTATCAAGTCAACTAACATTGCTACAGTGTATGGCTCCTGATATGACAAGCATCAGGAGATTAACTTTTCCACTTGTCTTATTAAATTGCATGAACTTACAGCAGTGGCTTTACTGAGATATACTGGGGGTGGACACAGTGTAGGAACATATTTGACACTGGCAAACCCAAACCAACAACATTACAAAATACAGCCTAAAAATCAGCACAGAGAAAAACAAACACCTCTTAAGCACCGCTGTAATAACAAGCTGCAAACATTGCAGGGCTATTGTATTAGGTTGTCTGATATTGTGTTACATTTATTGTACAGGTACTGCTCAGCATAGTTTTAGATAATAACATTTCCACATTTCCAACTCTGTGCATTTAAATGCTCTTTATTCCTTGCTAAAGTGTCACTGACATTTGCTGGGCTAGTTAAAACTGGCTTTTGACCTTATCTCATAATGGTGCTTTCACTACCCCAAACTACATGGCCTGTTTTTGCAGACAGACTGGACTTTGATTTTTTTTTTCATTCTCCCCTGTTCGTGGCTAAGATGAATTCCTCTTTTCTAATTAGTTACATGTTTTTTGGCTTGTCCTGAGCTACGAGAGTATCATTTACTCACTTATGATCTCCCATGTTTAGCACTGTACAAAACCCTGGTTAGATTTTTCTTCTTTTACTGTCTGTGTGTATCAAACTGCAGGAAACTTCCTCAAGAATGCTTAAACTAACCTACTTGTGTATGCTGACTCCTCTCTAGCTGAGTGGGCCTTGTAGAAACATGCTGGACACTGACCAGAGTCCCGCCTTCTGTCCTTTCTCACTTCCCTTCTCTGCACTGAAAGTAAAAAACAAAATTGCACAATGTTCCTCAGTGCTCTTGGAGAGTCATAATAAAACTCTATAATATAGTTTACATAAATAAAAAGCCATCTTTCTGAATTAATCTTCATAGCTGACATATCTTGCAGCCGTAATAAAGAGCTAGCTTCTTCTCCTCTCACCATTCTCTTGAAGGCATTTGTCAAACTGCCATTTGCTATGAAACATTTACCATTAAAAAAGTTTTTGTATCCTGTCAGCAAGCGGACTTCATGCACTGGTTAACTGCAGAAAAGTGTAGACATCAGCATACAGCTGGGACTGAACTTTGTCCTCCTTCCAGACAGAAAAACAACTGGCAGAGTATAAAAGGGGGGAGCAGGGAAGGAAGGGACTTGTTTTTGTTCAAGGAGTTGCAGCAACGCAGAGCTGAGCAGAGAGAAGGCAGCTTTTTAAACAAAGGGTAAGAAAGAGAATCATTACCTTTTTAAATGCCCACAAAGCAAAATTAATTTAAATGTGTTTCCTTTTACAGCTGTAGTAAATAAATGGGTAAATGCTAAGACACAGGAACTAAGGATGTTTAGCAATGTAGTATGTTTGAACCTTTCTTAAATGCACATGTTTTCATTATAGATGCATTGTATCACTGTATCCCACTTCAACCAGTCGCTGAACCATTTTGTCCATCATGTAACCTTTCTACCAGTAATGCATATGGTGATATGTTGCAGAAATTTTAGACTTTTTGCTTTCAACATTCAAGCATGTTTGATGATATGCTGTTTCTTTACTTTGTATCCATTAGCTTAAATTTGTATAGAAACAACAAGAGCACATGAGGTGAGATCTAAGTACTTCAAATCAACCGCTTTGTTCACTCAGCTAGTTGCACAGTCTGACTTTTATAACTATCCACTCCAGCAAGCACTTGAGTGAAAGCAGCAACACTTTGGGAGGATATTCAGGATGATTTGGGAAATCTAAAACATCTTAATCTTTCTCTAGCCTTTTGTACAGTCCTAATCTCTGATGTTCCTTCCTCCCTCTGTCCTCTCTGCACTCTTCCCCAATTTCCCCTTCTTCCTCACCCCTATCTCCTACCTCTCCAGCAGATTGGGGCAGTGAGGAGGCACCGCAGGGATGTGGGCGTGCCTCAGCCTGCTCATCACTCTCTGCCTGCTCCACGGGGGCGGTGCAGAGAGTGATGGGGGTGGGCCTCGCTGTCAGCTGCCGCCACCCTGGAAGATAGGGGAGGTGGATCCAATGAAAGAGGCGATGGGCAAGGTGACAGTGGTGGCCCTTTTCCAGGCCAGCTGATTGTTCTGCTTGGTGCAGGCTTCCAGGTATGTGTGTAAACCAGTATGACCTCTTGCTATGCACTTCTGTCCAATCAAGAAAAAACATGACATTAGATTGCACCACCCTAAGAGTCCTAAATCTGTGGTAAAGCATGACATTGACACTGCGTATTTAGTCAAGCAGTGTTACTGAATTAAAACAAAAAATATTAGATATTTAACAGTGTCATTTAAATTTTATGGCACGCTCTGCAAGGCTTGCCAAGTTGGCAGCAAGGTATAGCAAGCTTGGACTGGTCCTTCCTTCCAAAGAAGTGCATCCTGTTCATACTTGTTTCTTAAGCAGACTATCCAGCAAAACTGGTTACTTGGCAACAGTTTTTTAAACTCATGGTGTCTGATTTTTCTCAGAATGGACGGCCTGCGCCAGAAGCTGGAGGGTGAGGGTCTGAAGGATGTGGTCTACATGGTCATTAACCACCAGGGGGAGCAATCACAGCGTCTGCACGCCATGCTGGCACAGAGACTGTCAGAGAGCATTACGCTGTTCAAACAGGATGAGCAACAGCCTGATGTCTGGCAGACTCTGAGTGGAGAGAAAGATGACTTTCTCATCTATGACAGGTCAGTCGAGGACAGGACATTTACATTTCACATGGGAAATCAAATATTTTATGTTATTTATTCTATTCACCATGCATTTCTATCCCTTTGCGATCAGGTGTGGCCGTCTCACCAGCCACATTTCACTTCCATACACCATCATTGGACAAGGCCACGTGGAGAGTGCGATCAAAGATGCCTACTGTAAACGCATTTGTGGCGAGTGCACACATGAGGTATAGTCCACACATGACTTCAAGAAAACAAATGAGCTCATACAATGCAATCTGTTTTGGTTCTGATTCCATTTATTTCTCCACAGAGAGCTGAGATCCCAGAGGAGTGCAAAGAGAAACCACCTGCACAGTCTGATGCAGACATAATCCCACCTGTAGAGGGGGACACTGGACATGGTCACCATCATGGACATCACCACGGTCATCACCACCAAGGGGATAATCATGGTTCTCACCATGGTTCTCATGGCTTTGACCATGGCCATGTTCACAACCATGGTCATCACCATAGAAATCACAACGGCCATGGCAGTGACCATGGACAAAGTCAAAGTCATCCACATGTTAGACAGCACGGGCATGGCCAAGATGGTAGTGCATTTCAAGGGCAAGATCATTTAGATTTAAGTCAGGTGCAGCAAGCAGTTCACATGCAGCAGGAGGCCCACGGAGTCCCTGTGAGGCCTTGAGTACCAGAGAAGGCAAGGTGAAAGTCAAAGTACAGCTGACAGTGGACAGCAGGCTCTGACAATGAAGCCTCTCCTAAGGCCAGCTGATGCTGACACTGACGCAGGCTGTTTGGCGATGCAGGGAGTGAGCAGCCAGTTGGTCTCTGACACTGTGATGAGGCGCTGCCCGCCTCCTGACAGTGACACGGACTGATAGGCGATGCAGCCAATAATGTTAGGGAGACCTGACAGTGACGCTTGCCTCCTGCTGACTGACAGCAGCCTCAGCCAGCCCAATGAGTCTGACCCCAAGGTGAAAGCTGAGTATGAGAGCAGCTGTAAGCTGGCTCTGATATCAGCCAGAGACACCAGGGGCCAAGTGCTCTTTTTACCAACAAGTATTACCCTGAGAGAGGGCAGGGCAATCCCTGACAGCATGGGATATATTAAGAGGTCCGACATCAAACTGATAAAGACAGAATGAGGATAAACAAACCAACCAAAACATGAATTGGCAGCTTGTTAACTTGCTTCATTTGGCACAGATATCCAAGTAATTTGATCAAAGAGCATATGTCGCATTTCACCTGCCTCAGCATGTCTGTCAGTGGGTTGCTCTCGTTCTCTCTCAGGAGTCTATGTGGTTGTCATGTTCATGAACTTCCTCCTCCACTTTGCTCTCTCCATCCTTTATGAAAGCAGGCACAGAAACTATGATCTAGTGGTGTCTGTTGGAAGTCAGGCAGGAAAGGGAGGAGAGGGTAGTCCAGGAGCATGACAAACACTTTCAAAGTTCAGTATCAAAGGATATTTGAGGGAACATCAAAAACGAGATAGAATCTGCAAATACTGCCACAAACTAGAGATTAAGGATGAATAAGAGAAGATTCTATGAGGTTAATACCAGAAATCAGTTTTTGGGGAAACCAGAAAGCACAGGTCCGTTACTAGGGAAGAAAGTTAAAAAAGCTATGGAAAGCAAACCTTAAGAAATGTATGCCAGTGATGTGTTTGTCTGCAGGGCATGCTATTGATCATTGTTCTTGAGCACATATAACAGCAGTAACTGCCACAAATGAGTTTTCCTTTTTTGTTTTGCACTGGTTGATAAAGTCCACAAGCTTAAACATATCAGGTGTGTCTTTTACCACAAACATGCACATTTTAAATGTACTTGACATTCATGTGTATGCTTTTCTTTGCATTTTCTGTACTTGCTATATAGATTGCAAATTGCGCACATTCATACAAGTCTTGCTTACAAAAAAATCACACAAGGCTCTATTGTTTAGGAAAAGTCAGAGGGAAAAAGAGAGTGATAAAGGGTTGTTGGAATACACTCTGTACTTAATGATGGCTTCTGTGGGAAGATAACGGTCACCCTGAAAGCCTGATGCTCAAACACAGAACTGTATTGTGTTCAGGTTGTCAAACATGCAAAGTGAGAGTTGAATAAAGATGGTTGAGTTGCTTGTCAAGGTTGTCAAAACATAAATGTTGACAGTGAATGTATATATTTAAGCAGACTGACTCAAATGTGCTGTGCAAGAGGTATCATGGGGTCTGCCTGGGATTGTATGTCTCAGGGGAGAGACTCTTGGCAGCATTTAGCTGCTCGCCTGCACGTGCCTGAGAGGTTAGATGCATGTGACTTCAACAAAGCAGAGGGATCGTATTACCCACAATTGCCTACTTGTACATTTACGATCTTCATAAGAGTCTGCAGTATGCCATTAAAGTCCAGCAATACACAGATCTTACATCTTAATGTCCCTTAAGTAGATAAAATAGTTTTCAGTAATAAATTTTGGAGCACGTCTATGTGAAGGGTGCTGCTAAGCGTGCTGGTGTTTTGCCCAATATTTGTCAGCAGATGGCGATGAAGGTCTAGGGAAACATGGCCACAGTCTCAACAGCTGATTGGTGACTTCACTGATGGAGCCTGTCCTCCTTATTGACCTCATAAAAGCTCACCACATTCTTTGACAACTCCACCCAAATGAGCTTTGAGCAGAGTGCCTCTTCACTCCAAATCATTAATTAAAGTGGCTTTTTAATTCAGATGAATTTCTCAAGTGTGCAGGTCTTTCTCTTTTATTCTCTGTCACACATACATATGCAATTTCAATAGCAGTGGTTCAAGCTATCCTGATTTTATATGCACATGAGCAACATGGCATGTGTCCAGTGTCAGCTTGAAATATTTTCAGGAGTACTCTATAGAGCACAAAAGAGCTCTCATCAGCTAAAAAAAAAGCTTTCACTTTAGTTGAAAAATAAATAAATAGAAAATCCAACATGTTTAGTTAGCTGTGGTTTACCATATTTTGGTTCCTTAACTAAAGTTTGTGATTTCTATACACATTGTGAACTGATAATATACTTGTTACATCTGGTTTCTTGCATTAGTAATACTGATGATAGAACAGACAACACAAGAAGAAAGTAGCTTGCATCATATTTAAATAAAATCTGTCCATCTGGTTTGCTGTTTGTGACATGTATTTAGAGTGGCCTTGGATGCATGCAGCTTCAACAAATGCAAAACCACCATCTTAAGCTCATTTTTTTGTGCTAACACTTACATAATGATGTCAACACACAGCTCAAAACCTACGAAACAGTCCTCAAGACTCAAAGTGCATCACCCTCTGCTCAGTGTAATGTATCTGAATTGCCTGTCGGACTGTGTGTCTGAAAAGGTCAACAAGCAACCGGAGGTAATAAATGAGGCCAAGGTGGACTGCTTGTGTGGGCGTAATTGGGCTGAAGATCCAATACAGGGGAACAGTGACTTATGGGTAATTACCTGCAATGTCCTGAGACGAAGAGCTGTGAGTGGCTGTCTCTCTGATTCAATCAGCCCCACACAGAGCAGTGCAATACACAGCCTCTGTCTTAATTGTCCGATATGCTTTCCCCACGATGCACAACTCTTTCTGCAGCCGCTTCCTCTCCACTTACTCCAGCAGCGCCAGAGAGGGAGAGGGAGAGAGAGAGAGAAGCACACACTTGTGAACTCATTCACACACACAAAGTGTCTCTGTGTTGCTCACAAACAAGTACCCACACAATTCCTATTTTTCCCTCTCTCGTGGACACACATACACAAAATCCATTTGCATTTGAACTCTCCCACAGTGGGCTGTACATTTTGTTCATTAACATCCTTTTCTGTCACTGAGTGCTGATCTGTGCTGACCTTTACTGTGCAGTGTGCCGCTTGTGTACTTTTAATGACACAGTTGGTAGTAAGTTGTGGGGGTTTTGCAAAGAGTCTGGTGAATTGTATTTAAAATTGAATTGAAATTATGATCAGTAACATGATTTTGATAACTCAGTGAAATCTAATTTGTTTAATTGACTGTTGCATTTCCAACACTAACATTATGCTTTTCATTTAGTTTGGAAGGAGGCTTTGAAAACATGGCAATTCTTTGGAAAGCATAAAGAACAATTTAAAAAAAATACCAGTTAAATGTTTTATTTTATTTTTGTGGGCAGCCGATGACAAAAAACTTGGACAAGATGATTGAGATGCTGTATATACATTTATTGTGTAACTTGTTGAAAGCTTATTGATCACACATACAACACCAGAAAGGCTCAGCTGGTAAGAGAACAATACCAAATCATCAAAGATCAACACAGTTCTTGGCCTTGAGTAAAACAGCAGCCAACAGACAAGAACAGTGACTCCAAGGACAAGAAGGTCTGAAAATGTGATTGAAGCACAAAAAAATGTGGAAAAGGCATATCAATTAATGAAGCCAATGCAAACTGATAAATTATGTTGTTGAGTCTTTCTTCACTTTCAACCACAATGCAGCTGTTTCTAATTCTGACTTTTTTTTTTATAAGCCTGGATGACACATGTCAGAGAATAACAGTGCACACATTACTCCTGCTGCCCTGTCTACTGATGGTGATCTGAGGGCTCAAAGACAAATAAATAACAGGTGAATAGAAATACAGAGCGGAGCCACTGAACTTAGTCCAAAAAAAAAAAAAAAAGGAAAACAGGGTGTATACGCTGTACTCAAGACAAGAATTAAACTACTTTATTTCCCCAACAAGCTGAATAAATGTCTGGTTGAACGCTCTTTGCTTGAGTTACAACCAGCGCAAATTCCAGCACTCAAGATTACTTCCAGGCTTAACAGAACGACAAAAACTACCCTTGAACTGACGCAAAACCACAAAGATGGAGGCCAGAATACATCATTATAAAACACTGTAGCCCCTTCAAATGCACTTTTCAATAATGAAATGGTAAAATCACATGGTGGGAGAAATATAAGAGTGGAAAGTTACAGTAGAACCGTCTCACCCTGCTAAATATTTTGATATGACTTTGTAAAATATCTATCTTGTCTATCCATAAATCTTAATGCAAACATTAAATACTCCATTACAGTACATCATTCTATCAGTCTGGTAGTGTAAAATATGTCCTATAAACATTAACTCTGTAGAACACAACTGAAGCTTATTGATATTGAAAGATCCTCATTGTCTGGTTATTGAGTTGGATAAAACCATAATGCTTTTAAAAATAAATTCGTAGACTTGATTTAGTCCAAAATACAAAATCTGTTTACTATTTCAAACATCAGATATATATATGTATGTGTACAAAGTGCTTGCTCTAAAGTGTCTGTAACATTTATAAGCTTGGAATAACAGTTGCAAACTTTCACACTACATTAAGAATGAGCTCATTGCGAACAGGGAAAAAAAAAATGCAGACACAATGTCGTAAACACCTGTACAGTAGGCTTGAACAAAAAAAGCACCTCCCAATTTCTTTTGCTTGCTGTGACCTTTAAAAACACTTTCAGTGATTTAACAGTTTTTGCAACTTTTCCTCAATATCACAACTGCACCGCATATTCCAGTTTGCACACATTCACGATCACCACAGTACAACTGAATCAGAATCTTAACAGCGCTTTTTCCATAATCTGATCTTCCTTCATGTACACAGAGAGCCTTCTGGGGATGTTTGGACGGGCGTAAACACTGTGAATGTCGGATGAGCATCACAAGGTGAATACACTGCAGCTCGACTTTGTGGCAAAACTGTCCTATTGTTGCTTCTGATAACTGAACCAAATCATACCTTCCCATTTCTCACAGGCAACAAAACATTTTCAGATATCAGGAGCATCTAATTTGCGTTTACATTTACAGAGTCGTGATAGTCTTGAATGACCCCTTCCCACCACAGTAAGGCTGAATGCAGGAAAAAATACATGTACCGAGCAGCAATCCATTGTGATTAGTAACATTAATGACATAAAAATATACTATACTTGTAATCTTACAGCACTAGTAAATATATTAAGACATTTCTGCAACAGCATTGACTTGCTGGTATCATCAGCACCAGGCAACAACAACAGAACACTGAGCTTTATGAAAAAAAAAGAGACAAAAAGAGAGAAATGGCACATATTTATCATATTCACATTTTCAAAAATTGCTTTTGCTCTTGCTTTGTCTCTCTTCATTATGGGATTGTCTGATACAAAACATCTTTTCTATCAAAGTGATTTGCCTGCTTATCTCAAGGATGATTCCCAAATAACATTATTCAAAGGCAGGATGTGTTTCTTAAGCGTTCTAAAGCACGTTTTGTTTATTGTGTGATGTGACTATTCAGAGGCTGCGCTGATGGTATACAATGGGAATGCTTCTGACTCATTCATGAACTTGTTGAAATGAAAATTCATTGTGTTGTATCACAAAACCACGCATATTGCACAACCTCTATTGACCTATGCTTAGATAGCTTCTTGTATGCAGTATATGCAACGCTGCTGTGTGTCACAGGCATATTGTCAAAGGCTTTATGATAGAAATGAACACATAGGAGCATAAAACCTTTACAAAAGGGCTCCTGTGCTATCCTCTCACCCACACACAGGCTATTATAACACAGATTACTGATTATTACAAGATTACACTGTCGGTGAACCAAAGGCAAGCTTACACTACAAGCTAATGTGACTAAACTGATAAAGCAGCATATTCTGCTTATATAATGTCCTTAATTGGGTTACTCTAGTTAAAGTATGGGGGCAAAGTAACTGGGAATCCATGCCTAATTATACACATATTGCCCACTGTATCTGACATTTATCTACGTATTTGTTGCTCTTTCAAACCAGAACTCAAGGGCTTTCAGGGTTTACCATGATTAACATTTTTGGCTTTGAAATTGTGGTCAGTTTTACGAGCATGACTGGAAATGTGCAAATTACGGTTTAAATTTTGCAGCTAGTTTTCAGCTCATAATTTTTATTACTATGTCAGGAGGGCGAAAATGAAATATATCAGTTAAGGCAAATGTTCTTGATGTAGTGTGTGTGTACGCATGCATGTTATTGTGTTAGTGCATGTGCAGGTTTTTAGTAGTTACTCTATGCACAGAGAGGCTTTACACCAGTTCACCGATACACAGCAATGCAAAAATGCATGAATCCTAATAACGACATATAATTTATCACAGAAATGGCAAGCCAATAACACTATCATAGGCACGGGGTGTTAACACGGTTTACTTGGCAGATAATAAGTATAAAATGTTAGCTAATTACAGCTATTACATACTTTCACAGTCTTTCAACTTGTTCCAGTTGCTGCCCCTGCAATAACAAAGCAACATGAGAAAAATACATGTCCCGAGTTGAAAGTTTACCCTTTAAAATTTCAGTTTAAGTGACAGGTTATGAGTGAGTGCTTGTTCGAGAAGTGAGACTTGGCTGCTTTTACAAGATGAAATGAAATATCTGGTTTCTCTGAACAGCTGGGCGTGTGTCCTTTCCCTTCTACCATATAACAATATCAATGTGCCCTTGAACAAGGCACTTGGTGATGCTCTGTGTATTACACTACACTGTAAGTACTGAGCATCTCAGTGAAGATGTGAATGAATCTGAGTAAAACCTTCCTCCTACTGCCGTTAAGCGTTGTGACATGTTATCAGGACGTGTGTCAGAGTAAAACAAAAATAACTCAGGTTAAAAGAATATTCCGTGCTGGGACATGCAGAATCAGTCTGAAATAGTCGATGCATTTGTGGAATTAGTTTATGATAAAAAGTTGCAATTTCCCTTTTATTTGTCACTTCTACTTAAATTAGTGTTCTCCTTCAAATCCAAGAAAGCATTTAAAATTCCCCCAAGGAAGGAAAGAGATATAATAACATTATTAAGTGTTGAGAGCTTGATGGTATTTTGTCCCAATTATGCTTGTCTGTGTGCATTTATACTGTATGTTTTTTTCAGTTGTTGAAAGAATTTCCTTCATGTTGTGGCTGTAGAGGAAAAATAAAATTATTGACATCATATAATCTAGATTTGGCTACTTATTCATGAAAATATGAACAGTATTAAACAAAATGAAGCCAGGAATGCAAGGTAAAACTGCATAGTTGTGTTTTCAACTGCATCTTATTGTGGATTCTTTCCTTTCGCTAATGCCTTTTTGTATAAAAATATATCTCTAGTGAAGTACTAATAAGGTGATGTGATGAGATAAGAAATTTAATAATATAAAAGAAGCCACGATTGAGTGGCAAAACACCTCTGCCAGCAAGAGGAATCAACAACAGCAATTACTTCTCAGCGTGGTGTGGCATACATGGCTAGAATGTGCTTGTCTCCTCTCAGTCAATCATACACTGACATCTCTGGGTAAGATTAAGACTTCAACAATGTCGCTGCTCTGAAAAGAATCAGCCAGAGGTGTAATGTGATCCAAGGCAGTTTGGCAGTGAGCCAACGCTTTTTGACTCATTACAATCTCAGTCAGCCTATCATCTGTGTGTGTCTTGTGCATGGATGTCAACAAATAGAGCAAACTGTGCATTTGGTTTGTGACGTTTACATGTGGCTGCCTCTGCATCAAATTTATTGATGGGGCAGATGTCCAAGAGTCCAGAAAACAGCTTGCAGCTTTTCGCATCACCCTTTCAGCTCCCTCTGAAAATAAACACCTGTACACGCTCATTCACACTGTGTGCTGCAAGTTATTTGGTTTCCAGCAGGAATCAGGTAGAAACAGGTTTTCATGATTGCAGGGGACTTCCTGGTCAATCAAACTCACATCTAAGGGCCTAACGGCAATGTCATTTCACGGTGAGAGGTTCCCCAGCAGGTCTGGGGTGATGTACCCTACAGGCATAGCAGGTAGGGCCTTGAGGGGGTGCTGGGGCAGGCATGGAGGGGGAGACTGGCGAGAAGGCGGGTTGAGGAGCAGACTGTGTTGACTGTCCACCTCCTGTACCACTGTGTAGTCTGCAACAGGGGCAAATAACTGGGACTGGGGAGAGTCAGGAAGAATGTAAGCCGGCTGATTATCCTCTGCTGTGGTTGCAGGTTTGGTCTCCACTGGCTGAGGGTGTATGGTTTGATACCCTCCATCAGGCATGGGGGAGCAAGGGGGAGTGCTGATCTGCCGAGCATTGCTCTCCGTGGTGTAGCCACTTCCTTCAGGATCCACTACCAGCAGCTGAAACTGCAGCTCCTTCTGCTTCTTTTCCTCAGTGTCCTCGCTGCCTTTGGGCTCTTTTACGTTCTTTTGTGTTTCTTCCTCTGTGGCTGAGGTGCTCTCCTGCATTCTGAGTTGCTGGCCAGGAGACAGCACCACACCCCCGGAGGGCATCACATTGCTGACCTGGGCATAGAAGTCTGTGTTGATCCAAGTCTGGGGTCCTCTAGTTTGGGTTTGGACGAGGGGCCTCTCGTCTCTCTCTGGGGCTGGGGATCTTTCCTCAAGATCAAAGGTGGCTTCTTCATCCTCAGGCTGGCCTGGCAGCAGGGTGGCCATCAGCATGAGGGTGTCTTGGTTGGGCAGATCTGGGTCATAACAGCTTGCCCGGCCTGAATCATCATCTGGGAAGCTGGGGGAGAGGGAAACAGGTGGAAATAGGGAAATGTGGAGTCATATTTGTGGCAGCATAAAAGCATTGCCTTTACATGGGAATCTGTGCAGTACCTGATAGCATTGGAGCACCCAATATTCATGTGGTGGCTGACAGGCTGGGGCAGACCCAGGAGCCTCTGGGTGTCTGAGCCCGGGTTGTCCTCCTTCTCTGCAGCATCTGCATCCTCAGCATCCACCTCGATGAACTCCACCCATGGCTCGTCTTGGTAGAAATCTGGTGCATAAGTCGATAGGCCACCCATACCTCCACCACTCAGGATAAAATTCAGCTCATCCAGCTTCCCCTTCTGGATGTGCACAAATGTGTATGTTGTAAGTGTGTGGCAGTCAGGATGCAGAAAGGAACATCATCATAAAAGTCCTACCTTTTCCCATTCTCTACACAGCACTGGGACTAATGTGTAAATTGCAGCCGCAAACCCAGCACGCTTTGTGTTTCACATTTGTCTGAGCGTGAAACAGCCGCATTATTATTCTATTTATTTCTACCAGGACTTTTCCCCAAAGGTCTGGGGGCAAGGTTGTTCTGTAAAGAGCAAACAGGCTGCCTGTAAAATGCATCCCACATCATCTGGCAGTAATACACCCACAACACAACCAAGACCCTCGTCACATCTTATTATCCCTCAGCCGTCCTCCTGTCCTTGTTTACTTACACAAAACAAGAGTGCCTGTTTGCTTTCAAATTATTTGTGGGCATTTTTGCTTTCATTCGATAGTTGACACAAATGATAAACAGGCTGTGATTGTGAGGGGGACAGTGGGTGATGTGATGATTACATAGCCTGCAGTGCCTCTGCCAACTGAGCCTCATGGACGCCCAGCAGTGTCTGTTTTTAATCAAAATTACAATAGAAATGTCATAAAAAACTGTGGTTACACAACACTTTATATAATAACTTTACCGGATCAACAATGCTCATTACCATGTGTTGGCTGCTGTGAATTACTGATGTTCACAATTTCACTCTGTACATAGACAATACACAACATACAATAATATATATTATAATACTATAAATCTACTGCATGTATTAGAGTCTGGCAGGATTTCTGAAAGTTAAAAATTGCAATATATATAAGATGATATTTGTTTTGTAAAATAAATACATAATATAAATCCCATAAAAGTGACTTATTAAATAGTTTTAACTACTATGGTATGTACTGTGGGATAAGTGGGATATTTTACAGCTGAAGAATAAACTTGGCTGCCCTCTCTGCTGTATTAGTGATGTAATGGTGACACTGAGGCATCTTTGGAAATGTCATTTCTTGTTACATATCGGCGAACATACACATCGATAACAACGCATCTGTGACAAGCTAAGACCAGGTAAGCCAAAGTATAGGTCAGGCTCTAAAAAGATAAATCACAGTGAAGGTAGGATAACAACACAGAGAGAAATGTACCTTTAACAGCTCTGGATCGATGCCTTTAATTTTGGGTGCAGGAACCGGCGGCAACAGAATCATCATTAATCTGCAACAGCAGGGCAGAGAGGATAAAGATAATATGTTCACAGTTGACAGTATTTGTGTGTGTGTGTGTGTGTGTGGCATGGCAAATGACACCACACTGAAAGCTGCACTACACAATCTTGTCTCACTGTAAATACCATCCTTAATTGAGTGGAGGTTGAAAATGTTTTTTGGACACTGTTGTTAAGCATGCATTAAAGAGCGAGGGAATCTGTTCCTACCTGTGCTGCTGAGAGACAACAATTAGCATGATGAGTATGAGGATGCCCACGACCCCAAAAACAAGAACCAGTGTGAGTAAGAAAGTAGACTCTGAAAAACAACATGAAACAGAAGCCATTATCATCATAACCATCGCTGTCAGCACTACTACATTGTTCCAATTTGTTAAAGATGGGGCATCCTTTCTGTCTGACCTAAAGCAGCCATATTTATTTACTGCATCTAACCAAAAGACTGACTGCTCCACCCATGACCCACCATCACCTTACCTTTGCTGGGAATCTCAGTCACTTGAATGAAGATGGAGTCGCTGAACTCTCCGAACTTTGTGAAGGCCTGCATCCTGCAGCGGATGTGCACTTCATACTCTCTTCCTATGTTCAGACCGTAGATTGTCTGCTGGGTGTGTGGCTGCATCTCCAACTGACATACAGAAACACATAGGAAAGAGAGAGAGAGAACACGAAAACACAGAGAAGAATTAAAAAAAGAAGTGATTTTGCTGTGTCTTATTCAATCACAAAGGATTCAGCCTTTGTTTATCCTGACAGAAACAGGTAAAACTGACAGGGTGTCAAGAAGTCTATGTTTATTTTTGGAACCTGTAACCTGCGACTTTACAAAGGTGTCATTGTTGAGACGTTTCAGATACATTAGATGGAGGACAAACTGTTAATGGAGGTCTCTAAAACTGTTTCCAAGGCTGCATGTGTCAGACTGGCTAGCCGGTAATGAATATGAGTCTGTTCAAGGTCCCATGGCCTCTGACCTACAGATCCCTCCCTTCACTTCCTTCAGAGAGGCAGTGTTTTCCCAGAGGGCCTTGCTCTGGCTTCCACTGCCTTGCCAACAAAGCTATGCTGCATTTTAGCCACAAGAACCCGGGGGGGAGGGGGAAGGAAACACGACACTGTGCCTGTATGACCTGACTACAATTTACTTTAAAGAGGGTGCATGAGTGTTTGCGTTTGTGTGAGCTTGCGCATGTGCAGGGAAGCATTTTAAGGCGTGTTTACATGTGTCAGAACAAGCAACCATGTGTGCACATTAAAGCAAAGGAGGAAGACACAGAATTAGAGAGACGACTTACTGCTTCCCAGTTTGTGGTATTTCTCTCTCTGTACTGGATCTCATACTCAATGCGCATCCAGCCTGCCTCGACGTCTGCAGAGGGTGGGGGCTCCCAGTTGACCATGACATCATAACTTAGCCCAGAAGGACTTATATTTAGCAGGGTCCAGTTTAGAGACACTGGTGGGTCAGGACGTACTGCCAGGAAAAGGGCAAAAGTTTAGTTTGAACAGAATGTAAACATTTAGAGCAGACCTATAGGTTGCCTATACTGTTTGTTTCATTTGTGCGAGCATGACGTGTGATGATGTGCGAATTTCACTTGACTCCTCTGATAGCAATCATTTTGTAAAAATCAAACTCCCGTTCACATTCTTTTACGCAGATTACAAATTGATATTTCTTGTCTGGTGGCACTGGTCACCAAAAACATTAAAATTGATAATCATCATATGAGCTTTCACGGCAAATTTCCTGGAAATCCAACCAATAGTCGTAGATGCATTTTGCTCTGGATACATAGTACTGCATAAAAAGATGGACCAATAGCATCTTTACTCTACCTCATACTGCGAGTTTAGTGGCAAAGAGGACGACATGCAAATATTATTTATAAAAACATGCTGATAATGGATTTGCACACATGAGGAGAGCTGACAAATAAAGGTTTCCTCATGGAAGAGATATCTGCAAACACATGACATTGCCATGTGACAACACAGTATTTCAGCATCTTCTACAGTCCTGGTTAGATAAAGACCGACGCACAAAAACCAGACATCAAAACATTTAGCATGTAAATACTGTGTATCTGACACTTGCTGTGATACTGAGCATGTGACATTTGCTGGTTTAGCTGATATGCAGCACCAAGTGCCATTTCTCAGACACCTTTAGTGAGGTGATGTATCGTACTTTCCACAGTGCGACAGCAAACAATTGTCTCTGAATAAATTTACTCAGCAATTACTGAAAATCCTCTGTAATCAGTCCAGCTATTTCTACATGATTAGGAAACAATTGAACCAGAATGTGCTTCACAATGTCAAGTACACTGGAACTGTAATGTACAATCCCCCTAATTCATCAGACATACAGCAAAAATCAGGATATATGCAGAACTGCTTGTTACTAACCGATATTTTCCACAGTGAAACAGTCATCCTCATTGAAATAGGTGACGTTGTTTTGGCTGCGGAGCTGCATGCAATAGGGGATCCAAACGGATGTGTGGTTTACGTTGAAGAAGCACTCCCTGTTCGAATGGATATACTCTGGACACTCTTTCCATTCACTGGTGGGCGAGCTGAAGGAGGGAAATAATGAAGGGAGAAAGGGAAGGCAAAGAAGCAAAGGAAGAAAGGAAGGTTTCAGCATTTTTAGCTGGGACTCACACATGCACACACACATGCAACACAGTTACTTGAGCTTCTCCTGGTAAAGTAGGCTATCACACTCACTCTTTCTTAAGGTAGAAGACTCTAAGGGCTCCAGGGGAGGACAGGTTGTGGAAGTTGCCTGGACTCCACCAACATCGGAATGTCTCCTGGTCCCTCGATACACACTCTGTGAAATGAGGTTCAAGGGGAGCTGAAAGACAGTGAGAAAGACATAGAAAGGTAACAATCAGAAACAGGACACAATGGACACAAACAACAGTCCCTTCTGCACAGTAGATCCAAGAGAGATAGCTGCGAGCCAACCTAAACCAGTGCTTCAAGGTCTCACCTTGGAACACACGTTTTCCCATCGTCATCAAGTTGCGAACCTGTTTTGTAGAATTCAAACCAAGCAAATTCAGCAAAAATAGGCTAGTAAACACATACGGTGTCATCCTGACCTTACACGCGCACACACACCGAGCGATTTTGTCAGATCATTCAAAGATAGTGTTGCCACCCTGCATAGACACATTTTGTGCTTGAACACATCAGCAAGATACAAGTCAAGTGACTCAGATTTTGTCATCAAACAGCTCAGAATAAAGCCAGCTGTGTAGGTGGAAATTTTGCCGAAAGTGTGACAACATGCTCAGAGGTCTTTGCACAACTTTGTAAAACACCGGCTGTTTACCAGAGTTGGTTACCATTTTGATGACATCTTTCAACGTTTCATCAGGCATTGGCACCATCCTTGATTGCCACCCAGTTCTATGGCAGATTTGGTGCCCCCTCAAGAACTCTCCACCACCCTGAATGTCACCGGACATGTGTTCAATACGCCTACCTTTGGTGTCAGCTTATGCAAATTGATCCAGCATCACTCTGATCATATCCAATGGCAGCAAATAAGATAAGCTATTGTATAGGGTTTCTGGGCCTTTTCAAGCTTCATGGTAAAATGCCTGAAGTGCCCATTCTTGTGTGGAACATGACTACGTCAAGCAGTTTTGCGATGTCGTCTGCTCCTGGAGTCATTTTTGATGGTACTCGACCAATTTGTGTGTTAATGTGGGATGTTTCTATCCTAAAAAACACTCAGTTTTTATGGTTTCATGCTCTCTTTGTGAGCACACGTGCTAGCACTACATATCACACACTGGGGTTCCAGTTCCTTCTTATCATCAGTGAACCTAACCTTACCATAAACTTAGCCTGTCACTTTTCAATCAAATGTTGCCGTTACCATGGCAACTGCTAGCCTACTGCACATCTTTCACACATGTCTGTCAAAATAAAAATCTGACATTAGATAGCTAAGCATTTAAATGGATTTTTTTTTTTGGACCGCACACCCAGTGACCCTTTCAGACAGCATGACATTTGCAGTATCTCACAACACAAGCTGGCAAATGTGTCAGTGTACATTGCATACATGACATCCCATAGGCTATTTTCAGTATTCACAGAGGTTGTGACCTACCCGTGGCTGCCAGCTGCCATGAGAAAAACACAAATCTGATGAAAACCATATAAAATATGTAGCAGGTGTAATACCATCTGCAGGCAGGAGACGAGGATAATTTTCAGTCTGAAGCTTATGTAAATCTAAAATTGATTTCTGCTACCTGTGAACCTGTGACGCACATGTGAGAAGGAAAACTGCTCATTGAAAGATGGAATTATGTTGAATCAAATTTCACTCACCATGCCTTAATAACATTTAGATCTATCCACACACAAGCGTTTCATGCCATTTCTCCCCTGCCCCACCCTCAGGCCCTGACTCAGCCCTTTCCACCTCTCCCTCGGCACCCTGTCAGTCCTCATCACCAATCCCCCGCCAACTCCCTCCACTGTCGGAGGCCAGTTTCTCATCCAGCTGAGAGTCCCAGGGTTTGGTGCAACCATAAATAAGCAACTGAAGGTATCATTGATTTCTGCTCTAGCGGCTCTCCTCCAGCTCTGGCTGCAGCATAAATCACACACAGACCCAGAGCATAAACATGCTTCTCAACACAAGGCAAGGAATTAAAGACAGACTCTGCAATACTCTGCAAACGCAGCAAGACACAGTCATAAGATGAGTTTAGAAACATGAAACAGAATTATCTCCACATAGACTCACTGAATGCTGCTGAACCTTATTGAAAAACGATGAAATACTTAGCAGTATATACAGCATGTTCATGTATACAACATTTGTGCACACATCTGGCCAGCATGTATCCGTAGCTATCATAAACACACTTCTAACCCCCAGAAAAAATCCACCCTCACAAACAAGCCAAACCCCATGCAGACTAGACTGCAAATATTCCTTTAATCATACAGAATATGCGCCATTACTTTGATTACTCTGCTTACTTTCTATTTGATGCCAGTGTAACCTCATAATTCATTGCATTCCTCCACCACTGTGCCCCTAGCTCTCAACCATTCCTCCCCCTTTCCCACCTTCCCTCCCTTCATCTTGTGCACAGTGTCGTGGTTCCCAGAGCTTTGCTATTTCAACTCGGCCTCCCTCCCCCATCCAACAAATTCCAGCTGCCACCATCAAAGACCTTTCTGCAGACACTGGATGCAAAGGAGAGCTTAAAATTACAGCAGGACAGATTATATAAGAAGTGAAATATGTCCTTGGAAATGCTTTCGGTTAAAATACGTGTATGTCTTGAAGCCTGATGATCCTGACAAATTAATCACGTTTTTGTTTTTTCATCTTTTGATCATTTTCATCTTAAGAAATGTTTGAATGTCATCTCACAGCTTTGTTCTATTCATGGTGGAGAAGACTCAAAAGCACACAGGCAATGTTTTGACAGTTAACCTCTCCATAAAGAATGGCGCTCTGCTGGTAAAGGTCAGAGGACATTTTTTAAAAAGTTGTTTGCATTTCTGAACGCGGCTCTGGATGGTAGTTGAATCTGAAGTGTGTCAGAGGTGAAAGAGTGCGCAGCAACACCTGCAGAGTCTCAAATTCTCACCTTATATCTCAGACATCTTTTCTTATTCTTCTTCTCGATATCATAAGGCTTCATCCTATTAATTGCAGTCAAAAAAAAAAAAAAATTTTCTGTGTATTTTTCAGAAGATAAAAATAGCAAATGGAACTGTAGCTGGCTCACAAACCTGGGAGCAACATCTTGACAGAAAGGTGTTGATTACCTTCTATGCATAGGCTAGTGATGTTGTTGCAGGGCCTTATTCCCTCTTTTCCACACATACTATTACACTGTGTAACCAGCTTAACTGATGGGAAGCTAAATCCTGCCTGTACCTGCCAGCTGCCATGAACTGATCAGCAGCTGAGAGCCTTCAACTGGAAGAAGAAACTTAATTCTACGTGTGTGTGTGTGTGTATGTGTGTGTGTGTGTATGTGTGTGTGTGTGTGCATTTATGTGTGCACCTTCATCCTGGCTGTCCATATGTATCTGTTGGTCCTTGTGGGCTGTGTGTGTGGCTGAGACTGATAAACAGCTCTTAGCTTCATCCTGTCTTCATCAGTCCATACAGAGGAGCTAGGAAACCACTTATCCACCTCGATGTCAGCTTTAGCCATTAAGATTTAAAATCCGCTAACAACCCTAAATAAAGCACTCTTCCCCCAGCTCTTGCGCCAGCTGGTAAACAGCACTAAACAGGCGGTGAGAAAGGTACGACTGGGCTTTATCAGGTACTGTATTGCGAAATGCTTGAATGTCATGAAGAGCATGCAGGAAATGAGGCTATGACGCAATGAATTACCACCTTTTCCAGCTCATTTGCAGATTTAAGTTAGTGCAGAGGTTAATAACGCTTGAAAAGGCTCCTACAGGGAGAGAGAAGATGAGAAGTAAGAAGGAGGATGAACAGAGAGACACAGATGGAAAACAACAGGATGGATTAAAGTGCGACACCAGCAAAACAGTAAACCAACTTGAGTTCTGCCGCATAACAGACAAACAGAAAGTTCTCGGTGTACTAATATTCTCCCAGATTCGACTACTGCAACTCATTGAATGCCGTAATTTCCCTGACTGGTATTTCCCGTCTGCAATTAGTGCAGAATGCTGCTGCTGAGGTGCTGTCTGGACAAAGAGAAAAGATTTTACATTTGGTTTGGTCTTCCTACGCTTGAAGCACTTTGGTACAAATTTGGTTTATTTTTAAAGCATCACATCGATTAACTTGATCTTCTATTACTTTGGGACTTCATGTCCAGTTCATGCGCAGGTTCTAGAGAGTGTTTTTATGTGTTTCTTACTTATGCTACCATACTGTCAAAAATAACACAACAACACAGACACATACGCACTAGAAACATGGACACTGAATGCCTCTCCATCCTGGTATTAGCACATAATTGATTTGATTGCCCTATGCTTGAAGAGAACACACACGGCTGCAGAGCAGCAGAACCTGTTGTCCCCGGTCACTTCACTCACATAACTCGTAATCTCTTGTCCACTGACAGCGTAAACACAATAACAAGACACTCAAGCCGAACCGTTGCAGCAAGTGTCAATTTAACCCCAACAGCAAGGCTGAAATGTAATATTGATTTAGGGTAAAGCTATCATATAAAGTGCTAATTTTACATTATTTTATCACAGATCAGATTCTGTATTTACACAGTAGATGCTCATTTTTTAAACCACTAAATTGCTGCAATAGGAAGTATTTACTTACTTTATGTCTTGAGACCAGACAGACAACACTTTTGAACAGTTAAGTAAACTTATTAACAGATCAGCACCAACCTCTTACTGCCATCACTGCACCGCCCATGGTCTGTGTGTGTGTGTGTGTGTGTGTGTGTGTGTGTGTGTGTGTGCGTGTGTGTGTGTGTGTGTGTGTGCACGTGTGTGTGCACGTGTGTGTGTTTCTGTCAACCAGATGGAGAAATCAGCAGTAAAAACTGATGTGAGGCTGAGAGTAAAAGTGTCTGTCAATCTGCACATGCCAAATCCCACATTATGTCCCTGCTCCACAGCCCATATACACACACACACACACACACACACTGCACAAGCTGTAACACACACCATTAGATGTGCTAATGTGTGTGCAGCAGACGGCATCGTTTGTCTTCCACAGCAAACGTGTCTTGGATGATGAGGAAAAAGAAGGAAAGAGCAGACGAGAAGAGAGAAAAAACGGGAAGAGGAGAGGGACAAAATCTGGAAAAACCAAACAGGAATTTCCTTTATTTCACATTTTTTCCCATATTTCTTCCATGCGTTTAACCTCTTGGCAGAAAATAAAATTTCATCCCTTCAAACTGAGCTTAATAGTGGCAGTGAAAGCCAGGAAGCCATGTGGCACGAGAAGTGGGCCAGAAGAGAGGGGGAGAAAGGTGAGATACTGTAACAAGATACAAACAAGGGAATGTAAACAGGTGATATAAATAACTGTCAACATGCACACGGAGTTTCACACACAAGTGCACGGACGCACACAAGTGCACACGCATTGAACTTACACCTCCAAAACAAAAACCGACAGAGAATATCAAAGTGCCATTGTCCAGTTCCCTGAATATGTTCTGCCTTTCCTCCCAGTTACACAACAGCACCTATGGCTTTTCTTCCCCAGTCAAGTTTGGGACCACAGAATGACAATTACTCGCTCCGTCTGATCCTCATGACTCCCATCAGTGTTTCAGCTTTGAAGTCTATCGCACACACAACCTGGTGTGTGTTAACCATTCAGTGACCCAGTCAGCTTTTTCTGGTATTCCACGTTTATTAGCCAGAACTAATGATGATAATCTCCTCTAATGCCATTACCGCCCACAGCATTGGCTTGGTTGTGTCATTTTATGTCCAAGTGAGAGTAAATATAGATGAGCAGGGGTGTCTGACTTTCAGCACAGACACCTGCATGCATTTTCTCCCCTTGCCAGTTTTTTTTTTCTGGCTTATTCCACCCTGCCACCCTCTGCACTTCAGCAAGGTGTCAGACGGTTTCACATGGGACAAAGCAACTTGTCAAATTCAGCCAGTGTGTGTGTGTGTGTGTGTGTGTGTGTGTGTGTGTGTGTGTGTGTGGGTGGGTGGGTGGGTGGGTGTGCCTCACACTGAGGCGAGAGATCGCTGTTTCACAATTGAGTCAAAATGGCTCCATAGCTGTTTATTTATCAGTGACACACCGACTAAACAAACAACCCAAACTGAGCTCCTATAGAGAGCTGTAATCCTGACATCACTGCAGTCAGCTGTTAATGGTTCTTCACTGGTTTTTCTGAAAAAAATTAAGCCAATTTCTGGCGTTTAGCTTTAATATTCTAATAAAGTTTGATAGTACTTGCTATGTGATTTTAAGTCAAAGGCTTCTCTAAAGGTTTATAAGGTCTTTATGTGATTGTAAACATTTTTCCTTACTTTCTTATACTTATCTTAACTTCTTTTTATGCCTTTGGGAAGATTTGGGATTTACAGTGGAGGCAACCTACCTGAAATACAAAGCGCCTCCACAAATGTATGAAGAATCATAAAGTGAGGCGATTGTTTAAACCATCATCAAAATGTAAAAATTTCCATATCCAAAATTACCAAATCCAAAATAACTCTTAAAATAACTGCAATGTGATTTTGTCTTGCATATTGTTCAGGCCTACTCAGCAGGCGATTGGTAGATTGTATGTCCATCACAGATGAATGTCAAAAGAAAATCTGGGATATTTAAGTCAAGATAAGTTGAGACCAATAGCCCAATCAGTCACAATCAGGTGCTGATGAGTGAGAAAAAACTGGCTGCTGCACTGCAGGTCAGAGACCAAGCTGAAGTTAGTCTGATAATCAGCAGTCTGCCACACATTGAAAAACATTACCCATAGAGACAGACATTAAATCAACGGCATTTTCACATTGTTTAAATTTACCATACCTGCCTAGACAAATGCAAAACACCACAGGACACACTGTTGAACAAGGTTATGGTGTAGCGATGGATTTTTAAAGAAAAGATTGTGTTATTCTTACTTAAGAAAGCACCTGTTCCACTTTAGCTCTCCTTAAGGGTGCCCCTCATTCTGCCTTGCTGCTTTTCAACCTCTGCCTTTAAACTCACTTTTGTTGAACTAGAAATGTCTTTCATACATGCAGAATGTCGCCTTGGGACCATCTTCATAGCTATCTCTCCTTTACTGAGCGTTTAATCAACCATGTATTCTCCCTCCCCCTATCTACAGTATACTCTCTCCTGCTTTTGATGTTTCCAGCTTTGTGTTTAACTTCAGGCACCACACTGCAGCCCACACCAGGCCCCAACTTCGCTGCTCAGAGCAAACACACCCTGCTTGTCTTTGAGGCAGATGTAACTGCCAGATGGGAACCAAACCTCTGCACTTTTACCACCGGTTACCACCTCTGTGGCCAAAAACACAGCCTCAATCAACAGGATCAATCTATGGGCGTGAGGAGGGAGTCCTCCTGAGACACACAGGCTCAGGAAATGTTGGGGGAAAGGAAAAGACAGTGTGTGTGTGTGTGTAAGGACAGATCAAGACAAATGACTACCACTGGCTGTAATCACTCTGGTTAGCCTTTAAATATATAGGAGCATCTCCAAACATCTACTCTCAGCTTGTTATGCGGCTGGCTCTACAACAGACATAAAAATGCTTCAGAAACAAAAAACCCGCAGAATTTCAGGGGGGCTCTGTTAGGTCCACAAGTGGAACAACAAAACGGTTTTAAAAAAACCCCGAAAGCACAATGTTTACAGTTACTCACCTACTCAACAAGATTGAATGGTTTCTGTAGCCTATTAGACGTGTCGGAGAGAAAGAGTGGAAAGTAAAAGGTCAAATATAGAGGGTTTTAAGCACAAACACCAATGTAGAAAGCAGGTGTCAGGATCTGACTTTATACAGTGGTAAGCTTGAGAAAGGCAGAGACGGTGTGTGTTTGCTCATGCTATCAGTGGCTGCTTTGTGTTTATAGATGTTTTAACAATTGTTGAGGAAGACCAGGGCTTTCCGCTGTGCTCGGTGCAGACCGTTTTAACGACTTAAGGAGGTCAGTCAGACCAGTCAGAAAGTTTGATGGTTTGATCTCACCTGCCTATCAGCAGTTTGTCTGAGAGCTTATCAGGAAGGTAACGCAAAGGCCCAGAGATAAAGACATTTGCTGCAGTTTGTGGACAAATACAAAGTCAAAAGGCCCGAGGGCAAAGACATAGAGCTCAAAACTCTTTGTGGTTTACTAATGAATTCACGGCACAGTGCAGACACCTGTCTTACTAATGCTTCAGTAACATGGCATCATAAGATTAAGATCAGCTGTGTTGAAACCAGCCTACAACTGACTACCTGAATACATGTAACTGATGGGGGCGTCCTTGTTTTCACATGCTTTCACATGTCTGTGGCTGTATATTATCAGTGCACTTTGATTCTGAGGTCTTAGTTCGCTACATCAGACTAAACAAGAAAACCACTTACCTCAGCCAGACTGCTTCCTCACCTCTCCCAAACACAAGCTGCAACAAAACCATGACCAGAAGGCAGAGCAATAACCAAGAATTTATTACGTGTGGCCAAAAAACAATTATAGTAATGAATTTCTAATCAGAATGCCAACATGACCGTTAACTATGATTGCTTTTTCCAAATGGGAAAGCTTGAATGTGTTTGCACTGATACACTTTAGGCCAACAGGTTCTCTTAAAGAAAACATGCTGGGTTGATTCACAAAAAATCTGTGAAACAAAGCATTTTGGCTGCTTTGGTAGCAGCACTGGCACCAGCACTTATTTTCGCTCGGAAAGGCCAAAACGAATTTCAACACTAAAAAACAGCCGAGCAGAAAGAAAAAATATGTTTGCAGCACTTGGAAATTGAACCAATGTTCTCAAACTTCTGTGCCACGTCGGCCCACTGAGTCGTTCATTTTCCCCAAAACTCGATTTAACCGGCTAATAGCTGTTGAAGCTTTGACTGATTATTCCCTGATCAGTGCATTTTAGAAAGCAGCAGACTGGAGCACGCTGACCAAAACACTGAGAATGCCACCCAAAAAACAGAAAAGAAGAAGGGCGTGGACTTGACCTTAACTTGGCAGAAGAAGACAAGATGAGTTGGCATTCTCCAGTGGATGCCAGTGGTAACATTTCCAGCTGTTTTTCTGCTAAAACACACACTAACAAAAGATGTACCCAAGTGCCAAACCATTTGTCTGTCTAAGGTCAAACCCCATTAAATGTCACATTAAATGTGTGTTGTGAATGTTTAAGTTGAAAAAAAAAAGGAAATACATTTTCCAGTGCTGTTAGCTGGACTATTAATAGCTGAAATGGCATTTAAGTCATGTAATGGCTTTCCGTAACTGCACAAATAACATGTTTTAAGAAGGGCACTGAGAAATCATTTACATGTGTTGAGTACATGTGCAGGTACCCAGTATATCCCCGTGGATGGGGCAATCAGAGCACAGCCAAAATTCTCTTAGTGTTTCTACAGGTAACACGCGTGCTTTCCATTTTTGCAACAGGTGCTGCAGTAGCCAAACAGACAGAGATAGTTTCTCAGGTCTCTGTCCAATGCTGTCTGGCCCACTTCTTAATGGCAATGAGCAGATGCACCTAAGAATACACTGGCAAGACAGTGGCTTGTCAAAATGCACATTCAAGGACGCCTTTTAATTGTGCTGCCAAATGTTTTTGGTGCCATTAATTGCATGCAAATTGTACATTCCTTTAACTGGAACAGAGTGACACTTTGCCAACTATCACAAAAGAAGACAAAAGAAATTTTTTTTTTTTAAAAAGTTAATGCAACGTCTAACCAATCAACAAATTCAAATATGCTGATATGTTACTGACAAACGACTTTAATTATTACAGTGCTCATTGATTTGTCTATCAAATATTATATAAATGACTTCAGCACTGTTTTATGTGTGTTTTTTTTCTCAACAATATCCTAAGGGCATATGGATAATTGTTTTTATTTATCCTTACCAAAACCAACTATGTCTCAACCAAGAATAAAAAATCCATAACCTGATATTCCTCCATATAAAGTGGAGGAAGGAAACATCACATCACAAGAAAAGAAAGAAAAAGAAAAAAGAACCCAAGAATCCACAGTGCATATATTCAGGAAAAAAGAAGAGTCCGCTCACATATAACTTTGTGCAAACTCAACCAGGACCATGAATATGTATGTTTTTTTTCTTTTCTTTTTTTTTTTTTTTTCAGACAATGGTTTCTTAAGAAGAATCCCTCACAATGTAAAACCCAGGAATGCAGACACAGCAGAACCAAACGACAGACAGCAACATTTTCAAGTTTCGAGACACGTTTTGACAAAGTCAACTGCAGAATTGATTTGTTCTTGGAGAGTTGCTGTATCTTGGCTGTGAGGATTTCTCTAAATCATGAGCTGTTCTAGCATAGGTAGACTTTATATAAACATGAGCTTTTTGGCTAAGGGGCTGCACACTTTCACCTAATTCCAGCTGCAATGGCTTCAGCCATTAGGGGAGGATGCCAAATCATCTTTCTTGACTAGTTTTGTGATTGAGAATTCTGACCATCACTTGTAGATTATGCGGGAAAAGACAGCATAGTTGATTTTAAAATTCCTATCTGGGCCACCCAAATGATAAATGACATCAGAATTAAAGTTTGGCCTGTTTTCTCAGCCGCAGCATTCTTTCACCTTATTATTTCCAATGGTTCAGTGACAGCTAGATAAGCTGACCAAAAATCCTGCATCGTCCTGTCCCTGGACTTTGACAAAGAAACCCCAACCGTATATTTACCCTAGCTCTATTGATCAGCAGCCTGTTTGACAAGCCAAACCAGGAAAGTGTGGCGTTTGCTCAACAGTGAACATTTCCACATGTATCTGAGCAAACACAACATTCTGCAACTGATGTCTGACATAAGACGTGATAACAAGTGTCAACAGCATGATGTGTGCAGAACCTGAATCACATTAGTTAATGTTTGATGAGCTCCATGTACTGTAGACAGATTGATAAACTGTCTGAGGAATATTTTGTCTCACATCAATCTATTTCTCCTGATTATTTGTCTCGACACAAAGCAATACAAAACACCAGTAACCTACTTGATGATGTTATGTGGTCCCGGGCCATCAGAAATGCAGATCCTGGAGTGGACAGCCAATCCAGGGAGGGAATCAGAAGAAGGAGCAAGAGATTGGAGGAGGAGGACGAGACTGCCATGATGCTGGGGAGAGACACAGCAGGGAGAATGAGAGAGGGACAGAGACACAGTGATTATAATTATCAGTTGGCCTCCATGATGACATGCCCATGTGAAAAACCCTCCTTCCCTCACTACTCTCTGCTTCCCTCGCTCTTTCTTTCTCTCTGGCCCGTGAGGACAAATTCGGGTGCCATTTATTTTCAGCTGTTGCATGTGAAACCTGACACGGAACGGGGCATAATTAATTATCATGCCAGGTTGCTGCTACAGCACTTGTAAGTTGAATGTATGAAGCATGTTTTTATGTGTAAATGAGTTTACACCCACTTGAAATTACATCATCATCGACCATGATTTTATACTGACATATATCTACTGTAGGTTTAAAATTGAGAGCAGGTAGAATCACTTGAAACATACACAAATGCACACATGCACACAAATACATACACTTATGTGACCTATAATTGCACCAATTAATACTGAAGGGTAATTAAACATTTTATCATTGTGCTGGCTACTAATGGAAGCCAGTCACTGATTAAGAAAAGTGCAGAACAGCATCTCCATATGTGATCATGGATTATTAAAATGTTTAAGAATATATGTTATATAGTTTGTTCAGTTGTGTATTTATCACAAATGTTTCCAACAGTGTTGAAACCTGGAGAAATCTGTCATTTTAGTCAGGATAACAGTGCATTTTATTTGGTCACCTGTCAATGGCGTCATTGGAAGTTGATATAACTTTCATGGAAACACAGGAAATACCAGATAATACATCAGACATAGAGGAAGGAAGTCGGTGAACTAGCTAACTAGCTAACGTATTGTTTGCTATTGTTTGTATTGCTCACTCTTGATGGAGCACGATTATTCATTTTCATCAGAAATGGTGGTTGTGCAACAATGACAACAGCTCCCATGATCCTACGGTACTCCAGACTGTCATCGAACTCCAGATTTTGATACTGAGAGACCCCTAGTGGCAGACATTACATGCTGTGCATTTAAACTGGCATTGACTGATTTTTTTGGGCCATCTTCTTTTGATGGGGCAACAGAAACAACAACACCAACACATTATCAAGTTTATGGTGAATTTTTGAGAAAACATTAGCATTAGACTTCATTTAGAGTCATGTCATGTCTCACATGTCTTTTAGATCTGTTTTGGTCTTCACCAGCTCCTGGGGGAAACATGTGGCTCTTTGGTTACTAAATACTCCCCCATGTTCACCAGCTGGTAGTCCCTGCCTTTGTCTGCCCTTTGGTGCTGGGCAGTGTACACATGGGTAGTGTACACACTGGGGAAAAAGCTGCCAAAACAGCTTCCTGCTGTGTCTGAAAGTGAGGTGGATGAGAGCGATGAACCAATAAAGTTGCAGGCTGTAAAACCCAAACAATGAAAGACACTAAAATGCTCCATAGAGCTGCACCTCACATTACAGCCATTTGCTCCATTGTGAATGCAAGAATATTCATTTTAGCAGCTCGAAGCTTCTCAAATCCCAAACCAAATCAATTCCATATTAACAAGTACGAATAGTTAGGACTTCCGGTGTTGAATCATCACATGCTGTCGCAAAACATAACAGAATCTAAAAAGACTTCTTGGCAAAACTTGCACCACAGCAACATTTCCCCTAAGCCTGACTCCCCTTCTAAATACTAGAATTTCCCAACAAAACCTTTAACACAGAAATGTGGAGACTACTTCTCTCATCCAGGCCATTACCATACCTACGACTAAAATAAGGCTTTTTAACACCATATAGTGTGTATTATAGAAAAAGCAACTTCCTGTTCTATATGCTGGTGTTGGCAGACATGTTCTACCAGGCAAGTCCAGCCTCTAAATATAGGCCCAACTTTCTGTCCGCACCCTTGGCTATTTACAGTTGTGTCTCCACAATGCTGCTGTGCTGCCAACAACCCCAAATGTGGAGGCTATGTTTCTGAGGGCAACACTGCCAGTATTTTCCCCAGCTCTGGTGCAGTCTGTGGACAGAGGATCTTCAAGCCATACAGTGCGCTATACAGCATATCAAATTCTCCTGTGTGCTTCACGGGAAAAGAAGTTCGGGCTCCATGCCGAGAAGTAGTGAGCCAGAAGATTGTTCCCAGCATTTGTGACAACTCCTGAGCAACAGTGTGTCCACCTCAGGCACATTTTCAAGACTGACAAGCTTGGACAGAGCATTGCAAGACCGAGTGGCAGGAAAATGCCTGGGGAAAGTTCACGTGTTCGCATAACAGCACATATCTAACACTGGCACCTATTTACTAAATGAGCACAAGCTGTCCATTTACAGTAGATTAGATTTAAGGCACATAAGGAAAAAAAACTTTGTAAAGTGCAACAGCAAAAGCAATCGCACATACCAATAACTTCCCTGATGCACTGACCAAATCTTACATCAATATTAAGTCATATATTAAGTCATAAGTGTGCGTATATATGTGTGTGTATGCATGTGGATAAATTCCAAGTGTCAGGGGCCATACAAGGCCAAGTTATACAATGCAAGAATTTTTGGCAGAGAGCTGTCAAGCAGCAGGCTCATCTGGACTGACTAAAATGCCTCATTTACAATCAATTATTGCTCATTTTCTGCATTTGACATCTTGCCCAAGTCTGTCCTCAGACCCTCATGGTCTAAATCTCCCTTCAGTTTTGATGATCTGTCATTCTAAAATAAAAACATTGGCTTTTTGTCCACTCATCAAAGTGAACTTAACAGCCCTCTGGATGAGCCCTTTCAAACTAGTTTTATGACTTTTGGAGGGTTTAAGCTGAGCCAAACAGCGTCCCAGCTCTCCAACATGTTAACCCTAACACCAGCCTCCCCCTCTCTCATGTGAAAGCCTCTGTGAAAGCCCTGACAAGGCTAGAGCTTCATCTCCATCTTATGCACGTTTCTCCCCCATTCCTGTCCTCAGCCAATTACTGGCTCTTAGACTCGCAGGAAGGCTGCCTAAGCCAATCAGAAAAGAGGGAGGCTCAGCCCAGGCCTCCTGGGGTCCCTTGATAAACATTTAAGGCCTCTGTGGTCAACCTTCCTCCAGTACCTCTGCCCTAAAACGCACACACACACACGTATGCAACATCTTGACTTGGCACCCCACTGCCAGCACCATGCCTCTCCCATGTTTCCTCAAATTTCTATTAATCATCTGTGTTTGTTCAAAAGGAGCTGACAAAAGAGGGAGGGGGAGGTTAGGAATAGATGGGGTGATGGTGTAAGGGTGCAGCCAAAGAAAAAGAAAGGTTACGGGGTGAGAGGTCACATCATCTCTGTGTTAGTCTCTTTTGTAGCTGCAGAAGAAAAGCATGGACACACACACGCAGAGCGATGTTGCAAGCTCGAGTTTAGTTGGAGGTCTCTCCAAAGTGAGAGCAGAAAGACTGCGGTCAGAGAGGTAAATGTTCAATTTTGTGAGGTGCGGTCATTCTGAAACACAAACTTTCTTTTATATGATTTGCTCGGGCGGTGGTTCTCTATCTGCCATCTGGGGTCATTGCAGGGGGTGGGGTGCACAAACCCTGAGGGAAAATGTGGAGAGCAAGTAAAATTTACAAAAAAAATCTGATCTATGAAGAAATAAGAAAGTGTGCTGATGTTTGCAAGATTTATTCAACTTTGATAGGGAAGAAAAGAAATGTTGGTCATTAAGAAAGAGCAACTGAAATATGACAAAGCTCATCTTACTCTTGAGTTCACAGTAAATACGGTGGGAGACATTTGCCTCCGTTGAGTCTAAAAATGTAGTTTTGTCATTGGTTGATGGGGCATGACAGAAGAGTTTGACAACCATAGCATAAATGTCCACAGACAAAAATCCAGGACACGCTTCTTCAAAGTTAACTTTCAGTACAGAAGTACAGAAATGTTTGGATACTCTTGTTTTGGATCAGATGCATAATGGATGCGTTTGAAATATAGATGAGTTCTGACACCAAGTGGGTTTTCTTCATGCCATAATAACATACAGCTGAGGTGCTGGGTTTTGGATTCCTGAAGATAAATTATCCAGAGTCTGGATGCATTTATTGAACAAAGAAAGAGCATTGCACTAGTCCAGCATTTCATGATTATCTAGAGCAACATAAATTGTTTCTCTAACAATACAATTTTACCGCTTTTGTGACAAATGACAAAATGGTTTCTGCATTTTCTTTAGTGGCCTGTGATATTATGGAGCAGTAGCAGTGCTATGGAGCAATGGTTTAATGAGTGGGATCCTATTACATTTGTTTTGTGCAAGAAGACGAATATTCACGCACACTAGTGATGCAATACACAGTCCTGCCATCCTGGTTTCATGTTACTCTAGGAAGCGTAGCAATGTGCCAATAATGGCACTGAAGAATAACTACAAGCATAAAAAAACTTGGATGCAAACAAAACAAATAAATGGCTCTGAAATATTCAATGAGGAAGAAAATTAGACCTCAAGGATAAACAAAACTCAGAAGAAAACTCAGTGCTGTGGCTGATGAAACTATTGCTTCTCTTCTTATTTCTACTGATCTGCAAGATAAGCATTTGAGACTAACATAAATAGTACTTTACAAATGTACCACTATGGTTATTGACATCCTGAAAAACCTAAAAGGAAAAACAGAAATTGTCACCTGGAGCATGCAGATGTTTAGTTTGAGGTCGAAAGGTGGCACTGGCATCATAAATTCATTAAAGGATTATAAAATTACATCCATGCACAAGCATGGACACACAAACCTGCAAATATGAAAAATGAGGTCGCCCTTAAATGGGATTATGACCGCATGTTGTGATGGACTCTCTCTACATTCACAGCCCTCAATGAGTTGTCGACTTCAATCTGTGTGAGATACTCATGTTAAACAGGTTCGCACACACACACACACGGGCACACACTCATTAAAGAAGAAGACCGGGGTGTTTTCCTGTGGCTTAGGGTTAGGGTAATTAACACCAGCCTTCATGCTTTATCCTTCTTTTTGTTGGTTTTGTCTCAGTCGTGGTGACTGAGTGGAGTCAAGTGCTCAAGGCCAGAGGAAAGTGTGAGATGGACAGAGAGTGTGAGAGAGGTGCAGGCAGAGGTGGGCAGTAACGTGTCTGCTTCAACTCATGTCTAAAACAAGCGACCAAATGGACGACAGCATTATTCCATTATTGACATCTTGAACACTGTTTTCAACATGTTTTTTAAAAAGCGTATGAGCTATGGTATTTTCCCTAAAGTAGGGCTGTATAAAATGTGTGTGCTTGCAAACAAAGTGCATGCTAAAGACAAAAAACCTTCTCCTTCAGGCACGCTACTGTTTACACTGAGATGCTCTTTTATTCAACTTTGTTCCACTATATTTGTCAGGGCTTTTCCTGTTAGTTGGGGTCTTTGGAGTGAGAATGGAGTGATGGCGGGGTTGTAAAAACAGCATCTGAGCTATGCCTTTAGTCTAAAAGGGTTTCACAAATATCATAGTGTCAAGACACGCAAGACTACATTAGCCTCTCAGTTACTCTCAAGGTGTGAGGGACTACTTGAATCTTTAAACGAATCAGTGTGAATGTAATATCTTCCATTAGCATATCCCTCATCTTTTGCTACCCACTATCCACTCTTCTTCATGTCTTTTACTCCTTTCTTTTGACCCTTTCTCTCATTCACTGCAGTCTATCTATAACTGCACATACCCTGACGCTCCAAGCTCAAACTGCTTGCCTCTCTGGGCTAATTGAGGGTTGTAAGAGAATTAAAGGATGAATCAATTTGGTATGACCTCTTTAATTACTTTGGTTCCAGTCAATGAATTACCAGCCAGGCCAACATTATAAAGGCAATCAACTGTAATCATGGAAGAAAGACCATATGAATAAAGAATGAGTGTGACCCCATGAGGATTCTTTAGGGGCTGTAAAACTGCAGAGATAAATGCTTCGCGTAAAATGTGTGTAAAACTTTGGCCACCCAGTCATACAGCCACCATTACTCCCACAAGACAACACAGAAAAACTTACCAAGATTCTGTCCTGCCATTGTGTTTTCTCACATTACCCAGCATTAAACGGCTACCTGCTCCGATGTCACTTTGCAGTTTGTGAAAAGTGGCATTGCTAAGTGCAGCACTTTTGACAGGCTGGAAGCTGTAATTTTAAGCCAAACTGCTTGAAAATGGCCACATAAAAAAGGCTGAGAGCTCTGAAAAAGTCAAGTGTTTGGAGGCAGCCTGGTGGGAAAAAAGCTCATATAAACACACTGATTTCCCTGATTGGTTTAGGATGAAATAATTAATTGGTGAATTCAGTTTGAAATCACTTTAAAGCAACTTCACATGATAAAAGTGTCATTTAACCTTGGAGTATGAAGAATTTAATTAGTCCAAAATGTAAACAGTTACATTATGAATAACTTCATTAATTTCATAGTGCATTAGATAAGGTTATATGTCATGACTGTATGACAACTAATATTGTGGTAGAAATTATTATATTTCAACACCATCATTTCAAAACAGTCCTGTTTATGAGCACACGTACACAAAGTTGTCCAAGGTCCACTGTTGGGTCTCACAACAATTACACAAGAATCATGCAAATAGATTTTCTGCCCTCGACCCTCCCCTTCACCACTAACTTCTTTCCTTAAAATAAACAATATGTGAGTAAACATAGCACAGACTTCAACATGAGCCTGCATGTTACAGCAGCCACCAGTGAGGAAGAGTCCACACTGGCAAAACCCCTCAGACAAGAGGTGGGGCCCGAACACTGCAGCTCAACCAGCTGCTCCTAATAGGCCTTCGACTGTTGGAAGTATTTACATGAATTCATTAAGCAGCAGTGAGGCTCTGTCTGTGTGTGTGTGCATGTGTGTGAGTGTGCATTTGTGAAGAGGGTATACATGCAGACACAGGATGCATTTTTAACCTGTGTGCATGTCTGAGCTCTTGGGCATTCAGATCTGGCTACTGGATGGCTCTAATGTCTCCCGCTCTTATTTCATAAGAGAGAGTGGAAAACTCAGAGTCAGCACACTGGCATGAGAAGAGCATGTGCTGGAACCAGATCAGGACACACATCTGCAAACCCAGCTCCAGTCTGTGTGTGTGGGAGGCGAGTGAAAGAACGAGTGGGTGCTTGTGTGTATGCGCGTGCATGCGTGTACTGTATGTACAAAATCAAGTGTGTGTATCGGAGCAGGAATGAGAAAGGTAAAGAGTGCAAAGCAAGAGACGGAGCCCAGCAGAAACAGAGACAGTGCGTGCTGCACAAATCTGAAAATTGATCTTGGTGGAAAATCTCTGCTTTGCAGCATTCCACGCGGTGTGCGTGCACGCACGGGCATGCAGCACTTTGTCTAATATGTTAAAACCAAAGCTGTAAAGTAAAATATTACTCCCAAATCCAACTTTTTCATCTTTGCAGCTGCTTGACATCAGTAAAAAAAACTGGTTGGTCATTTCAGAAACAATGAATTCTAATCAGAATCGACTGGATTTGGATTATCTGGATAATCTGGATTTTGGTTTAATGATTTATTACATTTTGAATGGCACACATTCAGTAATTAGGGTTGCAGTTCAATCCTATATAAAAGAATAAAAGTGTTCATCAGCCCACTTGTTGTGTTCGAGGGCTAAGTATAGATGTGCAGCATGTACCTGAACACTGAAGACCAAGTGCACATTGATGTGGGTAAAATCTAATGGTTTCCAGAGTGCTGCTGAGCTGTCCACATGTAGAGAGCATTGCAGCTGTACTTCATGTTGTATGTGGGAGTGTGGTGAACACTGACAAAGAAACCGATGGAACTAATATGTCTTAAAAACTCCTCACCTCATCTATTAAAACATCTCTTACTTGAGCGACCTGCTGGATGCTATAATAGCGTCTATTCATTCCCTAGTCATGCTTTTTCTCTGCGTTAGTACTTATGGAGCACTGGTTGCAAAAACAAATACCACTTAACATGGTTTAGCTATATTCAGGTGAAAATTAGCAAACTCTGCAGTCTTAAAGACGGGGTTTGCATAATAGCACACCTTCAGTGGACGAAATAAACCTGCAATATTTTACAATCTACAATGCAGAAGAAAAGCGTGTGGAAAACATTGTTGTCAAGTTAAGAAACAAATCACATCTCAATATATGAGACTCAATGGTGCAATAAAACATTTACCTTCACGAGGAAATTACCCCAATGTAGTGTGTGCCTTCTATGTGTGCACATTGCATCTCATCACAGTGTTGAGCTTTCTAATAAACAGAAGAGGAGCAAAGGTGCTCTCCTGTACTGTGCAACAGTCTGCAGATCACTGATGAAGGGCAAACAAACTGAGAGCAGGAGCTGACTGGAGAAGCTCACGTTTAATATATATATATATATATCTTTAATCGGTGGTCATTTATCCAGCAGGAATCCTAAACATTAGCTGGTCCAGGCTTCTCCCAGGAAAAAAAAGGAGAGAACGGTTTCATATGAATATAAATGACATTTCTTTGAGCTTTTGGATTGTTGATTGATGAAACCAAACAAGCAGTTAAAACGCTTCATCCGGAACTCTGCCAGCCTCTATTTGACACTTCTCATTTGTGGATTAATAGATCGAAACAGTTAAAACGAAAATCATAACAGCTGCACTTCTCATCTACAGTCCAGTAATATAAACAGACACTTTATGGTCACTGCAGCACTTATGGGCCGAACTGACAAACTGATTTCCATGCATAGATCAATACACGAAGCTGTGTCAACAGTGAAGCAACCCAATGGGATATTTTTGATCATTACGGCTCCAACTGTCTACTCTATCATTTAAATGCTTGATGCCTTTTTAAATGAATCAGTATTTGGCTCTCGTTTCAATCAGTTGCTTCCACTTCTCCCTGAGGATTTAATATTTATTTGTATGCTTTCGAACACGGAACGGAGCGCACCAAATGAAACTGCCCATGAGATAACTTACCAGGTAACGAGGCTACGTCCGTCAGGAGCAACCATGGCTGTCACCTCATCCCTTCTCCCGGGTGTCCAAATGATTTTGCAACACCAAGTTGCAGAGGAATTTTAGACAAGCTCAAACTTCTGTGATTTTAATGTAAGGCGCATTATACCAAGCGCTAGCCTGAACATACAGAGTGTTTATGGCTGGCCAAAATCAATTTGCAATGAGCAGCATGCAATGTAAAAAAAATTAAAAAAAATGCATTGAAATTTCAGTAAAGTTTCCCGAGTTGTGCGTAAGCCGCCTAATACGTGGAGTTTTGGATAGGTGGATGAACACAGAAAAAGATGCACTGCACGCTTTAAAGAACACAATCGCACTTACTTCATACGAAGTCTCGAGGTGGAAAACTGCAAGGACAGCGCAGATCGACTTTTCACAACTTGGTCATCTGATGGCCAGAGTGAGCACCAACAGGCACGAAAAGTCCTGCTCCTTCACTTCAGCCTGCCCGGCCCAGAAGGATCTCTCCGATCGGGATCTTTCGCATCACCCAATCATTGAATTCGGGTCTGTTCGGCTTTCCTGAAGAAGATTTTAGTCTTATCTGCAGCTCAGTTCATCATCCAGCTCACTTTCACGGCTGCACACACTACGTAGCTCAGGCACAGCCAGTGTGTGTGTGTATGTGTGTTTCAAATGGCGGTGAAGCGCCCTCATCCGCCAACAATCCAATCTACTCCATTACGGCCACAGAGACGACAGCCAGAGAGAAAGACTGCCGGGACAAACTTCCAAAATAAAACCTCCTAGGAAGGAGCTGCTACGCTCTCTGTGAAGAGCCAAAGTTTTATGAGGTAGCAAATAATCATTTAATTAGGTTATTTTTAGGCTAATTTATGGGAGAGTAGTCCTACCGTATAACTAAAAGAGTCTCGCCAGAGCATATTTTAAACCAATGAGTCTGACACTGAATGCTCTGATGAGCACATATAGTGATTTTTTTCTGTTATTTTTAGGGATAAAAACGCAGAAAAAACATCGTTGGGTGTCTCTTTCTGGACGCCCTCGTGACTATATATCCATTGAATCAAAAATTATTAGCATAACAATAAAGAAAGTGATGCTTTTTAATACAGTTATAGGCCTGCGTTTTCACACATTCAAGTGTTGAACTGCATTTGGGACCATAAACATTTTCCATTGTTAATTTTCCTTCAGTATGGAGCAGCTCGTGAATTTGACCTGTTCAAATTATAACTAATTTCAGTCTGTAGTTAAAAGGTTCGATATGACAACTTTACATGTAACCTGCGCACATTATGTTTTTTACTCTCGTTTTCTATATGCAAGTCAAATCCTTCGAGAGCCGTGAGCGCGAGAACGTAGGAGGGGCTGTCCTGGGTATACGTGCGTGCGCGCGACCACTTACGTGCACGTGAGTAATAAACTTGGCGTGGAAATAAGAGAACGGGATAAACAGTATGTTAGAGCATATTTAAACCTGCAAGAAGCTCAGCTGCTGGTCAAACATGCAAAACGGGATTAGAAAAAAAAATCTTAAACATACAGGCTCAACAAGCTTTATGGTGTTTTATTCAACGTGTTATTAATGATGTGTCAGATACTGTTGATGTCTGTCTTGTCTGTCCCACCTGTCTATCCTCAGTGTGTGTCAGTGCTTTCTCTGCGCAGAGTGTCTGTTTTTTGTCTCCTTATCCATATCTCCTAGCTCAACTCCACTTCACAGACTACATTCACCTCCCCCCATGTCACCCGGCTGGCCCGGGTGGCATCAGCCACAGACTGCTCAGAGACTGCTCAGATCAGCTCTGTGGGGTCCTGCTATACATCTTCAACATGAGCCTCAGTCTGGAGAGAGTTCCAGCCCTTTGGAAAACTTCCTGTGTGGTTACTGTCCCAAAGACTGTGCATGCCAAGGAGCCCAACCACTTCAGGCCAGTAGCCTTGACCTACCACCTGATGATGAAGACCCTGGAGAGGGTTATACTGAACCACCTCCGTCACCTTGTGGGAAACGAGCTGGACCCCCTCAGTCTGCATATTGTCCAAACATCAGCGTGGAGGACGCAGTCATCTACTTGCTCCATCGATCTCTTTCCCATCTGGAGCATACTGGAAGTGAGGGTCATGTTCTTCGACTTCTCCAGTGCTTTCAACACGATCCAATCATCACTGCTCAGGGGAAGCTGGAAGGAGCCGGCATAGACTACCACCTGGCTGCGTGGACCATAGACTACCTCACCAACAGAGCACAGTATGTGGGGCTTCGCGACTGTGTGTCCAATGTGGTAGTTTGCAGCACGGGTGTTCCACAGGGTACAATGCTCTCCCCCTTCCTCTTCACCCTCTACACATCGTACTTCAGTCACAACATCAACAGCTGTCACATCCAGAAGTTCTCCGATGACACAGCATTGTTGGATGTGTATCACAGGGGAAAGAATTTGAATACAGGGAGGTTGTAACCAACTTTGTCGACTGGTGTGGACTGAACCACCTGCACATAAACGGCAGCGAGACGAAGGAGATGGTAACTGATTTCCAAAGGAATGTACCACAGACTACACCAGTGAACATCCAGGGCTCGGACGTTGAGATTGTGGGGGATTACAAATACCTAGGTTTTCACCTCAACAACAAACAGCCCTGTACAGGAGGGACCAATGTCATCTGCACCTGCTCAGAAGACTAAAGTCCTTTGGAGTATGTAGGACACTGTTAAAAAGATTTTGTGATTGTGTGGTGGCATCTGCAGTGGTCTGCTGGGGTTGTGGAAGCTCTGAGAGGGACAGGAAAAGACTAAACAAACCGGTCAGGAGAGCTGGCTGGACTGCCATCTGGACACCATCAAGGAAGTGGGTGAGAGGAGGGTGTTAGCCAAGCTGACATTGATAATGGACAACCCATCCCATGCCTTGCACGAGACGGTGGGGGGGTTAAGCAGCTCCTTCAGTAACAGACTGCTGCATCCAGTCTGTAAGAAAAAACGCTACTGCAGGTCCTTCATCCCAACATCTGCCAGACTTTTTAACTCCAGCATCATGTAATGTAGCACTGTGTAGATGCTGTCATTCTCAATTCTACATCATGAACCTGTTTTTGATTTAGCACTACTATTCAAGGCTAATGCTCTGATGCTAATGTCTGCTCACATGTATACATTTCACCTGGTGCAATTTCTAAATTTCTAAGTTGTATAATTTTCTCAACTGTGCAATAACACTATTTAATATCCATATTGGCAACTGTATTTTTATAAACTGTATATATTGTGCATATACATAGACCCAGTATTTCCCAAGTGAAATAGTATTTTTCTCAGGTGCAATAGTATTCTCAAGTGCAATACATGTCATGTCAGTAGTTAGTTTTTCTCAGTGCAACTACCAGCAACAGTACTTTTTATGGCAGTAGGATTCTTTGGCATTTACTATTTTCAATAATCTGTACAAATGTACATAGACATAGTTGTTTTTTACTATTCTGCATCTTGTATATTTCTATATTTTTATTTTGACCTCTTTATGCCACTGTGCTTGCTTTTTGCAACCTGCTTGCTGTAACGACTAAATTTCCCCGGTATGGGATCAATAAAGTCCTATTTTGTCTTATCCTTACCTCCACAGGTTGATGGTGGGTTAGTTGCTGCCGTGTGCGCACAAGGTGACATCAAGAGCTCTATTTTCCTGAACCTTGGCGCCCTGCACAGTACGTTTGGAGTGTGCCAAACTCGTTTTGTGGCCAGGATAATCTGGCACACCTGTTGCGCACTTGAATACCGCGTGAGATCCGAAAGAATACTTTATCATAGTAAAGCTGGGTGTGTTAGAGGCTGTGACAAGCATGGTCAATCGCATTCACTTCTTTCACCACCTTTAAACATAGCTCTCTCCCCGACATGGCGCACTGACAGTTTGGATATCATAGGGAGAGTTTTCGTCAGAGGAAACTTTTTAACTGGTAATCTGTCTGGGATATAATAGCTCAACTACACTGCCGGGAGCAGATGATGACTCTTCAGAAATGCTCATCTGCCATCACGAGGATGCATTTTTTAAATAACTCTGTTTCGTTGCACTACCGTGAATCTGAAGGATCTGCAACGATCTGGTGCTTGTTGCACAAAATTTAACCAGCACATCCGCCGTGCGTAATTGTGCACAACAACACTTAAATTCGACGGCACATGGCACAGATGCCTGCCAAGAGGGAGGAAAGGCCGTCAGTACATGTAACTTTCGTGGATTGCAGAGCTGGTAAGAATCTCTCATCAAGATGTCATCAACAACATAATCGGGGTAAAATTGGGAGTGTGACGTGTAGATGATGGATGAGGATTGTAAAATGAAAGTGAAAAAATAGAACAGAAGTAAAGGGCTTTGGCTGATCTTAAAAAGACATATTAGTGTGACATCACCGAATAAAGAGACCAAAATATTATGGAACACAGGTAAGATGGCTTGTCAACCTGCTGTGATCTGGAGAAACGCAGTAGCCGCTGGACGCCATGTTTTTCAGACTAGAACTACAGCAGAATAATGCATCCACACGCACTCGAACAGAAACGGCTAAAAATGACATTTATTACAGATTCTATTAATAGGTAAGAGGTTTCACTCTGCAGCAGGGTGGATTGCAGCCCCCACAGACCCCCTCCCGTGCTGATGTTGGGAGCTATACGCAGCTGGTTGTTAGGAACGGCTGCGTCTGTTTGAATACTATGGCCTGTGTGCGCTCACGTGGAGGGTCCACTGGAGGAGTGACGCCACGAGAGGCTCGCCCAGAATTTCAGCTGTCAATGGATATACACCCCCGACCAAAGAGCCAACAATTAGAAAGCCCACCCAGACACGTGAGAGAAAAACACACCCATGTACCCATCTTCTGCTGCCGGCTTGCAGGTTTTTCGGAGTTGATCTGTACGTGCGTCCAAAAAACTTCTACAGGCGTTCAAGCAAATTTAAAGCAAGAGTCAGACTAAAGATTCGCACACTGCCAATTGCTGTGTCTGTTAGATGTTCGCATCTAACAGTGTCTGTTAGATCGAAACGTTGCTCAATTAAAATCGCTGGGACCGTTTGTTACAGTGTGCGACTCTTTGGTTTTTCTGCGCACACATTGCATGTATGTGTCTGCCTGCGTGGACCCTGTGATCGTTTTTCTTTTCAGGATTTTCCTTCCAGTGATCATCCCAAGGCAAATATCCATAAGTGTGAGCAACAGCAATTGCATTATTAAAGCTAAAGCGAATCAATTGCATGAATCCATGCTGCTCTACTACAGATGGTGAAGTCAGAGCATGTTATGGCTGCCTGTAAAAATGAGTTAACCCATGTGTTGTAAAATAACAAATCATCTTAACGGCCTGTAGCCTCCAATACACTCCAGTTCATAGACTTCAGTTCATTGATGGTAAGATAGATTTAAAAAATGAGCAAACTAGAACCTATATTATTCAACATGATCACCTTTAAATAGTCGGAGAGACACACAGAGAGACAGACAGACAAATGTACCAGCAGAAATGAGGCCTGGCGGTCTGTATTTTCTTGATCTAGTACTTTTTTTCTCTCTGGCAATGCACTGAGGCACCGTTGACATAATTTGTGATGCAAGGGGAAAGAAATGGAATTGGCCTGTCTATACTGAGCGGAGCTATCCCTGTATTTTTATATCCTGTCCCATTCTGGTTTACAAGGTCCACAAGTTATGGCTTGGCTTTTCCGAGTCCTCCAGTTGCAGTGAACATAAAAACACTCAGTGAGACACCAAGTCTGCTCGCTGTAAATTATGACTTGCAGCCCAGATGAAAAGGCTGTAACTGAAATATATTTAATCAGGTTTACAACTTTTGTGTACCATCTTTCAATATGCACACTTATTGCATAAAACAAAAGGTAAATTCAAGCAATATTAGGGTTCCTCCAGTTTTTTGGCCGTTCAGCAGACTTGGGGCACTATGTCACATTAATTACCACACAGAAAAAAACACTGACAAGCATTTGTATGTATGAAATGACCCCTGAGCATGTCCATGTAGCAGTCAGCTCTGTGACAGAGAGCTCTGATTGGACAAGAGTGGGGGCGTCCATTGAATTAGTTCCTTTGTTATGGAATACTCATTCCTGTGATTGTCTGCTCTGACTGATCATGTGGACTTATGCTGTATTGAATGTGACAACAGAACAATGCATCCAGTTCACAGACTGATGCCACTTGGCCTGCACTGGAGGGCTGGAGCTGGCTTCCCTCCGCAGCTACTCCCTCTGTGGGATGTTTGGTGAACACTCTGGCGTTAGTTGTTACAGCAGCCATCAAAGTGTTGTTGCTTTTCATTACTGACATTTATCATTACAGCAGACGTCGTCCTCAAGCTTGACACTACTAGCTATTAAAATGCACACATGCAGTGGAAACACAGAGCAAGTGTTTATGTTGTGCTTGTCATTAGTGTTAAAGGATACGGCGGGTGATATTCTATAGTTTTTGTTGTTATGTGAATGGGTTGCCCTTTTATATATTTTGTATAAATATGTATATATTTTAAAGTGAATGGGTTGCTCTTTTATATATTTTCAATAGGTTTTGGACAGCAATGGAGCTCTATGGAATAGAGGAATAAGCTGCATCAGGCTGTAGTCACACAGGCGATAGTTGTTAGCAAGATCAAAATATATAACCAGACTTTTTTGTATTTGCAGATTTTGTATTTTATTTTCATCACAAAATGACTGAGAAAATAACATTTTAAATGGTTGTCTCATGAGATTGTTCGGTTTTCGATGCCTGGGCTGCCGAGCAGAGCACAGTCGCTTCAGGCAACATTAAGTCACAGCCACATTCTCATAATTGGTTTTCTGCAATAGCATGCTTTTCAATAGCCAAGTAAGATCTATTTGAGTTTGGCTGTCTGTTTTTATTTTCCACATAATGAAAGAGTGCCCTTTGTGTCATCCCCTTCAAGTCACCTGTAATGCATTTAGTGCAGTTCCACGTCTCTAGTGTGGCTTTTCACAGCTAGGTCAGCACCCTGGTGTCTATTAGATTAAGACAGGAGAGAGTAGATGGCTACAGGGTGAACACACGCACACACACATGCATAGAAATAATAACAGCAGCAGCATATAAGGACAGATCACTCTGCTCCTGGTTTTATATCTTCTCTATTATGGAATTGTTGATAGACTGAAAGTCACAAATAATTCACTATTAACACTTCTGAACCCTAATCCAGTATTACAAGTCCCTATACTGCCATATATATGACAGCAGGAGGTAGGTGGGGCGGACGCAGTGAAGTGTGGAGGAAATTGAAGTGAATTGGTGAGATTGCAAGGGATGAGCAAGATCCACAGAGTATCAGCATGAGAGCCCCACCATGTGCAAAACAACACAATTAAGAGGGACGCTTAGCCTAATCAGTGAATGCATCATGCAAATGATGTTTTTTTTCAGTGCCTACTTTAATCTTGGCTGTTATTGTAGAATACAAATCAGGGACTTAGCTCTAATGAAAGGAGGATAGAATGAGAAAAGTGGGATGAGACAAAGGTGAATAAGAGGGACAGTGGATGATGGAGATGGTGATGCAAAAAGATGTCTGAGAAAGACAGTGTTGGTTGCTGTGATTACTCTATTTAACCCAGTGAGCAGCTTCTACAGCCAAGTTCATTTTTCACGTCAAAAAATTGACACAGCAACAAATCTTCATTAGATTAATAGCGGTTGCCTCGTACTTAACTGAATCTGCATGCAAAGCACAGATACATTTTCAGCCAAAATGTAATATTATAAGCAGGGCTGTGGTGCGACTCATTGCAGAATTATAGATTTAGACTGTACAGATGTTGCTTTGAATGAGTCCACCTCACCTATTTTCATGTAGTTGCACAGAAATAATGTTTTCAATAATATGTACTCAGCGGAAAGCTCATCTTAATGTCTGTGCAAACCCTAGTAAAAAGCATCACTTATTTTATTTTTATAGTACCTGGTAAATATAGTTCTCCAAATTCAATATTTGACTTAGAAATGCTGAAAAGCTGTAGACCAAGTTAAATAAGGTCATTGCTGGCATAAAATGAGATATTATACATCTCAGTAGCAGGAAAACTTAAGTTTCATTGAGCAGGGGAAACCTGCGGGAATATATAGGAAATGCCTCCAGCAAAACGTTCTTCATATTACATTAGTAAACAGGCTAGCTGTGAAACACAGCTGACCATTTTCTCCATTGCTTCAGGCTGCAGAAAGAAGGCTCTAAACTGATCTGCAATAAACTCTGTTCCACACACATCTCATACCGGGCTTAAATCTGATACTTTGAATACAGAATTGATAATAATAAGGTGTTGGAGAGTGCTTTTAACTTATGATAAGGTCACATATTTAAATCGGAGCAATTGTGAGGCACATGAGAAGAGCTTTTTCATCTGTCCCTGACTTTTTTCCCTTTTATACACATAGTACATACCCTGTGTATCCTGGTGACTCCACACACATTTTTCATGCATGGTGTGCTTCAACTGTCTTCATATAATAACTGTCTTATTGCATCTGTAAACTGTCTTGGGTCAGTAAATTGGGGTTTCTTCCTCATGACATCATATCCCAGATGCCCCTTTTGATTGTGGAAGACAAGAGGCAGCTGGAGGCCTGGTCCTCATTCACCCATCCAAAACAAGACCCAGGAACCTCCCCCACCAACCCCCAGCCACCATTATGTAGGGACGTGTGCTAATGGTTCACAGTCTAAATACTCAGACCTTGAAAATGTCCTATTCAAGCATGCTCCAGCCCTGGATCCAACACATCCTGGCTTCAAATCCACAGTTGCTTCGTTAATGCAGTTCGTTTTCTTTAGCCTGCATTCACATAAAAGTGGTTCGTCTCATTCACATCGTCATTGATTCAGACTGTAATCACAACCTTACATATTCATCTACACTGACAGCACCAGTCCTTGTTCAGTCTCTACCTCCTCTGGCTCCATCAGGATCACAGAGTAATAACAAAGGATTAAGCAGTGTTATCCCCTGCATGCCTGCCCTAACAATGGGCTTCCATTAATGTGGTCCACCATCATTGTTGGACAGTCTGTATGAGCATGAGCACATATACACACCATCAGTTATGAGGCCATTACATTAATTTCCTTGAGACTTCCCCTTATCATAACCACTACTTGCCTAACCCAAACCCTTAACCCAAACCCCTATGTTATGGAGACTTTCATTCTGTCCCCATAAGGAAGGCGAGTTCCCACAGTGTGGCTGGCTGTGTAATACAAAAACATACACACCCACACAGGCAGATAAACATAAAGTGTCTGTAAATACTGTGGATTGAAGACCACAGAGATAGACATCCTATTTACAGAGAACAGAGAGGTGTGTTGAGATGAAAAGTCAGATTCTGTCCATCTCTCTCAGAAACACACACATAAAACACACACACAGGCCGACTCCTCCATCATTTCTCTTGAATTTTCAGCAGAAAAAAAGAATTATTTTCAGCTTCACCACTATTCAGCTCAGCTTAATGCACCTAAATTGCACCAATCATGGTCCTATTCTAAACCTCTATGTGTATGAAAGTGATTGTTGAGACTAAGGAACCTTTTAATCGAAGGGCTGTCGGAGGAATGTACTTTTACCAAAGATTTGTGGTTACCTAGGGGACTAGAACAAAAGCACATCCGCAAGGCACATTATCTTGTCATCCTTACACCATCAGGGCATGTGAACACTGTCTCCAGGGACACTGAATATCAAACAGGTGGCAATTTTCGGTGGACAAGCACATTTGAAGCACATGAACATGATCACTTCAGTGCTGCAATTCAATTCAGTTTCAGAACAGCATGCTATGTGCTGATGTTATGGAGAGAGGGATTGATTTTCAGGCTTTCTAAAGAGGCAAGTTGTGTCTTTTTGGAGCATTACGTTGCATTACTGGAATTTGCTTCTGCTTTTTTGTTGTAGGGGTTCTTATAGAAAACGTTTACTTAGTTTGTCAGGATTTTCCTATTTGGTAAACATGTTAGCAAGTTTCAACTTCTGTAAAATTTCAAATAAAAGAACAAAATCAAAGGCAGAGCTTTCATTAAGGCAGCACTGAATCACACAGCTGCTATTAGCGCTCCCTGGTGGCCAAAACTTGATATTTTTCCACGCTTGCTGTCATGCAGATGTGGTTTCAACTTTTCATTCCAAGGTTGACGTAAGAGGAAAGGAACCACAGGGCAAGACTATGGCACATTACTTAACAGAGCAGGGAGGAAATACCTTCTGCTGTGCACAAGATTTGAAACATGAGAATATGTGCATGAGATAGAAAGAATGAAAAAGTAAAGAAAGATGGAAAAAGACGAGACAGAAAAGTTGACTCATATACAGAGAATAGTTTGTCACAGTAGTTATTCAGCTCAATTTCTGGTTATTTAACAAACATTTAATAGTGAGTAATCAGTGTGGTCAAACCAAAGTGACTCATTCGTCACAAGAAAGATCTGCAGCTCCGAAACCATTTGTGGAACAACGTCATTGTGCAACAAATAAAAGATGTAAACATTTAAAAGTGTTCAGCATTTATGAAAAGGAAACATTTCTCAATTGCTTAAAAATAAAAAAAATTAAATAGAGTACACAAACGTTAATGTTTGCATTATAATTGAGCTCTAAAAATCATACCTTTGTAGAAAGTTATACAAGTTGACTTTTTGCTGGAGGGCTTTTGGCACACATACGTGACTGTAAAAATTTGGGATCAGGAGGCAGAACAGGCAGTGTTGTTGGGGAATAAAATGAAAAAATTCCACAAAAACAACTTTCAATACAACATAAAGTGGTTTGAGTCTGTTTTTTTTTTTTGTTTTGTTTACATAATGACATTGTGAGCATTTAATAAATCAAAAGACGTGAAAAGACTTGCAATCTCCATCCCGTTTTTAATCAAACAGTGGGCCACCGGATTAATTAGCAGCTCACCAAGTGTAAACCTGTGTCATGACATGACACACAAATGACCTTTTATCAACATATAATATCAACATATAATGTATTATCATAGAAATTATACATTCTTTCGTGGTGTAACTCCTTCATATGGCTCTTTCTGTAGATATGAACAGGGTCTCTGTTAGCTCTTCCTGTTCCTAATCCAATTCATTAAATTCCACATGCAGTGATCCTCTCCTGAGACATCCCGTGCACATGTGGTAAACAGCATAGTATGTCTCAGCGTAAGGATGATGCAGCAATGAGGTCTATGGTTTAAATTCATCTGGCAGCATCAGAGGTTAGGTCACTAGCTACCTTAGAGTTTGACTCCAGAACATCTCAGCAACCAGGCAATGCCATCCAGAAGACCTGATAGGGATTCTGCTACTGTATCCTGCACCTGAATAAGAAAGAGAAACACAAACACAGATGGAAAGTCTCCTCAAACTGACCCTGGATGGACATGGATGCAGTGAAAGCCTTTCAGTTGGTCAAATGTCAGACAGTTACCATCCAGGGGTTAGCCAGTTGGGGTAGGCCGAGTCTCTTTGCTACGTCAACACAGGGAGTCCGACACCTGGCCGTGTTTCTGCTGGTAGCAGTGTGCAGGCTGGTTGTCCCGACTGCTTCTGGTTCTTCTCTGGAGACACAGGAAAGCACCAGCAGAGGCCGGGATGCTGACCCCCCCGCAGAATTCAGCACAGCCCGAATCTGAGCCACTTCAGACTCCCCCTCACCTCCTGAAGACATGTTTTTTTCATGCAAATGATCTGTGCAGATGTTTTATAGAACAACAACCAATGTGCATGATGTGGCATGGTGGTAGCAGAGAAGCAGTAGCAGAAGAAGAAATAGAAATATCCACTTAAGTTACCTCTCCCGGGCTCTGCATTGGCTACATAGATGAAACCATTCACCACCTGGCACACTTGCCGGACCTGAGGAGCAGGACTGTAGATTGGGGAGCCTGAGTCATCTGTTCCCTCACAGGTAAAAAGTTTATTACTGATGCTCTGCTGCTGAACTCTGGCTCTTTCCCTCTCTGCCCTGCACGCACAAACACAAAGACTTTGGTGACATATTCACATTAATACTCAGAAAAAGACAAACAGTCGCAACTTACAGGGTAGCTTCAAAATGCAAAGTGCCTACCTGTTGGTTGAGTACAGAGTCAGGATATTAAATTTGAGTTGGTTGTTGAACATGTAACTGATCCCTGAGCCAACACCTAGAAAAAGACAAAAAAAAAACAGTAAACATGGGTTACATTCTTTAGGCATCTTGGCTAATGTTACCAGTGAAATAAGAATTGTGGGCTGGTAGTGTCACCTAGTGGTGCATAAATAAACCTGCAACAAATAAGATGATGTGATTTTCTTTCAATAATTTGTCTCCTGGTTGAGCCTATCTTTAATTGAAATGCATTAATACAATATTTGTGTTCATGAGCATCACAGTTTTGAGCATACAACCATTTGATTCCAGTGACAGCTTGACAGGAAGCTGGAGTTAGGAGCTGGATTTAGGGTTACTACTGTGTTACTGATGCTGAGAAATGACCAAAAGGAAGCCTATCTCACCATTTATTTGTCTGTGTGGAGTGCCGGACACAGGAAGAACATCTGGTGCTTGCATGAGCCTTCTGACTATAGAGACATCCAGCTGCTCCATGCCAGGGCCAAACATGGCATAGCGAGGTTCAGATGAGGCCACCAGAGACTGAAGAAAGGACGTCACAACATCATGTGCCTGCCGTGAAGGAAGCCATTGTTGTCTGCAGGATGGGCAACCTTTCAGGTATCTGTTGAGACAAAAAGGGTGGTCAAAAACATCTCCAACAAATTGTTGCCAACTGATTCAGGACAACAGAAAAAGACACCCACTCTGACATGTAGTCAAATTTCAATTCCATAACTGTGTCTCCTCCCTCTTCTCTATCCTCCAGGCTCTCATGCTCATCGATTAGTGGTGCATCCAACAACTCCAGCTGGGGCATGGTCACGTGGTCAATGGAGGGCCAGTATGGCATGTCCCTGAGCAGGAAGTACCTCCATAGCAATGGATCTCTAACCATGGCCCTCCAGTAACGACTGGTGGCTCCCAGGCGGCAGATATCACCAGGACACAGAAAGGTCATGATCAGGAACTGTACGTCCACCTAATGATGGAGGATATGATGATAATGATGACCGTTTTAACAGGTGATACACCAGGTCTCCACATGACAAACTGGATGATGTGTTTTATTGATTCTGTGCCCACCAGCCTCATTTTTAATTTATTTTATTTTAAAAAGTCAAAACAAAAACAAAACAGAGGATGGTCAAAACCAGGTAAGAGATGGACACAGGAAGGGAACTTTCATTATCACTAAAATAAACGAAAGGGGAAAAATGTAGGTTTAAAATAAACCTTAGAGCATCATATTTTCTGGCCTTGCATATCCAACAATCTACCACTCTCATCTGGTGAGTACATAGTCCACAAAGACATCTCTGAAAATGAGTGGCTTTCATGCAATCCTCAGTCCTCATAGAGATTTCGCCCAATCAGTGGTGGAACCTTAACCTGTACCTAAGTACAAGCAGTACTGTCACAGTTTGGAAACACTCTGATAGTAAAAGCCTGACATTTAAAAGTACTGTCAGCAAAATGCTACTCAGAGTATCAAAAGTAAAAAAAAAAAAAAAAATTCTTCCATATTATATAATAATGTAGCTGTTGGGAGTAGTTTAATACATCAGATTTTACAAGCCGATCTTATGTGTCGTGTCAATTTAACACGCGTATATTGGAATATGTATGTGAGCAGAAGTTGAAAGTGAAACACCGATTCTGTCCCTGAATACACAGCTTGACTCAATATGCTAATATGAGACTATTTGACATTAGATGAAAAGCGTCCCGTGAATTCGCCCCTCTCACCGGTAAGGTATCCAAAAATCCCGGCTCGGGTTCGTCTCCGGTGTCTACAACAGCAGTCAAGTCATCTTTGACATCTTTCCAACTATTTGGGAAATATCGATCTCTGAATCTCCTGAGGCTGCGGATCACTACAGACTCGCTGAGCTGCTGATTGTTTCCTGCCATGACTTCAGACGTGAGCGATAATATGCGAATGGATGATCAAACATTCACCTGGCCAGAGACAGCAAACGTTGACGTTTCCCTGATTATCACACTTCCTTGTTGCTGGCGGTACCAGAGCATTGTGGGTATTGTAGTCCAACATCAAAGTACAGCTAATCGCAGCTACAGCTGTTTGAGTCGTAATGCAAAAATAAACGCGTTTTACTTAAAACAACGCGCGTTTATTGTCAACGAGGACATTAAAAAAAGAAAAATGATCTTTGTCCAAACAACACACATTCTCTATCAATAGTTATACTATCAAGATTATTCAAGTGGCAAAAAATGGAACTTGCAATAGATGGGAATACAAGTGGTGCATTACAAAGCTGTTATGAACAAATCTGAACATTAAATGGTCATGGATACATCAAACTGGTTTTGATCACCTTTCTTTGCCTTTAGTGTGTACATGTTTATACACACATACATATATAATGTATATGCAATTATAATATATTAAAAGCGTAACAAAATGGCAACAAAACAATAAATAAAATGTTACTGTGCAATTTCTGATTTCCAGCTGGATTATCTTCAAACTTGTAACAATCTTAAAAAACGAAACAAAAAAAAAGGTCAATTTTATTAATAACCTTCTTATATTCATATTAATGTTATTATAACACATTCTCAGAGCAAAGTAAGTGCCCCAGTCAACAGTCTGGAATTGGGATGATAACTGCTTTTTCAGCAGGACAGGGACAAAAAAAAAATGATTCTACAGCCTCCACTGCAGCCCCTGCCAGTTTCACACCACCTATCTTATACTTTCTAACCTCTCATTCACCTGCTTTGGCCTGGGCCATTTGGCATGGGATGAGGTTGCCTGTAGACACTGATCCAAAGAATCTTTTCTTCACATACTTTCTCCCCATGCCTCCCCTTAACCTTCCACAAGATTACACCCCACCTGATGGGCTCCATTTTTATTTGGGGTTGACACACATTTGAATACTGATCTTAGATCTGTGCCTGAGGGCAACTTCAACACAGGAGCAGCTTGGTTCACTGTAAAATACTAAGGATCTCCTTGGCATTCTCCGTGTTCCAGCCCTGGCCCTGCAGAGGGCCCTCACAGGCAAGCACATATTTGTTGAGGATCTGTGTGCCAATGTCCCGAAACTGGAGGCGATCTTCTTTGCGATCCATAGTGTCAGCACTGCAGTCCTCGTACTTCACTGCCCAGAAACACATTTCCCCGATGTACATCATCGTCAACAGGTGTGTGTCTGAGAAGATGCCTGGCCGAAAACATAAGAAGGTAGTGAGTATGATTAAATAGTCCAATTTTCTCCAAATGGACTAAAGCAGCACAACAGTTTTTGTTATTCGAAGATGACATATTTACCTTCAGATAGGAAGCTTGCTGTAGCAGTGTCATGGAGTACAACGCCATCGTTGAGCTTCACAGAGTTTCTCACCTGCAGCATTCGCATCAGGTAGCGCACCCCTTCCTGAATACACTGGATTAAAATATCAGCAGAGATAGATGAGCCTACGTCCTAATATCTGCATATACCAGCAATAACACTTGGATACTAAACCACTGTTTTCACTAAAACAAAGTACATGTGTTTGGCAGATCCAGTCAAGCCCATATCTCTACTCACAAATACAATTTACTGAATCTATTTAGATCTTTTCAAAGTGGTACCTTAAGGAATGTGTCCTTGTTTTTCTTAATCCACTGTTTCCGTTGATGAAGAGTGTGGCAGTACATGTACAGCAGAGCTCCACGTCTCCAATAGAGGCATTCCAACAGCTCTAGGCCCAACACAGACTGCACCTACCATGGACAAAAAGACAAGAATAAGGATGTAACACCATGACTAGAAGTAAATGTGCACCCGAAATCATAAACCAACAAGAAAATTAAAGCGCAATAGGCATCTTACTGGGACTACTTCACTATCAACTAGAAAAGGAAAATAGACAGAAATGATTAGTTATTTTTTTAATGTACCCTTAAACATCTTTTTCCCCTCAGAGATGTATTTACTATAAATCACACGACACTTAGTGTTGTTGTCCCTCATTGTTGTTTCATGCCAAACAAATATAGAGTTACATGGAGTACAATGAGACATATTACCACACAAAATAGTTTTGAGATAAAAGTATACACACTTCTTGTGCTGGTGCTAGCCTTCCCGCCAAAACCTCTGGCTCGGTTAGGTCTTGCAGCAGCTGCTGGATTTTAAATGGTGAACAATCCTCAGGGAATTCCTGGTCCACCAGTTTATTCTCTTCATAAAACGTGATGTCTAGGATCACCTTAATGATGAAAAACAAATATATACCTAAAATTGAATATAATGTGCAAGAAAACTATGCAACATTTTAAAAAAAACAAAAATCTCTTGGAGTCATCACAAACAATTACCTCCCTCGTATGAATAAATGGCCTTCTTAAGATCTTCATTAATAAGGTAGATCAAATCAGGGATGAAAATGATATTTGCCAGGAAGAGGTAGCCAAAGCTGTAGCCTCTTCTCCAAAATGCTTATTAAACCCCTTCTCAAAAGCAAGTTTGAGATCCTAGCATCCATACTAACATTTAATCAACTTGAGTGGTCAGTGACAATGAGTTGCTTGACTACTGGTAACTTGACACTGAAAAAAACTTGCTGAGCCATTTCAGTCAGGGTTTAACCAAAGCGGTTAAGTTTCTACAACTCACTGCTGACTTCAGCACACCATTGGTATTAATTTTCCTTCGTTTAACCATCCCTTAAGGTTTTATACCCATCAAGTTAAGTAATTTGCTTTCCAGCCTGAATATACATTTCACTTGTACAAGAACGTACAAGCCATGGTATTGGTTTCCAAAAAGTAATCTCTAATGATGAATGTAAAGCACATACTTTTTAACTCAAAAGGTTAACTGAGGGCACCTCAGGTTGTTGAAAAAAATAACCCACAGCAAATTTGGTAACTGATGAATAGCTAATGTAATTTATCAAGCAAAACTGGCAAGCATTTGTTGGTAACACCTTCTCAACTCTGAGGATGTTTTCCCCTGGATCATATAATCATACATGATTGAATACTTTGTGTTTTTGTCTGTTGGTAAGATGTACCAAGATATCTAAGGATCACCTTGTGTGAGAACTGAGATGAGCACTTCACACTATTTCAAAATGCTTTATAAACTAAATGATTAATTGAACAGAGCCTGATATTAATCACAAATTAAAATAATCATTAATTCAAGCTCTAGACATTTCATGAGGTTTGATGTAATAAAGTACCTGTGTGTAATCCTGGAGCACCTTGGAAAGGTTGCTACTCTCCCCTCCTTGCCGGTAATAGCTTTTCAACTTGTCTAGTATGGCAGACGCATTCTGTAAATAGTCATCATCTATGGGAGAACGACATGTTAACATATTACAGATCTAGACTCAAGAAATGGCCTTCAGCGTTACACATTTCAGAGTATTTATACACAATGCTTATGCAAAGCAAATCGACTGTCGGTCAAACAGAACAACTTTTAATATTACAGTGTCAAAGGCAAAGGGACTAAGCAACAACATACTATACAATCATGACAATATATATTTAAGTTACGTACATTTGATAATTTTGAAATGTAGTTGACAAATATAAAGGCACATACAAAACAGTGGCTACGTTACTTCGATAACTACCTTAACTCTCAAATCGGGTATATTCAGTAATACGCAGAATCATGCTTCTTCACCAGCTAAACGTTTGTCAACAATAATGATTTTTAGCTAACGTTAGCGAACTTACGCTAGCCATTAACTTGAACATCTGGTCAAAAAGCGACCATCGGTCAGCAGCTATGACTTTGCTAAATAAAAATGCGGCCGCCTGTTAGTTAACTGTTGGATAAGTATTATTTATCAGCATGCAACATTTCATCAGATAGCAGCTGTTGTTATGGTTGCAGGCTACGTTCGATAACGGTAGCTAGATGCTAGTTGGCTAACAAACTGAACAAGAATTTAGCCGCACATACGAAATGTAAAGAATGGCCATGAGACAAAAAAAGTAACAACGTCTTATCGATACCTTGCTTCTCCGCTCTGAGACTAGAACACTTGATGTCTAACTCAAATATCCTTCTCTCCAACTCGAAACCTTGTCGTCTGTAGTCGTCGGCCATGACTAAAAGTATTCGTCACGTGAGCCAGGGATTACTCACGTGCCCACAGAATGTCATTTCTCTGTCTAACGTGGTAGTGTATTCGTGTGTGTACGCGCCAAGTGTCACTAAACACGCTCCATCGTCGCCATTATTTAACTTCATTACTTCTTTCCCCCTTGACTTTTATAAATATTGGTAATGTTGACGTTCGCCGAGTAATTCATTCAAGCGCAGAGGCGGTGAAAGGGTTAAATTTAAATTAGCTTGCCGAGCCTCTCTGTTTCCACTTGTGCTAGTCCAGCCCATTGAGACACCAGCCAATGTCATTGAAGCGCTTACTTGTCAGTGTGAGAGCTAGCAGCGCTAACGTTGCAGCCACATTTTGCGTCCTCCACTCATCATCTGTCGTCCACCGCCTGGAGCTTTCATTCTGCTCCTCGACTCAAAACCCATTTGTAGCTCCAAAACATGGCGGCCCTCAGAGCTCTGTGCGGAGCGGCGAACATATTCTTCAAACACCTCTCAGGTCCCAGCAGAGCCAAATTAAACTTCGCTAATCTCCAGCTGAGCAAGGTCGGTATTTAAGCGGTAGCTGTAAGCTAATGAGTTTACTGAGTAACTCGGTTGAAAGAAGATGTTTGCAAGATGGCTGGGCAAGATTAAAAGGTCACATATTAGGAAGATTTTTTCCCCTTTGTCGTCCAGCATTTCGGAATAAAGTGAATTTAGCTTAACAATGTAACGTTAGCAGTCTTCACATATTCTTGTTGTTTTATTTAAGTTTACCGTCCACACATTTCTCAGCCGTACTACACATTGTTGATAACATTCAGTAAAGCATGCATGTGAATTTGATTGTTTGAGCTCATACGACATTGCATCGATCAGAGACTCAAACCACATGATGTACATTAGTCAAACGCACAGCTAACTGTGTCTAGTGGTAGTGACAATAGTGCACAAGGTCTACCTTCAGTGAAGGTAGACCTTGTGTTTGATCATTGGAAGAACAAATGGGAAATCCCACATCTTAGTGCCTTAATTGCCTTCGTGACCTTAAGATGTTACTGCAGTTGATATAGTAATTTGAACCCATAGACCAGTTGTACCATCAGGATGACAGTAAAAGCTGCTCATGACTTGACGCCTTTCATACAGAGCAAATGTGCATTTTTTTTTCATTTTGTAAACAATATTGCACAACAAGGTGTATATGCTAACTTCATTTCTAGATAAAGAAGTTTGGAGTTTCCTCCTCCAAGTCTGACCAATAGCGATCTAAATAGTTCAGCATTTAAACAGCATTTAGAAATCACGAATATGTAATATCAGATGTCAGTATTACATATTACAGTGCAGTTGTAATACACATAGAATCTGCACCAAAATACTGGAGGCAGTATAGTGAATTTCCATGTAGTTCCACCACTGTCTGGGAAATTAATGGTGGCAAACAAAACAAAATATTTTGCCAAACTAATTGGTCTTGTCATCACAGGTACAACTGTAAACAATCAGCATGGACACAGAGGATTTTGAATCTGAGTCCTCAGCTAACTGTTGGGTTTGGGCTCTTGGCTGTGGGTCACCCGATATCTCTGCTCCTTTTGTTGTAGGATTTGTTCAGCGGTGTTGCTTATCTTTCCCTTCCTCAACTGAATAAACTGGGCCAGGCACTGAAACTGTACAAACGTATTAGCCGCCCTCTGGCAGCTGGCCATTTTTTGTAGCTAATATCATTTTAAAGAAGCATTACACTGATATGCTTTTGTCCCGAATCGCTTACATTGAGTTTTTGTTGCTGGTGTGGCTCCTTCTGAAAAACTAGATGAATGCGCTGTGAAAGGGTTTATTCACCTCTTGCTCTGCTTTCTGCAGACCTGCGGCTGCCACTTTTCGACCTCCAGCAAGAGAAGCTCACAATTCTACTCAGATCCCACCGAGGCAGTCAAAGATGTCCCGAGTGGAGCGACCATACTGGTGGGAGGTAAGATATGCGGTACTTCCACAGACAGACCCCAGGGTTGTTGGATGGTCACATACACACAGCTATGGACTGGGGAAAACAATGTATGTGCAGTGACCACTTCACAAACAAAGTGAGCTTGAACTCAGCCTGGCATGGTGGTTGATCAGCATCCACAGACAGAGCACACACAGATTCCACAGCTCTTATTTATAGTTAAGCTCGGAGTGACTTTGCAAAACATTTTCCATTGTGTCACATTTCTGTCTCAGGGAAAAAAACCCAGACAAACAGCAATCTGCTGCTCTCAGTGTAATATTAGAAATGTTGACCAACATGTTCTACAAACAGGACTAGGATTACTTGGCGTTTGATTCAAGGTTATTGTTATTGCACTTGGGGTTTTCCTGTGTGATCTGTAACAGTTGGAGACATCATCTGTTTCTGAGATTTGTAGGTTTCTTCCATTTTTGTTTAATGTGCGTCGCTTTCTCTCACAGGTTTTGGATTATGTGGTATCCCAGAGAATCTTATCAATGGTTTGCTGAAGTCTGGCGTTAAGGGTCTCACTGCAGTCAGCAACAATGCAGGGTAAGTGTGTGTGTGTGTGTGTGTGGAGGGGAAGAAACATGTGTGCACCATACATGCATGCGTAGCACTCATACGTGTCTGTGTGTTTAAACCATGCAGTGTATTCCATGGTGGTGCTTGATTTTGATATTAATTTAACACCATCACCACCACTCTGAAATCCCAAGAATAAATGTGTTGACAGAGATGAGTTTGTTTATGTACTTCTCATGTTTGCATTTCACGCCTGGCTCGGGAAATGTGAGCAGTGTCGTGTATCACATTGTGTGTTTTTCTGTTTTAGTAGAAGGTTTGCCTGAAAACTGAAAATCAAGTTCAGTCTGGCTCTGGTTGAATAAATATTCAAGGGGTCAATTCTTTTAGCAGCCCATTTGAATTGAATCAGATTGAATACTGTTAAAGTCCCTGATGCAAGTGACATGAAAAAAAGTTGGACTTGTTCTTCTTTCAGATGTCCTGTACACAGGGTTACTCGGTTTATGGTCTGTTAGGTTCCTGCTTATTGCCTCTAATAAATGTTAGGATGGGCTATCATAACAGTCAGTGTCAGTGAGTGAGACTCTCCCCTGGCCTCTGCCTCTGCTGTCTGTGTAGCTCTCCTGCTGGTGCCCGGGGAGTTTTGAATGGGCACACAAAGGAGTATGTGACGTCAAATTCCTACCCGAGGCATGCTTCTAACCTTGTTGCTGTTCCTTCAAACAGACAGCGTGGACCTGGAAAGTTTCCCAGAATTTAGCTTCTGATAATTTGTCAGAGTACAAGCACAAGGAAAAGTTGTGTTGAAAGCAATGGCCACTCCTTCAGTGGTCAGGTGATATTATGTGTGTGTGTTGTCTGTCTTTGCTCTCAGTTGGATGGACTTTAGAAATACTTTGAAATGTGTTTCCCCTCTGGCATGTGGCCATCAGCTGCTGACCTTAATCCCATTTAAGTATTCTGTATTTTTATTGCAAACCTTGATAAGCAGTATCTCAAACAGAACGTGTAGTAATTTAATCTGCTGGGTTCAGCAGTATGTTGATGCCTTTTGCAGACTTGGAAACAGTTTTCATGTTGCAGTCAGTTTCCGTAATTGAATCCTGATGTGCTGCCACTCGGTAAGCATAGTTTTATCTGAATTGTTTACAGCAACACTGAAACTTGAGACAGTGACCAAAACCTGATCTTATCTACTTAGGTATTAAAAAGATCCTGCAAAAATAATGCTTTTTTCCTCTGACTATAGGCTGCTATTTAAAATCATATGTTTTTTCAACACCACACACAATTTTGTGTTTGTTACACACTCTATTACTAAATAGATTTAATTTTACATTCAAAGCACTGACTCACAGAAATATTGAACTTTAACCCAAATTTAATTTTCAACTGTAATTTCTGAGCTTTTTGAATTTTGTTTATTTTGTTACCTTTTTGTTACAAAGCTTGATACAAAAAGCTGCACATCTTTAGTTAATCTTTTTGGAAAACTGCACTCTGCACACAACCAAAATTAGAAAGTCTATAGTGAATGTCACGTCTGAAACCATTTGAAGATGAAGCTGAAAAAAATTGCTCGTAAATTCGCTCTTAAGTCATTTTTAGGTGTACTTTCATTGCATCTCTGCTTATCGTGTGTTAACCTCTTTGCGTGACTGCATGGACTGGTATTGCTGAAAGGGTGAATTGCCAAAATTAATGGTGGCTATTTTGAAGAAACTCCTTTGTTTAATACGTTCTTTTTACCTAGACCAATGATGGGGATCAGCTACTGTGACTGCTGACAGTACTGCAAAATTGAGGTTTCAAATCACATAAGTGGTAGCACGCTGATTCTTACTGTAAGCCAAATGCCAGAGTTGTGCAGTAGGAAGATCAAAATGTCTTCAGAGTCTCTGCACACACTTACACATTTCTCTATACCTGTAGTTGTTTTAGCCTAAAAAACTATGTCCTATGAAGTGTGCTTAGTGTGCTTTTTACAAGACTTTTCTTGTGAACTTTGATTTTTGGTGAATATTGATTGTTGGAGCATGCCCTCAAAATGTTTGCTTGAGCCTGGCCATCCCCTGAACAGTCATTGCTCCTCTGAATGTTTTTCCCTCTTCAGACACCTGCTGTTGGGGAAGATCATAGCTACTTGCAAATAGTGGCCACAAGGTCTCTTTTGTGTCGTTTCTGAGCAAGTTCGAACATACGGTCTATGTGCATATTACTGTCTACATGTAGTCTATATGTTTATTTAGTTAGTAGTGTCTATAATACCCTTGAGTACATGCTTTCCTACCATACTATTTTGACTGGGGCTTATACACAGAGACAGGCACACTTCTGGCTTATATTGCAACAAGGGGAAGTGAGCTGAAAAGTGAGAGGTACACTGACGTTGGCAGGAAGGTGTTACACATGATGGTCATTCGTTATTCTACTTTTACAAAAGCAGCCAGGCCTGTGTACTGTATACCTGCCGTTTTCTTGATCACAGCTGAATTGTGTTTTACATTTCCTGGTTCTGTGGGGAGGAGGCCTGGAAGGGGAAGTAGTTATGTAACAGGTAATTTTAGAAAGAAGACTCCTAATGCTGAAAACTCCCGTCCTCTGCTCGCCTCTTCCTGAATGCCTGAGTGGATTTTTAATCCTCTTCAATGAAACATACCAAAAAAGTAATGTGAGATACTTGTGTCCTCTCAGAAATAAGGAATAATGCAGACATAACAATGGAGAGGGCATTCTTTGCTGCTGTGAACACTTTGATATAAGCACAATTTCTCCCAACACAGACTGCATATCTAAATTTTAGTGCAAAGAAGAAGTGTGGATGTTAATTTAAGAAAATGTGATGGACGAAGTTTTGCAAATGGAAGGACTTTCCTTAACAGTCTCTCATGGATCTGTACAAAAGAATAAAGGAAAAAGTTCCACTCATCCATGGAGACTGTAAGGTGTTTGTACAATAGACGTTGCTGACCTATTTTTAGTAACAGTGAGGGTAAAGTGTAATTTTGGTTTTGGAATTGCTTCCTTAGTTGAGAGGTTTAAGAAATTGCTTTCATTTGGTGTGTCCTTCGTGTGTCCATTCGTGTGCACAGATACAGGAGACACTTTCTGCACTGTTATATGAGATGGGAGGGATTCAGCCTTACACAAAAAGATATTATTGAGTTGTGCAAGAAGTGCGTCCCTTGCAGCTTATTCTTTAATCAGCTGCTTCAGGAATGTTACACAAACGGAGCAGATTCAATATAAAAGGCATTTGTGCTCAAGAACTTGTGTTAAATGCTGGAAGCTGCTCTGATAAGTGAGTATTAAGTGTTTAACTTGGAAAGCTTGCCTTTTGATGCTTTATTGAAGTGCCCCTGATAGCAGAGTGCACCCACTTGTCACAGTCATCTGTTTTTGGTATTCTGAGCGCACATGGCCTAGATATCTCGTCAGCTGACCTGAGGTCAGAGTTACGGATAAAGCAGCAGCTCCTGAATCTCATCTTATTGGGCCAGAGAGAAGAAGGAGAACCCACCCCTCACAAAGATCAGCTTTCCTCTTGGCTCTGATCAGTGGCAGCAGTGACAGCACAAACTCTTTCTGGATACGTGCTCTTACATTAACATTCAGTAAACCTTTTTTATTTTATTATGTTGGTCATTGAAACTGACTTGATTTGATTACACTTTGTTCTCAGAGCAGTATTGCTTGTAATCAGACTGGGTGGGAAATATAAAACGAGATGTTTGATTTTACTTTTATACTTGTATCATAAGACAGAACCTTGTTTAAAACATTTTTATTGTATGCTCCATAAAGTTTTATGACTAAGACCATGGCTTCATCGGTTCATGACTGACCAGCCACACACAGTAGATCCTCTCATAGCTGCTGGGCCACTTTATAACTATTTCAACAACCCTAGTAACACAGTAACTTTCTTTGGTCACAGAAAGTCACAAAGGAGTGTTCACAGTACTGTGTTTGGGTATGAGTTTGTCAAATCATGATGGTTTGTCCAGGTTTGATGATCTAAATGTGTGATATCCCGTTGTCCTTTGTGGAGCCAGTGTAACCCAGACTTGAGACCGAGATGAGCATTGCAGCTTCTTTACAGCACAGTCCGCAGTTCATCACCCCTCTAATGATGTTTTGTAGTGATTTTTCCCAGCTGATAAACAAATAGATGCTTACAAATGAATGTCTCAGTGGCTACTCCACTAGTCTGGATAGGCTGTAGATGCACTAGGCTCTGCCTGTCTTTAAGATCACCAAAAAGAGCTGTATCATTTGGTTTGACCCAGTTACAGGCTTGAATAACACCTCTGGGCATTTATGGTAATGTGACCAATGTTACAGATGGTTAGAAAAAAAAGTTAGGACGTGGTTAAAGAGTTGAAATAAATGAGACGTGAACGGTGGAGGGAACTGAGTGGAATTTAAGTGTATTAATCAATAAAAAAAAAAATCATGTCAGAGTGACAACAAATGTTAACAAATGTCCTAAATTGATTCCAAATTTAAATATGATTGTATACATGTTGGTAACCTTTAAGGTGGTGTGTAGTATTGTCATAGAGGTGACAGCCTTGAGTCTATATCATGATGAATTGTGTAAAATGTTATGTCCCCAAAACTGATGGAAACACAACTGTGTGTGTGTTTTCTTCAGAGTGGATAACTTTGGCCTGGGCCTGCTGCTCAAGACTAAGCAGATCAAGAGAATGATCTCTTCATACGTCGGGGAGAATGTAGAGTTTGAGCGGCAGTATCTGGCAGGGGAATTGGAAGTTGAACTCACGCCGCAGGTGGGTCAGAAAAAGTTTAAATGTGAATTTTGAAATCACGCATTCACAAACCATATTTCCTTAAGAAGAATTGACATGTTAAATTCCAACATCTAAAAGATCAGACTTCATGGTGTATGTATTAAGCCTGGACAATAAGAAAGGCATGCAGTGCATATTTATGTTGCACTCATCTTTTAACATGTCGCCTTCTCCCTCACAGGGTACTCTTGCAGAGAGGATCAGGGCTGGGGGTGCAGGGATTCCAGCCTTTTTCACAGCCACTGGCTATGGCACACTGATCCAAGAGGGAGGCTCTCCTATTAAGTACAACAAAGATGGCAGCATTGCTATTGCCAGTGAGAAGAGAGAGGTGAGAGTGCTGTCGTCCCTGTGGTGGTTGTGCCATCAAGCCTATCGTGAAGTCAATGCAAACTCTCTTTTCCTTGGGATTACTGCAAATATTTTTATTATTCGTTTCCAAGACCTTCATTGTGATGTGTTGCAGTTCTCTCCATGCACTGGAAGATGCATAAAGTGATGGGTTGAACAAATCACTCAAATGATGAGTTCAACCACATCCATCCATGTCATCCATCCATGACGCATCCATGTGTCAGAGTAGACCTTACATTGTAAAGACACACTTAAGGAGGGCTTCAGGATTCAGGATTCAGGATTCCTTTATTGATCCTCGAGGGGAAATTGTTTTTGTAGCAGTGCTCCATACAGATAGAATTATAGAATTAGAATGAAATTAGAAAAGAAAGAAAAGAGAAAGAAATATATATATATAAAAGCAATATAGAAACCAAAATATTTATACTAAGAATATATATATAAAACAAAATATACAACACAATAAAATATACAACAATAAAACAAAATATAAATACTGAACATTGGATGTGCAGAATTGAAATTGGAAAATATATATCAGAATAGGCAGTGAAAAGTCAAAGGGCCATTCAGAGGGAGGAGTTGTACAGGTTGATGGCCGCAGGCATGAATGATTTCCTGTGGCGTTCAGTCCTGAGTTTTGGAAGTTAAGTTTGTAAGTTAAGTTTGTAATGTGGATGTATACATCGAGACCACAGCACACAACTCATTTCAGGGGAAAGGCTGCATGACTTTCAAAAGAAAATTGCAACTTGTTTGGCTGGTTTGATTTTCATGTTTCAGCAGGCAATGATAATGATAAATAGAAATATGAAGTTCTTCATGTTTACATAATAATGCTTTTCACAAATGAGATGTAGATGGTGTAATGCTTTGCCATAAATGTTTGTCATACTGTTAACTTTTGGGGGCAGGGAAGACTTATCTAGGTCTGGACTCAAGTATCTGGGCCATGTCTGAAAATGCTGTAAAACAGGTCACCATATTCTTCCTCAGCTGCATCCAGTGCCACTCAGTCCATGAAATTTGTTGTTGTTGTGCACAGGTAAAGGAATTCAACGGCAGGCACTACATCATGGAAAAGGCCATCACTGGAGACTTTGCTCTGATCAAGGCTTGGAAAGCTGACAAGGCTGGAAACATTATCTTCAGGTACATGGTGTGCAAGCAAAGTGTTTTGATCACATTGAGCTAAATCAATAGCACAGACCTGTAAGTATTTATCTTGAAAAGGATTCAGCTTCTCCCTGCTTCAAAGCGTATGAGACTATCCTTAAATCACCGTGGTTGTGTTTGCACAACAATCAGTACAGACTGATTGTTGTGCAAACATCGTTGCAATGAGAGTGAAACAGTAGTTTGCATTTTTCAGACATTCTAGCAGTGGGTGTTCATTTAGTTTGACCTTGACCTTGCTTTTGATTAGATCTTTGAGGGCTGTGCTGTATGAACAGATTGTAATCTGTACATTCAGTTCCATGGTTTTCTTTTGCTTCTGCCAAGTTTCATAGTATTTACATCAATTTCGGTATCTTGAATCATTCAGACAGCACACTTATCTCCCAGTAGGGTTTGGATCATCAGTCATTATTGCTAATTTAGTTTCATGCAGGAAAGTCAAGATAATAAATCACTAATTACACCTGTTGTGGATATCCTCATTATTTACAACACAATCTAATTTAGGTTTAGGCTCCTCCATGTAGCACCAGTAAAGTACTTTGCACCAGCTGAGCATGTGTGAATTATGGAAATTAGTAGCTGTAGTAAAGTCTTTCTCCACAAGAGAGCAGTATCTTCCAGTAATCTAACTGCTTGTTGTGGATATTAGTTATGACAATGAGAGTTTTTCAATTTACTTGCTTGTTTGTTTTAATATCACCTATTTCTTCCTCTTCTCTGTCAGGAAAACAGCCAGAAACTTCAACCAACCAATGTGCAAGGCAGCCAAAACCACTGTAGTTGAGGTATGCCTTTCCAACAACACAATGGTTTGCTTCTAAACCTGATTTCTGTCTGAAACATGTCTACTGACACACATCTGGTCACCATGTCAGAGTCTGGACATCAGCTTTCCTTAAATGGATTTCATGCATTATGTTGACTTCAATTTTATGAATTCTCTGAATTTAGTTATTCTGGCCCCCACAGCTGAGATGGGTCCTCTAGGAAAAATGTAAATAACATAAAAATCTACATTCAGCACAAAAACCACTGAACTTTGAAATACATGCAATGTTGTTCATACGCTTCATATATCATGTAGAAACATCCTAAATTAAAGCCATTCTTATACCCTGGGGCGTCCTGATGAACTAATTTGGAATAATAAGCATGAATTTGTGTTTCAACCAACTAAAGTTGCCACCATCTACATGTACAAATAATGTTTAGACCATCAGAGTAAAGAAAGGAACCACTTGATATTTGAACACCACCATACAAAAGCAGCAGTCCCCTATACATCTTGTTGCCAGTAAAGCCACAAAACACAGTCATCATTTCAAGTAGATGCTACAGTATCCAAAGAATACGGTAGAAAGCACAAATATACTCAAGTGATATACTCCAGAAATGTGCGACTTGTGTTTTACAGGTGTGAGGCCTGGCTTTTTGTGATTGTGGGCTGAACAGATCACATTGAATTGTGAATAGCTGATATTCCACCCAGTCTGAATATAACTCTAAAACCTCATATATTATTAGTAGATTAGAAGTTGGAAGATCTTAACCTCCAGCTGTATGGCCAAAATGGAGTCAGAATGTCCTGCTCTCTCTGGGCTGTCTGTGTCATACCTGCTTTCATTCTGTCTGTCTGGTCACCCACCTGTCTGGCATTTGACAGTCTATAAGTGTGATCTCTTCCCTCTGTGTGTGTGTGTGTGTGTGCGCGCGTGCATGCATGCGTGTGAGTGTGTGTCTGTGTGTCTCCCTCTCCACCCCTCCAACACACACAGCTTCACACCTCCCATATAGACACTGTTTGATTCAGAGAGCAGCAGGGAGAAAAACTGTGCGTGAAAACCATAAAACACAGGCACTTTCTGAAAATAAATCGGTAGCGATTGGTCTCTCATAAATCTAACGGGGTTCCACAAAGCACATTTTCAATTATTCCACGGCTGCTGGAGCTGAGATTTAGTCTGCTGTTGATTAGAAATGTCTGGGACCAAATGGGGAGAGTAAATTCTTTCACTGTTGAGCTATTGTGGACCGTTGTGGTCGACTGATCCCTGAAATTTGGTTTATAGCTGTAAATAGCACCAGCATTAATGGGTTTTTAAACAACAGTTTTCTGCACGCTTAATAGCCACTAAATTCAACTGTTTTGCAACATGCACAATCTACTGCGTATGTGGTGACGACTATGATGGATAGCAATTAAATTCTCTTTTCTAAATCAATTTTAGAGAATCAGTGCCACAGTATTACAGAAACTGCCAAGGGATTATGAGACTCGTGGCTCTGACAGCGTGGTGCCACCAAGAAATGTGTCTGTGTGACGTCTGCTGGTGTTGTGATGTAGACAGTAGTGACATGAATGATAATTCAGCACTGCTTAAAGAGCCACCGGAATGCAAGTATAATTGGTTGGATTTTATATTGAACTGTCTGCTCCCAGAATCGTCTGCGCTGGGTGTTTTTGCCAAGTGGAGAGGATGAAACAATTATTTAATGGCTTTAGAGACTCAGGTTGAATTTGGACTGAGGAACAGAAGTGTTTTTTTTTTCATTTTCCAGGTGCATTTCTACGATTGTCTTTGTTGCATTTCTTTTGGCGTACAGTGAGAAGTGGCAGGAATGATAGGAAAGAGAGAGAAGGAAGGACATGACAAGCTGAAAGGGAGATTTAGATCCCACAGTATCACAAGCTTCCTGGATGCACCTGACACACTTCAGCTAACAAGGCCTGAGAAAAGTTCTGAACACAAACAGTCTCTGAGGACTCTCATGGATACAGAAATAATTGCTTGACTTAATTACTTAAACAAGGACACAGTATAAACAGCTTTTTTAATGAGTATTAGACATAAGTGTGTTGCCTAAAGAAATAGCCTATTTATGAAAATAATTAATGACACATCCCAATCAATTAACCTCACCCAAAACCCACTGCAGAACCTGACACAGATTATCTTATTTTGGGAAAGGAAAGCTCTGCATTTGCATCTGAACTTATATTCATCAATTTAATATTTAATTTTATGTTCCCTGCCACACTGTGTCTATGTCAGTCTGACAAATTACATCAAACAGTATTTTCAAATATTAAATTAGAATTCAGCACATTTCACAACTGTCCTCCTTTAACGTTCTGTGGTTGTTAAATGGTTTTTAGTTGCTTTTTGTGTGCAAAAACTGCAAAGTGAGCGATACTATTGTGATATTGATACTCATCTACCTCAAATACCTGCTATAGATAATAAACGTGTCTCATAATTCAAGATAATCAAGATACATAACACATATAAGATTGAGTAGCATTTCTAATGCATATTTGGAATATCGTTCATTAGGTGTGTGTTTAAGTACATCAGATCCCAGTGAAGCTGACTGAACACTTCTTATCATCCTGTCAGGTGATTGATTGTCAGTGTGTCCAGTGTGCCACCATTTTCTCTATGGTGCCTTTTTCATGGCAGCGCGGGTAACATATGAACGTCATGTATGACAAGTCGACTTACTGGTGACAATAAAGTGATCGAGCTGTATTGCAATACTCATTTAGAACCTTTTTATGTCTGATAGCAGTTCCCATCTCTGTGAAAACAAATTTGTCTTTAGGATTCAGTGCACGCTCAGTCATAAATCTGGTGATATGCCGTCAATATTGACCCTGCTGTCTTGGTGCACTGTTTATGGCTGGGAACCAGCAGACAGGTTCAGGGGTGTTTGAAGCTATTCATTTAACTTGCAGCTCAGCTTGAAATCTAAGGGCAGTTTGCGCAAGCTCTCGTACAACGATCATGTTGCACAGTAGCCGTCTGTCTGCTCAACCAGATTTCTTTCTCTGTAGCCTGTGTGCAGCCAGGTAGGCTCAAGCTGTTCAGGGGCTAAGCAATTAATTGTTATCAAAGGGCAAAAAATGTCAGAACATTGTTGAGGGAGACCGACAGGACTGGGGAAAACTGGGTGGAATAAAGATGAAGCACGCCTCGGTTTCAGTCAAAGGGCAGCGACTTAGACAGGGCTTACAACTAAGCCAGAAAGACTTGATTGATTTATCGGGTTCAATCCAGATTACATTAGTTTAAATTCTGTCTTTAACATATTCATCAGTTGTGAATTTACATCCCCCAGTTGGAGTCAAAGAAACCCCCAAATCTCCTCATCAGAGTGATTCTGCTCTTTGTTTTTATTAACTCCTGGACCATCTCCACATTGAATTGTGTCAAAGTGAGTTCCATAAAGGCCGGTTTGTCCTCTCCTTGACAAATTGCAAAAGCTGGTGCCCATTAGCCTCTTGAATAAAATTTTGTTTTGCCAACCCATACCTCTCTAAAAGTTGTCTGAGTTACCTGTGCTTGAACTCCTCACTTGCAGATTGACATGACAATCTCCAGAGGGGCCAAAGGGGCAAATAGACATTTAGATATTTAACCTGGTGACTCCACTTCTGTATGAAATTAATTCTGGGAATCAGATTCAAATGATCACTCGGCAGTCTGTCAATAACCCCGCAGTTGTCGCCAGCCGGCTCCCTTTCACACAAAAGGCTCCACATTAACCATGTGCGAGATAAATCGATTAACATGAAAGACCTTCATACACATGTGCCCTTATCAACAGGTTTGACTTTGGCCACAGCCGTCACTGCTGCTCCAGTCCCTCATTGTAGCCTCTGTACCAGTTCTTATACATACGTCGACTTTTTTTCTGTTCTGAATTTAAAGTACAAGAGGCAGGAAAGGGTGTCAGCGAACGAGATAACACAAAAGCACTTTGAAAATTACCAGATCATCACCAGCTCCTGCCACGGTTGCTAGGCAACCAAACCCTGCTATTCAATTGTTGAATGTTCCTCAGCATCCAGCCAGTCCAGTTATTCCCTCATCGCAGGTACAGTGAAAGGCCCCAGTGCATTGTGGGATACAATACACCAGAGACTTAATCAAAGCAAAGATTTCTGCTGTTGTTCGACAATCAGTCACAGTAAATGACTCAACTGTATTCTGTTACTGTGGCAATGCAGTGTCGTGGTGCGGTGTGGGTGTTGGTGCGCACGCACAGCCGAGCAGTCACGCATGCATGAACTGAATGAATGCAGTTGTGAGTGTGTTTTGTTCTTTTAACCAAGCTGGAGGCCTAATTGGATATAAATGACCTCCATCCACAGGTTTTTCAGCCCCAGCCTTCCACTGTACATTTGTGTCGAAACAAATATATCAACTGAAAGACCTACTGATTTACACTGATTTGTTTGGCCGTGGGATGATTATCATGACCAATTAAATCTTTTCTGTGGTGTGTAATGCCTTGTTTACTCACTGTTGGAGTTTTGATTATCACAACCCACATTTGCCATGCCATTTTACAGCACTTACTATGCCTTGTTGAGTTTTTGCCTTGATCTTGACTTGTGCCCTTCACTAACTCCATTACTCAAACTACTGTTGGCATATAATTACAAATTCACTCATTTTCCCCATCATTTCCTGCCTAAAGAGGTTTATGAATTAGCTTTAATGTGCATGAGATGTGAAATGAATGTCATCATTTCAGTCTGTATTTTGCTTACGTTGAGGGGAAGGATGTTGTGGGTACAGACATATTGTCTTAGTGATCCAGTTTCTAGCCCTTCTTTGGGATCTTTGCCCAAGTGGTGCAAAAGTAATCTGTAGCTTTTAATTGGATGCATACAAATGTGCCAGAAGGTGACATGGATTTGAATCCATTTTGATTAAAAAAAAAATCCTTATTGTGCGGTGACACTTGTTTTGAACCACTACTACTTTTGACATATTATGGTACAGATGTGATAGTAAAAAAGTCAAAATTGTACAATATTGTGCCACTTATTTTTGACTTTGAACCAAAACCTCTCCAGAGCAAATGGTGGTAATTACAGAGCTGGCTGGGCTACAACACAGCAATTTGCTGTAATGTCAATGGACAGATGGTATAAAATCCTTTGACACTATTTTTTCCCCCCAAAGTGTGCGTATTCTGGTTTTTATGAGTCACAATGAAACTGATAGCGTTAATATTGTACTTACACATCCATTTAGCAGAGACATTCTTGAGGTGGGGGACTACACATCAATTCCCGAATGAGCAGCCTTGAAAATAATTGAGGGAAATAAGATTGATTTATTACAGCCTTGAAAGACGCACACATGACCAAGAGATGACCTCACAAATGAACTCTAATCCAGTAAGACAAGAAGTAACATTTGATCATGAAACATTTCTATTATCTCAAAATTTTCTTTACTTCTTCATAGCTTATTTAGAAAATAGATGTTGTAATCTTATTATTTGTATGTGTCAACATAAACAGCAGCAGATTTTATAAGACCAGATAATATTCTACACTCTTATCAAACTAAATTGAGGTTGTCTGTTTGTCCATCTATTTCTCCTTTAGCACTGATGCATAAAATTGTTCACACAATAAACCAAAAACTCATGTTGGCGTCTGACTAAAGTAGACGACTGGATGTAGTCTGTTGGCTTGCGGTTGCTCAGGTCAGGTCTTTCCTTCATTGATTAAAACATTTGAAGATACAGTCTCATCTTGAGCTGATTAGTAAAGCTGATTCATATTTTAGAACTAGTGTATGTTCCAGCTTATCTTTTAGGGATATTGCTGGCAGTATTTGTCCTTCTGCATTGCCAAAAAATGTTGCTCAGGCGTTGCTCCAATTGAAAATACTTCTTCCTGGATGTAAAGGACACATTTGCCATTTTGGACATGTCTAATCTGAAATCAGACATTTACTCTTAGGCTGGCATTGGCTTTTTTTTAAGAGTAAGTCAGGTTTGGCAAATCGATTCAAGTCAAATGGTGACATTTACTGGTGACGATGACAGACTGGGCTAAGTTTTAGGAATCAGCTGTAGGTCATTGTAGGAGTGGTTGAACAGAGAGACAGAAAAGGGGACAGGAAATAGACAGAAAAAGAGAAGTAGAAGAGGAAGGCAGATTTACTGAGCATATGCACAAACTGAATGTTTGAAATGCCAAATTTACATGTTAAACGCCCCGACTGTAAGTTCAAAGTTCCCCACGGACTGCCTGTCATCTGAATCTGAAGCACATTGCACGGAGGCATATGTGTTCTTTGAAATGTAAACATTGAGCGGCGTTGTCCATGTGCAGTCTGTGTCATTTGAAAAAAATCTATTTTTAGCTCCTGTAATGTTGTCAGGGTTTGCATTGGCTGGCTGTCTCCTTTTTTCTGGATACCATAAAGGCTGTCACAGACGAGGCAAGCTTCCAGTGAGAGGAAACAGATTGCTCATGTTGTCAGTATTCTGGGTTAGAGGATAGAGCCGGAGCTGAGCCCCAAAAGTGGCAACGGAGCATGGCCAAGTGCCCACATACACAAACACACACACACTGGGAGGAAAATGGAGAGGCTAAAAATACACAAGGTAATGAGAGTGTGGTGTAGCTGTCATCCTCATGCTCTGTCGCCTTTAGCCACACCATCTCTTTCTCCTGACTGTCACATCTCAGTACCCACACAAACATGCACACACAAACAAAACACAGGCCGGATGGATTATAAATTCAGGTTGTGCCGCAATTAAAGTATTAGCGAGCTGCACTTTTATAGTCTGTAATATCTCAGTTTTTCAGTGTGTTATATTAATGTGATTTTAAAATTAAAAATCAAAATGTGAAACTGACGATTTCATACTCAGAAATGATGTCGTTTTATTAAAGGGATAGTTTGGGTTTTTTCAAGTGGGGTCAGTCGGTGTGCTAGAGATGATACCTCTGGGATGGTGACAGGAACTCAGATCAGACAGTGAGGCACAGAGAGTTCAATTTAAAATAACATTGGGCAAATACAATGTTGGATGGACACAAGGCAGGTGGAATGTTTGGCTGTGTATGTGGTGTGTGTGTGCAATTTGGATCTGCTCATCCCAACCAACCCCTGCTTTCCACAGGTCTTGGATGAGGATTTTAGCCCGTGTTGAGAATGGAATGAGATATCCCAGTGGGACATATTGTGATGCTATCACCGTGAAGACATTTGTCAGTGTGGCACTCCATGGGCCAATTTCTGTATCCAAGGCAGCCGGTGAGGCAGTTCCAACAGAGACCTGAAGCTAGTTCTTCTGGGTCTTGGCTGCATTGGGAAAGCCACCGTTCTGTGCCGCCTGCTCTGGCTTCCACAGGGAGGTGCTCTACAACTGATGATGTTGCTAGCCCACTGCCTTATATCAAAACCTCCAGCAGATAACAACTCACACATTCGATTGATGAGTGTCCTTGCTTCGCTGACAGGTATGAGGCTTTGCAAACAATTGTCAATATAGATGTCCCCCTCGACAGTGTCCAGGATGTTTTTATTATGCTGGCCACCACTGTCATGAATGTGGAGCCCTGGCGTCAAACTCACAGTCACTGAGAGGTCTGGATGTGGTCCCACCTCCTGGTCCTTAAGGGTGTAATGACGAGAGCTCTCTCCAAGTTAATTTCTTTCTCTTCAAGGCAGCATTTCATCCATAACTGTTTAGTAATTGATTCTCTAGTTTGATGTGCTGCGCGAGCCTCCTCATTGAACTGGCGTCTCTGTCTTTCTTGTTCCCTGAGAAGCTCGTTCCATGCCTTCACATCCAGCAGTTTACAATGTTCCTCTGCTAGACTTCCATAAGCTGCTTTAGCATTTATGCTAACTCCACGAGCTTTAACCTTTCCTCCAACATCGCTGTTTGAAGCTCAGTTAGTTCTGCAGTGATCGAACATCCTGATATAGATGTTCACTAATCTGGCTTCTAGGTTTATTGTGGTGGGAAGCTGAAGCGTATGACTGTTGAGAGGGTGAGCCTTTCCCTGTGGTGACACAGTCTCCAGTCACCTTCCACTACCGCTGTTGGGTGATTGGTGTAAATAGTCGGTTTAGGTTGATATTCAACTTCACAATCATTAAAGTAGGCTGGTGGATGTCTCTTCCACTGAATTCTGGAGTGCATTGACATGTCAACGATATCATGATGCTCCAACTGCATGTTGTCCTCAAGGTGGCTATCAATTCATCTTGAAGGACCATGTGCTAGAGATAATACCTCTGGGATGCTGGCTTGATAGCCCCTTGAAGGACAGGGACTCAGAGCAGAGAGTAACGCACAGAGAGTTCAATTCAAAATAAACTTGGCAAATACAAGTCAGGGATGGACACAGGGCAACGGGTGGAGTGTTTGGGCATGTATATCTTGTGGGTGTATATCGTGGGTGAGCAGTAATGGATGCCTGTTGTGTGCAAAGTGTATTTTAGCAACATAAAATAAGGTCCACCTTAAATAATTAGTATCAGTTTAAGCGTGTGCTGTACTTTCATTATTGTTACTGCTTAACTTCCCATCGGACAGCCCTTTCCTTTGGTGCTGCATTTTCTCATCTGTAAACACCTCTCCACGCACTGATCCAGACCACCGCTAAATAAGCCAGATAGATACCTGCTGAACCACTGCTGTACTCATAAGGTAATACAGTGCCATATACCCACACATAAATTAAATGACGTACCAAGCAACCAGTAAAGAAATGCAGTTTCCACAGACGCGTTAATGTTTTTGTTGGCTCCAAAAGCCGAATGGCGCCACTCCAGGATAAATTTAACACAGCTGTACAGTACTCTCATCACAGGGATCACTGGGAAGGCTCTTTAAAGATGCTAATTTTAACAATGTTCTCCATCCCCTCTGTCCATTGCCTTTGTAATCAAGAGTGTAATAAGCGTAGTAGCCTCCAGGAGCCATTTGTTTAGTTTGTTTAACGGACAGAATTATTATGTGCATGTCAATCTGAAGACACAAGCACATGATCCTGTTTGTTAATTGGTGATTGAGTTGGAGGCCAGATGGTCAGGATGAGTGCAATCGGCTGAGATGAATGACTTTCATCATTGAGTCTGTTTGGTACTGAAAGATGTTTGCATATCTGAATTCCTGTTTGTGTTTTTTCATTTAGTGAGCATAATCAGTTTCAGTTCCATGTACTTAAATATGTGGTCAAACTGTAAATGCAGCACCATTTGTTTTTATTGTGGCTGCTTCAGTGAAGGTATATTTCCAGCATTGTTTAATAACCATAGAGAAAACAGTGCGTGCATCAGCACTGTTGGTGGTTTATTCTAAGTATCTGGTATCATTGTGATTCGATCAGGTTGAGATTGACAAGATTTGACAAAGCTCACCGCCTAAAAAAGCACAAACTATTGAAAAAAAAAAAAAAACACTTATTGTGTCCCCAGAGGGCACTTTGATTCCCTCTGTCCTCCTGCCAGCTCACTTCATGCCTTGCTCAGCTCTCATTGATGTGAAAATCGTTCTACAGATATGGGAATATCAATGTGTGGGTCTGCGCGTGTGCCTGTTTACTTGCTCCACACACCTGCTCATTTGCGTGTGTGTCTATGTGTTATTCTTGTGAGGTTTTTTTTATTATTATTTTAACACTTTATCCACCCTCGCCCGTTGAACCTCCTGTCTGAGTTACATCCAAACACCGGTGCGGCCGGGATACATCACCTAGATGAAAGGAACGGCGGCTTTTTTTTTATGCACGCAGAACATCTAAATTGCATGAGCTTGTTATTGTCCTGTGACTTAGCTTTGGAAGGCTAATTGAAAATTGAGCTGAACAAATGGTGTGTTTGCATGTGTGTGAGAGACCAACAAACGGACATAGAGAAAGAAAGGTGCGATCTCTTTTTTTGACACCTTTTTGATGGAAGAGACAAAAATTAGAGATTCATACAGTTAATTAAATGAATTCATCCGAAGTCTGGAAAATTCATGTCACCAAATATTTGTAGTGATTCCCCCAGTCTTCCCTATTTTATTACTGTTACTGTTTTATAATGTGATGAGCTCTCTCTTCCTTGATGAGCATGTCTATGGAAATCATCATTCTCACAAAAGACAGCTCGAGCCCCCAGAGAAAGATGTGGGTGGATGTGTGGGACTGCTGTATCAATTCTCTCGCGCTACCAATCTCATCTTGCCTGGCCTCGTTTTCACTGTGGAGCTTCAGAGACTTACCATAACCCGACTGAGAGAACCAGGAAAAGAGTCTAAAATCACTTTACGGTCCTGAGTGGCCCTAGCTCACCACAGACCAAAGCCTGCGTATCCATGACAACGCTAAGATGGGATCCACTCTTAGCCATTGACTCCTCTCAGTCAGCACTGAGTGCTGAGGGAGGAAGTGGAGATAAGGAGAGATTCAATTGAATTTGCTCCGAATGGCTGCTTGCCCCTCATGTAAATGGAATAAATAGGTTACACTCGGAGCTACACAGGAGTGAAGCACAGAATAGTCAAAAGGGAGGGGCGAGAATAATGCTGTCCAGGTTAAGACCCATTTTTGGTCCTCAGAGATGTGATGATAACTTGGTGCTTGGTTGTGCTCTCTTCTTTTCCCCCCTTTTTTAATATTATGTCATTTTAAGTGCTTTTCTCCTTGAGGAATCCTCAGCAAGAAAGAAATTGCTCCTTCTCCCTCTTAGAGTCTCTTCTGTTTGATAAAGGAAAATAACCTCTTAAGAAAGTCTACTGCTGTTCCCTTCCCAGCTTAGTCTGATTCCTCTGCTGGCTTAAAATTACAGGGACCACTGTGTTAAATAGCACAGCCTACTGTAAATATTAACATGACTTCAGGGTTTTAGACTAAAATGGGCAGCAAGATTTAGTGGAGCCCACACATGCTGTACAGCTCCCCCTGAACACCTGTATAAGTGGAGGCTGTAGGCTCGGTTTATAGCAGTTCCTAATATTGCCTAAGGAGGAGGGAGCAGGTGCGTTCATTCTGGGATTTCTATCCCAGTCATGTTGACCTGACTCTGCTAAAATCAATAGCCATTTTCATCTGTGTCGTGCTAGTCAAACAGAAATAATCCTTTATGTACACGATTCTTCTGCTGCTGGACACTCACTACATAAAGGTGGCACACTTCTGCCTCAGAGTCAGGAATACAGTGTGTGGTGAGATGCATGTCCTTCTTATTATGCTGTCATATTAAATGTGAGAGTTATTAGAGCATTATGAGGGTGTGTTTAGAGTGTCTGTGGCAAAGTTATAGCAACTCCTCTGAGATGTGAACAGTAAGCTGAGCTGGAATTTAGATCTTGTAAGACAGTCCTAAGGCAGAGCTTGTGGAATAGACCTAAAAATAAAAATAGGTGGCTTAACATTGTTTTCCACACAGTGGCGTAAAAACTTCCTTCCCAACACAAAAACAATCTCCTCCATGCACTCTACTCTCCATCGCCTTTGATCCCAGGATCAAGCTACATTCCCTGAGCTCAGCGTGTCAGATGATCTTCTTCTGTTTTCAGTCAGCCAAGCTGGGTTTGGATACACAGACAGCTTTCACTGGACTAAAAAATAAAAAATAAAAAAACAACACTTTCTCCTGCAAATATTTGCCCTCTTTACCTGTGAAAGATTTGACAGTAGCAGGATTATTAAGCATGTCAGATCATATTTGCAGAACAAACATCTGCCTGTGCATCACCCTCATTGGTGTTTGTATCTCAATTTAGGATTCAGTGTCAAACAAATTTAAAAAATGTGCTGTATTCCTTTAAAACGTACCCAATCACCTAAAAGTCAACCTAATTTCTGGAGATTATCCTTTCAGAATGGCAAAAAAAAAAAAAAAAAAAAATCTGCTGGTCTTTATCTGTTAATCTTTTAAATTTCATAGCTGCGTAGGCAGGGGTTATTTTCTGGTAGCGCAGTCCCATCAGCGCATGGTTGGCTTATCTGTGCTTTGATGTCAAGGGTTGTGAGATGTTTTACAGGTGAAGGCGGTGCTCATGACTCTGTGTTTCTATGTAGGTGGAGGAGGTGGTGGATGTCGGGACCTTTGCCGAAGAGGACATCCACATACCCAGCATCTACGTCCACAGGATTGTCAAGGGAGCTAGCTACGAGAAAAGGATTGAGGTACAAAACATGGCCTTTCAGATCTTGCATGAAAGGAGAGATTATGCATGTTGTATCCATTCTCTCTATATTTTCTGCATTATGTCTTTATGTGAGTCACACAAATCATGTCTATTCAAAAATCAGTTAAATTAATAAAAAAAAGATAAAGGATTAATTCTGTAACAAAGTGTTAAAAAAAAGAAAGAGTTAAACCCTTTCTGCGTAAGCCTTTGTCGCAGGATTTAACATCATTGTTCAGAAACACACACACTAGCTCTTATCCATATGTGTCCTTGTACTCGGCCAGAAATAGCCTGTCAAAATCCTGTCCCCCTTGTTCCTCATATATCTCTGTATGATTCCAGAAACGCACAGTAAAGAAAAGCCAAGAAGAGAAGCCCAAGCCAAAGAAGGAATCGGATATTGTTCGGGAAAGGATCATTCGTCGGGCTGCTCTGGAGTTTGAGGATGGGATGTATGGTATCCTTTTAAAAGAATACAAGCAGTGAGCAAAATTGCAAATTACAAAACATGTAACTGTGTTCCAGTTACCACCACTGAAAACAAGCCAGGTGTCGGCCAGTAGCCACACAAAAAAATAAAGCTGTGCCTCAGCTTCCTTTCTGTTCAGCATGCGTAATGAATAATTGTAGCCTTTGGATCAGTTGATTGCACTGGCTTATTATACACAGAGCTTTTTTTCCAGCATTTCATATTTACCTGTTATTGTCATAGCATTCGTCGTGATGAAGCCAGCCGTAGTTTTTGAGTGGCTAATCTGTGATTAACCACTGATTTCTGGACTTATTCACATTCCCCTATAATTTGACATCCCTGTCAACATTGGGATTTGAAAATAATGGAAATTTTCCATCACCCCACCCTTACCACTGTCCACATACCCCTTACATTTAGACAAGGGTACACACAATGAATCCTAAAATCACCACAAGGCAACCACTTGCTTTTAGAATAATGGAGAGACAGTCATTGGATTAACTAGTTACTACATTAAGGGACTAGAGTTAATAAAGGGAGTACAGGTAGGTGGTCAGAAAGAGGTTATGGCTACTGGCAAGTGAGACAGTTGATTTCTATTGCATGATTTCAAATGTAGTCTTTACCATCTTTAACAAAGAGCTGATCAGCCAACCTTGGTATTGGTATCCCCATGCTGGCCAGCAACTTTATAAAACCAGATATCACCGTCCACCTCCAAAGTGAAAATGGAATTTTGGGACTGGTAAGACGTCTACAGAGAGCTTTCTTCCCCTCAGGTTTCAGTTCTTTGACTCTCAACAAGCTAACGAGCAGCATATTTTCCGATGGCTCTATTAAGCAGCAGTAAACGTTTTTAAACCGAATTGGGTGCTGAGCTTGTAGTGAGATGAGTGATTCATGAGCCATTCATTTGTGCGGTATCAGTCGTAGTTGGGGTCCTCATTTGAAATATGCTGGGTTTGTTATGTAACAAATTGTGGCAGTTTGACACCTTCTCTTCCATTTTTCTTTCTCACAATCATTATTTGCTGGCTGAGCCTTCAACAAAGGCTGCTGACGCTGCCATGGAATGACTTCCCAATCAGTTGTGTTGACAGGAGAATGTAGGCGCCTATGCTAATGTCTTATTTGTCAGAGTGTCTTTGAATTATGAGTGCCAGCTTTAAAGAAGTCCTCCTCTCCTCTCCTCTCCTCTCCTCTCCTCTCCTCTCCTCTCCTCTCCTCTCCTCTGTCCGAAAGGATTGCTCCCTTTGTTGAACGCAAAGAAAATCAATGTCTCATCTAATCGAAAAATGTGATTGCGCCTGTCTCTCCTTTGAAAGATCATGGCTGGTCAAGCTGAGTGACATGGGAGTGTATGTGTGACTGCCTGCCTGTGTGCACATTCTTATTTATGTGCATTTCTCTCTGCGTAGGGGCCGTACCCCACCGAGGATGCAGTGGATGCAGACCTGATTAACGCTGGTGAGGGTTGTCCAAGTCCATATGTCCTGATGACAGATTTATTTTTTCTATTTATATTTTACATGTACAAAAAGAAAAGCTGTGATAACATTGGTTTAACTAAGCTATAGATTGAAGATTTTTTTTTTGCCTAAGAATTTCCTGAATTATACACAACAATAATGATAATAATAATAATAATAATAATACTACAATGGTCCCTCAATCACCTCAGTCATGCATATACTTGCACATTTGTTTTCATTCATACGTCCATTCATGTTTATCTTTTTGTTTTATGTCTGTCGTTTCTTTTACCTTCTTTGATTTTGTTTACATGTAAAGTTTGTTGCTTTTAGGTAAGTGTGCTGTTAACAGAGTTTACTGCAATGATGAATTAATCCCAGTATTTTATTTTGCCCTAAAATCAAACATTTCAACTCCGCAGGCAAGGAGACTGTCACTGTGCTCCCTGGGGCTGCCTATTTCTCCAGTGATGAGTCATTTGCCATGATCCGAGGGTAAGGCCATAACACATAAGCTTTGAAAACTTATTTGCAGATGAAAGTTATATACGCCTGACATTTCTGGATTTATACGTAGACAGCTTAGTACTTAAAGATAATTTTCATAATACCATGACTCACTTCTTCTGAACTTCCTGGTGGAGTCTATGCAAAACAAAACAACAACAAAAAACATCACTTTTGTAATTTACACAGTGTGGCTCCCTTCAGTCAGTAGTTTTTCACCTGCACCATAAGCCAGCCATAACTATTAGGCAGCATTTGTCCTCAGGACATTGCCACAATTTGTAACACTGGATATTAACAAATATCCACTGTCACCAGTACTAGACAGCAGCTTTGCCAATATTCCCAAGGTCCCTGCTTCTTATTGATTTACCAGCTGTCTGAGATTGCCCACCCGCACTCCCTGCAGCATCAATTCTGTTTGTCCACCCAGTGGAAATCCAATAGTGCTCATAAATAGCACTGTCCAGTCACACTGGCGGGGACCAAATGGAAACACGCTGAGTGTGTGTGTGTTTGTGTTCGTGTGTGTGTCATAATGGATTACATTTAAATTTGTGCGTCTTTATTGCAAAGTTTGTTCACCTCTTAGCCTTTGTGTGTGTTTGTGTGTGGCCTCATACATGCAACTGTCCTAATAATGCCCCCCATCTGCTCTGCTACAGGCGTTCAAACCTCACTTTGGACTTTGAACTATCTTGGAGAAACAGGAAAAGAAATTGCTCTCTCACAACAGAGGAGCACATATAGATGGAGAGATGAACCACCTAACATATTCTGATAGTACAGTACATTTATACATAATATGTGGTGTAGAGTAAATATGCAAAATGCATATTATATTTTACACAGTAGTTCAGAAAAACAGCGGAAATGAGTGAACTGTCATCATTTTGAAAACATTTGTTGTGAGAATCTGTCCTATCGTCAAGTATCTAGTAGTATCAAGTATTTTTAAAGTTGTTTTTTTTTTTTTTTTTTTTTTTTTTTTTTTGATGACTGGACTTGTGAGTTTACAAGTTGAAGTGATTCTGAAGCTGACAGCTGTCTTCTTCTGTTGTGTCATTCTCTTCAGGGGTCACATCAACCTGACAATGCTTGGAGCCATGCAGGTGTCAAAACATGGAGACCTTGCCAACTGGATGATCCCAGTAAGTTTTTTTTGATGGCACAAATCTTTTACCTTGTTCTCAAATTCATGTTTTCTGCTCTACCTGCCCGGGGGTCATCGCAACAACATCGGTACAATAAGCATGTTCCAAATGCTGCTTCGTCAAGCTTCTAAGATTCGTGTGTGTGTGTGTGTGTGTGTGTGTGTGTGTGTGTCTGTGTGTGTGTCTGTGTGTGTGTCTGTGTGTGTTTGAGTTTGTGGTATTCAGTTTCTTGTGACAGGAAGCTTGTGGTGTTGTTCTGTTGGTTTGCTTGATATTTTGCTGGTATGCATATTGTGTGAAGGACACATTCAAGGACATGTTGTGTGGACATTTTTCTGCTCTGTCTTTATCTTCACACTGTCACATGTCAGAAACTCTGAATGTTTATTTGTGCTGCACCTAACACTAATCTTCATTATTGATTGATCTGCTGATTATTTTCTCAATTAATCATTTTGTCTTTGACATGAAATCGTTAAACGAAATCTACAGTCAAAAGTGACGTCTTCAAATTACATTTTTCCTTTTGTGAATCCATCCAAAAATCAAAGATATGCAGTTTTCTAACATTTAAGATGAAGTAAAGCAGGAAATCATGTGAAAATTAATCGATTATCAAAAGATTTGCTTTCTGTTTAATTGACTTTGTGGTAAATTGCTTCAGCTTTACTATGAATGACTATTAAACTTTCTCAAATACCCTGGTTGAATTTGTAGCCAGGGTATTTTTTGATCATTTCGTGTGGTACATTATTAATATTCGATCAGGCTGGACTTAATTGTACTCTCTTGCTTATTTTATGCTTGGTGGTTTTCAGCATTTCTCAAAAAAAATAAGGAGAAACAGATTCACAAAGGGTGCAGCCTTGGTGGTTGTTATTCAAGACCACAGGGGCATACTTGTCAGGGGAACGAAGGGGGGTTGTGAGTGCTACAGTATAATGGGTGGGCAGCATTATTGCCTAATGTCTCATCAGGTCAATTGGTCTTAAGACCACAGTGGCTACAGTCCTCCTCTGTGATTACTAAGGTCAAGAACCCATTAAAAGCCTGTTCACAATGTGGGAGGCCTCAGCCAGAATGCCCCTGGCACACAGCTGTTTTCTGCTTGACTGAAGTGGATGTGCAAGGTTGTTTCAGCCAGTGCATCATTTCAGAGATGCATCTCATCAAAGCAGCCAAGTGGATACAGACACTGAGTGTAGAAGATATTTACATGTAGAGAACATGAGAATAAAACATTAATATTTAAACATCTCTAAATTTTGCAACTCAGTTTGCTTTCTCTTTCCTTCCCCAGTTGTGCTTGCTTGTACATGGTAATTGGCAATTAACCAGTGTCTGATTAAGCACATTATGTAGATATTAAAGGCACACAGTGGAGCTGTTATTCAGAAGCAGGGAATTTATCTTGTTTGGCCGTTCCAGTGTTATACAGGTTGAGCAGCAAAGTACACACACGACATGCGACACAGGCACACACACCTCCGTCCTCACCTACGCTTCAGTCTCCATTGTCCCCTCTTTTGAAAGGATGGATGAAGAGAATTACATTTCCCACCGCCTGTGATAATGAAAATTATTCACGATCTAAAGATGGGTACATAGCGTGAAATTGGAAATGTTGTACGTAGGAGTCGGGGATGCAGTACTCTCAGCGTGATTATGTTGATTTTGAAGGCTTTTAATATGCAAAATGCAGATGAACATTTTCCAGTTGAGGGCTTTGAAATGCTTTTACATCTCCACTCAGCCTGAAACATCTGGAAAAACAATAGACGGAGAGAAAGGGGTAATAGAATAAAGGGTGGCATTTTGGATTTGGTGCTGTTTTTTCATCGCGCTGCTGTAGCTTTATCAAGCTGTCCTAATCGTAGGGGTCTTGCACCCAGCAGTTCCCAGGAGATGCAGACGCTGATGTTTCCTGTCATACGTTCCTCCTCACTGAATTCTAACAGTCAGCCGCACACACTTTTTAAAATGAGAATCACATTTACTGCTAATTTAGTTTTCAGGTGCTCCTAGATAACAGATATTGTCAAAGAAGGAGCTCTGAACATGTTCACGTTGACTAAAGCAATAAAAATGTATCTGTTCAGCGATGTATTTTACAAAACAAAATTCCCTTTGATATTCTCCGGCTTGAAGCGGAGAGAAGAAGCGCTACATCTCACATATATTCCAAACCCCTGGAGGCTCGGCATAAGTGCAGCATTAGTGCTGCAATAGCTTGAGCTACTGACTATTAAAATGCAGTTACTGGCTCAAGTGCTCATGATAAGGCCTGATGGCAGCTTTAATGAAGGAGCTGCTTAAGAGCTTAGTGCTTTTTTTCTTAGAATTTCACTCGCTTTCCTGCTGCATCATAAACAGAATTACCTGGACATGGTTGTCACTTTATCAGTTAAAGATGTTCCAACAGGTGTTTTTAAATGTTTAGTTGTTTATATATATTCAATAACCTCATGTTCCTGGCATTATTAGGTGTGATGTTATACCTAAAAGAAATAATGCGGGTCAAAAACTTTTCAATAGTATTTAACACTTGATTTTTTTTCCTCTAATTGGATATCAGTTAACATATATGTTGTATTTCTAACAATGGAGGTTTGATGTTAACTTATTTGTTTTTCGTTAATGAAATTGGCATATGAGGCTTTTTGACTGCGATAATTAACCTTTGCTCATGTTTGTTACACATTGCAGACTTCTGCAATACATTTGTAGTGTTCGTTTGTCTCTGGTTAAAATTTCAAGTTGAAATGAATTTAAAGATGAATGCTGGGAGCAAAGATGTTGATTGTAATGGCTAGAGATGAATTACACTGCATTCACCAGTCGTACTCTGTTCACACTTTTCCAGTTACTTTGAACACGGTGTCCATTGTCTTCCTGTCAGTCCCGTCTCTCCCTCTGATTCTTGTCATTAGTTGTCTGGGTAACGAAGGCTCGTGGCGGTCGGTCGCTATGTTATTAAATAGAGAGCCATTTGTATCAGACAGCGGAGATTGTCAGAGAATTTGTGGGGGAGAGAAAGGAAACCAGTTGGTAAGTGGGAACTCTTGGATTGTGAAGGGGGTCATTTTCTGTGGTGTGTCTGCCGCTGACTGGAAAGTGAAACACTTGCACAACAAGCGAGGAAATCGTATTCTGTCGTCATGGCAACACACACCAAAAAAAAATAAAAAATAAAAAAAATAAAAAATGCAAGCAACCCCGAGGCCTAGTAAGAGAAATACAGTGCTAGTGCTTTCCATGATGCTTTTCTCATGCATCGTCACAGCAGCATATTGTAGAAAACCGATCCCACAGTGACGGTTGGCTTCCGACTCAACCAGTCGACCGACAGTGGATCGAAAGGTAACAGAATTTTAGTTTTCAGAATAAAACAGTCTTATTTGGAACTTTTGCCTGGAAATTAATCGCTTATCAAAAGATACATTTCTATTAATTGATAAGTTCATTTTTGAAGCTTACTTCGAACACCTGTTCAATGATCAACAGTTGTCTGTGCAGGAAATCAAGCGCTTCCATTCCACTCTTACTCTTATTAAATACATATATATAAGCCGTATATTAACAGCCATAGTTAGGCGCCTTTTGTTCACTTAGAAAACCTTGTTGGTTGAGTGGGACTGACAGTGTCATCGTGTCTGCTCTCACATGTTATGATGGGTGTCATCTTAGCAGAGCTTTAACATAAGAAGTCCTGTGTTATCTGGCTTCTGCACGGCTGACACTGCCTCCTGCAGTCCCCCACATTATCTGTCGCTTTTAAAGCCATTATATGAATGGATGTTCCATCGTTCACGTCTTCACTAACGCCTGTTTAATTAGCATATGGGTAGGCTACTGTATATGTGCCTCTGGCAAGGATTAATTTCAAGGAGAAAAAAGTTAAATGGCTGTTTTTGAAATAAAAAAAGGAACATCTGCGGGAATGAGTACAAGGAGATTTTCTCATTACAGGCTCTGAGGTAAAGCAGTGAAATAAATAGCTACAACATTAGCATAGATGTGTCTTTGAATTGCCATACTTAGTGTAACTGAGCATATTTTGTACATTAGAATACATTAGGTGTTCTGTAATACATTATGGAACAATACAAGTTTCTTTGTAACCGTTTGTATAAATGTGTCCCATTGTGTTTGAGCAGTAACTGTCACTCCATAGTAGAGAGGTGTCTCACAGTGTATTGTCATGTCTTTATGTGTTTCTGTTATTAAAATGTGTCTAAATACACACTTTCAGGTGTCCTGGTGCCCCCATGGTGCTGCTGCGATTATAGCAGGCAAATGGACGCAATCAGTGGCGAGGAAATTAAAAACCTGTGGGGCTTCAGTCAGACCAGCCAGGTTAATATCATCAAAGCTGTGTTAATTAAATGAGTAAATTACCCATGCTCTTGTTGGCGACTTCGACAGAGGACATTTCTCTCTGTGGTTATTCTTCTGACAGTGTATGCGTTCAGTTTAAGTGCCTTCTTGCAGGTTCTGCTGGTAGAAAGCCAGATACTATGACAAGCTCTGTATTCAACAGTATCCATGAAACTTATCGATTTAGCAAAATACTATTCTCTTAATCTTCAATGCCTTAATATTAATAAGAGGCAGTTAATTAAGACGGATCCAGTTTTTGGCTGCCTCAGTTCCAGGTGAGCAGTTTTACTGAAGCCTAGCAGCCAAGTCATACAAAACTACAAACCAAAAACTGAGACTTGATTGGATTGAATTAAAATCACTTAATTAGCAGGATGGAATAATAATAATAATACTATAATACGTAATACTATTTCATGATTTCGTCAGGAAGGCTACTTTTCAAATGTAATAGGTTATAGATCACTAGTTACCCTGTTAAAAATGTCATAAGTAATGTATCTATTTTAAGACGCAGACGAGAGGCGGCGCAAATTCAAACAAGAATCAAACTCTCAAAGTTTCAGCACACGGTGAATGGAGCCTGTCTGATAGACACAGCTCCTCATAAGATATCTTACCCTTGGTACCCTTTGATGGTGTGACGCTGACCTGTCCAGAAATCTCGAATATGTTCGGATGTAACCCCTTTGTATCCCCAAAATTTTGATAAATGTTTTTCGATTACATATTTTTTGTAGGTTATAATTACATTTATTTTAGAATTTAATTACGTCTCACCATCCGATGTAACCAGTTAGTCCCCAACACTGTTCGGCACACACTTGCAGATTGTGATATGTGTGAGTTTTGCTGCATGGAGATCAAAGCAGGCTCAGATAACCACATGCAAAGCTGTAAATCAGAGGCACGCAAATGCCAACCCTTTCTGCAATTTAGGTCACTGACAATACTGAGTGAGCAACAGAGGCCATACCTGTCTGTAAGTCTCCACAGCAATGTTATTTTATCATAAAGTTTTCCCAGTAACAAGGTCAGAAGCATCAGTGAGACATTTGACCACACACATAAAATCATGGATTGACACAAGCTGGCTATTTTCAGTTGCCAGAAACATACAACCAATTCATTCTTATAGCAAAAGATCCTTCCAGTAGAAGTCTCACTGGCCCCACAACAAAGCAAGATCATTTTGTAATTTTACTCTTTTATTGATCATAGTCATCATAGTAATTTAAAACAGGTGTTTAATTTTTAAAACTGATGCCCCCCTTTGATTAACAGCAGGCTCGCTGGTGGAGTACATTAGCAGGTGTCTGGCTACACAGCTGTAAATCCAGACTCCACTATCAGGTCACACAGTGTTATCCTCCTGCTGCTTCTGCACACACCACTCAGCCCATTAACGTTGATCATATAAAAAAAAGGACACTGTTTCTTTTTGGAGTGTCATCTAAAGAGTTATTGTGTTGAATGGCAAGGAAGGTAGTAGAGATTGTGTTTGACGGTGAAAAGTCAAAATGGATACTATTTTGATAACATAGATTATGGGGGTTTTATTTGAGGATGCCTCATGAGCTGTTATATTAGACCGCTTTCACTTGGTGAAGATAATAAGTTTATGAAATTAAATGCAGCCTCTTCCATATCCTCAGTCTGTGCTTTTCGGTACTTCGCCTACCCCTCCTCCCCTCTCCCAGCCCTCCTTCCGCTCTCTGTTGATATCTTTTCCACCCAGCTGGCCTCCCCGGAGGCAAACAGTATCCTTATGATGCACCACGCTTGGCATATATATCCTCTGGTTATCGAGCAGAGAGCAAAGCAGGCTCTTCACATGATTGATGAGCAAATGGGATTTTAATTCAGTTACTCAGCCGTCACCCTGTGGCCATATCTGCATGTCAGCTTTCTTTATTTGGAAGCCTTCTTTATTGGGAATAATGAGAGACCAGAAGCCGATTTTTCACCCTGCTGGCACTTCTGTTTCTGCGATGATTCTTTCAGATTACTTATTTTTTTTAAAAAAGGACTTTACTTTGCTCTCTTTTTTAAATAAAACCCACTGTAGTTTTATTCAAAATTTTGAAGAAAACATGTAGTCATTTACTCACTGAATTGTGTGTGTCTGTCTGCACAACCCTGATTCCAAAATAAGTTTCAAATTATGCAATCGTTTACAAACAAACTGTGTTTACTGACAATGGTTTTACAAAGTCTTCCTGAGCCCATATAGTAATATCCTTTATGCAATCATGTGTTCACAAAGTGGTGAACCTCGCTTGTGAGTGACTGAGCCTTTCCAGGATGCCCCTTTCAAACCCAACCATGATACTATCATCTGTTACCAATGAACCTGTTTACCTGTGGAATGTTCCAAACAGGTGTTTTTGGAGCATTCCACAACTTTCCCAGTCTGCTTTCAAGTAAGTACATGTCAAACAGGATTAGCGACTTATCTCACTCTGTTTATGATTTGTATAGTGTCCCAACTTCTGTGGAATCAGGGTTGTCCATAGGAGCATTGAGCCCATAGTTTAGTCATATTATCTAAGCAAAGAGAAATGAGAACAGAGAAATGAACACTGGCTGTTGTATCGAGCAGAGGCCTCCTGGTTGAAGTTTGCTTCGAGGCCGATGCTTCGCTCTTTGCTCTTTCTCGTCTCGCATTTCTTTGCAGTCGTCATTCTGTTTTTCTGCCGAAATAAGAGACCGTGGTCCCTGGATATTTCTGGATGGTTGGCACTGTCCTCTATAAAAGAATCTCATATTTTTTTTACACTTTTTATTGTCTTTAGTACAATGTGATTGTTGTCTGCTGGCAACACAAGCCTTTAGCAGTTACTACTGAGACCTGGCAGTTCACCTAGTTTTACACTCAGCTATTTTCTTTAAATATATGGCTTTGAAAGCCATTTGTAGAAGAGGCCTCATCAAAGCACCAGCATTGCTCTTGTAATGGTACTAAATTGGATGGTACATCTTAATGCAGTATACTGAAGTCCTGTTGCTGCTGCATCTTTTCATGATCTTTCATACATTTGACCATTAAATGCATCATCACCCGAATGCTGCTACTCGCAATGTATGGAGAGCCGTGACTTATTAGCATGTTACCCATACATTAAGGACATTCAACAGTGACATGTCTTTCCAGGAACAGCCTCATTGAACATGCTGCCAACATTGTTATTGGAGCAACTCTCTACCAAACTACTTTCCTCCACAGAAATGGTCTCTATTAAAAGTTGTTTTCCTGTGCAGAGGATTATGATAATGGCTACTAGGTTTGCTCACCTTCCTTCTCACACAGTATGAGGTCCACATGTATTAAACTGGAGCTGTTTATAACTGTGTGCTCTGCTCTGCATTTGCGCCTAGTTATGTCACTGCCTCCCTGTATCAATTAAGATGAAAAGTAAAACGTTATAGTATCCTATACAGTAGGAATAATGATCGGCACCTACTAAAATAGGACCCAGGTTGATAAAAAAAGAGACTCCTTTAAGATATTCTGGATATTTTGAGCGAGACATCACTGGTGCATTTTCTAATCTTTAATTGGCAAAAGTTTTTGTTGTTGTTGCCACTGTAACCTCACCACATTTTTCTAATACTGAAGATCCATCCTGATCTCTTACTCCCGTTCTCTCACTGTGTGAAGTATTTCAGAGTCTTAGGATTGGATAAAATTAGGCTTTACCAAGCGCAGAGCATTAGACGATATCCTTGCTTTGAAGAGAGCTACAGAACAACTTTTGTAAACTTTTATGTATAATTGATGGAGAAGGAGTTGTTTTTGAGAGCTATGTTTACTTGAATATGTACGGTAGGAGAAAAAAATGTATTGCTGTCATTTCCTCACACCCTTTTAAGCAAATGCTTTTGTTTACTATTATTTGGCATTTACGGTTTGTTGTACATTCAACTCTACGTCATTTTTGAGTTAATGGCTGCTTTGGATTGCATTGTGTTATATTGTAAGGTGTTCCTGTTGTTTTGTCCACCCTTAAATGAGTGGAATAACTGAAAGCTCAACTCCTTTTTGTCTTCCATTCACAGGGTAAGATGGTGAAGGGAATGGGTGGAGCTATGGATTTGGTGGCTAGCGCTGGAACTAAGGTGGTGGTCACCATGGAGCACTCAGCTAAGGTATGTATCCATGTGGGAGTGTGTGTTTGAGTATATGCTTTTACTGTGTTCTAACCAACAGTGGCTTTACAAATGACCCCCAAAAGACTAATTCCTTTTCTCAGAAATTATATTTGCAATTTTCTTTTCCCATGTTGGTACCTGCACTAGCGTGCCTTGTATCTGCTTCCACCGATAATGAGTGTGAGTGTTATGACTGATTAAGGATAATTCTGTTAATGGATTGCTTAATGCCTCTTTACCAGAGAGCGTCAGCTCATCCTGATGAGGTTTTGCAGACAAAGCATCTCCTGTTTGTTCGTCTTCGGCTAATTTGAGCACTGGAATTGGACTCAGTGTATTGGGAAGAGCTGATTAGTTCGACTGGTGCTGCAGCTAGAGATGAATAACCCCACAGGGCTTCTGACAATAGCAGTATGCAGTTCAACTCAATTGGTTTACTTTGGAAAGTGCAGACCAATATGATGCAAGGGCAACGTAACGTTCTGTATTCATAGAAGCATGCTGTTTTTGCTAATGGGAGCCTGTCTGGCGCCCAGCTATAGTCCAGATGGTGCAGCAGGTGAGCATAAATTTACTGCCCTGAAGGCTGTTTTCATTCTTGATGGGGAAGGTGGGGACGTGTGATGTATGATGCGTGCTTCTCAGGCAGCGTCAGCAGCATCTGGATGTGTGCTTTTTCTTAAAGATGACTGGCGGGGAAACTGAGACACACTCACATGGAAAATGTGCTGTATTGTCTTGGGCATAGGATGATCGTACATAACCAGCTGCACCCCTGAAAATATTAAAACACTGACAGAGGTGATTGACAGGCTCTACTGATTGGCTGGCCTCCACTTAAATCTGTCTTTTAACTGACTATCCTTTTCTTTCAGGGCGGAAAACACAAGATATTGGACAAATGCAGCCTGCCTTTGACAGGGAAGCAGTGTGTGGATCGAATCATCACAGAAAAGGTGTGTTTATCTGTTTGTTTAACATATATATATATCGTCATAATCCTGATTTTGAATAGATGGATGGGCACATGCATGAATGGATGGATGAGCCATTAGTCATAAACGTAGGCTGGTTACTCATAGTTGCTACATAGATGACACCACTGAGTAAGCTATGGCTGCACAGTACTCCCAGCCGGTAAAAGGCCCGGATATGAGGAACATGAGAGGATTTCGTGCAAGTAGTTTATTTAGCATTACTGTAACAGACACTTTTGGGGATGTATTTTGCATGAGTGGATAACTGATTTTTGAGTCAATTCAGTATTTTTGTTAAAGAGCAATGTTCTTGAAAAACGTTAATACACAGGCCTTAAGTCTTTAAGGCATAACCAGTTGAGCCTCTGTGTACAGTGGGCTGCAGTATAGGGTCCCTTTGGGATTGTAAGATCTCCTCCTTGATTTTTTAATCATGTGGTAATTTTGACTGTATATGATAAATTATTGCAATACCATGCTTAATAATGGAAATATAGTCTCATTAAGCTCGTCTTAAGTCACATCCAGCTAATCACTGTGGTAGATTGATCTTACGCCTACAGTTACTGAGCCTTTGCCCTGTTGCTAACACTGCAGGTTGATGTTCGTAGCATCTGCAAATAGCTTGAGGCTTTTTTGTTTCTTTAATATTAATTTCAAAATCTTGGTTAATTTGTTTTTAGTTGAGGGCTGGCCCTTCACCCTGCAGAGTGTTACAGTTCCCCACCTTCCATTCAATAGTGATTTACTGAAACAAAAATTGAACAACTTCTAGCAATTGGTGGGTTGCATTCCTATTTTATCACAGCCAATCACTTCCCTGAAAATGTCAGCAATAGGCAAAGCACAGAGAAAATGAACACAACATAACCCAAGTCACACAAATAGCATCTTTATCTCCCAATTACATCTCCCTCACACACATACGAAAACAATCACTGTAACTGAGAGATCGGCGTGTTGCAGCAGAGTGATGCGAGTAAATGGAAATTACATTTACTCAGTTAACACTAATTCAATCAGTTGATTTCTGAAAGGAGGCTTATTGATTTTGTTATGTTTTTTTAATTTTCATGGTTAGGGTTGGGTTTCCCTTTATTATGTGTTGTGTTAATACTCCCATCCCTGCCTCAGGGCCACACTTGTAATATGTTGATGCTTGTGCAATGATTGTCGTCGTGACCGACCTGCAGCTGTATGTCTTTGACTCTGGCGGAAAGCCAGGCAGACCTTGTAAACCTAAATGTGCAGAATGGTCAAACCACTGGTGAAGGAAGTCTTCAGTTAGAAGGAGGGCTTTGGTTTTGTTTTCTTATGATTCTTTGCTTTATGCAAAGCACTTTGGGTTGCAGTTTTATACATTCATTGTTTGAATTGTTAAGTTTATTTTGGGCCTGGTTTTTCTCCAGAAACCCCAAATCAGCAGACAGGTTTCAGAAAGCCTGAGGCACTTCAGTTTCTGTGGTTGTGAGGATTACTGATTTTGGGCCATATAAATACAACTGGCTTGAATTGATTTGGGTGTTGGTTGAGGTCATGAAGAAGAACGTTTCGTTAGCCTCAAAGAGAATCAGATGATTCAGAAAGGGAAGGCAAGGCCACACTGCTCTCAGCTCACTGGATGAGACCCCTGAATGCAACCAGCATTCCCTCTGTGGAGGAGATGGGTGACTTTGGGAACAGGTCATGTAGGCAGTCCAGAAGCTTCACAGTGGCAGAGATGGAAGTGAATGACCCTGGGGTTTGGATATTACTGCATAGCCTTGGTTGACAAATCATTTCAGTGTTGCATGAGAACTGGGGATGCTGCCCATAGACTAGCAGGTGGGGTTTCTTCTTTCCATTTGAAAAAAGATGGACCATGGTGTGTACTCTGGGAAATCTTACTGCTCAGTCTCCCCTGGAAAGCTTATGGAGCTTACCCTGAAGGCAAATCTCCATCGTCTTCATTTGTGCGTGAACATCTCTGTTTCTGCTCTGTTTTTGAATTTCATTAGCTGCCCACAGTTTGAGTTCTGCATGGTGAAAGACTGTGAAAGCATTTGCTAACCTATGGGATATAGCCCCCATTTGCAACAATGTATTGTCATGGGATTGTATATTCAGCCAAATGAGGTTTTAGTGACCAACATAAGGTAAAGCTTGTGTTTTCTTTTAAGATGGATATAAAATAAGCAGTAAGCAAAAGAACAAGGCTGGAAAAGGTGAAGAAAAATGAAGATGGAGGGTAGAGGCAGTTAGATGTAATGGAGGAAGGAGGAAAGGGGAAGTATAAGTGCTGATTGGGAAGAAAAGGTGTTGGGGAGGAATGAAAGAAAACGTCCACAGAGAGGTCTCATAGAGGTTGGTGCTGATGTAGTTTTTGTGTCTGCGTGTACTCTGGTCAATTCCCTGTAAGCCTCTGCCTTTGGAACCGCTCATTGAAAGCATGACCTGTCATGAGCAAAGTCAGACAGTGTGTCCATGGTTTTTTTTCTCCTTTCTTTTCTTTTTCCTTTGCCCCCATCTGTTCTTTTCTGCTCAGCTGGATTTTGACGTGATTGTGCAACATTTCTCAGCCGGCAGATTTCTGTCAATATTTATAAAGGTTAAAGCTTTTTCTACTGCTTTGCTAACACTGGTACCACCTTCCTCACTTAATCTCCTGCTGTTTTCCCTCCCTCTCAATCCATTAGTCCTCTTCTCTTTTTACATCCCCAGCTTTTTGCTTTCCTCTTATTCTTCCTCCCTCCTTATTTCCTTTCTTGCCTCCACATCCCTCCTCTTCTACTTTATTCTTCTGAAACCATGTTTGTCGCACTTCTAGTAAATTTGGAGAGGAAAAAAAACGCTCCATTCGTGACATCCATACCAAACAGGAAGTGTACATCCTTAAATGTTGACACTTTGAAAACTCTCTTCCTTCGATGATGTCAGCCTCTCTTTGTAGTTTGGACAGGAAAAACGGAGCACTTCAAAAATTGTGACATATGACTGTCAGCTTGTCAGCTTCTCAGATTCTGCCAAAATACTTATACTCGTCAGCAATGTTAAGAAGCCAACTTTTTCTTACCTCCAGCTCGAGCTGCGATTGCTTGTTTTGAAAATCAATACCAGACTGCACAATAAAGGTGTTGTCGTGTTAACACTTTTCCTGTTTCTCTTGTCAAACTGCACAAGTCAAATATAGTGACTTGATTGAGTTTGTCAGTGCAGCAGCTCAGGAATTACTGCCTGGTTAGCTTGCAAAACTGTCAATTAAATTATGACGGCGCCCATAGTACATATTCAGCTTTATTGAAAGACAAAATGAGGAAAATGGAAGAAAACAGAAGGAAGACCAAGCAAGGAGTCTCAGCTTGTTTGCTTAAGCTGTATGTCCATTCATCCTCTCTCATTAGCAAATAGTGATAGTGTGTGTGAACGGACATTAATCCACATCATTGTGTTATATTGAGGCAGGTGAGAAAATATCGGTTTGGGTCATTTGAATCCACATCTGTTAGTTCAGTCTTGTGTGGACATGGTTTCAGCCCATACTGTATTTGCTTAGCTGGTTTTTGCTCATCTGAAACACCTGTTCTATACATGTATTTCCTCAGGCTGCCTTTCCTCCTTTTAATAGAGTGTTGTATGATTGAAGCTTGCCATGCTAAAACCAGTGCACCCAATACAAGGGCAGCCAAAACATGGTGTAAGAACCCTCTAGACTCCAGAGTGCATGAAATGTAAATGTTACCTATGAATTTATTGGTCTGGGTTGTTCAATAAACAACATGCACACTATGATTTACCCCCTTCCAGCACTTTTCTGTCACTGTGTGAACAATTAGACTTTATTAACTTCCTTCCTTGTGATGAGGTAGAAGAGTTAATTTTTTTCACAGCATGTTCAGTGACAGCAGGGAGGGGTGTAAAAGAGTACAACCAAAGAAAAAGTTACATTTCACCTCATTTTTGTGAGCAGTCATCCAGGTTTTTTTTTTCTTTTGAGTTAGTCCAAACTGGAGAGCATTATTCAAATTGGATTCAACAAGTAATGAACCTTACCTGTTGAATAATAATGAGTTTGCTTGCTCAACACAGTGCTCATCAGACATTTAGCTATTGGAAATGCATTGTTCCTTGTCATCATCTAGAGGGATGGCCAGTATTATTATCAGTGCTTGAGTGGTGTGTGTGTCTTCATGCTTATGTACACAAGCGAATGTATGACAGGGTGATCTGAAAGCACATTTTGGTACCCAGCTGGAGAAATTTGGGGATTAACACACGAGCTGACTCGAAGATTAGACTGTACCATACATTGTTTCACATCTGTTTAATGATAGTTAATCCAATGTGTTTAGCTAATATACAGGTTTTTGGAGTCTTTGTTATATAATCTAACCATTGATGCATCTGAAAGCAGAACAGTCTGCTCTGCTGCCGTGTTTCTCTGTGACAATGATGACGAGACAAACACTTATCTGTGATTGACAGTGAACACTGATGAATAAAAATTGACATTTACAAGGCTTCAAGGCTCCCTGCAGAAACATTACCAGGACATTTGTATCACATACAATTGTTAATAATCTCACAGGATGTGGTTATAAGGTAAAACGTTAGTAAAGATGTGGTCACCAGTTAATACCACAACTTAAGACATGAAGAAGTGTCATGCAATGTTTCAGTCAATGTTTATACAGAGGACACAATATCAACTAGGGACTTTATGTCTGGCCTGAGCTTTTCATTCAGCAGCTTGAGGTAAATTAATAAAAAAACAACCGGGCATCAGCATAACGTTGAAGCTTTTTGTTCTTTATCAGCCAACACCATGTTTAAAATTACTTGTGGGCTGCGAGAAAATTATTGTGGTGATCGCCAGAAGAAACACCCAGCAGTACAATGAGGGATGACAAACCTGGTGACTTTAATAAACCTGTTAATGCTTGTCCAAAATTTATTGTCCTGTTTGCAATTGTTACATGATTAAAATCTCTGCTCCAATTTGTTTCCCAAATGAGATCAGAAACCAGGGCCTTCCACACATACCAAAAAAAGACAAATATTTCCACACAGGCGTATGCACAGATGCTGACACACACACAATATATTCTCACAAACACAGCTTCCTGCTTGGCTTGCGATGGCCAGAAGGAATGGTAGCTCAAGTGCTGTCCTAAATAATGTTGCTATGATTTGAGACCCAGGATGGAAGGAAACCTGTTGCCTCAGGCAGTATTTATGCTGCATCTCTATATGCTTGGACCATTTTATACACTATGTTGCCATTTCTTCTCTCTTAACCACAGTTCCCCTGTTCACAAGTTTGCTCGCTTGCAGCATTGCTGTTGAAATGATGGATTGTGGTCTTTTTCTTTCCTATCATATGTGCAGTGAGTAAATCACATCGCTTTCATGGCCCCTGGTGCTTGAGTTGCTTGCCATGACAGAGGTCTGCATGCAGAGTCCTTCAATATTTTCTCCTCTCAACAGTAATTTAGGGGATTATTTAAGTAAAAATAATTGCCCATTCATTCACAAATGAAGCAGAATGACTCCCGGATTATTCAATCATCATAATGGGCTCAGAAATGTGTTACCTGTAGCATTCTCCCTGATTACAGCACTTATTATTCCAGCAACCAAATTGAAATTATTTTATAGGTTTTTTGGGTTTTTTGGTTTTTTTTTGGGTCAAGCACATCTCAGAATGTGCTTCTTTCTGTTATGCATTTGCAGAGTACTGAGTAAGCTTTTAAAGTATATAAGTTGGAGGATAAAATGTTATTTTTTACGCCCATCTCTTCGTTATATTGGCATTTTGCAAAACATTAAGTGGGCTGAGTGATGGTGATTTATTATCGTTGCATGACATTCAGCCCACTTCTTGCCAGACAACACATGGGGTAGACTAGCAGCTTCTCAATGACTAAGTTGCATCAATCTGGTTAATGATGGTTGTGACTTTGAAGACTGTGAAGAAAGGTGACTCAACAGTTTCACAACAAAAAGGCTGCTTTGCAAGTGGAGGCACAGTTTGTTTTTTCAGTCGTGAAGTGTGGATATCAGAAACTAGGTCAGTCGATAGTTAATGGCTTTAAAGGTGCAATATGTAAGAATTGGCCACCCTTCAAATTCAAACAAATAGGAGAGGAACTGTTAACTGTTGCTAACTGTAGCTGCTTTTAGCTGTTAGGTCAGGTAGTCATGCAGCTATCTGTTCTGTTAGCTGACTCAACTGGGAACTCAGAGAAGTGTGGACCTGTTGGTGTTTGCACTGCCAACTCAGGAGCTCTGGGCCACTGGGAGGATGAGATTTTCAGGCCAGTTGTGGAGGGACCCCCTGGGGAATTCTGGCAGAAAGCAGCACCAGTATGGGCGTCAGAAACGGAGTGTGCGAACAGGCAACAGACCCGGGCTCAGCAGCCTCCCAGTGAACATGGCTGAACAGGGGACAAATACAGCCTCCAAGACCGATGGAGGCCAATTTGGCGACAGGGAATATAGTCAGACCAGGACTCTGACTCCGGGGTGATAAAGACACAGTGGTTTAAGGTGGGAACAGGAGAGGCATAGGAGTGAGAGGGAGGTCGGCATCAAACAGCACCCACCTCTGGAGGCCTGAGCGGGTTCAGCCCTGCAGTGCCAGGAGCCACACCTGGCAAGAAAACCACCTCTGTGTTTTTGGGCTGAGGAGAGATGGATGATATAGTGACTCACTATCACCTCTTAAAGTACATAGTATTGTGAGACATTACATAGCACCTGCCATATCTGCACAGTGTTGCACACCCATATCCACCACCTCTGACACACTTTGGCCCAATCTTTAATTTTCCTTTATCACTTGCTACATGTGTCACGATCAGAGATGCGTGTTAGTGTCTGTGTTATCCATAGACCCCTGTTCCTTGTGCCATTCCATCTGTCTTGCTACATTGGAGTGAGATATCTGCCTGCTGCTCTGTCACTGTGTGTGTGCGGTTTTAATGAGCTGAGAGTCCTGATGGGCTTTGCCTGGATGTGACTGTGGCTTAGCCTGTCAGTCCCTGCTGAGAGAAGCAACAGGGACCAGCTCAGCTCAGTGTGGATGGCCTGTCTTTTTTCCACTGTGCGCATAAAAAGGTGGAATGATATCACTCGAGGTTCATTTTTAAAGGGTTGTTGTATAAGCTGTATCGTATGTACACCTACCTATCTGGCCATGTCAGGCCTGCGTTGAGAAGCAGCAGCCTGTTAACTGATAATATCATAAGATGCTATTTGAGATACCAACTTTGACAGAAATCCTTGGCAATATTAAGCTCGGCAGCTACCCAACTCATTGATTGAGAAATGGAGTTATTTGTAGTCGGTGCTTTAGAGCACCAACTGAAATCAGTTTATCTGTCCAAGCCAAAGTTAACTTTCTATACCCACAAAACAGTACTCCAAACACAAAAGACTGTCTCCATTTCTGCCCTCTACTCTCTATAGCATGTTCTGGTGTTGAAGAGAGACACAGGTCATGTTCATGCTGAAAAACTATCCCAGTCTTCAAGCAACCAGTGATGATGTGGGAAACAATGGAGTCCAAACAGAAAGTTATGGAATCATTATTCACTAAATTTGAGTGAATCAGAGTAAGAAGAGAAGCCAAAACCAAAAAGTCTTTGAGACGAGATGAGACTTTACACCAAACAGACTGTACCACTCTGATGTTGTAAACACAGAAATGGCTCAAAGAATTATTTTTGCTCATAAAAGAAGGCTTAAGGAGCCAATAACAGCTCTGTTTCCTGAAGGTACTCTACTTGCATCTGTGCATCAAATTGATTTTCTTTCTCTGTTGCCACTTTTCAGAGGACAGAGTATTACTTTTCAGACAGTTTCCAGTTTTTGGGGCCCATTGCCTTTCAATGTAAACGACATGTTTAGCAGGATTCTTCATGGTAATTGCCAGCTTCCTCTCTCTCCCCCACAGGACCAATGCCTTTGGCCATATCCAGCATTTCATTACTGAGAGACATGTTGAAATCTCCAGGGACTTTATTTATGAATCGTGCACACTCACTCTGTTTTGTGCATAAACCATGTGTAAGCTCATCTGTGAGCCTGGAATCAGATTTGTCAGTTTTTCCTCATGCATGTGTCTATATCCAGAACAGCTCGTCACAGTGTATGTGCACAAACCCATGGTTAGTAGTGTTGTTGTAGAAGTGTGAACTAAGGTAAAGAGTAAATAACCACAGAAACTCACAATGCTGTTTTTAACCTCATCAGCATTATTGATAAATGACTGTCAGCTACCCCATATTTTACATTTAACTTACTTTTCTGCGATGCTTCAACGGTTTAAAGCAGTGCAACAATTAAAATGTGATTGCTCACTACTCTGTAGTGGGGCAGAGTTGAGGACCCACTCTCTGAGGTCTTTCATGGATCATCAATATAATTGCAGCTATTTTGTCATCTATGGATGACACTGAAGTAGTACTCTGGCCCCCATCTGTGACACTGATGTTTTTTGGGGAGGCTTGTCATCTCTTGTGGGTCACTTTCATAATTAAGCCCCCCACGTCCTCTCTTGTGACCATGCATCATACTATTAAGGCAATGCTCGTTCTCATCATTTTATCTTTATGTCTCATCGCCCACCCCCTTCTCTCTGTCTCTCTGAACACATCATCCTTTTTTCTTCTTTCCCTGCCTCCCTCCCTCTGTCTCTGCCCTGTTTCTGTCCACCAGGCTGTGTTTGATGTAGATAAGACAAAAGGCCTGACTCTGATCGAAGTGTGGGAGGGGCTCACTCCTGAGGATATCAAGGCATGCACTGGCACAGATTTTGCCGTAAGTAACGTAACAGTTTGGCTACCAGTGCTGTATTTCATTTTCTAACTTCAAATATCATAACCATGTGACGACTCTTTCCTTCTTTTGATCTGTCTGGTGTCTTCTAGGTGTCTCCCAACCTGAGGGCCATGCAGCAGATTTAGAGGATTTGAGGAAAAACTTTCAATGTGTGGTAAACAGCTGGTGATTTAGCAGCCTGAAACAGGTCAAATAAGCTCATGAAACACAAATGCTTGGTTCAGTTCCCTGGTAATCATCATGCATATATCAGAAGGATTTACTCCTCACTAACATTAACTGAATGGGATCCACAGGAGCAAACATGAATTGTTCATTTTTTGTGATCTGATCTGACCAATGATTAGGGAACATTCCAGTGTTTCCTATTGCACCATTAAGTTATTCATTTGTACTAAAATCTATACAGCTATTGCCAAATAATACATCTGAAACCTGGGAATATGCTTGATGAGTTCACTAAGAAAGAATGCAACTTCATTTGTACCATGATCAAAAATACTTTGAATGTGAATCACATTTGCTGTTGATTAATATGTTACTGTAACGGGATGTAACTGGCTGAAATGTAATAGGTTTAGGAAACGGGTGTGTGCTGTAGGTCAAGTGATTCATCATTCAGCACAGCAGGGAATATATATGTAGTTGTTTAAACTTGGCAACACCACGTAACAAAAGTTGTCCTTGATTTATATATCCTGTGTGAGGTATTTTTCTGGTTTTCTCCATCTACAGAATATGGGATATACATGTTTGCAATAATCACCTCAGCCTCAATGTCAAACTGATATCTTTTTTTTTTTCTTTTTTTTCCTCTCAGCCTATATATGTCAGAGTTGGCCACAACATACATTTCAGCCAGAAAACATGAAGCCTTTACACGTTTTACCTTGCCTTTGTACATAAAATAAAACACAACCTTGTGTGCTGAGTGGAACGAGTGGAATTTCTTTTCTCGAAATTTTGAAGAAGTATCTTAAAAACCAGCAGTGGTTGGCTCATGTGTTCAAGTTATTCAGCTCATCAAATCACACTGATTGAAAGCAAACGACTTCAGATTTGAGAGTGATGGCTTATGACAATTTACAGGTTAGAGCTTTCTATATATGGATGGTGCGCTTGCATTGACATTCTTGATGTGATTTCTCCACTTGAGTAGAGAGGCACTGCCATTACCTGAGGGCTGTTACATAACTGGAGAATTCAGCCCGTGGGCTTTTGGGTTCAGGGATCAACTGGATTGGATCATCAAGCAGAAAAATGGAAGAAAGTGACAGTGGGCTTTTGCCACCAGCAGTTGATGTTAACCCAGCATATCCCTTGATGACTCAAACTAGACCGGTACCCTATAAGCCTACATTCTTCAACCTGTTTCTCATACTGTTACTGAAATGGGATGAAAGGGGAAACATGATGGGCTTTTACAAGAACAAATGGGATTGAACATGAGCAGTGCATCTTATTTTTTAGTCATTACAAAAGAAAATGGATGACTGCTCTTTGCTTAAAATATGAATTGGTACAGTAAGTTTAATGAGGATAGCATGGACAGAATGAGTGATATTTGGTGTATGTGGTGGCTATTTTGAATACTCAGGTTGATGGAAAGCTACCTGGTTTAGTGTGAGCGCTTTAACAAACTTATCATGACCTACCTCTAATGATAAATCACTTTAAAATGTAGCCTTTCGATAAACAGCTACAGTCACTTTGAATCCAGAGCATCAAAGCAGCGACTATATGTGATTCTTAGAAGTTAAATTCCTGGTCACTTATATCTTTTTGTGATGCTAGCAGGGCTGGCTTTAACCATTTCAGACCATAATTATGGGTGTGAGTTTTGCTTCGGCCCTTTAACCACCTGAGCAGGCCTTTGATAGTTTCCACCATGCTGATCATTTACAGAATACATGTAGCATCCAACCAGGAGCGAAGACAATCAGTGTTGATAAATCAGTGATATTCAGTCTATATGTAGGGAAGCATATAATTTGACAGTTTAAGTCTTCTCTTATTTCTTCCTGATTATGCAGGGTGGTTACTGACTGTTAAATATGCAGTTTTTGGTATATTCTCTTCTCATCTCATCTTCATACCATGGTGACTGAGTTTTGTTGAATGACTCATTTAGTGTGGCCAGCCAGCTGATTATCACCACAGTGAATGTCAGTTATTCATTGTCACTGCTGTATTAATTGCAGTGATAATGAGTCACTGCCATATGGCACTCAGTCATCCAAGTGCATGACCTCAGACATGCTCCCAGGTCAGATGGAAATCAGAGTTCAACCTCAGTTTTTACAGCTAACAGGCTTTTCAGCCAGAACTTTGTTCCTGTACATAATTGAGATAATGGCATCTCTAATGCCACAAAACCTGTGATTCTGGGGATACCTGCGTCCTCGGTGTTCTGACCGCCATGCTGTAGACGCTTATAGAGGAGAAAAGGAAAAAAAAAAAAAAAAAAAAAAATGGCTTTTGGTAGTCTTGCATCCTTATGAGGCTTTGTGCGGTAGGCTGTCATTTTTTTTGGCAGATTCTGGTGACTGTAAAAACTGATTACTACGTATTATTAGAAAGCTACCCGAATGTTGCCATATTTGGATCTGTCCAACAAATCGCATTTTCGTAATTGTGCCACCCGCCGATGTGTTCTGCTCAGGGGGGTGTGGACTGACGCTCGGTCGCTATGGTGTGTGTCTGTGTGAGAGAGAGAGACAGGCAGGGAGTGTGCACGGTTGAGTGTGTGTTCGTGCGTGCGCGCCTGTGTGTGTGCAGAGAAAGAGAGAGAGAGCGCACTCCACGTTGGCGCAGGCACCGGACCGGGAGAACGGAGCGTTGTGCACAGCGGCAGCATGGCTTCGTCTCACGGGAGAAGCGACCTGCGGTTTGCAGACTGGATGGCAAGTTTACCGCAGAGTATGCACACTATTCCGCTCACCAATCTGGCTATTCCCGGTAGGTGTTTCTTTACGTTACCCCTGTGTAATTGGGTGAGGAGTGCGTCCATGTCTTCTGATCCGCGCGCACTGCATGCAGCTCTCCTAGTAGATGAGAAATAAATAAACCGTGAGTGTTAACATTCAACACATTTTACTGCTTTGCAAACTTTGATGTTTTACTTCGCACCCTGGGCAACTCATAGAATCCAAAATATGGCTTTATTCCACCGAGCATCGTTAGAATAAATGGGAAGACCTGTTGCGCAACGTTAGGAGTGCAATGTATCTTGAACAGTTCTTCTTCCTCTTGTTGTGGTTCGCTGTATAAAGGTTGTAAAAATATACCCAGAGAATTTCAGGCGTCTCCATCCACTACTCCAAACGATGAGCCCGAGGTGAAATAGGTACTGTTAGAGCCACTCCAAAGATCCAGAACAGACAGCAGAACCACGCTGCTCTGTTTTGTGTAGGACTTTTGGCATTTGTATTGGGGTGGTGGCCATAGATGAAGAGACGGGGAGTGGGATGGGTTCAGCCTGTGCACTCGAATAATCACAGCGCTTTCCATGGACATGAGTTGGTGGACCTCTAGCCAATCAGTGCACAGGTCTCCTTAAACTCAATTCAAATTGGAAATGCTGGTTGTAAAGCCCGCCACTGATCTAACTGATGGAATGGCTTATTAGCAGCCAGTTAATTCCATATCTGCTGCCTAGTGATTATCACACCTCCACACAAAGCACTTTCATTCTTCATTTTCTTGCATTTCTAATCTCCATCTCTGCCTTGTTGAGCTGTAGACTACCTGGTGTGTTCAGGGTTGGCATGTGCAACGATGGCATTTCAGATGCAAATGGCTTCGGGCTGAGTGTCCAGTGAGGCGTGGCATATTACCAGCACTGACCACTGCTCTTAAGGATACCAAGACCAATGCATAAGTTTAATCAAATACCAACTTGAATACAGAAACAACATGGCGTGTATTAACTCATGCTTGGAATTTTACTGAATCACATGACGTGCTGTGTTACACCACTGTTCATCCATGCCAATGCAACATGGGAACATGCTCTGTCCCATTTAATTAGGTATCATTACTTCTTACTGGCCCTGCAGCCTGCAGCTCAGCTGCTCTCAGTCTATCCTCCGTTTGGATAGATTCTGTAAACATCCTCCAATTCTGTGCACTTTCTTGTGTTTGTGTGCACACATTTGGCGTAAGGCTTGTCAAAATAGATTTCATAATCCACAGGATTTTACGAGAGCTTATTTAGCAACAACCATGTGTTCTTATTTGTGTGTATGTCTGATTTCTCTCAAAAGTGTGCCTCATGTCACATCCTTCTGTCTCATCTTAGAATGCAGCATCGCAAGCCGTTGTTCAAGCAGGAATAAAACTGGGACAGATAAGTAATAAATGAGACAGTTGTTTTATTTCCTTCTCAAATTCAATTATTCCTCCTAGATGGAATATTATTTTCACGTTAGACTCCTTCTGTACAATCCTCAGCATCCACCCTCTGTTGCCTGTAATTCAGTGATGCTATTTATTTTCCAGAAAAAAACAAAAAAGTTCACCAGCTGACAGCCTCAATGATCCAGACCAAAGTGTTTTGGCAATTTGAAGTACTCAACCATGTGGGGGTGATGTGATGGCATGGTGCTCTGCTGTTGCCAAAAAGCTAAACAGTCCCCACTGTGTCTGTGTTGCCAGCATTGCACAGCTGTACCCATTAGTATACATAATCTTCTGTATGATTGGCAGTGAATTTATTTTAGGGTTTCATGATGACAGATGAGACTTAATTAGGATTGTATTTTTACGACGTTTTAATGGCATCTATTTGTCATGTTTCAGGTAATTTGTATATGAGCTAATGCAGCCAAATAATAGCAACATACAGTTTATAGCCATACACATAACACATTATAGATTCTGAAGGAAGCATAGGCGTCTGCTAGATACAACAGCTGCTGTGCGACAGATAGCATATACTTACCATATGCACTGTGACTTAGATCATTGACTTTGATCTACCTAGCTAATCTTTATGTGAAAACAGTTTAAAAACCTCAGTATGCATGATGTGTATGCTGATCACACTTTCGTAAATGATTAAATGGTTAGTCACTTTGTTTTGTTAGTTTTAATGTTTGTGTAACCAAGGTAGGCAATTAAAACAAATTAATTTTCACTCACAGATGTACAGGGGTTAATAGAAGGGAATTGCCTCAGTCCATCATGTGCACTGAGGTGGAGGCTGTAATGGTGAAATGCTACTGGTAAGTTTATCTATAGGCAGACATTAAAAATCTGTTTCCAGCTCAGACCCTGTCATTAAATATTATGTCAAGTGAAGACATCTTATGTATAGGACACAAAAAAAGCAAACTGCTTTACAGAGTAGTTAAAAATGTAGAAAATTAAAATAGAAATTAATAAATACTCTGTAGTGTACAGATATGTTTACACTTAAAAGCATGAGCATAAAAGACTTGATAGTGAGGGGTAAACTGTTAGTCAACAATGGGAAATACTCAATCACCCTTTGATTTTTACAGGGACTTTAGCATGGATTTGAAATATTGGTCAAAAGATCTAAGGGGTTTGGAAGTAGAGATATGTACAGATGACTATTCATGCAGTGCTTTAAAAACAATTTAAAGAGTCTTAAAATCAGTTCTTTAATTGGAAGCCAATGACAGGCAGCCAGCACAGGGGAAAGGAGCCTAGCTGTTGCATGTTGCACAAGCTGCAGACGAGACAAGGCCGACTGACTGACTCCCACAGACAAAGACGTACAGTAATCCATAGGCAAAGGGATGAAAGCATGTCTCCAGGCCCCTAAATGAAAGAAACTTTTAATTTCTTAGGTGGAAAAAGCTGCCACTTAGGACTTCTGCTCTTGTTAAGCTAAGTGATCTTTTTACCCATTTAGTATTTGAAATCCCCAAAACCAATAAAGATGAAGTTTAAAAACATCAGCAGTTTTTAGGGAGATATATAGCTGCGTATTCTCAGTGTAACCCCAATTTCTGAACATGTTTCCCACCGGAAGAACATTTCACGAGTATACAGTTGGCTCTAAAAGGGAACCTTGTGGTACACCGCAGGGAAGGAGGTGTAGAGGAAAGCACAAAGTTATCAATTCTGACCTTAACTGATCAATCTTGGATATAAGAGGCAAACCACTGTAAAAGCCTCCATGCTAACAGCATGACTGAGACAATCCAAGAGGAAAGACTGATTGATTTTGTCAGAAGCAGCAGGGAGGTCCAACTCAATTAAATTTGCATGATTTTCAGAGTCCAAAGACACCAATAAACCATTTGTCACCCTGAGGAGCGCTGACTCAGTGTTTCGCTGTTGTGAAATTTCTCCAGAAAGACAAAGAAGAGCTGTGAAAAGATGGCTCGACCAGAGCCATAGACATAAACAGCTTATTGAGTACAGTCAGCATTAGATTGGGTTTTCGATTAGAGAGCAGTAACGTTCACATACATAACATACTGACCAGTGAGTGGAATTAATAAGGATTTATAGAGTTGTTTATCATGCTGTGACTCATGACACAGCGCAGCAGCCAAGTGCATTGTGGTTGTGTCAGTTATTACATAAACATAATACATATTTTCATGAGCTTAATCCTGCCAGTGCTCTGCTGGTCAGAACACCTTGTTTGAGAGATAAGAACATGGTTGCTTTCAGACATGACTCAGCTCTCTGTGTTGGCCCCACATGCCACTTTGGCCTCCTGCTGTGTCAACAGATCGAGTCTACAAGTCAGATGACCCGCACCAGTTCTACTCTACACCTAATTGGGGAAGGCGTGAGGGGACGGGCAGGAGAGGAAGAAGTAGCAGATTAAAGGTGGAGGTAATTAAAGGAAGAGAAGGAAACAATGAGGGAGAGTGTAGTTACCGCTTTCCTTTCCCCAAGCTGATCAGTGGGGAGCATGGTGGGCTGTTTTCTGTTGCTATTGTTAGATCTGCTAGGTGAAGGATGCAGCCTGCCTGGCTGCATAGTGGTCAGCAAAGGTGTGCTGCCAGAGATATTGTCAATCTGTTTCTCTGTGGTTCTGTCACCATGAAGCAAGCTTTACTGGAGGGAAGGGAATGGCTGTTAGAATTTCACTACCATAGTAATTCAAGTGGTTTTATTGGATTTCAAGATTTTTGGTATCAGTGCAGTCATATGATTTGGAGTAAGTGCCGATGCATGAGCATGTATCTGTCCTACAGATGTGCACAGCAACTAAATGTATATTCAGATGGCTAAGGTCATTTCTATTAACTATGGTCTGTACATTTTTAAAAGGCCAAAGTACTTACATTTACTTTCTGAATAAGTGGTATAGGTGATCAAATAATCCACAGCTTTGTTTTCTGGCTTTTTTAAAGCTGTCTTAATCGTGGATTTTTGGCCACTAGGGTGCAGAAGAATTCCAAAACAGTCCCACAGACATGCAGCCCCGACAAGCTACTTTCCCTGCAAATGTACATTTATATGTTTACTCCTTTCATATTATACATAGTGACTTGTTTCAGAGTTGATATAAACAACACTGATAATGCAGTTTTAAGACCAGGTTTGAAATGCCCTGACTCTTTTTCACACATGGCTAATAAAAGACATTTGAGAAAGGGACAAATTACATATTTAGGTTGCTTCTGTCTTATTTTGAGTTGGCATTATGATGAAAAAATAGAAAAAATGTAGTAAAAAATTCAGAATTAGATGGTGGTTTGTGTCTGGCTACAACTGATGAATTTACTACCAGATAAAATAAGATCTTGTTTGACTTCATTCAAAGCAGACAAACTACTGTGACTAAGTGGCTTTACTTCAATGACTGCATGGAACCGAAGAGTCAGATTTGCATGAGAGGGCTCAGGGGAGCCATACTTGACCTCTCCAATGACTGAAGGTGACAGTTTAAGGCTTTACCAGAGGTAAGAAATGAATAGCAAACTTCGGGCCAGAGGGAAAAGGTGAAGGCAATTGTATTAAGCCAAGATGGCCTTGCGGGCAGTAAAAACAAATGCATTGCCTCAGAGGCATATTCAGCCTTGCCAGCTCCCTCGGGGTAGAATAAAAGGCTGGGCCAGGACTTTTAGCTGTAAATCTGTCAATCAGTCCCTTGACTAGATCATTCTGCTGCCACTTACGACTCTGAAAGGAGGATGAATGGTATCAGATGCCAGAATAAATACTGGTGAAGACCAGGAAATCAGCCAAGAGCCACTGAAAAATAGGATGAGAAATTCAAAACAGAGGAGGAGAAAATAGTTTGGTAAAGAGAAAGACAAACAGCATATTCCTCCTGGAGAAATTAAGCCAATGGGTGGTAAAGAGGTGGGAATGGCACAGCTATTTTCTGTAATGGATAATCCCCCCATGAGTCACGACCCACCTCCAGTCTCCATTTAGCTCAATTTACGTATGACCAAAGTCACTGTGTTTGACCATCTGCACCTAAGACTGTTTTTCACAAAGAATGCTAATCTCTGCATCAGTATTTTTATACTCATAATAAACCGTCTCAATATACAAACTTTTCAATTTTGTAAGCTGCTGCAGTAAACCTTTTGTCAAAATAACGTACAAATGCGCAGAGTGGTTAGTTACTGATACTCCACAGGCTGCTTTTGCCTCACCACCAGCAGTAATTGAGTTTCCAGCAGGAGGACGTTTATCTTGATTCTAAAAGTCAAATAACTCATCGTTATTGGAAATGTATGTGCTTTGTGTGCCACTGCCACTCGAAGAAGATGGAGTAGAGTAGCATGGCAGGTGGCAAAGTGAGGCTGGAGAGAATTGAACAGGAGTTTGAAAAAATGAAGGCTGGATAAAATAGATGGGAAGAGCAACTCTTTAAGAGTTACCATAAAACCACACAGAGGGATCCATGCAGGGAAAGCGTGGAGGAGAGTGGATGGAGAGTTTGGGGCTCATATCTATATTTTAATATCATTTAGCTCATCTCCACCCTGTTACGTTTCATTCATTATCTCCTCTCCTCTGCAACCTGAAATAGATCTTGAAAGAGTTCATGCTGAGCAGTAAAGATTTGTCTTGAAAAATGGCAGACACCACCAGTGGTCCTCTGAAAGGTCTGCTCTCAGTGAGTCAGAAAAGACTTAGTTAACACAGGTCAATTCTCTAAGGTAACAGTCACCCACCACCACCACCTTCATCCTTGTCATCATCGTCTCCATCATTGTCATTACCAGCCTCAGCCGGTTTCAGCCTTTTTCTGTCTCTCTTTCTGCTCTCTTCATGCCTTCTTCGTCCCCAGTAGGACATCAGCTTCTTCATGTCTGTTCCTGACATGTGATTATGTTGCTGATGTGAGGGGAGAAGTTCACATCCTGCACTCTGCTCGGACACTGTGACAGTCGAACTCCATCAGACAGCATGAGAGGAGACATTGATAGAGTAGATATTGTTGACAGTAAGCAGGTCATTCCAAACGACAGCCCATTCAATCAGTACGATCAGATAGAACCAAAGCATAATCACCATGAAAGTCTTTACCAACAAATTGGATATTTTTTGATAGAGAGGGAAAAGTTAAGGCCAGGAGGGAAGCAGTAATATGGATGTCCTTTAGTAAGCTATGTTTGATTATCATGATAGTTGTTATTTAAATCACGTTTGTCAAATTTCTGGCACTTGAAGAGAGGATAACTTCATTAAACATCACATGCAGTCTAATGAATGCTGAGATTTTGTTCCCGTATACAAAAATAAAAGGGAAATGGTTCAATTCTGAGACACAGTGTTGAGAGTATTTGCTTGAAAATTTGTTGCTTCCACATGCTTCCAAATGAATGTGTTGCCCTTGAGTTGTGGCACAGCAAATTGTTTCATAACATAAACAATAATTAATCATGTTCAGAGCTCAGGTAGCAAAGCTTGATTGTGTTGGAGCTTCCGCCTCTGTGCTCAGCTCTCTCTGCAGATTCTTACAGATGTCCTGCACACTTGGCAGAATGTTTTGCCCTTCGGTCTCTGTTTCTTCCGTGAGATTGTTTCTCTTTGCAGTTTAGCATGATGCACAGGCTTTTTGTCATACATATTTAAGGCAGTGCTAGTTAGTAATGCACAAACGAACCTTACAGTAGCTTTCATCAAAACTTGTGATGATATAGTTTGTTTGCAGGATCCTGTGGAACTGATGAATTGAATATTTAACCTATAAGCTACGTATGAACTGCACTTTTCCCCAAACATAGGAACATTATAATGAAATGATAGCTATTACAGGTCTACTAGAGCAAGCCACCCGCTGGGCAGTGCAGACTTTTGTCCCTGTACCCCAGCCCTCTGCATTGCTTTCACCCCCAGCATTCCCTGTGCCACGGGCAGACCACCAAGCAGGATTAATGGTGAATGTGGCGAGGAAAGGTGTATGGCACATATCTGAAAAAGCACAAACATACACACACAACTGTCAGAATATGGTGCAGTAAATATAATGTTGTATATTTGTATATTGAGGTCATAGTTATTATTTGTAGACAGGGTATAGGGTAGGTATATAAGGTGAAGGATAGAAATATACACAGTACATTATTATATAACTTAAAGAGTGAAAAAGAAACAAGGAAACAAAGGAAACTTTGGGCTTCGGTCCATCTTTACACAGACGTTCTTAGAAGCCATAGACACCAATCCATTACACTGCCAGATATCCTCCAAGAGCTGCTGGGATTGCTGACACCATCTGTGAAAAAGAGACCTTGGTGTAGGAGGAGGGTCTTTGAATGGCTTGAGCTGGATTCTTCCACAGTTGCACTGGCAGACACTGAAGGATTTGTGATCGCCATGAGCTTTTGACATTTCCCAAGGAACATGGCAGCATTACAGGAAGAGCAGACTACATCCATCTTATGTGATATTTATCTCCACTTGTGACTTCTTGTGCAGCTTTACAGGCTCCTCCTCTTTTGTGTAACACACACACTTAAAACAGGATTTGAGAAAAGGTATTATATACAGTATGAAGCACTTACTAAATTATCATATATGGCTATAGTGGAGACCATGCATGAAATGAGTAATAGGAAAGGCTGAGTTATGATTTACCTGTAACCTCAGACCAATGACCTGGTTGGCCTCATTCTCTGCCAACGTCCTGTCATCACAATTGCTCAGTTGAAAAGTCAGACAGCTGTTTGAAATGATTGTATTCTATGACTGTAATTGAGTCCACAATGGGAGGCGTTCATCAGAAAGCTTGAGTACTTACCTGTAGCCTCAGGTGGCGGCAATGACCTCTTCCGTCTCATTCGCTGCCAACTGGGCATGCAAATGTTAATTGTTAATGTGGTTACTGTAGGATGAATCAGCTGGACCGCTAGTTACTGTATTAGCCTGCTAGTGCTAGCAGCTAGCTAAAATGGTGAATCTGCAGTGTGTTAGTTTATTTGTACATTTTAAAAAAAAGGTCAAATAAAGGAAAATAAATTGTACAGAAATACACCTGCAGGTGGGAAGAGTTAATAGGAAAGCATCAGTTATTTATGTGTAGTCTCAAGCAGCTCCAGTGACCTCGTCAACCTCGTTCTCTGGTGACTGTCCTCACGCCGCTCAGCTGTCAGACAGATCGTTGTGTGAAATGAGTCAAACAGTGGTGTGCCACCATGCATTAACAGAGTCAATACACTGATAATGAAACCTTTGGAAAATGTTTACACACACACTAAATTGAATCAATTAAAATCAACAGATGCCTGAAGTGGACACACGTTGCATGGAAATGCTATAGGCTTTACATGCATAATCACATTGTGAACTGAGGTAGTTGCTAATGAAAACACAATCATATGCAACAAAAATGTAAGATTCTATATCTGGGACATCAACACATGGAGACCGTGTACACCATCTGCACCATGTAGACCGCGCCAACTGCAAAAAGCATGACACACGAATGCTGAGCTTGCTAGCGAGGTACTTTATTAGCATGCTAACACACCATTAAAAAAAAGCCAAACACTGCCTTGTTTCAGCATCTCAAATGTAAGTGACTGCTTTTTATTGTTTCATGTGATATTAAATTGAACATCTTTAGATTTTAGACTGTTTATTGGACGAAACAAGCAAATTGACATCACCTTGGGCTTTCAGAAATTGTATTTTCACTCGTGGAGGTAATTATTATGGTAGATTAATGGATAATGAAAATAATTGTGTGATGCAACCTTTAGAGCCAGAGCTGAAATCTTTCCTCTGCAGCAACAGCAGAGCCAGCTGGTGTGACTGGTTAAGGTCATACTCTGTTACGCTGTGACCCTAGTGATACAATTCAGCATGTAGTGATGCTGTTTGCTGTCCTGCCCCAGGATTCAGCTGTCTACCCTGCTTACGGTCATTCTCTGGGCCGACTGTGAAGACCTGGCGCTGGAGTATTAGCTGAAGGTCAACTCGGGCTCTGTGTCTGCTTGTATGAGTGTAGGTGGAGGAGAGGAGTGTGTATTTTTGTGTGAAAGAGTGAGGGAATGTGATGAAGAGATAAAAAGAGGATGAGAAGTTGATTGCAGTGATGAGAGCAGGATACTAGAATTAGCCAGCATAATTTGCATGACATGCGCACACACACACACACACACACACACACACACACACACACACACACACACACACACACACACACACACACACACACACACTTTCTCTTTTGTCACTCACAAATTTGGACAGACGCGTGACCTTCAGACCTAACTGACAGAATCCACCATGGATGGTTGCAAGGAAAGTCTTAAGGGTCACCTAGGAATGCATCAGCATATGGACAGGCTGTCACACAATGGAACAGAAATGTGTTTGCAATGCTTGAGGCACTGAAACATTATATATCATTTATTCAGTATAATCCATAGTTTTCATCAGCACTGCTTTCTACAGAAGACACACGTATGATATTTTAATACTTTAGTGAGATGATAATGAGCACTGCAGTCGGCGTGCTGGAAATGTGACATTAGGTCAGCTTGTTCGCAGCATGCACATCTCACTGAAAGCAGTAGTTCAGCAACCCTGTCTGTTAGAAGTCTATCCAGTTCTGCTTGCACAGCTATGTGTCCTTTATATGTTCAGCAGAGAGTGAAATAGCTGTCGTCTGACTGAGAAATATATTGAGTCAAAGGCACTATTAGTTTTTCTTTTTCTTTCTTTGTCTTTGTTCCAAAGCTCTACAGTATATTATCTGACCTGTGAAAAATGCCTTAAAAACTTTCAAATGATGTTTATCTTATTCTCACGTGGGAAAAAGTCGGTCTGAAATAAAATGAACCAAGTTTTATGAGAAAGTTACCACCAGGAATTGAATCACTAAGGTGGGCATGTTTTTTTTTTCACCAGTAAGAGAGCACATTAGTCCAGTTTTAGCTGCTCTGCACTGGCTTCCTGCAACATTCAGAATTCATTTTAAGGTCCCCCTCCTTGTATACCAAGCCCTTAATGGACTAGGACCAAGTTATTATTTGCCTTCAAGAAAACTGCGTCATCTGCTGTTGGTCTGCTGCAGGTTTCCGACAACAGTCAAAAGAAAATTGGGGATGTAGCCTTTGTCCATTATGCTCCAAAGCTCTGGATCACGCTATGTACAGATATCAGGGAAGCAGCTCGCTGAATATTTTGAAAAGAAAGCTAAAAACTTATCTCTTCACTTTAGCCTTTCACTAGCTATGACTTCCTGGTGCAGGTCTGAAGCTTTTGTGCTTTGCCTCGTGCTGATACACTGCTGCATTTCTTTAAAAATGCTGTATTTGACTTGATTTTATGGATTCTATGTAATTGTGAATACGTTGGTCTCTGGGGCAACACCGGGTTGTGCCCTATAGGCAGATAAAGACCCACAGTGAGCTTACATCCATGAGAAGACATTCTGAGGCAGCTGTGAAATGCTGCTTTCGGTCTAATCAAGACCTGTGGTGAATCTGTATCTGTCGAGAAATAAAAAGATTCTGTTGTGTCTGAGAGCCACAAAAAGCAGAGACACCAGCTCTTTTAGAGCTTAGTCCTAACAGATTTTTATCCTTATTCTACTCTATTTTTACCTAGATTTTAATATTTTATTGTTTGCTTTTATGCACTGTCTTTATTTTCATCCTTATTTCCATCTTATTTCACATTCATTTTTATTTTCATTTTGCTTTTTCTATGTAAAGCACTCACTTGGTGCATGTGGTTTCGTTCTTGTAAAGCACTTTGAGCTGCAATCGTTGCATGAAAGGTGCTATACAAATACATTTTATCATTATTATTATTACATTTGCACGTGTGAAAGACCTGTCAAAAATAGACATTGGCCTTTCTGAGGGCCTCAGAAAACCTCGAAGTTGACTCATCAGTGGTGGACTATAGGTAAGTAATTTAGTCAAATACTATACTTAAGAACAAATTTGCTGAATAAACCATTCAAAAACCCTCCTTAGTTTAGCTGGAAGATTCATCATCACCCAGCTTAAAACAGGGTTGTTTTTCTGAGCTTGTTGACTTTTAGAGATGCGTGGTTCTCACAGGACAGCGCCACGACAAGTATATGATGGTCTGATTGAATATGATGCATTAAACTATGTCTACGTTAAACTACAACAGTATGTAAAGTGGCTCAAATGATCTCAGTTTAAAACAACAGCAGCAGCAAAATGTAACATTATTATATTCATACAGAAGTAATATTAATTCAGAAACATCATTCATAATAGAAAAACTGACAGGGACTGTTGTACTGCAGAATGAGTACTTTTACTTTTGATACTTACATCCTTTTACTTCAGCAGGGTTTTGAATGCAGGACTTTTTGCAGGTCTCACAGTGTGGTACTGTTTTAGTAATTGTACTGAGGATTCACTATAAACGATATATTCTGAAAGCTAAAAAGGAAATATATAACATCACACCCAGTGTTGTTATTCCCTGCGAGCTTTGTTTTGTCTGAGAAAGGCGAAGGATGAAAATTATCATTGTTTGTGAGCACTCGCTTCTTTTCAACTTGTCAGAGTTCATAGTTTCTGACCACGGAAGCTGTTATTCGCACAGTCAGCGTTGTTGCCATGGCACCGGGCTGTTTTCCAGCGCTGACCCTACTCTCACAGCTGTGCCCCCCCCCCCACAGAAATAAAACAAGCAGCGTTCAATACCTGCATGCAGACTCATGTTTGTGTCTCCTGCAGGTTCCCATGATTCCTTCAGTTTCTACATCGACGAGGCGTCTCCGGTGGGCCCCGAGCAGCCAGAGACGGTGCAGAACTTTGTGTCTGTTTTTGGCACAGTGGCCAAGAAGCTAATGAGGAAGTGGTTAGCTACACAGACTATGAACTTCACCAGCCAACTGGAGGCTGGGATCCGCTTCTTTGACCTGCGCATCTCCACCAAGCCCCGCGACCCCGACAACGAGCTGTTCTTCGCCCACGGGCTCTTCAGTGCCACGGTCATCATAGAGTTTTGGTGGTTTTTGATGTGATGAATATTTTGCAATGCTTGTGGTTGCTAAGTGATGTTTGTGCATGTCTACGTGTGTGGCAGCGTACTTATGTGTGAGTGCAGACTGAGAGCTTAATCATACAAGGTCCTTCAGAAATTTTAAGTACAGCACAAGTGTTTGTGACTATTGTTCACATCATTGTGCCGTCAAAGACATTCTCAATACAATTATTGTTCTTATTTGTGTTTTCTAGGTGAGAGAAGGTCTAGAGCAGATCAGTAGTTTCCTGTCAGCTCATGCCAGAGAGGTCGTGTTTCTGGACTTCAACCACTTCTACGGTGTGCAGAACCTGCACCATGAAAAACTGGTGGCCATGTTGAAGGAGGTTTTTGGAGAGAAACTCTGCCCAGTCGTCTTTGCTCAGGAGGTACTGTCGAATTCAAATCCACTTTACATTACACCTTACATTACATTCAAGCCCTTGCCAGCCGAGTTCACATATTTTTGATAAAGCCTCTTGGTAAATCTCTGTATTTTGCAGGATGGTGTAATTTTTTAATCACTGCTGCGCCAGAAGTGATGCATTTTAGGTCAACAGCTTAAAGGTTACAGCCACTAGGAGAATCTGAAAAGTGGCTCCCAGAAAAGTTTCTGATGGTTCAGATATAAGAGAAACTCAGCGTTGCTCCAGGGGCCGGGGGAGATGGGGGTGAGCTGACCTGTAGGCATATGACATAAGCTCGCCTTGGCAGTGCTTGTGTGATTACTTTCACTGCCAGAAGGGGAAGGCAGGTTCCACACTGCAGGTTTAATGCGTAACAGGGAGTAAGATTAAAAGCAATGAAGTGACCTCGAACATTTATTTCAGATCCTTCTTTCACCTTGAACATTTTCCTGATTGTACATATTTTGTGTTCGAAAGGCTTTTAATAATTATTGTTTTCTCAGCCCTGCACCACACTGACTGTTTTGATCTATTGAGGTGCAGAATGATGGTTATCACGTCCCCACTCATTGCCGTGTGCCCTTTTGCATAGAAGCTGAGTAGAAATGTCCTCCCACGCTCAGATCTGTCTCCCTTTCTCTGTCCAGTTTCTTCTTTTTTTTTTCCACCTTCCACTACCTGGTCCACCTCCACCTATCCCTCCCCCCACCCTGAGGTGTATGTGAAGAGCCAGAAAGACAGAATACTAATCAGCCTCAAAATTCATCACCCTTCACGAACTCCCACGCCAGCGTTAGCTCTCTAAGATCATAGTTTCCTGTCAGGTGCTGCCGCTGAGTGAGGATGAAGTGTAGAGAAGAGGAAAAGGCAAAGAGTGGCTAGTGCATTCTGGGGAAATGATGAACTTCTTCTTCTCAGAGCTGTAGTGGCATCTTGGGAGGTGTTTAAATTTAGAGTAGACAATTGACTCGTTCCTCTATCGGTATTATATTTACTCTATGAGTACACTTACTCTGCTATTCCCTCATCGCTCCTTTACCTCTCTGTTACAAACATAACCCACTGCACGACTTTTCTCCAGCAGTTGTTTGGCTTATTTTAATGATAACGTACAGCTGGAAGGTCAGAATCTCATGAAAACAAAAGACATGAGGTAAATGGGTTTTGGGGGTTATGATGAAAGCTGTTTTTTCAGCTATGACCGCCTCCCTGTACACCATCTAGCCAATAACCTGGCCTCTAACTAATCAACAGACAGGGTACATTGAGTTTTTGTTGTTGTTGTTGTTGCTGGCTAAATGTAACCACTGAAACACACATATATTGCTCATGTGTATGATATGCATGGTAATAGAACTGCAAGCATAGCAGTGTTAAGATGATGTGGTGTACTTCTGTTTTACTTTTTTATATAAATTAAAACTGAAAAGACACATAGAGCTTCACAAAAGTTTTATATCTATCATTTACCCAGAAGGTAATTTCTCTGAAGGCAGTCTTCAGGCTGTAATTCTGTGAAATGTTTTCAAAAATGTGTTTTACCTCTTGAATAGCCTGTAATAGCTTTAAAAAATATACCAATTAAATTGTGTTTCGTCCTCTTCCAGTTCTCAAGTTCTTTTCTTGACAAGCAATAGACTGTGATTAGACATAAAACAGTTTTTTGTTTGTGTGACCAAGCAGTCTGCCCTCAGAAATAACATAGCTGACATTTTCTATGGTCAGTCAGAGTATTGAACAAAGGTGCTTAATCGTCATCATCAGGCAATTACATCCACTTATTTCTATTTGCTTCCATTCAAATAAAAGGAAAGCTCACTCGGTAAGCTGCCAGGTACATATCAGCTACCTTTTGAAATGTTTTCTGTCACTCAGCACAGAAGGGGCTCTTTTATATTTACTATTCAACATCCATCACCTTTTTTTTCCCCCTTTGTCACCTCCACACCTTTTCTCACTTTATAACCTCCTTCTCCCATGAACACATGCCTCCTCCCTCTATCTCCAGGTGACTCTGCAGTATCTGTGGGAGAAGGAGTACCAGGTGCTCGTCTTCTACCACCATCCCATGGCCCTGGAGGTGCCCTTCCTGTGGCCTGGCCAGATGATGCCGTCTCCCTGGGCCAACACCACAGACCCAGAGAAGTTGATTCAGTTTCTCCAGGCTTCTGTCACTGACCGCAGGTCAGTCCCTGTATTTATCCCACTGTGGGCACTTAATGTCCTCTACATCATCTGAGCAAGTGATGTTTTTTTTTTTCCTTCATTGTCAATGTATCATTACCTGTGTTTTATGTTTTATAGCATTACAAATGTCCAACAATGTTACAAAAAGTCCAACCATGATGTGTCATTATAGCATGATTTTGATTTATTGTCAAAGGGCTCAGATGGAAATGACTAACAATTTAATTCACTGTAGTTAGTTCAATATAGCCATCTGAGAGGATGGGATGTGGGCTGAAATGCACAAGTTATCACTATCTGGGCTATGTGACACTCACACCAGTGGCTCAAACTACATTTTTATCCTATACAACTCATTCATAATGATACATAACAATACATTTAAAAGAAACTGATGACAGTAATGGGAAAGTGTTCCTCAAAAACCTCACAGTAATTTGCATGTGAAATGTTTCTGAAATGTCTTTGTGGGCACTTAAACTAATTAATTCTACATTAAAGCAATATTTATTCATGTGTAGAACTTCACTGTGGCAGGTGTCATAAAGTGCTTTTCATCAATAGATACAATGCAAGAACATAAATACGGCAAAAAAATATATAGTAACTGCTTGATGTGTCTCCTGCAGGAGGAAGGGGACCTTCTTTGTCTCCCAGGTGGTTCTGACACCAAAGGCCAGCACTGTGATGAAGGGCGTGGCCAGTGGACTGAGAGAGACAATCACAGAAAGGTGTGTACACCTGTGTATATGTGTGCTTGTGTGTGACAAAGAAAACTGTTTTATGTTCATGCTCAGTGTAAAACTTCAGGATTGGATAAGATGTCAGGGTTAGCTGCTGGGTTAGCACCAATGGTGGCACACAGGATTAGTCAACATGTACACAGGCACCATAATTATAGCAACACCTCAGACACCAGAGGCCACAGAAATGACATGATTTACCCATAACAACAAAACTTCATAGGCATGTGCACATACACACACACACGGTCATATGTGAGTCATCGTGGCATTTTATAACTATAATCCAGAGGCATGTTGGTTTCTACAGGTATCCCCAGGCATTTGACACTGACCTCATTCAAGTTTTTTTTTTTTTTTTAACAGCTGCCACAAGCCCGAGGCGATGCTTCTCATCCTTCTCCTCCCTCTTTCTATATCTCCCCTTCTCAGTTGTGGTTCAAGATTTTTTTTTTTTTCCCTCAGCTTTGTCTGTATTTCACTCCCTCTTAATGTCACCAGTTTGTTAAAAGCCTCAGCCGCAAAACCATCAATTTTCCTGCAATGAATTATTCATTTGATAACACCACTATCAGCCATTCTCACCAGGCGTTTGGTGACTTTGATGTAGGCATCCTTCAGAATTCCATCCATTCGTCTTTCCACACAGACTGCCAGAAGAACAAGAAAGCCAATGCAGGAGGAGAGACGACTTGTCGAATTTCGCCCTGCAGAAAGCCGGGCGATGCACGTGCAGTAGTAACACCCTCCCCTGGTGCACGGCTCACATGAACATGTCCCGCAAGTTTACAGAGTGTCATCCTCACAGCTGGGGTCTGGCTTGCAGACATCTCATGCTGCGTCACAGAGATTTTTTATCGCAGCGTGCCCCTCTCCGTGTTAAACCAGCCAGCCATGAATCATCCCTTCTTCTATCCCTCTCTGTATCTTTTATGACTTTGGGTGTTTTTGTCTGTCCTCCTAGGGCCTTACCAGGCATGATGCAGTGGATCAGATCGCAGAGACCCGGGGAGAGCGGCATCAACATTATCACAGCTGACTTTGTGGAGCTCGGAGAATTCATCAGCGCCGTCATCACCCTCAACTATCACCTGGATGATGATGAAGATGATGCCACCTGAGAGCACAGAGGGGGGCGTCAGGGAGCACAGGCACCACCGCCAGTGGTTTGGTCTGTGCTCTCACTCTTTTCTCTTTGGCATTTATTTCAGGAGGGGAGCTGCACTGCTCCTTTCACTTTATTTAGGGCTATAGTGAGTTGAGAGATAAAATGGCAAAAGGGGGTTGAGGGAAGAGAAGTTGGAATAAGGAGGAACATCAGTGGTGTTTGGTTGGCGCACAAAGAGAATGAGGTTTTGTTTGTTTCCTATTTAGGGATCAAAATTGTGTTTTCAAGTGAGATGTTCATTTCCTTTACTTCCTGTGCTGTAAAAATAGCTGCTTTTTCACTGATCAAATGCACTGTTTTCAACCAATGGTAGATTCCTCAGAGCATATCAACTTTCTGCTAAACGTATTGGTCCATCATTCTTGATATTCTTGTGACAGTGACGTTTTGTTTTATTTTTTCTTCCAGATGTTGTTTTAAAATCAGTTTGTGTAACTTAAACCACTTAAATTGTAGGCTGGTGTAAGTAGCTACCAGTGGTTTGTCTTGTTTGGAAAATCCGTCCAAGAGAAGCTTTTTTTTCCCTAACAATATGCATCCCTGGTCTGATCTCTGCGGGTGTTTCTGAAGAACTCCTTGAGCAGCTTGAATGCGGAGTGTGTTTAAAAAGTGTTATTATAATGTGTTTACTCAGTAGATAGACAAGAAATTAACCCTTTCCCATTTGTTTGTTCAGCAATAATTCCTCAACAGAGTGCGGCTTGAGTAGCAGAAAAAAATGCCACCATGTGTAATTTATCATTGGTGCATCTAAACAAAACAATAATTTTCACACTGTCGGTGGGTTTAAAATTTCAAGACAAGTGTCGTCTGTCGCTGCAAGATACCTTCCAAAAAAAATTTAATTTGTTTAGGACAACTAGAAATGCAATCAGGACGCTCGTCATTCTGCTGGTTAGAAATCCAACATGACCAATTTATTAGATTTTATGGTGGGTGCAGAGTCGTGATAGCCAAGTGTAAAAATACAGTACATCTGGGTACAAGAGTGTATCCACTGTCTGTGTTTGCTCTGCTGAATGCTTTCTTCCTGTGTGTGCGTCTGTACTTACTGCTGTAGTGCAGTATATATGAGTCATCATGAGATGTATCACAGTGTTGTGTCTTTCATAATAACAGGTGATAAAGTTGCTTAATGCTCACTCAGAGACTTGTTCTTCTCAAGTCAGTAAAGGATAGACGTCCATAATTCAGAGTCAGGAGGTCTTGATGTGACAGCAGTGCTTTAACACTTGGAAAATAATACGATAAATGTTTACTGGGATCTAGCTGTAGCTCTTTGGTGTCTACTTTATTAGGTGTTTCATGTTTCTGAATGTTTCTGAATCTCCCAATTTCTGCTATATTTAGTCCATTTAGCACACTTTCATTTTTTATTTATGTTTAATGCATTTCTTTCTGCACTCTGCAATGTTTAATTTCAGCACACTACAGAAGTACTTTGAAACTGGCACCCAGAAAGATAATGGAGAAATCATTGCAAAGTTTTACACATTATGCATGAAAAAAAAACAAATAAACAAACAAAAAAACAACTCGTCAAACATCCACACACCTCGTGATCAGTGTGGCATATTCTGCAGAGAATGTATTCTGTGAGGACATTGTTGTCTAGTTTGGTGGTAACGTAAGACCAAAACAGGAAACAGCTCTTTGGATTTGTGAATGTATGTGTCCTGTGAGTAACTGTGCCATTTCTAAGAGTCTCATGTGATGGAGTGAGTGAGTATCAACTAGAAAGTCATTTTTGTAGTGTATGCTTCAATGTGGAAATGAGTTCAAATGGTACTTCTTTTCTTTCAGTGTGGCTTTATGTTAAAATGTTTTATATCGTGGAAAGTTTGTACATACTGTAATTGCAAATAGCATATTGCCGATGAATTGTAAATGATTTAAGTCACTGCAGAGATTCATTGATAACAGTTTCTCAACTTATACCTTAACTGAGCATACTGCTTCTTGTTTTTCATATTTTAAGTTTTGTGCATGAACCAAAAAGTTTCTCCGTGTACCTTTTGTGTACACCAACAAGGTCCACTAGGTTTGTGCATCTCTTCACTTCTGCATATTGTTCTAAAGAGCATGGGTGCATCTCAGCTGGAAATATTTTTACCCTTTAAGACAAAGCTCTAAATTGATTTATTTTTTCAATGTTGCACTGCTACTACCCCATGCAGATTAAGAATGAACCCACACTAAGGAGCAGACTTGAAAAGGCTTGCAAATTGTGTTGTAAGGACATTTGTGTCTTCCCTGGTCCAAACTGTCGTTGTCATTGCCTTTATGTTCTGGTGTGAAACGAGTCCTTTGCTGTTGTAAATCTCCAAAACTTTTGTTCAAATGAAAGTGACTCTGTTCTAAGTGGAAAATGGCCAATCAAATAAAGCTTCTATGCCTAATAAGGACTGAGTGAAGTTTCATTTCACGATCAGTTTCTGGCTTATAATAATAAAATTGCAATTTAATTCAATCACCAAATGGCACTACTGTAAATCTGAAGTAGATTTGCAGCTTTTAAGCTCACATACCAGTATTTTATTACCTATCTGTGCAGTCCTGAAATCATCCAGTTTCCAGGGTGATGAGGATGGAGGTGGGTGGGCAGCGGTACCCAGGGTGACTTTCTGAGATTGTTTCATAATTCAGCATCTGCCATTCAGCAGCCAGGTGTTGCTAAAAAGGAAGATATAACCCAGATGTTGAATGGCTCACTAATGTGCTTTTGTGTGCGTATTACTCTAGATTCAAGGTCTTCACTTAGGGAAAAAAAAATCTGACTTTCTACAGTATGAAGCTGTTCGGTAAGAAATCACTGAATCGATGGATAAAGCTCCGTTTCACACTTATTAACTGAGCAGCACATTACACACATGCGCACATACTTCTGGAAGCTGCCCAGTACAACAGTCATGTCATGGTTATGGCCAGTTGACTGGATGCCTATGAAGTGCTTTGACTGCTTTGATTGTACATTACAGTAGTTCAGGGAAGAAAAAGGCACCACTCATTAACTTCCTGTGTGCAGAGATTGAAAAAACACAACAACAAGACAACAAGTAAAAACAGATTTTGCAGGACGTACAACAATAGAATGTTAACTAAATAGATAAAATAACAAAACATAATGGATCGAAAGTATTAAAACCAATCATTGAGAGTTAACACCAACGCCATCGTGAGCCATTAGTAATGCTTTCTGAGGAAAAGCAAAAGAAAATTCACTATTATATATCCTTGGATTTTATTGAAACAGCCGTTTGCTGGAGAAACAAGAAAATGCAAATGCACAGTTATTGTGCCCTCATGCGTGACTGCATGTTTGTGTCTGTCTTTCTCTGTCACGCACACGCGGGCAAACAGGAGGAGGAGGAGGTAGAGGTGTGGGAGGAAGAGATGGATGATGGCATTCAGACAGTTTAAAGAGGGGCAGCAACGAATCGCAGAAAAGTTTGGAGTGTGAGGAGGAGGACGGGTATTTTCACCAGCCACTGCTGTGTCTGGTTATGAGGGAACATTACACAGGGAGGCAATTTGTCTGCCAATACAGGCTACAACACAACAATCTACAATATTACAGTGAGAGAGGCATAAAAAGCAACATAAAAGAACGAACATTGTTATCCCTCATATAAAATGAAACAAAGTGAGGCTGGGATACACAGTTAATTATCAAAAGTCAATAAAGATGGAGTTGTTATGGATGGATGGGAATCTGTGGGAATAATAATGATTCTTTCATGAAAACAGCGAATGACCAAAGGGAGGCAGCAGGCAACACTCTCAGCAAATGGACAGAGACAGAGACAGACAGAGAGACAGAAGATCTTATGTAGTGACTGTGTCACTCTGTCTGAAAGGGCCATCGGTCAGAGCTGACCACTACTGGTTTACGACCTTGTTTGTGACAGATCATCACCACTTTATGTAACCTCTGAAATCAGAGAATTAGGTTAAACCGAGGCATTAGTTTTCATCTGTCTGTGTTCAAATACCTGTTAATGACACCTTTTGGCTTGTGATAACTTATGTGAAGCAGCTTGTGACCCCTTGTCACAGGCTTCACGTTGCTGCTGCTCATCGAAAACCAGCTTTTCACAAAAAAAGAGGAAACAGACTAGTTTTAAGCCTTGTGACAACACTTTGTTTAGATAATTCACTGGGTTATATTTTCCAACGACACTCAGAAGAAGTAATCTCGTGAGGGAACATTTAATCCTTCAGTTTCAGTCGTTTTCACTGAGCGGAGAAAAGAGTGATGTGTCCTTCTGAAATTGCTTCATTTGAATAGTTTGTGGATTTCTGAAGGGGTGAAAATATCCAGTGTTTCGCAATAAAATGCAAAGATTTGAGAAAATACAATCTGGATCTCCAGGATGGGAACCATTGCCTTGCAGTATGTTGTCTAAAAGCTCAAACAGGCAAAGATGTTGCAGGTCTGATTCACTGCTGTGTGACTTTTCAATAAATTTCATATACTTCCTCACCCTGACAGATAACAGGAACAGACAGCAAACAAAAGTCCCCAGGCCAATCAAGCCAAGGATGTCACAGTGACATAGAGTATGCATTTTGACCCATAGACTGTCTGGACACACATATTGTATCACTGTTGGACCTGTTGAAACATGAAATAGAGCTCCTTCTGGGGGAGAGGAAGCACATAAGCAGCATATTCATTAAGTCTCTCTCTGTCTGAGCCTCACAGACTGTCGTTCTCTGGCAGACCAAACTTCCAGGGCAGATGGCGGTCAAAGATGCCCTCTGAACATCATGAGACCACAGAAGCGGCACTAATGGAGGGCACGGTCTGGTGGCCCATTGTCTGAGCCAACTGTTATTCTAGCCTGAGGTGCTGGGACTTGGCTTGCTGCTGTACAGTAGCTGACTCATTTAGCATTGGCTGGTCATTTTAGAAATACAGGAAATCACTGTTGTAGTCATTATCTCTCACTATGCATGACTTACATTTGATTGTCTAGAATTTGCACTATGACCTCAGGTGACACTGTGCGCAAATAGCAAGCCAAAAAGGTTTCATATTTAAATTTTAAGACTGATTTTTGAGCATGATGTTGTTATTGACAGATGTTGCATAAAAATTGAATATTTGCAGAATGCAATAATAAAGTATACTGCTGTGTATCGTCAGACAGATGGTTCACTTGCTCATCAACGATGACAGCTGGATAGAAAATGACATGCAATTTCTGCATTGCTCTAAAACTGCTGTACCTGGGAAATTGCTCTGGAATGAGATGCTTAACTTGAGGGAGCTTCATTTTTCAATGAATGAAGTGTGAGCACAAAGTGTTTGTTTCAGCTTGTGTTTACCAATTTCCTCTATTTTGTGCTTCTGCCATTGCTTCAGAACCAGACAGTGTATTTTCATTGCTAAAACATTGTTGTAAAAGTAAAATTTTCCATCTTTTGTGACTCATTTTAAAACATAAAGTTGACATCCTGAGTTTGTCTCCTGCTTATTTATAGAAATGATAGGCAGCACGAATCAATGCTGCTAAAAAAAAACATTTCATCCAAATATTCAAACTCAGCAGTGTTCCCTCTTGAGCCGCCAGTATATGATGGATATGCACAGTATGGGCCTCTGTCTGGCTGTGACAGCAGATATATGTCCATAATTAGACAGAGCTGTGGATACCACATACAAGTATGGCAACACTTTCTCATTAAATAGCAGCAAATCTCTTTGGCTGTAAGGCATGCCTCCCTGCAGATACACATCTCATTGTCATGAACTTCATCATCCAGCTTCTCTTCCTTTCTGAGAATTAATTAAAAGCAACATGTTAATTGATCTGAACTAAATTCAGGCTCAACCTTCCAGCGATGCTCTAATCTCCTCTGCATGCTTACAAAATCAATGAATTTTCTTAACCTCAAATCACATTTCATGAGGGAGGAACGTTCTCAAATCTCTATTGCCCTCCAGTGTTTGCCAGACTGCATCACATCTTAGTACTCAGTTACTTTGTCTGTCTTCATTGTCAGTCTCTAAGTCTGTAGGATAAGTTGAAATGGTACATAGCTGACTGTTCAGATCTAAAATGTGGCACAATAATAGTGTCTGGCACTATGGCGCTCACTTTACAGCTAATGTCATTGTTTTAATGTGTTATGTGAGTTTAGGGAGATAAATGTCAGACTGTGAAACATCTGAGCTCAAGATGTTCTTGAATTTTGAGCACCACAAGGAGCTCTTGTCCATGTTGGCTAAAAAGCTGAGCCATTCTTGACCTCTGATAACAGCCTCAACTTTAAAGCCAATATGGACACTGGAGGGTTGAAATTAAGGGCCCCAGTGTGGGACAAGCCTTCTCTCACAGCAGACATTTTGACTTGCCGTAGCAGGAAAAGCACAGGCATTGTTAATTACATTAGCAGCGGCTCTGTTCTCTTCAAGCACCCCAGTGAGCCTTGCAGCAAGCCAATATTGGCAATAACAAGACAAAATTCTCAAACAAACATGC
>JBBMOE010000008.1:4475056-4623371 GCA_037975065.1 Chaetodon trifasciatus
AGAGAGAGAGAGAGAGAGAGAGAGAGAGAGAGAGAGAGAGAGAGAGAGGAATACCTAAAAAATAAATAAATAAAAACAAAACAACCAGCAGGGGGACATGGAATTAGGAAATGGATACTCCCTGTTTCAAAGCAGCTAATTCTATTCAGCTGCCTCAAATTCAGCAGTTGGAATAATTTCAGTCTGCCAACATGACTGCAGATCTGCAGCAGCCAATCAAAAGAGAATCTGCTCTTTTGTCTGGTTGGTTTTGAAGGGCTCTCCGCCCAAGCCTCATCATGCAACTAATTCAGATGTAACCCCACTTTAAACTGTGCAGACAATGGCTATTGAGATGAGCTGGGTGCTGATAGGGCTGTCGAGAGTCAGACTCTGGCTGATATGAACACACACGGACACGAACACATGAAACACATGCAGCCACACACAGTCACATAAAATGTCATAAATGCATGTAGAGAAAAGTGGACACAAGGCAGCAATATTACTCTGATTTTGGCTATTTGTCACCAAACACTTGTACACACATACAACTTGTACTTGACTTTTTGCATCACTCTCCCTTCTTAAAATGTAAATAGACCTTTAAATGGATCATTGAAGTAATTTAAGGCTGCAGTGCCTCACTATAAATCTCAGGGCATCACTGGAGAAACTTTAGTTTGCTGCATTCACTTACACTCCCTAAAAGTCATGCTGTCAGCAAAATTAAAGAAAAAAAATGTGAAGTTTTTTTTCTTATGAAATGCAAACTGATTAAGATGAGTCATGAAGGCAGCAAAGTTTGATTTGGTAAATGATGGTAAATGGTAAATAAACAAGTGTGCCATGCAGTGGCACATAATGGCCCCTAATCCTCCACATAAAATGTCACATCGCTTTAAAAGTTGAAAAATGACTTGTATTGTGTATGCAGTATATTAATACATTTGGAAATGTAGGAAGACATTTGATAAATAAACCAATGACAGTATTCACTGTTGTATTGAAGGCTGAGTTAATTGTGTCATTCACCTGTCTGCTCTCCTGCAGTTGGCTTTGTCTCCACCTCTCCCTTCTCCTCTGCCTCCTTCTCAGACACTTAATCCTGTTCTTCTCTCTTTTACTCATCCTCCTCTCAAAAGGAACACAAGGCAGCACCGCAGCTGAGGTCACGGTTTGACTCATCACCTCCATCACACCGCTACCTCCTTCCTCACCATCTTCCTCCTCCTCCTCTTCTTCATCCTCCTCCTCCTCCTCCTCCTCCTCTTCTTCTTCTCCTAGCTCTGACCTGGAGAGAGATGGAATGTGTGTCTGAGTGTGATGGCTTTGTGACGATCGTCCACTTCCTGCTCCTGTTCTCACATCCACCCAGAATGGGTCTGGCTCTCTTGATGAAGTGAAGGAGTAGAGGTGCAGTTCTCCTGCAGCCGTCCTGGAGGAAAGTCTCTGCGGTGACAGAGGTGTGGATCTGGTTTGGATGGTAGGCTGAGGGAGAGCAGAAGACATGGATCTCATTGCTGGCCAAGGGGATTGAGAGTTTAAAGTGGTGGTGATGGTCCGGCTGCAGCCAGTGCTGTGAGGTATAAAGCATGTTTGTCCCCTCTGCAAGTTTGAGGCTTCTCCAACTTCCAAACCGCTGTTTAACCGGATGTCAGAATTACTGCTGGATGAACTTTCAGTGCTTCCTCTTCCCTGTTTGTCCTGATCTCCATGTGTTGCAATTCTTTCAGTCTTTCTCTGCCGTTGTTTTCCTCTTTCCCTGCCGACTACAAGTTCAGTATTTAGTCTCTCATCATCCCTGTCTTGATTTCCCTCTCTCCATCTTCCCCTGCTGTCCTTGCTGCAGGTCTTTTTGTGTGCTTTCCTCCCTGGCAGGGCAGATCGCACCAGCTGCTCCACACTGCTCAACCTTTCCTCTCCGGCAGGATCCGCACTCCTCAACCTCGGTCTCATTGCCTTTAGGCAGGGGGTATAAGCCTCGTTCTTACTGTCAGCTTCATCGGCATCCTCGGTTCCACGACCTCCAACTCTGCTTGAGCCATTTACACCAGAGGCTCCCACATGGGAGCTCATGACGCCTCTTTCAAGCCCTTCACTCACCAGCAGAGCGCATCTGATGCAACTTCAGCCAGCTAGCCTGGTCTTTCCTCTGTCATCTTTCCCCAAGTCTTCTCTCTGCCTCCCACTCCTTCTGGATGTAGAGGTTCAAGCTCTTTTTCTAAGAGCTAGAGGGACTTTTCCAGCGTAGAGGAGGTGAGCAGTGCAGCCCTGTCCTGTCCTGCCCCTGCTAGCCCCCTGGGACATTCCACACTGTTGACAAAGACAAAGTCCCCCTGGTGAGCCCCATTACAATAGGTGCACTGTTCGTGGCCTCACTATTGTCCTGTGTGACCTATAGAAAACACACTGCTATGCAACCACTGAATGCACAAAAATAAGGTGAAAAAACCAGAGCCACCTTTTTTTTTCTCACATCCACTAGCATAGTGTCAGCTTTTTTTTTTTAACTCTGGGGTTTATAAGCACAGCACTGACTGATTGATTTTGCATGTGTAGTGTTAATGAAAAATAGAAATCCCCAGACCTTTGCTGTATTTGATGTCTGACTTTTAGTTTCTGCTGGTGTGCCATCAAAAACTTCCTCTGTACTTCCCCTGAGAAACATCTGGACCCAAAGAAAGTCAAAATGTATTTGATGAGAAATGTAAGGATAACCTGTTCAGTGGTGTATTGTTCAGGCTGCTTCACTGTTTCTAAATAGAGAATCTATCTATATGTGAAATCCAAGATTATTATGGGGTGTGTGGCTAGCTTTGTTTATCTTAGGTGAAGCGTTTAAAGACATCATTATGATTACAGGGCACATTTTTATGAATTTATATTCCATAGATATCCATAATTGAGTCTGAATACGGACAGCATAGGACTGAAAGTGATCAAAATTACTTTTTTTTTTTTTTCAAAGTTGAATAACAAAACAATAGGAGCAGGACAGGAAACATGGGGATGAAAGGGAGGAATAACATCCAGAAATCAAACCTGGGATGGTGTTGAACAGTACACCTACAAAATTATTTTAACACTACTACTAATAACAACAACAATAATAACAAATCATCATCATAACAATAATTATTGTTGTTGTTGTTGTTTTTGTTTGTTCTTAGGAGGAGAACAGATAGACAAACAGGCAAAGCAGGCCACAGCCCAGGGGTCCCAGACCCATGAGGGCTCCAAAAGCCCCAGATCATAGTGTGCCAACTGCCTTTTGGCAATTGAATTAGTTGCACATATGCTATGGAATTTGTATTACTAACAAATAACTGCTACTTATTTTAAGTAAGACAAACCCTGAAGTATTTGCTTATTATGGCCTGTCACGTAGAGGAGTTCCTAGATAAAGTGGTTTTAAATAAAACTACCACAACAGGGCCCAACAGCAAATTTTGCCACTAGGGTTAAGGTTTGTGTAAGGGTTAGGCAAGTAGTGGTTATGGTTATGGTTAGCATAAGTCTCCAGGAAATGAATGTAAGTCTATGTAATGTCCCAGGAACTGATGGAAACATGACAGAGAGACAGATGCAGAGGCCTTGAAGTCTGAAGTTTGCTGACTTCATGGCTGGATTAACCTGTTTGGAAAAATGGACTAAATTTCACATATCTCTGGCTGGGTGGTGCTAGGGTGGTGTATGCTGCAGGGTTTCAGCTATTCTGCGTTGGAGTTTGGAGGATAATTAAACCCAGAATTAAAATGAAATGGGAAACAGACACAAGAAAGTGAATTGAGGGCACAAAGACGAGGACATGCAGACTGAAAACCTGTTCAGCACGGGGACTGGTGTTTTTATGGATCCTGTTTTATGTTTTCTACAAAAATGACTTGACTTTAATAAAAGACTGTAAGGCCAACACTTGTCCAGGTCATTTCTGTGCTTGCAATTTTCAGGGTTTTCATTCTACAGTCTATTGCTCTATAATACACTACGCTGGTAATAAACTGGTTATGGAGATTACAGCAGGAACACTAAAATAACATGCAACCAACCAGCTGACAGTATGATACTGTAAAGCTAAATATTATACAACACAGTACTGTAATTCTTTTACAGTAATAAACAGTTGTTATTGATTACAGGAGGCACTCTGCTGAATAGCAGTTGCATGCTGGTAACTTTAGCTGCCAGTAGTTTACTGTAATTTAACAGGGACATTTCTTACAGCGTAGATTTTACAACGAATCAATAGACGGTCACATTTTACTGCGGATGTTTGATCAGATTATAAATTAACATGAGTTAAACATGAATGATCGAGCTAGCTAACTCAACTTAATTTGTTGCTGTGTATAAATCTTGTGGCCATAAAAATCTAATTAATCAACATGTTATTGTTATGGTGGTTTACAGACAGATGTCAGATGTTGTCCATTGAGCAGCTGAAGGGCAGATGTTAGCTAACGTTAGTTTATTACTGGTGTAGTGTATTACAGAGCAGAAGAATGAAGAATGAAAACCCTGAAAATTGCAAGCACGGAAATGACTTGGACAAGTGATGGCCTTACTGTCTTTTATTAAAGTCGTCATTCTTGTAGAAAACATAAAACAGGATCCATAAAAACACCAGTCCTCGTGCTGAACAGGTTTTCAGTCTGCATGTCTTTGTTCCCTCAATTCACTTTCTTTTTGTCTTGACCTATGACAAGTGATGCCTATATCACATTACATTTATTTCATTCAGTAGCCAATGCCCTTCAAATAATAAAATGGTTGTAAAATACAATCCACGAGAGTAATTAATCATGTGAAACAGGTTCTCAACAATTTCTATGCAACTTACATATCAAACTTAATGCGCCCTGTCTTCAGTATCCATCTTTCATCAGTTATGATTATGTCTGATAGAAAGCAAGTGAAAGCGCAAGTCTGGAAGTGCAGAAAAGAGACAACTACAGTGAACTATGCTGAACTTAACAGACCATAATACTGAGACTTGTTACCTTGAAATAACAGACCATCTGGCTGCAGTGAGGGCTGTTCCTTTGTCAAAGTGAGGTCCAGTGTGGAGATGTGTTGTGGCCTAAAGTCACATGAAGATCAACAGCTGCTTCTTGGACACAACCGTCCCCTTGCTGGACTTTGTTCCTCTTTGGGGTTGATACCAATGAACCACCTGAATGTGTAATAACAGAGAAAGCATATATTTGGTGTGGCAAGTAAAGATTGCCTGCAAGTAATGCATTCACCAAATAAAAATTCAAGGGTGTTTTCTTATGATAATCACCTCTGTGACTCATCATTACGAGACAATGATCTCAGTATAATGAACTATTTTATCATAATGAGAAGCGGTGGGGAGAAAAGCAACACCACACATCATAAAACACATGAAATAGCTCAACAACAAATGGTAAAATAGATCCTGGTCCTTCATGTAGATTTTACAACAAATCAATGGACAATCACATTTTACCGCGGACATTTGATTAGATTATAAATTAACATGTTAAACGTGAGTGATCGAGCTAGCTAACTCAACTTTGTTGATTGTGTAGAAATCCTGTGGCCATGAAAATCAAATAAATCGACATGTTACTGGTGTCATGGTTTAACAGACAGATGTCAGATGTTGTCCACTGAGCAGCTGAAGGGCAAATGTTAGCTAATGTATGTGGAAACACGTGCATGCATGTTAGCATCATGTGGTGTACACGAAAAAGAAACGTTAAATAAATTCAACTCAAAGTGGGATACTGACTTTGATGAAAGCACAGTTGCGTTGATCAGTAAAGCACAGGGGCAGGCTGGATGATGCTGCGCCGTGTGATCAATGATCCACAATATTTACACCTATTTTTTAATATCTTTATACTGACTGTGAGCTAAGTGAGGTGATGGGACTGGATGCAACACGACTTTACTAAGATGAGAAACGGATGGACACAAATGAAGAGTAAAATATAATGTATTACACCGTTAAGATTTTACATTAGTTTGCTCTTTCTAATATTTTGCATTGATATGTGCAGTATTGAACTGTATTTACGAAGAAAAGAACATTTCTGGACAGAATTTCCTGTATTTTGATACAGTAATTTGTTACAGTGAGTCTTTAGCCTAAAATTGAATGATTTACATTATGGGGAGTTGTGTTTTGTCCCCATAAAGGAGGCAAGTCTGTGTAAACTTAATGTCCCCACAAGATGAGTAATACATGGCCACACACACACTCTCGCACGCACATGTTCTATGAGAACGCAGAACGTTCTGAGAGCGTTCTGCGTTCTGTGCTCTCTGTATAAGTACGGCCGTGCAGAGAGATTTCAGCTTTAGACCACAAACATTTCACTGAGAGACACATTGCTCCCAGAGAGAACTCCTGAATATCGAAAGTTGAGAAAAGACAAAGCCCAGATAAGCCCAGCTCATCTTAACAAGATCAGAACAGAGACTGGTGAGTAAACGCACTATAGAGGAAACTTAAGGAGTAAATTGGTTTTGAGTTTATAAATTAATGTGCACAATTTGAAAATAAGTATGAAAAGCTGATGAATACGTTTTTAGTCGAGCAAATTCTGTGAATTAGCAGCAGTGAGTGAGTTTTAGTCTGAGATGGAGGACAAGTAGTGTCTGTCCATGTGTCCAGCTTTAAACAGAGACAAGAGCAAAACTTTTCAGCCATGATGTCTGTGCAAACAATGGACCAGATAACTTGTGTTGATGTGAAGCATATTTCACATGAAAGAACAAGAGCAAAGCTGTGTTTTATCACACAGTGAGCTGAATATTTTACATTCATGTGCACATTTAGAGAAAAGCATTTCCCCCCTAAAATTATTTTTAGGAGAAAAGTTTTTTGAGAGAGGCTCACCAGGACAGATTCAATGGCAATGACTAGGACCGTGACATTGACACAGACAAGGCTCAGGCAAACCACCTTAATCGGGGAGGCACCAGAAGTAAAGTGCAGTTGTGGAAGGATCTGCAAAGGCATAAGAGGGCTCAAGATACATCAGAGCAAGTCCAGGTGTGGACAAGGACGGATGCAGGCACACCGCTCAGACGAACCGTCTGGTGAGACGCAGGAGAACACTAGGCAGGAAGCTCACCATAGTCCTAGTGACCTCTCAGTGTTGGCAATCCCCCAAGAACACACAAGGAAAGCTTCTGATGCCATCCCAGAAAGCCCACCCCAGCCAATAAGGGAAAGAATCAAGTGGCCCAAGATGAGCGATGGAAAGGAGTGGTCCATGTTCAGTGAAGATCTGGAAAAGGCGCTTGCAGCGGTTCAGGCAGGACCAGCAGAAAGGAAGGTGGATTCACTGACAGCCATCACCTACAATCTGGCTAAAGAGTGGTTTGGAGCAGTGCCAAGGAAAGAGAGCAAAGTCAGGCCAGAAAGGCAGGACAATAGAAGAGAAAGAAAGATCAAACAACTTAAGAAGGAGATCAAGACCCTGAGAGGGCAATTCAAACTGGCAAGCACAGGAGAGAAGGAAGGAATAAAAGAGCTGACGGCCAGCCTCCGTGAGCAGCTCATCAGAATAATAAGAGCTGAGAGGTTCAAACAGAGGCGGAAAAAGCAGGAAGCGCAAGCTCAGTTTATAAAGGACCCCCACCAAGTTACATCTTGGGGAGGCAAGGTCCGGGATCCTAACAAGTTCCAAGTAAGCGTATCGTCTCACTTCCTGTTTTGTTTTTTCCTCACTTTCCTGCTGCGTTAGTAGCAGCATATATTTGTCGCTCTTGCTCGTCTGAGTGTAATTTGCTCTGTGTTTTGTTACAGCGGCCTATTATCCGCTATTTAAAGTAACATTAGTTCCGCTCAAGCACCCATAAATCTGTCTATTCAGCGACCGTTAATTTTATGTGTCTACACGCTTGTCTGCTCTGCAAGCTTCACCAGTTTAGCCTAGCAGCTAGCGATGGCTTCTCTCTGTCCCTCTACAGTTCTCTTCTGCTTGGTGTGTCAGATGTTTAGCTACTCCTCTGCCTCCTTTAGAGATACTGGTACGTGTAATAAATGTAGTTTATTTGGTGAGTTGGAGGCGAGGCTTCGTGAATTGGAAGCTCGGCTCCGCACCGTGGAAACCAAACTAGTAGCTGTAGTTAGCCAGGCCCCTGTAGCCAATGCGGACCGACCAAGTGCAGATCTGGCTAGCCGTCCCTCAACAGCTCCTGAGCAGCCGGGAAACCAGGGAGGCTGGGTGACTGTTTGAAGGAAGCATAGTCCCAAGCTGAAGCCCACGGGTCACCACCAACCACTTCATGTTTCAAACAGGTTCTCCCCACTCAGCGACACACCCGCTGAGAAACCAACTCTGATTATTGGCAGCTCCATTTTGAGGAACGTGAAGTTAACGACACCAGTGACCATAGTCGAATGCCTGCCGGGGGCCAGAGTGGGCGACGTCGAATCAAATTTGAAACTGCTGGCTAAGGATAAGCGTAAATACAGTAAGATTGTTATTCAAGTAGGCGGTAATGACACCCGGTTACGCCAATTGGAGGTCACAAAAATTAATGTAGAATCGGTATGTACATATGCAAAGACAATGTCAGACTCCGTAGTTTTCTCTGGACCCCTGCCAAATCTGACCAGTGATGACATGTTTAGCCGCATGTCATCATTCAATCACTGGCTGTCGAGGTGGTGTCCAGCAAATGGTGTGGGCTTCATTGATAATTGGCAGACTTTCTGGGGAAGACCTGGTCTGATTAGGAGAAACAGCATCCATCCCACTTTGGAGGGAGCAGTTCTCATCTCTAGAAATTTGACCGATTTTATTTATGAACCTAACCCCTGACAACTCAGAGTTGAGACCAGGAGGCAGAGCTGCAGTCCTACACGCTTCTCTGCGCTTCCATTAGAACAGTTACCCACCCAACACTCCATAGAGACTGTGTCTGCCCCCCGGCCATGTAAACTAAGAAAACCAAAAGTACAGGGAAGAGTAGTTAAACATAAAAATCTAATAAAAATTAAAACAACCACTACAATAGTACAACAAGATAGGAGAATTAAATGTGGACTCCTTAACATCAGATCTCTGTCCTCTAAAGCTGTTTTAGTAAAAGAGTTAATATCAGACCATAATATTGATTTATTTTGTCTGACTGAAACCTGGCTGTGTCTTGAAGATTATGAGAGCCTAAAAGAAGCTACTCCTCCAAGCCATATTAATACTCACATTACTCGTGGCAGTGGCCGAGGAGATGGAGTTGCAGCCATTTTTGACTCAAACCTTTTAATCAACCCTAAACCTAAACTCGACTATAACTCTCTCATGAAAAATGGAAAACAGTGCAACCAGTTTTATTTGTTATAGTGTACCGCTCTCCTGGTCCTTACTCAGAATTTATAGCTGAGTTCTCTGAGTTTCTATCTGGTTTAGTCCTTAAAGCAGATAAAGTAATTATTGTAGGTGACTTTAATGTACATGTCGACGTTGATAATGACAGCCTTAGCACTGCGTTTATCTCAGTATTAGAGTCAGTTGGCTTCCGTCAGAACGTACATGAACCGATTCACTGTTTTAACCATACCCTCAACCTTGTTCTGACATATGGCATTGAAATTGAAGACTTGAAGTCTCCTCACAGAATCCTATGTCGGACCATCATTTAATAACTTTTGAATTCATATTACCAGACTACCAACCAGTAGGCAAAAATTCTTATACCAGACTCCTGTCTGATAGTGCTGTAGCTAAATTTAAGGATATGATCCCATCAGCATTTAAGTCAAGTTTCAATACAACAGAGGATTCCTATGCTAACCTTTGTCCTTCCCAAATTGACTACCTGGTTGATAGTGTTACAAGTTCATTGCATATGACACTTGACTCTGTTGCTCCCCTAAAAAAGAAGATAATAAAACAGAGGAGGTTAGCTCCATGGTATACCCCTCAAACCCGCAAATTAAAGCAAACTTCACGAAAAATAGAAAGGAAATGGCGTTCTACCAATTTGGAAGAATTTCGGATTGCCTGGTAAGACGTCTTAAAATATACAGGAAAGCCCTCCGCAGTGCCAGGGCAGCCTATTACTCTGCACTAATAGAGGAAAATAAGAACAATCCCAGGTTTCTCTTCAGCACTGTAGCCAGGCTGACAGAGAGCCATAATTCTGTTGAACCATGTATTCCTTTAGCTCTGAACAGTAATGACTTCATGAGCTGGCTTATTACACCACTCGAACACTGCGTTTCCAGAATGCAGGCTTACTTATGGTTCCTAAAGTCTCCAAAAGCAGAACAGGAGCCAGAGCATTTAGCTATCAAGCTCCTCTCCTGTGGAACCATCTTCCACTCTTTGTCCAGGAGGCAGACACTGTCTCTACATTTAAGAGTAGGCTTAAAACTTTCCTTTTTGATAAAGCTTATAGTTGGGGCTGGCTCAGGCTTGTCCTGGACCAGCGCCTAGTTATGCTGCTATAGCATTAGATTGTTGAGGGACCTCCAAAGATACACCGAGCTCCTCTGTCCTTCTCTCCCTCTCCATCTGCAAGTTTTCATGTCCTACCACGGCGTATTACTAACTTAGCTCCTTCCCTGGAGTCTCTGTGCTTTGTCGTCTCGCGGGTTCCCATGGACAGTGGCTGAATCTGGATTGTGGATTGCAGCTGCATTTCCTGCCATGGCCCTGCCTGACATCCACTGCAACTGCTACTACTGTTATTACATCCACTGTCATTGTTACTGTGATTGCATTTCTGTCTGTCTCTCTCTGTCTGTCTCTCTCTCTCTCTCTTGCTCTCTCTCTCTCACCCAACTGGTCGAGGCAGATGGCCAGCCACCCAGAGCCTGGTTCTGCCTGAGGTTTCTGCTTGTTAAAAGGAAGTTTTTCCTCGCCGCTGTCGCCAAGTGCTTGCTCATGAGGGAATTGTTGGGTCTCTGTAGATAAAAGAGCTCGGCCTGTACCAGCTCTATATGGAAATTGTCCTGAGACAACTTTTGTTGTGATTTGGTGCTATACAAATAAAATTGAATTGAATTGAATTGAATTCCAAAGAGGAGGTGGAGCAATCAATTGAGGAGACATTCAGCGACCCCTCAAGAGTCGATACTCTGGAAGGAAATCATGGGCTTATTAACATCGACCCACTGACCACATCCCTCAGTACAGAGTGTCCATCATGGAGAGAGGTTCAAGAGGTAGTCAAGCATGCAAGATCATCTTCTGCCCCAGGCCCCAGTGGTATACCTTATATGTATGTATAAGTATACAAGAAATGCCCCAAGCTCCTCCGAAGGCTGTGGAAGCTTATTTGGTCAAAGGGAACCATTCCAACAAGCTGGAGAAGGCTGGAAGGGTGTTTTGTTCTCAAAGAACAGGGATCCACACAGATCAGCCAGTTCCGAACTAGTATCTCATTACTTAGTGTCGAAGGAAAGATCTTCTTTTCTGTGCTTGCCAAGAGAATGAGCTCTTACAAGACCCAGAATAGATATATTAACACCTCTATCCTGAAGGGCGGTGTAGAAGGGTTCTCTGGGTGCTTGGAGCATACGGAGGTCCTCAGCCAACTTATCCAAGAAGCAAGAGAAAAGGAAGGCAGCCTAACAGCTGTCTGGCTTGACTTTGCAAATGCATACAGGTCTATTCCCCATAACCTGATCCAAGTTGCGTTGGACCACTACCACATACCACATAACATCCAGTGCATGATCACCAGCTACCTGAGAGACATCAAGCTAAGATTCCTGTCTGCCAGTTTAACAATAAAGTGGCAGCCAGTGGAGAAGGGAATTGTGACCGGATGCATAATGTCTCCCATCTTGTTCATCATGGGGATGAACCTGATCATCTCTGCAGTGAGTACTAAGTCAAGGGGGGCAAAGACCGCTGCAGGATGCCACCAGCCAGCAATCAGGGCATTCATGGATGACCTTACTGTGATAACACCAACTCATATGCTGGCAAGATGGGTCGTTGCAGAGCTGGATCGTATGGCCACCTGGGCAAAGATGGTCTTCAAGCCCAATAAATCAAGGAGCCTGGTGATCCAAAAGGGTAAAATAACTGGTTGGTTCAAGCTACGGGTTCAGCGGGAGGTGATCCCAAACATCCAGGGGAACCCAATTAAATGCTTTGGGAAGTGGTATGATGACTCCCTGTCAGACAAAAACAGCATCTGCAACATTGGAAAGCAAGTTGAGGAGCGGTTGAAGAGGATCGACAAGTCTGGCCTCTCTGGGAAATACAAGTACTGGATCTACCAACATGGCCTGCTTCTGAGACTCATGTGGCTTCTCCCCGTGTATGAGGTGCCACTTTCAGCTGTTGAAGAGCTGGAGAGAAAGTTCAACAAGCACCTCAGAAGATGGTTGGGAATACCCCCAAGCTTTACATCCTTGGGGCTCTACATAAGGTCGGGCCAGCTCCAGCTTCCCTTGTCATCAGTGGTGGAGGAATTTAAGGTCGCCAAGTGCAGACAGTCCCTGACATATAGGGACTCTCAAGACTAACTCACCAGGGAAGCAGGAGTTGGAACAAGATCTGGCCGTAAGTGGGCCACCAGCACAGCAATTGACCAGGCAGAATGTTCTCTCAGGACCAAAGACATCATCAGAAAACCCATGCACTGGGAGGCAGGGCCTAGGCACAACACATTTCCAGCAGTGGTCAAAGTCCACCCCTAAGGAGAAAAGAACCCTCATCCGGGACGAGGCCGGGACCTTGAGGAAGAAGGGAGAAGAGCAAAGTCCATCGAGCTTGCAACTCAAGGCGCCTGGACGAGGTGGAACCTCCCCAAGAGAACCATCACATGGAGTGAACTATGGCAGCTGGAGCCATTCTGGATACCCTTTCTGCTCCGAGCAGTGTACGACACCTTACCAACCCCAATCAGTTTGCACAGGTGGGGTGTGAGGGAGGACATGCTGTGCAGGTTGTGTGGTGGTAAAGGAACCATGGCACACATTCTGTCAGGGTGCGAGACTGCACTGACACAGGGGAGATACAGGTGGAGCCATGACAAGGTGTTGGCATTGCTCGCAGACATCCTGGAGCAAGAGAGGAGGAAGAAGCAACCAGCCAAAGGAAGACCACTGCTGAGCACCATAGGCTTTGTGAAAGAGGGACAAAGACCTGTCATCCACAGCCAAGCCAGGCAGGATCTCCTGCAGTCAGCCCAGAGATGGGAAATGAAGGTTGGCCTTGGCAGGAAACTTCACTTCCCAGAGGCGATACTGTCCTCCATTCTAAGGCCCGGCATCATCATGTGGTCTCCAGAGGGGAGAAAGATCATCCTGGTGGAGTTGACAGTGCCGTGAGAGGAGGGTTGTGAGGAAGCTGCAGAGAGGAAAAAGGACAGATGCCAACAACTTGTCCATGACTGCCGGGGCAAAGGGTGAATATCATGTCTCTTGACGGTAGAAGTGGGATGTCGAGGATTCCCAGTGCAATCGGTGTGGAATCTGTTCACAAAGTTTGGGCTGAGAGGCCACCTGAGAAAAGCAGCTGTTCTTAGGCTGGGAGAAGCAGCAGAAAGAGCCTCCTGTTGGCTGTGACATAAAAGAGAGGACACAAGCTGGAAGCCTGGAGGGGAGGGGCAGTGACCTGGCCAGTCACTGTGGACCCGCCAACTGGAGTGTGTTGTGGATAAGGGTCGAAACACCCAGAGAAGGTTGGGGACCACCGGATGACCTCTCCTCCAGGCCAAGGCTTCAACCATTAGAAATGGGTGTGTGGTGGAATCATAGATGTATAATGCAACATTCTGACGGGGAAAATCATACACTAGAAGAATAAAGATGAAAAATGTATTATTAAGACTTCATCTTGATAAAGTATATCTAAGCAAAATTTCAGAGCCATGACACCAATATTGATATAAATCACCACAACAAATTACCATCTGTATTGTTTCCAGCTTTAACACATGGACACGTTATAAAAGGAAATGTTGCAATTGGCAATAATAGAGGAAGAATACCAACAGTGAGGAGTTGCATTACACTGTACAAAATATTTACAAAAATCATACGTACTGTATATATAGGTGGGTAGGAATATATATGATATTTATTATACTGTACTGTACTGTACTGTTAACCATTAAACTATGGTACTTCTTCTTGCATTCAGTGAAGGATGTGAACACCTCAGCTTACAGTTTTCCATTGTTTGTGTTGCTCCGCTAGATTTGTGATCCAAGTCTCACGGACAAACAAGCAGAGAACATGGACAAAATCTCCAGCTCTCCTGCTTTCTCCGTGAAGTCAGATCCTAATGAATTGCTGCAGTGGGGTAATATCTCAGATGACCAGACTGTTACCTGCCTTGGCACCTGTACACCGATGAGCAAGGATGGCATCTCACTGGACTCTGCCTCCTGGGGCTGCAGTTCTGACTCGGGCATTTCAGAGGTGATCACAACGCTTACTCTGAATGTCCATGAGGAGATTAAAAAAGTCTCCGACAGCCTCTGGCATCAAGAGACCCTGGAGACAGAGGGGGACGATTCTGGGGAACAAGAGGACCTGTCAGCCACAGAGACAGGTTCAACCTCCAGAGTGTCCATCACATCAGAAGAGAGTCCAAGTCTTGACTCCTCTGCGCCTTCTTCCCCCACCAACACAGCCATCATTAAAGCTGCAAAAGAGCTTGTCTCCCAGGTGGCTGAAGAGGCTGTCATCGCACTGCAGTTCACTGGATGGCACAAGAAGAAGATTCATCCAGCTCTGCTCAAACATTTGGATGAGGTCAACAAGTCAGCCACAACTACCACTTCCTCTTGTGCTGCTGTAGGCACAGACCTGAGCTCCACTTCACTGGAGCTGGTGGACTACAAAGAGGATGAAACACCAGGAGACATCAGAAATGTTCTTTCACCTCTGTCGTCGACCACCTCAGTTTCACCAAACCATCAGGTCGACTGCTGCATATTCCCAGATGACCCATCCAACCAAGCCACCAAGCCACACCAAAGCCAGAAAGAGCAGTGGCTTCTTACAGTTCTTCCGCATTATCTTCTCAAAAGTAAGGATGCATTTACATCTAAACAGTGAGACCACAAGCACACATGAATAGATTAGACAATCTGACCAGATAAGTTGCTAATGAAGTAACTATGTTGGATTGTTGTTTTTGAAGATGTCTTATCCCTTAGCTTTCACTTAATTCTCTAACTAATCTGGATTTGAATCCTTGTATTTCCAGTTATGTGCCTTTTTTTGTCAGGAGTCATTATTTTATGAGTTGTGAAGTGATGAAGCCTTTTCTGAACCAAACAAGTCATTTTTGTTGAACTATAGATGCGTATTTGTGCTTCTGTGCTGACGTTTGTCTTCTTGTTTCTGTTTTTTAATTGTCTCCCAAAAGAATGAGAAGGAGAAGAAGGAGAAGGAGAAGAAAGCTCCAGCAGAGAACTGGGTCAAATGGTTTTGTTTTTAGAAGGAGATGTTGCATCCAGGGCAACAGTCAGGACCAGGTCCAGTCACTGGCCTGATAACTTCTCCACATCGATCTCGCTCCTGACTCCCCCTTCAATTCAATAAACATCATTGAATTGCATATGCACTGTGCTGTGTATTTACACTGTTTTATCTGTCTGGTTCTCAAAATGAGTACTTGAATAACGATGGTTCTAGTTGTTTGTTGGATATTCACATGGTAAGGCTGAAAAGGAGCCTGACTTTCTCTGTTACTGACAAACCAGATTAAAGTGCAACACACACATTGCCTTTGGCACTTTAGTCGACGCCCACACACAGGGAGCATCACATAGACAGCAGAGGTGCTGTCGTTAGTACAGGACTGTGCCATGTACTTGTATTTTATGAGTGAATCCACTGTTAGGTGCAGCTAATGCAAAATCTGCCCTCTGATAAAACACACTCATACCACCATCAGAGCAATACAACTCCAACCTGACGTTTAAAAGGTGTCAACTTTTCCCTAAGATATCATTAAATACAAATCTTGACAGGACACAATAGAGTCTTTAAACCTCTCCCCTTCTGATAAAACACAGCTGCAACATTCATTAAGACTTTAAAATCTGCAAGATAAAGCAATGAGTGTTAGCTAGCTCCCAGCATTAAGTTAGCTTTAGTGGCTCTGACTTGAGTTCACCATGTGTGATTTTACATCTCATGAAAATGTTACTTTGATGTAAACATGCCAAAAAGGTTATCATAATCATTTTCATTTTGAGGCTTAACAGCAGCAGCAGGGTTAGCCACGTTTAACGGGCATGTGAAGCAGTATGTCAAACCAAGATTACCCTCACTTTTATAGCTATAGTGGGAGTTAATAGTGACGGGCCACCCATCTTCATATGAAGTCGATACTAGTCAATGGACATAAATGTTGGGATATTATTGTCCATTGCTTTAACTGTTAGCTAACATGGTTGTAATCACACTCACCAGTACCAGGAATAACTTCTCTCCACACTGTGCACATCAGGATGAAAAATAAGAGATAACTTTATATCTTAGTGGTTCGTTTTCCATTCCCAATATAATTAAATATTTCTGTTTCCCATTTCATTTTAATTCTTGGTTTAATTATCCTCCAAACTCCAACGCAGAATAACAGAAACTCTGCAGCATACACCACCCTAGCACCACCCAGCAAGGGAGCGTTTGTTTTCCCTCACCAGCTGCTTTATTCCAGGCTGTTTTCTGATTCACTGCTGACGTTATTAGTTGGCAAAATCAATATCCTTTTCCCCCCTGACACACACAAACACACGCACGCACGTGCGCGCAGTCTGCTTCTCTGTCTCCGCCTGTTTCCTTATCGTTCCCACAACATCTTACTTTGCCTTAAATCCAAAGTGCTGATAAAACGGTGGCCAACATTTGCTGCAGTACCCGCTGTAAACAGCAGATGGCAGCAGCTCTCCTGTCTGGACAGTCGTGGCGCTGTCCCTGGTCCTGATACCACCTCTCGCTCTCAACACTCTGAACATGTTACCTGTCTCTCCAGGGCGCCCGTAAACACTGAACATGTTTTAAAGTTCCTCTTTAAGGTCTTTTTCCTCTTCTATAAAACACATATTTCAAATGAAGTTGGCTTAAACGAAAAGTTCATTAGAAATAAAGAAAAGTTAATATTTCCACCTCGAGTAGCCCGTCCGTAGATTTTTTTTAACTACTCTCTTGTTATTTTTGTAATCAGTCATTTTATACATGTTATTCCTGACTGACACCTACCCTTTGAGATGTAAACTAAAAACATCCACAAAATATGATATTCAGTGAGTCCAAAGAGTAACATAAAGGAGGGAGCAAAGGAAAGGAGAGCCGTGCGCCCTCATCGGCTGTCTGCAGTGAAAAGCGGAGCAACAAGAAGAGCAGAGGCACAAAACTCCAGAGCGACCTCCACACGGTCTGACGTACCCGAGGCTGCTGGTATAAATGAATTCACGGCGTCGCCAAGCTCAGATGATTTGCAGTACCAGTGAGCGCACCCGGCTGTCAACACTCACGGGCTACAACACACACACAACCACCCAAACACACATACACTCACAAACACGTCTGCGTCATGCGTCCTGAGAGCGACGGCACGAACGCGGCAACTCCGATGGACCCCGGTAAAGCGCACAGCAGCAGCAGTCTGAGGGGCTGACTGTTCTGCTGATCTGTCCAGCTGCGTGTCCACCGCTGCTCTGGGAAAGTTGCGCTCTGAGTGTGGTCGCATTATGGATTTTATAACAACAAGCCGCAACGACAGCAACGCGACCAGCGGTTACCATGACGGGGTGGATGTGGTTGCCGACTGGGACGAGGGTGAGAATGGCACGGGGTCTGGGTCTCTGCCAGACGTGGAGCTGAGTTACCAGATTATCACCTCTCTGCTCCTGGGGGCCCTCATCCTCTGCTCTATATTTGGCAATGCATGCGTCGTGGCAGCCATCGCCCTGGAGAGATCTCTCCAGAATGTGGCTAACTATCTGATTGGATCTCTGGCAGTGACAGACCTCATGGTATCGGTCCTGGTTCTGCCGATGGCGGCCCTCTACCAGGTTCTGAATAAGTGGACACTGGGGCAGGAGATCTGTGATTTATTCATCTCCCTGGATGTACTGTGTTGCACATCATCCATCCTGCATCTGTGCGCAATTGCCTTGGACAGGTACTGGGCCATAACAGACCCGATTGACTATGTAAATAAACGGACACCAAGGCGAGCTGCGATCTTGATTAGCGTGACTTGGCTAATTGGTTTCTCCATCTCAATTCCGCCTATGTTAGGCTGGAGAAGCGCCGAAGACAGGGCGAACCCCGACGCCTGCATCATCAGCCAGGACCCGGGTTACACCATCTACTCCACATTTGGGGCTTTTTACATCCCTCTTATCCTCATGTTGGTCCTATACGGGCGAATATTCAAGGCTGCCCGGTTTCGGATTCGAAAGACGGTCAAGAAAACCGAGACATCAAAAGTGTCAGACAAGTGCTTGACTGTGTCCCCGGCCATCTTCCACAAGAAAACCAACGGGGAGGCCGGAGGCAAAGGCTGGAAGCGCAGCGACGAGTCAAAAACCAGCTCTCCGTGCGTAAACGGCGCGGTCAAGCACGGAGAGGAGGGTGAGTCACTTGAGATCATAGAAGTTATCAGCAACTCAAAGACACACCTGCCTCTGCCCAACACACCTCAGTCCTCCTCGCACGGCTACGAAAACATGAATGAAAAAAACACGGGGGCAAAGAGAAAGATCGCGTTGGCCAGGGAGCGTAAAACGGTGAAAACACTGGGGATCATCATGGGAACTTTCATCTTCTGCTGGCTGCCCTTTTTCATCGTCGCACTGGTGCTGCCTTTCTGTGCAGAGAGCTGCTACATGCCCGACTGGCTGGGCGCAGTCATAAACTGGCTGGGCTACTCCAACTCTCTCCTGAACCCCATCATATATGCCTACTTCAACAAAGACTTCCAAAGTGCTTTCAAGAAGATTATAAAATGCAAATTCCACAGACCCTAACCGAACACAGTGAAAACATTTGTGTTTACTTTAACGTGGAGGAATTAAATGGACAGCAGGAAATGTTCACTGACTGTATAGAACAGCAAAAAAATAAAAAAAAATAACTGACTTTTATTCAGGGACTTGTCGGTGTGTGTTAGAGGACCGTGTAACAAGAAAATCACTGGCTGCTGATGAAATGAGACAAGACGGGAACTTTCGCTCTTAATGTACAAGCTCATGTTTAATCAGTGTTGTAGCTACAGTATATAGCCTATATGCGACGGTAGCCATCGTTGTATTGCCATGCAAGACGTGTCATGTGCTGATTCCATGCATTTCACCATGAGACACGCGGGCTTTTCCGTCCTACATCACGAGCTTTGTAGCACCGCAACAATAAAAGCAATCCAAGTTTGTCATTAAGAAACATGAGTCAGTTCTTGTTTAGAAAATAAAAAGCAATTAGCCAAGAAGAGATCAGGGCCTATTGTGAAAAATCAGAGCTTCACTTGGGACGTGTCTCATCATACATCTTCATATAGATCATAAGGAATGAATCCGTTGCTGTGTTGCCGAGCAAACAAAGCAGTGAGCAACGTATCAGTTTGACGACAGGCCACACTGACGCTGTTGGGGACGATCAGGTTATGGGTGCATGTCGTCTTTGAGGTCTTGCAGCAAATGGGTATCAAACAAACCCTGCCACCTATCCATCACACCCATCTCAAAGCTGAAAGCAAAAGGAGCCTTTTTTTTTTTTTTCTAAAATGGAGGCTGGTATTACATTTATGGTATGATACGTCCCCCCCCCCCCCCCACCCCCCCATCTCTGCATTTCTAACTCCCAAATTGTCCCATGTGCTTGAGAGGAAGACAGAAACAACAACAGACTGAGAAAGAAAGCTTGCTTGAGAGAAACATCAAGGCAGAGCATCAAATTTCTTTTCTGTGTTTATCACATACAGGCCTGTAGAGCTTTGAGTGTTTGAAAAGACAGCTTGTCATATCTTAAACATCAAATGAATCTGTGCTAAACTTAGCACATACACTCATAATAAAACATAATATAGAGGCTTGCTCAGAGAAAGAGACCACACAGTAGAAAGAGTTGCAGGAAACTTCCTTGCTGCGTAACTGCTCTCATCTATCAAACAAATCCAAGACACAAATCCACTTAGAGCAGATAAAAAGATAAAGAAGGTCAGACATTAAAAGAGGAAGAAGGAAAACAACTTTCAGGAAGAAGCCCCAGTGAGGGCTATTTGGCTTGTTGTCATGGCAACGCATCAATCCAAAGGTATCATGGGTCAGTCAGAGAGGGGGGCAGGCCGGCTGAACATGGACACACAGATAGAGCATAGAGAGGTGACACACAAACAAACAAACAAACAAACAAACAAACAAACAAACAAACAAACAAACAAACAAACAAACAAACAAACAAACAAACAAACAAAATCCTTCAGGGATAATGTCACTCTTGAATTTCAGGAAATATATAGTCTTTATGTGAAGTAATGATGCTGAGGTCTCTGTATTTACAGCTACGTTTTGGCTTTGGGACTGTTGAGTTATTTCAAACTTTCTCACAAAATGATTAATAGAGAAAACAATTAGCATACTGATGAAAAATAAAAATCACCATTACCTGCAGACCCACAATGCACATAAGAGTGCAATGGCAAAATGCATCATTTTCTTGCCAAATGTTATTGATAAACTAGATCAGGCCTCTGTGCAAAACTAATACCATGATTGATTTTTGGAACAAAAACATAAACATAAAGTGTTACATAAATTCATCACGTATGAGAAATCATCTTCAAAAGAGGCAAAAAGCCAAAACAAGTCAGAAAGAGTTTGAAACTGTGTTTGAGGGAGGAAGTCATAAAACCCCTCCTCTCTCTCTCTCTGCCCAGGTTTCCTTTCTCCATCTGATCACTTTGGCTCTGCGCTGCATCGGTGTGACATCAATGCACTCTAAATGCTTTTGGGAAAATTAATCTCATACCTGTGACCTGCAGGTCAAGTTCTGGGTTTATGACAAGCTCAGAAAGGCCCAAAGAGAATGTGGTGTGAACGGCTGAGCTGGGTAGAGTATATTTTTCAATTGTGAGTCACACTGTGTGTAAGACCATTAAAATCATTACATTGTGGCTCTGATATAAGGGATTACAACGCAGCTGACCTCCTTTGAACTATGTCGTAATATCAAAGGTCTGGATTGTAGGACGGCATTAATCCCACCCACTCTGGGATTCTTCCATGTCATGTAAGGAGGTGGGTACAGTGTGATGACGCAGGAGCATCTCCTTCAACCCAACAAAAGAGGAGAGGAGAGGGGAAGAGAATAGAGGAGAGAGAGAAAGGATTATATGAAATAGCACCACTAACAGGGGGATTATAGGTTTTATTACATGTGTTCCACTGCCCTCTGGCCTGAAACTGGGAGAAATTGTACCAGCTTTTGCTTATATGCAGAACTTTGTTATTGGTCCTATAGGACCATTTTAGTAAGAATGAACAGCAGGTTAAACAATACAGAACTCTTGTTTCAACACATTTTGGCATCAACCTCCTCCAATAACAACAAGCAAGATATTAAACATTTATTGATTTTTTTTTTTTATAGAACATGGGAAATAACAAGTGTTACTCCAAAGGCGACCCTAGAATTAGAAAGTGACATTTAATTTGACTACACGACTTAAATTTTTTCTCTGTGCTACTTTGAAATCGATTCTAACAATCAATATCAAACCACAGCTGCGGCCTGAAAATCTATCCAGGCATCATGGCTTTAATTTATATGTTATTTCTTTAAAGGGTGATGCCATACAAGCTGCATAAAGTACAGACAATCAATCCAAGAAGTAAACCTATGCATTAATATGAATTCCTTTATTGATATACTTTTAATTTTGTTATTAAAATTTGTTTTGAGATGGAACAAAGGATCCATTAGATTATAGGTGATCAGATAAGACGTTTTGATCATACAGCTCTGAAAACATCATTCTTCACTGATCACTTTAGAAATTCAGGGAGAGTGAAGATGGCTACACTCACCCTGAAAGCCTCAGTGCTCAGCTCAGATTTATTGATCCGATCATACAACATCACACGCAGCACCGTGTCATACAACAGTGAACAGGAGGCCACTGAAGGCAGCGTTCATGGTTTCATTTATAAGCTGATGTGCGGTGGAAACCAAATGAATTCTGACTTTTTGTGGAAAAGAAAACACACACAAAGACATTTCCTCAAAAATTTCAGGATATTGAGGGTTATTTTTAACATCTGTCAGCATCTCTTCACAAGAATCTCACAGCAAGACACTTAGTTCAGGTGAGTGAAAGACGCAAAAGTTGCATGAATTACAATATGACTGAAAAAATAGGACCTGTGTCTATTTAGGACCACATATGAAAGTGGCCAGAGTCAGAAATGAAAAGCTCAGGTGATATTTGTGCTGTTCACACTGTCATAAAAAACAGATCGGAGTCACATAATAAGCAAAGAATTTGACTTGGGCCACTTGTGCCTACAGTCTGAGCATTACTTAGCACATACTGTAGATCATCAAGGAGTTAATACGCAGTTAAAATAGATAATTAAACCATTTAAAGTACATCTATCTGCACTTCAAATGTTAATTTCCAAATTAACATCAATTAAAATGGACTGCTGTCTGAGGCCAGATGACTAACGCAAGCCTGTCAGAGTGAAGGGTTTCAAAGGGAAATATCAAAATAAATCTACAAAATTAGGCTGCATTCAAAGGAAGAAGGACTGCTTTGGTGATATTTCTCATAAACAATGAGCATGGTCTAAAAATATTTGTTTCAATACAGAACATCAGCACTGCAATACATTTTAATTCATAGTCTGAAAGTGAATTTTCTGAGGAGGTGAATAAGAGTAAATATTGTAACGTCCCAGCTGTAGATTTAACTGTAAGGGTGGCAGCTGAATGTTTATTTGGCACCAAACATCATGATGGTTTAAAGACTCATACAGAAGACATTTATAGATGATGTGTGAGTGAAGGACGCACACACAAATGTGAAGTTTGGGCACATCATTGTTCAATTTATGTAAAGCATCTGAAAGGATCCATTTCTCTGTAAGTACAATCAAAAATAAGCCTATGCAATACAGAAAGTGGGGAGGGTAAGCTGACTTTAAGAAGTTAATGAGGGGATGAGCACAAATAAAAAGAAATGGGCAATAAAAAGGAAGAGAGAGAGACAGGTGGAAAAAAAGAAAGGTTTGAAGATGATGGGAGGAGGAGAGCGACTGCGACAAAGACAAAGTAAGAGAGAAATAGATATGATTAAACACTCAGCGCAGCACATGTTTCTGCTTCGCCCCCTCCTACTTCAGGGTCTTTTTTGATCTGTCAGAGTTTTTTTTTTTCCAGGATCTCGCAGCCCGTCGCGCCAGAGGCTCTCGGTCTTTCCGTCCAAGTCTGAGAGAGAAGCAGGAGGGGAAGAGCAGCGGAAAACTCCTTCTGACGTGGAGAAATGAGGGTTTGGGTCTTTTCAGATACGCTCATGTGTTTTTTACTGCAAAGGTTAGTTTAGCTTATCTGGAAACAGATGAGTCACTTTTGTTTCATAGTATGGTCCAAACATTGATGGATGAAATGAAGTATGTGTACAGATCGACTTCCTCTCTCTCCCTGTCTCTCTCTCTCTCTCTCTTTCTCAAACACACACATACATAAACTCAGTACTTTGATGGAGGGTAGGCTTCATGTGTTCAAGCAAACAGACAAAAAGGTAAGAGTAAACAACACTGAGTGCTTCCTGCCACTTTCACAAACAATGTAAAAGCACGAGGGAGACGAAGTGTTTAAATACAGCCACCTCAGATTTGGAAATGTGAAAGAACTCCTCAGCATCTCCTTCATTGGAGACAAACATGCTTATTGTTTGCCCCCCGACCCCAAGCTCCTTTTCCTCCCAGGGGGTCCCTCAGTGCCAGTTGGCTAAAACTTTGATGGGATGAAGCATGTGGGCAAACAGAAAGTGGATGAGGTGGAGTACCAAACATCGACTGTGTGACACAAACACTGACTGTGTGACACAGTGTCTAAACAAAGGCTACTCCAAACAAAACAAGCCCCTCTCAGTTTGCCTGGAGGCAGTGAATACTTGTCTGTGTGTGTGTGTGTGTGTGTGTGTGTGTGTGTGTGTGTGTGTGTGTAAAGAAGGACAGAGAGTGGAGACAACATGGGCTGAATACAGAGAATACTGGGGAGGCTATTTGAGTCCAGCTACATTTTTTTCCCGTTAAAGGGTTCTTTGGGGGAGTTTTTCCTCATCCGATTTGAAAACTGTGGCTCGTGATACAGGGCTATATAAATAAACTAAACATAAGATACATAAAACAAAAATAGAATACATATAAAGATGTAAAACAAATGCTTAAACCCACTACGCAAGCTAACGTAGAACAATGTACATAAACAGCATAACATAAAACTTGGAGAACCATCCATCCAGACAATCAACAGTGGTTTTAACATCATCATTCAAAAACTTTTCGTCCGAGACTCACGATCATTTGACAGTTTAATGGCACAAGAGATAAAAAGATTTCTCACCTTGTTGGATCTGGACTTTGGTGCACTGAATCTGTGTCCAGAGGGGAGACGTTCAAACTCTCCATCTAGAGAAAGGATGGGACACTTTAAAGCATTTAAAATGGCTCTTTTGCAGAAAATGTGAGTAAGTGATGCTTTATGCCTCCACTTGTTACATTTGAGAGGGAGATAATGTACTTTTCACTCCACTATAAGGTTATAAAATACAATGCGTTAGAGAAATATTAAAGCAATGGTCCAAAACTTTCTTGGTTTGAGATCCTTTGTAAAACAGCTCTGCCTGGTTGTGGTCCTTTGTCGTATTTTCTCTCTGAGCTTCTCATGTTGCTTGGACTGTTCAAGGCCCAAAAAGGTAAAATTGTCCAATATTTTACATAACAAAGATTAGAAAAATGTCCAAAAAATCCTAATTCGTGCGCCAGAGTTTATTTTTTCTTAATTTTACCACATTAATCTCAGATTTATCTTGTGACCCTTTGGAGGAGGATTGACCCCTAGGTGGGAAACCGCTCAATTAAACCTTTGAACTATATGTTAAGTATGTTGAAGAGACAATGATTTCCAAAATATCCACCAACACACTTAAGTGACACAGTCTTTGTGTGTTGAGAGACAGTTGAAGGGTTCTTTATTCACTTCCATGAAACTGGAGTTATTTTTGGGAATCATTAGACAGTAGATGAGTTGCATCTCAAGGCACTTGTCATCTGCCATCAACACTGTTGCTGTACTGGCAAATTGTTTTATCATTTACTGAATTTTAAAAGCGCAGATAATTTCAAAAACCATCTATCATTTTGACAAACGACAGAAATATTGCTTGCACTGTAATGTCTTTACTCACATAATATGACTTCACAAAATGAAACAGAATGGAAGAGTGGTACAGAATAATCAAAGGCTCCCACAAACAAACAGAATGACAAATCGTCCCAGTCCACAGCACTGTAACAGCAGCAGATGAATCAAACTTTTCATAGAGCCACAGCAGGAAGAAATCAGCTGCTTGTCTCTCGCTGTCTTTTGCAAAACCTCAATCACAGTATAACATCTGTCAGACAGTATTTTGCCTTCATTTCAAGAGTGTAATTGATGATGGCGACATTTTTATGTGACACTCTGGTATGAATTAAGTGCTGATTAAATACATCTTAATCTTTCTGTGACTTAACACTTTGGCTGAGTGCCGCCGTGCATGGAGGCATAACATGGCAGTGGCTCACAGCATGACAGAATATGCAAATTCAATACAAAATGTATTTGATCCTTAAACCAGTCTTGTAAAGTTAGTCTAAAAATGTCTATCCAAAGCATGGCAAAGTAAACTGAAAGCACATGAACATGCATGGTTTTGGTCTCTCTTGAAATACAACACTCTGAAGTTTTGTCCCCAACAGCCAAAATCACTCTAAGAGCAACTGGCATTGAATTTAATAATTTATTTAATTTAACAGAAGTTTGAACACACTAAAGAAGAAAGTTTTTATTTTCGCCTGAATGTTTTTGCAAATAGATGCCTGCAGATATCTGGGTCTTATTATCTGGGTAACATAGGCAAGGCAAGGCAAGGCAAGGCAAGGCAATTTTATTTGTATAGCACAATTCATACACCAGGCAATTCAAAGTGCTTCACAGAAGCATAAAAATACATTAAAATTATACATTTCAAAGAAAGAAAGAAAGAAAGAAAGAGATTAGAAGAGAATATAAAAATAAAAATAAAATACAATTAAAGGAAAATTAAAAACAGAAGCCAGTAAAAGACAATAATTTAGCATTTAGAATGATTAAGAAGTCATTGAGCAAATATATTTACTTTAATTAAAAGCTGTAGCAAATAATAATGTTTTCAATCCTGATTTAAATGAGCTGACAGTTGGTGCAGACCTCAGGTGTGCAGGGAGAATGTTCCACAGGTGAGGAGCATGATAACTGAAAGCTGCTTCACTTTGTTTGGTTCTCATTCTGGGAACACACAATAGCCCTGTCCCTGATGACCTGAGAGGTCTGGATACTTTATATGGAGTTAATAAATCTAGAATATATTTTGGTCCTAGGCCATTTAATGCTTTGTAGACCAACAGTAAGATTTTGAAGTCTACTCTTTGACTCACAGGAAGCGAATGTAGTGATCTGAGGACTGGTGTGATATGGTCCATTTTTCTGGTGTTTGTAAGGACTCGTGTAGCAGCATTTTGAATCAGCTGTAGTTGCCTGATTGATTTTTTGTTTAGGCCAGTAAAGACTCCATTGCAATAGTCCAACCTACTGTAAATAACTGCATGAACAAGTTTTTCCATGTCTTCTTTGGACAGACATCCTTTAATTCTGGATATATTTTTCAGGTAGTAGTAGGCTGATTTGGTAATCAGCTTTAAATGGCTGTTAAAATTCAGGTCAAAATCAATAATTACACCAAGATTTCTGGTTTTATCTGTTGTTGTCAGTGACATGGCGTTAAGGTGAGCACTGACCTTTGACCTTTCATTGTTGGGGCCAAATACAATCACTTCTGTCTTATCTGCATTAAGCTGAAGAAAATTCTGGCACATCCCCACATTGATTTGATGAATACATCCACTCAGTGAAAGTAAGGGACTGTAGTCATGTGATGACACAGAAATCTAAAGTTATGTATCATCTGTGTAAGTATGATAAGAAATATTATGATGCTCCATAATCTGAGCTAGGGGCAACATGTAGATATTGAAAAGAAGTGGTCCGAGAATGGACCCTTGTGGCACCCCACACATCATCTTTTTTCGTTCAGACACATGCTCACCAATTGACACAAAGTAGTCTCTATCTTGTGTAGTACAGTGCCAGTAAGTCCCACCCACTTTTCCAGTCTGTCAAAGTCGTATCAAAGGCAGCACTGAGATCTTATAATACTAAGACTGAGGTTTTGGAAGCATCATTATTCAGATGTATGTCATTTAAAACTTTGATAAGTACAGTCTCAGTGCTCTGGTGTGGATGAAATCCAGACTGAAATGCATTAAAAAGACTGTTGCATTAAAAACATAATGGAACCACAGCATAATGTCTCACCCTGGTGCAAGGTGAATAAAAATTGAGAACAATACCACCGAAATTTCATATTCCCATATGTTTTTTAACAGTATCTCTAGATAGATACATACATTTGTTTTCAGGTAATATATATGTAGGCCAAGTATATTCATATTTGTTGCATCTATACTTATATTTAGTCTACATATCTTATGTTGAGGCCATTTATTATATTTCACTTCAAATCCCTATTTGTACTGAATTCCTTGTTTTGACTGTAAATTTCCCACTGAAGCAGCAAATCCTTGTTTTCAGAATTTCATCGGCTATAAAATTCACCAGTTATCTGCACAATTGGTTGCAAATGGCTCAGTCTTTACAAGAAAGAAGAGAATGAGGCCCTTCCTCTACTGTGGACTCTTGTTTGCTATTGTCAGCCATGGAAATGACATGAAAGATCCTAACATAATCAGAAGAATCTCAGTTTTACAGCAACGTATGGCATGAGTACAAAGTTAAACGGTGTGTGTGTGTACAAAGTACAAATAGACAAACTATAGAAATGGAACAGAATTTCAACAGTGAAATTAAAGTAAACAAGTAAACAAGTGGAAAGTAAGTAAACAAGTACCTTTACTTTAAAACTCCATATCAGTAATATTTTGATGTGCCTGTACTTTGCTTGAACATTCATATTTTTGGTGACTATATGCTTCTCCTCTACTGTATTTCAGAGGCATATATAGTACTTTTTACTTATGAATACAATGTATTATCATACTGTATGTTAAAATGCCCAGCAGTGAATGGAATAGTTAAATTAGCTGCATGTCCACGGGAAGCAACATTAAGATGGTGCTTACACATGGATGCATCAGAAATACTAATCCAGTGGTATTAATTAAAGATCTCAACACAGCACAGAGTTTCAGCAACCCCATACATCACAGCGGCACATAATGAATATTTACAGCACAAACTCTGTATGCAGATTTGGTTTGGTAGATATCCAAAAATACAAGCTGAGCCTATATTGTCCAATATTTACTTCATTATCTCACAGATTTTCAAGTTCTAAGTCAGATGTAACAAAATGCACTTTGTGTGTGTGTGTGTGTGTGTGTGTGTGTGTGTGTGTGTGTGTGTGTGTGTGTGTGTTCCTCCCCAGTGGCCAAAAGGCTGTAGTGGTTGTTCTAAAACAAGATGAAATCAACACAGGTTTTAATTTGGACTTTACTGCCTCTGGCACCTTGTTGACGGCGTTGGGAGACCGAGACAGAGAGCAAGAGACAGAATGAGAGAGAGATCTTGGAGAGGAAACATCACTTGGCTTGTTGCATCATTTCCAGGGCCTGTCAGCAAGCAAAACATGTTGCCAAGAGTAAGATCTAGTGCCTTAAAATGAACTCTTTAACAAAAAAAAAAGCCCCCACTCTCTTGTTTCATCTCCTGCCAACTCTTGCAATGCATTTTTGCAGCATCTCAGCATGCGTCCTGTAAATATGTTCACGTCCTGAGAATAAATAACTTGACGTGTCAGCTTTTTGCTTCAGGCACAATATCTAATTTTATTTATTTATTTTTTTCATTTTATATTTCATCTCCGTGTCTCTACAAAACCAAAGTGATCAGCTTGCACGCTTTTGGCAGTAATGTGTCTTTGCTCTCAGTGACAATGGCTTTATTTCTGCTTCATAGATCTTTAATAACAACATCATCTCCACGCTTGGTGTTTTGTGTCCTCTGAGATGTCTTTACTTTCAGTCATGTTGTCTTAATTGCTAACAAGATACTGACACTGGGAGAAGATTTAGATATTAATTGGGCACAAACACACACAAACAAACACACACACACACACACACACACACACACACACACACACAGAGAGAGAGAGAGAGTCATGTTTCCATCATTTTTTAGGACTTTACACAGACTTACATTAGTGTTTGGAGACTTACTCTGTCCATAATCCTAACCACTACTTGCCTAACCCCACAATATGACTGTGCAAACACATTTATGTCCCCACATCATGATTAATACATGTTCACACACACACACACACACACACACACACACACACACACACACACACACACACATGCAAAGACAGAAACAAACACAGTTACAGTATTCCCATAAGCCCCATTGTTCCCACCTAATTGGATCCTGCTCACAAAATCGTTTTTGTCGTTTTACTCAGCCACGCACACTTACACCTGCGAAGAAAAATAAAATTTCATCTTGTAGACAGTGAGGTATTTAGACTGCTTTTGTCTTGTTTCTTCTAATGCTTAACATCAACCATTTTACAGTACATCATATTGATGTTAATTAGTGCATGTATACTGTCTCTAGTGAATAAATGGATAAAGTAAAATAGTCTAGATGAAGCAGACAGAGAAGCTGATATTAGAAACATTTCATAATTTGCACTTCTTCACTGTCAGATACAAGAGGAGCAATAAAATGGTGAGCAGCATTTTAGAATATTAAAAAAATCCTTGATTAGATTAAGCTCAGAGGGCCATACAATATATCTCAGAATAAGATGATGGGTGAAATAAAACTGGTTTGTCTTGATTTATTATGCAATAGCTCACTGGTTTGTTGTTCGGGTTGTTTTAGGGTGTATTTTATAAGTGGCGAGATGTTTAAAGATTTGTGTGGGTAGATGGTTGGCTGATGAGCTAATGTTTGGTGAAAGCAACATTTTACCATTCCCACTGTTTGTCTTAGCTAATACGGTCACTTCACTTACATAATGCTTTGTGATGGATGGGTCCATAAATTAAAGCAGGAAGACGGTGAACAGGGCACCGTCATCCAAGTGTGCAAAAGAGAGAGAGACAGGAAGGGAAAAGGAAAAAAGAAAGAGTTGGTTTTGATGTTAAAATATTGTCTTTAGTCTCAGGCTTGTGACGAAATCATTGCATTGCTTCCCTCATAAAGTGGATTTGTTACCAGCAAATCCTCAGTATGGAGCATGTGTAAAGATAATCAGAGTCCAGGCTTCAGGTGAGGAAGCTGCTGCTCTTTGCATGTGTCAATAGTCAATACTCTTCCAAGCACAGAATATAGTATCAGAGTATACTCCTATGTACAGCAGTGCATGAAGTATATTTTTGCTCATCTGTATGTATAAACTGTATCTTGGTTGTCTGAATGCATGGACATGAGCAGTCACCCTGAGGATGTTTGTGTGCCTATATGGGATTGTCAGACCTCGGTAAACAAACCGTGAGCCTGGGTGTTTTCGGTTTAGAGTAGCGTGTTCTCATTTGTAATTTGTGTAGATGGTGTATTTGTGTGCATGTGCTAGTGGACAGCAGCAGCAGCAGTCCCCGTGGCAAAGTCTATCCATTAGTCTCTGTCACAGCCCAGCTGCAGCTCCACATATCTAAAGGATAAGAGCTTGCTGACACTTCATCATTCACAAAACGAGACTCTAAAGGAGGCCAATTAGATACATGCAGTGCTAACAGCAGCCAGGGGGCTTATCTTATGATCCTCTGACCACGGCATTTAACAGAGAGAAATAGTATATGAGAGTGTATGCACAGAGCTCTGTGGGTTGTCAAGTGTGGTAGTTTGTGCAAACAGAAACACGCTCGCACCACATTGTCATTTTCAGGATGTATGGAAGATCCATATATAAGGAACAATAATCAGACACAGCAATACTGGTCTGTTCTGTTCATTAGAATAGTGTGATGAAATCTGACATGTGGTCCTGAGGGGTTCCCCATTAGGGTGTTTAATCCCTCCAGCACATTCAGGGTCTGCCTCAAGGTCTCATCTGAGATGGAGGAAATCCTGGAAAACCTCCACAGGGAGGAGTCTTGGAGGCATCCTGGTCAATATCTACTTTTCGGTATTATTAACAAATTGCTGCGCTGAACAATCCCAGTCCTAAATCACAGTAGGCTCTTTTTCAGTCTCTGTTTCTTGCTTTTAGAAAACAAATGATGAAGGATTCAAAATGGATCTCATCCAATTTAAGAATAAACTGACATGCTGGCAGAGACGAGAAGCACGGGGAGCATACACATGAATTATCCTCAGAACCCCTAACCCCCGGGCTCATCTTTGCACCTCGTCTCCCTCCCCTTTGTTCTCCTCTCTTTTTTGTGCTCCTCAATTTTCACCTTTTTGCTCCCTTATGACAATTCCCCCGAGCAGCTCTCCTCTCCTCTCTCCACTGTCTAGTCTCATAGACTTCCCACTTAACATCAACAGAGAAAAACAGGTCAGAGAAGAGCAGCACCCACTTGGTGTCTGTCTGGCAGAAATCCTTGACCTTTCGCTCTTGTTCCCTTTTTCTGAGCAGCAGAGCCTGTCAGATGACCTCTCGTCTTGAATGTTGAGAGACCCTTTAAATGTTGTTGAGGAAGATAGAGATTGAGATAGACAGACAGGAGATAAAAAGAGGGAGAGATAAGTCATGAAGAGAGGTACAGCCATTTGATACAGGATTAACCACCGGCTCCAAGCCATCTGATCAAATTTGATCATTTTTACACCAACGTCATGCACTATTAAAGTATTTAAGGACTGCTTCGGTTCAGTTTAGCTGCTTCAATGTGCAAAACCCTGAACACAAAATGTTATATTCCTAATTTTAGGCTCAGTCTCTCAAGCATGCAAAACAAAATCAACTGTATCAAATGAGGCAACGCATCATGTTTATCAGAGCATCACAGCATTGCATGTGTTCATCATTGAATCTAATCTAATTTAGAAATAAAATGGTACAAATAAAGCTGTCAATCAGTTTCTTATTAAAACATGCATGACTGAGCATGCTATGGTAATTTCTTCAAAGATAACAAAAATTAGAAAAAATATGTAAGTAAAATGATAACTGTGACTGAATTTCACTGCTTCACTTACACATTTTCTGTTCATTACTATCACACATTTTGTGTCTTAATGCAGGACATGAAACATTAGAGAGCACAAAAGAGCTTTACATCACATGTCAGGATCAGAAACGTAATACATGCACCACTGTAGTAAAAGAAAGAAATACACTGCAGTGTTGGTAAGGTGATAACTAATTATGTGAGGATGATGTACACCTTAAAAATGATCTAGTCAAAAGCATTTAAAGTTGTGCTAATATGAGGACTGAGCATGTGATTTAGTGTTCTGCATTTAGTTTTTTTTTTTTTTTTTTTTTTTTTTTCAGAGACAGCTTTTTTGTGTAAAGGTAAGAACTTAGTCAGTTTGGCTTTTTGCAAAAGAGTGCTATTGAGAAAATTCAACCACCACTGAATCATAAAATACTCTGTGAAAATGAGTAATTGTGGATGAGAAACAGAGAAAAATACCCTGTGAAACAGTATATAACAATGGGTATGGGGACTGTATATACAGTATATCCATAATGTATGCCTGCGTCAGCTCCTACTAATCATGCAGCCTCAGGAGAAAGATACTTCCAAAGTTTGCAGAGTCAGTGCAAATTCAGTACACCATTACAGATATACATAGATATAGATGCCTACTCTTAAACTGCCCCAAAATATTTTCCAATCCTCAGGAGATGTCCTGCTGAGACAGCAGTTTGTACATGTGTGTTTGTATGTATGCATAAGCAATACTTGCACACACAAATAAGCTGATTACATTAGTTTCACTCATGATTTACATTTCACGCTGTCAGCTTGTCTGACAGCTGGCACCCTAACGCTTGTGTTACTTCTGACATCTGCAGGGTACTGTGTTAAAATTAACAGGTGGCAGGTGCATAGCAGTTAAATCTACACATAGAGCATGTCCTGGTGCAAGAGGTCCTCTGATCTGGTTTCTGATCTGGTTCAAGTGTGAAAAAACTTTTAACACAGTGCCATGGAGTTGCTTCTCACCAGCACTGTACCCTTCAAACGGCACATTGTGGCACTGGGTTACATAAAGCTACAGAACACTGTAGAATGTGGTGCAGCATTCTTGATGGAAATGGCCTCAGGAATCAAAAAAAGCAGTGGATAAGAAGAAGAAGACAAACACAACTGAAGCTGTCAATTACCACAAGGAGAGGGTGAAAGAAGCGTGGAGAAAAGGGTCACAACCACATTTAATGAGAAATGGCAAAAGTGTCACAGCTGGTTAACGTTTGAAGAAGAAAACAACAAAATGCTTTTGGCAAGAACACTAAATTTGAACTGTGGAAAAGTCAAAAACATTATTTTTCTGCTACTGTTGAGGCAAGGAACCCGCAATAGGAGCGTATTTTACATTGCAGAGCCTGGACTCACACATGCTACTGAATTTTTTTTTTTTTTAATTTGAGTTGAGTACTAAGTAATGTTTGCATTTAAAACAAAGAAATAAATGGGCTTAACATTCATTACAAAAGTTTATTAATGTCCTCAGGAGATTGGTTGTCAAATTACATCTGATATCTGCTGTAGCACTGTCATTAAAATCAGACATAAAGGTAGGTATTGATTAAAAGTTTATTAAAATGACCGTCATCGCTTCACTGATTCCTCCATGATTTGAAGTTTCATATATTGACTGAGCTAATCGCTTAATGAGTTTGTACCTAGGATGAGGATTCATATTAAGCCCAATAGTCAGCAGGTCGTAGAACTGATAATTCTACTTGAGCACACAATCCCGCCCGGCAGAGCCTAAGGTACACAACACTTGATGAAGACAAACACATTTTGAATTAGACTAAAAGTCTACAGTGCAGTCCTGCTAGCACTTCTGTGAGGTTGCACTTAGGCGCAATGGTGCTTTGAGTTAAGGCTAACACATCGTAATTTAGCATGCAAACACGTGCTAGTTGCACTTGACCTGGTGATGGCGCTAGATGACAGTCAGGGAGTCATCAAGGTATTCATGATTCATCCTGAAGGCAATGTACCATATTTGATGGCAGATGTTTCAAAATCACTAAATTCCAACCTTATGGTGGCACTAGAGGAAAAGTCAGGAGATCAACAAAATCAGCAGGCGTCAACCTCTGCTGAATGTCTGTATGAAAATTCATGTCAGGATGTCTGTAGTTGTTGAGATATTTCAACCTGAACCAAAGTGGTGAAGGATGAGGAGGTGGCTGAATTGTTGCAGGCAGCAGCAAAGCAGTGAAGCTGCAGACTGTGAGAGCGCAGTATATTTGTTGGTACTTCTAATGATGTTCCACTTCTTTTATGCAATCTGAAGCACTTTGATTTGAGACTGTGTATGAAATGTGCAATATGAGGAATTTATGTCTTTATGTGTGTGTGCTTTTGAAGGTTCGGTACTCCGCAGTGGGCAGCCGCTGAGATTAGCAGTGATTAATGCAACAAAATATTCAAATAATTCATACGATATCTAAATGAATGTAATGTAATGAAATGTGGTTAAACTCTTTGGGTTAAGAGCATTGCATTAAAGGGTCATATGTACTTCCATGGCTAAACTGTTTATCCTGTGAAACTAAGCTAGCAAAGCCATAACAATATAGTGAATGCATTTGGGTGACACACTCCACATAATGTGGCATGTAAAGAATGACTGTGTTATGGTATTGTGAGGGTTATACTACATGCAGCATCTTTATTTATTTGTATGACAAAAGATGGTTGATGCCCTTAATCATATCCATAGATGCATGAATCGGATGAATGATTATATATTTAACTCAAACGCGCTTTGATGCTACATGTCAGTAAATCTGAACAGTGACGCTTTTGTATTTCGAGGTCATACGTTCCCTCAGCAGAAGGATGAATTTTTAGTCCTGACACAGAGTGTAATCAAGTGCTTCATGCAAAGGTCTCCACGCTTTATGACAGAAGAAGGGAAACTGCAGAAGAGAGCGTACACAGTGGATAAAATATGCCCTTTTTACAAAATATGAATTATGCAGACAAGCTTCCTCACTGATAATCTATCATGAATGTGATTATGCATACCACACATCTTCTTTTATTGGTTCCCTTTGATGTGAAGCTGCAGTCATCTGCCCTATATATTGTCCTGTTTCAAAAAGGGCACCACTGGACGTTTCTCATGTCATCACACAGCTGGATTGATGGCATGTTTAAGAAAAACTGGAATATGTCAGGTAGGATGACAAGTTGTACGAAAAATGGATGGAGGTAGCAGACGGTGAAATGATTAAATGGGTATATCAGATTCTTTCTCCTCCTGCCAAGCCAGAACATTTTTTCTCCTCTAAAACAACACTGAGTATCAATAATGGTGAGCCTTGAGACCCCCAGAGGAATCTCCTCCTCTAATCCACCAGGACTAGACCAGGATTATCAGAGATGTGTGAACAATACACTGCAGTGATTGCTGAATGCAGCCTTGTGAAATGACAAGAACTCACTATGTGAAACTCCAGGTGGACAGGGAGATTGCTATAAATTGGAAACCAGAGTAGTTTGGCTCTTGAAATGCCCTCAGGCTTTTTCACTTGATGCAAGCACACATATGCACTCCTGTGAAAAAAAAAACATCCACGCATGCGCACACATAACGTTGGAGACTTTATTCTGGCTCCCCTGCAATCCTCTGTCCTTTTTATCATTCCCGCCTTTTCGTCCCCACCCATCATTATCTTTCACTTACTCTTTTCTCTGCCATGTATTCTCTTTCAGACCATGGCTTCATTTCATTGGGAATTTTTTCCTCTCTCTTCCTCCCCTCTCCCTCTCTCTTCTACTCTTTACTTTTAAAGTTCAGTCAGTTTATTTGTACAGCACTGTACAGCCCAAAACCACAACATTACCTCAAAGGGCTTTACAAGATGTATAAAATATGACACCCTCTATCTCAGACCTTCAGCTCTGAATTAGGGAAACTACAAATAAACACCAAAATACATAGTTTGTAACTGCCCTCCAGATCAAAACATATAAGCATCTCCTGGTCTGACACCCCTATCTGCAGGACAACATCAATGTGCCTCATTAAACTGTGAGAAATCACACAAAAACATCTTGGTTTGGGTTACCATGAATACTTTCTTAGAGTTTGGGGTCCTTGGTACTTTTGTGGTTACAGTAATAAACATGGCTGAGGTTAGGTGGTCATGCATAAAAAAACAGCAGGAAACAGAAAATAAACAGCTGCCTCTCATGTCAAAGTACCTGCCAACCCATCCCCACCCCATCCTAATGTGGCTCTATAACAATGAGGGAGAGAAAGAGACACAAAAGTTCAGTTCGAGTCTCCAGGAGGACGAAGATCCCAAATCGGGATGGAATAAGGCACTGACAGCCACTATGTGATAATTGATACCCTCCTTTCCAATTTTTCAGTTATTAGAATTCCTCCCTTCCTTCTTTACTCCTCATCTCGACACTTTCCTTTCCTTTCCCGTCCTTCTTCTAACTTTGTCTCCTCTCCACTGCACTCGATTTTACCCAAATCCTCTCTCCCCTAACCAACTCCTCAGAGAGCCACAATCTCTCCTCTCCTCTCCTCTGTCATTAAGATGCAGTGCGGGGAAGTGATTGCTGCTCCAGACCCCAGGGATATCTTTGAGGATCCACTGAAATAAGTGCCGGTGCTGGTAATGGCTCAGCATACACAACAAGAGACATGATGTGGGCAGATAGTTCGCAGATGGCTGTAGACAGGGAGCAATTTCACACGATGTGGCTTCCAACTTGTTTGCTGAAAATATGTAATCAGTCCCCTTCTTCACAGTGTGTTTTTCTGTGAAGTTCTTATTTATTTATTTATTTATTTGACAAATCCATCACCATCTAACTCTTGCTTAAATTTGGACCCGATGTGAACTAGTCGACATTCTCAGATGATCAGTAATTCATCCTCTTTCTTTGGAATAACTGTCCGCTAATATCAGAGTGTACAAAATACATAAAGCCATCGCACAGTCCTCACTTCCAGCTGTGGTAGCTGTGCTTCCTGAATAAATCAAGTGCATTAATATGCCTGACTCTCATCACCTTGTAGAGATACAGTAAAGTTGCAGCCAGTCAAAGTCAAAGCGTAGCTGGGACCCATGTATTTTCTGCCATAATTGCATTTGGCACTATCCAATGGTAATAACTGCAAAATGTGGGATGGGCAATTTCATTGTTGCACTGGAGTGTGAAGAGTATTGTAATTTAAAGTGCTTTGACGTACAGTGGAGTTTAGCTCAGTCATCAAGTCTAATACAGGAAAAGAGAAGGGGACTGATGGGGCTGAGGGATACAGCAGAATGACAGCCTTACAAATGGCTAAGCTGAAATCATTCACATTGTGGGTGTGTGCATTCATTAATAATAATACATGAGGGAAAATGGGAGCTAAAGCAGGAGTGCACTGGTAGAAGTGAATGAGAAAAATGGCTGTAATACACCCTTCCATCTCCCATCTACCTGCATCATCTTTGCATCTATCCAGTGTGGGTATCAATATCTTTATGTATAACATAAAGATTATTTATGAAGACAGCAAAGAAAATACTATGTTGTTTTTCCTTTCAGCTGCCTCATTGAGCACTCATCTGGCTCTCCTTTCTCTCCATGAACTGTCACAATCATTTAAGTACCTGTCTCTCTCTCCCTTTGTCACTCAGACAATTTGATCTTTCTAGTTTGCCTCTTGTCATCATTTCTCCCTTTCCAGCGCCGTCTCTCTCCATCTCCCTCTCTCCTCAGGCCCAGATGTGCACTCTCTCCACTCAAAAGCGGTTTCCTTTTCCAGGGCACAATAAACAGTTGTTTGCGGTGTGGAATAACAAAGATTGTCACCATGGATACTCTTCTATCCCATGTGCGCTGAGTGGCCCTTTCCGAGTTCTAAAAGGAGCAATTATCTGATGACATCAAAGACAGGCGACGACATAAAAAAGCAAAGCGAGGGAATTGGGCCCAAGCCATTTATCAGGCAGGTGGGGGGGGGGGAGGGGTCCAGTTGGCCTTATTCAGCCAGGATGACGGGCTTCAGGCAACACCTCAAGGGGATGTGAGGCAGTTACATAAACACAGTCATTCTGCTTGAAATGAACAGGATTTCATGAAAGCCAATAGGAATGACATGCAGCTGTGGAAGGATAATGGCTGTATCTGCATATCTATAGACTCTGTGCATGGAGCAATTTGGCCATAATTTATCAAAATATCTTTGAGTAGTCATCCAATTACTGCCCATCCTGTATGGACTTACAAGACAGCAAAGGTGCAACATTTGCAATCACTTTGCAATGTGGTCACACCCTCGTCTGTGCTGCTATAGGATTAAATAGCAGCTCTCTTATTCCTCGTGTTAGTGTTGGTCCTTTAGGAATACAAAATGGCATACAAATCATCAGGAAGGCTGCTGGGTGATCACCTCTCCATTATGCTGTCTTGTGATGTGAGTTTGTGGAGAATCTGTGATTTTTTTTTTTTTTTTTTTTTTTTTTTGGATAAAGAAAAAAACTTAAGTTACATACAGTATAACTCTACAATGCATTAAATACACATTATAATGAGCTGCAACTGAACCACAAGGGCCTTTGGGCAAATCAACATTGAATGTTGTTGACATTTTCACTTTAGAATTAGGAAATTGATTGCAATGTCGCTCCCTTTAGAGCTTGGATGGCATTTTCATATCATGGGAGCTGAAAACTCTCAGAAATAATTCATAGTCCATGGAGATGCAATCTCATTATAACCAAGAGGTGTTGATCTTCTGCAAAGTTCAACATGAAAAATGAATTGCAATCCAGTTCCCTGAAGAGTTTTCCAGAATCAGGATCATTTTACACATGTGACAAATGCATTGGAAAGTGACTCAGTGGCTCTGGTGCAGAGAATTATTGATAACCAAATTGATTTTCAGTGTCAGGACACATAGAGTAAGAGAAAAAGAAAACCTGAAATATGGTATGAAGGGACATTGCATGGTGCACTACGGACAGTAGTTTGTGAGGAAAAGGAGGTCAGAGCTCGGGTTTGACTGTCAGGTAACACAGTGAGATCCTACAACTGTATGAAATGCAAAAGATTTCCCCACTGGAATGTGTACAGTTGTTGTGGGGCAGAGAGTGTGGTTGGATCGACACTGTCCTCGACAGAAAAACTACAGTGTTAGCATTTTGTTCACATGCTAAATGGCATCGTTTACATCATCTTGAAGAGCGACCTCTTGTGGTCTTGAGGAAAATGACTTTGAGGTCAGAGTGCACGGTTGGCAGTATGACCATGTGTTGGCAGCGACCATGGGTCAGATCCCATCAGCCTACTAAAGGCATCAGCATGCATCAGAAGAAGATCTTGTAACAATATCTGACAGCCCTTTCCAATGGCAGAATCATGGGGCAACAATTTTTGAAACTTTTCTCACGAGCTCTTTTTCTTTCATTTTTCACATAATTTTTCTGTATACATCAAGCAGCCAATTTAATTTAACACGTAATATGATATAATACAATATAATAGATTAATTTAATACGTTAGTCTAATTGCCCTGACTCATTGCTCTGGCTTGTCATGACTGAAATATCAGCAGCCTCACTGCCGTGTGTTGATTAATCCATGGCGCTGTCCATGGTGCTGAAGTAGCAGACAGATTCATAATCGCACTTTTTTCTCTCAGTCCGGCCCTTCTGTCAGTCTCATCTTCGATCTGTAATATTATCTGAATTACATTCTGTAAATACTCAATTCTCTGCTATATTTTAGCCTTTCTACTGTACTGTACTTTGATGATTAAAGTGACAAACAGCTATACGTAGTTGCAGAAGAGTGAGAGGATCACAGAAACACACTGCTGCCCGTAGTATGTTTAAGGCATCCTGCAACAATGTCCACTAGGAGGTGTACATGGGTGTGTATGTTGGTTGGTGGTGCGGGAGCAAGAGGATGCTCCTTTTGGGCCATCCTAGCATTAAAAATGAGCAAATCACAGACTGTGTACAACTGAGTGCAACACCATAGATGCCTTCAAGGACAGACTGTCCAAATGTTTGTACCATTATCCCCCTTCGTATTTGATTTTTCCCTTGCTCTTCTCTCTAGAAATCAAACTCTTCATAAGTGCTCAGACGACACATTGTACAAACAAGTTTGTTTAAAGCCAGCAGCCAACAATGGTTGCCATTGTGATGGTTTCTTTCAGCGTGACCTCCCTCATCAAGGATTTTTAGTTGCCTAAAGCTCACAAAGTCTTGTCATAAATCTTAACCATAGATGGCAGATCAAAAATGTTCATTTTTGTAACAGTTATAGGCTTTGTTCTGAAGGATGACAAACCTATTTTTTTGGTTTAAGGTACGAGGAGATGTTGTTTTAATCATCGCCTGGAGGGTTAAGGATGCTGTGGCCTTGGTCACATTTTCGGTTAACAGAGTGCAATGAATGCAAAAAAAGTGCCAGGAGTAACGGGAAAATAAAAAACCCAATCAACATTTTGTGTGCAGCACTGTTTCAGCCCAACAGTTTAGAGTTTACATGGTCTGCAATCCAATAACTGTCTGTGCAGCAGAGTGTGCACTGTAAACATTCGTATGTGGAGTCCATTCAAGGACACCAACAATAAAGCAGCTACAGTTGGATAACCTGTAACTGATAAAAAAAAAAAATTAAAAAAAAAAAAAAACTGGTAGAAGGTAAAAACAATGAATTATAAATCAGGATATGACCCAACAGATGTTGAAGAGTGCAGATTTATTGGAATGAGCAGTAAAACAGCAAAGTTTTGGCAGATGTTGAATATTTACATTCAAAGTTTTATAGCTGTGTTCAAGTCGCAGGGCATGTATTATATTTCAAGCTGTACATGGATGTGTAGCGTGTGATATATTGTGCATTGGTCCAGTGCACTGTGAGGACACCTCACTGAGTGGAATGAGACTTGTGGAATAAATTAGGAGGGTTGAGTATCTCGTATTTTTGTAGTCATATACTGCAAGGTCTGAAGTTCACAGGGTCACACAGACGCTGTAGATTATCAAGTATGGGCAATAACTGCTCATGTCATGACAAATAGCATGGTAATAAAAGGTGACAGTAGTAAGGTTTATTACTAAATAACGAGGAGGAGTCCAGAGTTTGTGAGGGTTTGCAGGATGTGAATCAGAGGAGAACAGCAAAGGCATCAAAAAAGGATTTAAGGATTCTGAGCTGGTGAAATGATGTTCAGTAATCTGCAATGTATATCATTTTCTGTCAGCGTGTGCAAAAGAGATGCAGAGAAATTAAAGTTTTTGAGTGTGTTGAAAAAGTTTGTTCAAACAGATAGAGGTCACAAAGGTGTAAATTTAAAAACTAAGGCAGGTGGAACACATTTCTCACCTCATAGCAAAAATCTGTCTCGATCTCACAACTCAGTGAGTGTAACTGCAGGTCATGGGACGATAAAATCATTGAGAAGACTGGCGGTCGTGGTCATTTTTATTTGCCTGAACTATTAAAACACAATCCAAGAACAAATAATATTTAGAGTTACTCATCTTTATAGTTCAAAAGATTTCAAAACGATGCGTTTTGCTTCAGTGCACAGCAGCGATTTACATCTGTTCTCAAAGGGTTCCTGTTTTTGATATTCAAGCAAACCAGCCTATTAAGTGCTGCTCAGAAATTGTTTGTTATTCATCTGTGATGGGTTTTTTGTGTCATTTTGCTGTTGGCGTGCTTACAAACACAAACTGATAACAACACAAACCGTTTTTAAAATGACTGATTTGTGGACGGCTTCTACGCCTCCAGTGAAACAGAGGATAAAGCCCAAAAATATCTAACGCAAATGAGGCACCTGGTGGACAACTTAATAGTCACGAGTTGCGCACAAAGGCGAAGCGTGCTACATCTGAAGATGTACTTTCTGTTCAGTTGGCCTCGACTTCACTGACAGGCTTGAATTCTGCTCAGAGGTCCGGTGAGTCTTTGAGCTTGAGATCTGACACCGCAGCCGCCGGTGATGATTCACAGACTGACAGAGCTCTTGCTGTGGACAGTGAGAGAGGACTGTAGATGGACTTTAAAAACCTGAGTAACGCAGCCTGTGGATGATGGTAGAGGTGAGTATCAGTCAAGAGAGTTTTTAGGAAGGTTGTTTGGTGTTTCTTGGCAAGTTCAGGCCTGACAGATTAAAGCTTTCTTCAGCTGGACAATTATATCCGATCTGACGGGCGATTTGCTTCTCGGCATTTAGTTTCAGCTCTTATTACTCTTCTATCTTGTGTCTGTCTTCACCAGCACCATCAGCATCACTCTTTGCTCTCACTCTTGGCTCTCTGTCTTGTTCTACATGAGATTTCTTGAAAATGTTCATTGCTTCATATCTTCAATAAAACTTCATTCTGCTGCAGGGACAAACAGTCTGTTGGTCAGATAACTTTTTCCTACTCCTCCTTCTGTTGTTGCATTTCCTTCCTCTTCTTCTTCCTCCTTATCCTTCCTCCTCTTTGTCTTCTTCATCTTCCTGTCCTTCTACTCCTCCTCCTCCCTCCTCTTTTTCTTTTTCTTTTCCTGTTTACTTCTTCTGATGCATTTTTCCATTGTGTTTCTTTTTTTCTTCCTCTGCTTAATTAATCGACTATCAATTTCAAGTTGCAAAATACAAAAATATAATATAAAAGGCAGAGTGGAGGTGAGTACGTCTTGTATGAACTCCACCATAGGATGGAAAGAAGCCCGGTCTCGTGAAAGAAGGGTATTTGACAAGAACATGTCGGAAAACAAACTGACAACATAAAGGCAGACTGCTTAAAAAAGTTTAAATTTTGCAATCAAATATGTCATATTATTACGTTATTAAGATGTTTGTGGACCTTACATAAATCATTTTCACATTAATTTCATGCTATATATATATATATCGGGGCTTTTCCTCTTTTCCGAATAGCTTGTGATTAAAGATTAATGCATATGACCTCCACCACTCTGCAGCTGAGGCAACAGTAACAGTATTACATGTTACTGTAAAATTACTGTATTTGGCATGAAGCACTGATTGTGCCGCCAATGGACCGATGCTGTGTGCTAATCCTGTTGCTCTTTGATGTTTAATCCACAGCTTGTTCATGTAAATTGTGATACCCACTTTCCAATTATACATGTACTTGTACACACATGCAACTAACCATCTGCTACAACTTCATCTGGACCCCTGCTGTGTATGAACCACCATGTTCTTATCCCACCACCTTCATGTTTACACTCTTTGCTGCAATCGAAAAATGTGTGGATAATTTGGTGCCCTCTGCATGATAAAGTGGTATATGTAGGCCTATGTGCTCTGGTTAGTCTATAATTTACATATGAGGACATTTCTGGTTAGTTTTTGTACAAAAGACGTATTTTTTGTGTTTTACCCGAAACTTCAGGGTTAAAGTAAAGTCTAGATATACAGAAGCACATATGAAAGAAAATCCTTCGACGGTGAGCAGTGTTCTGTATCCTTAGATGTATTCTGGTGAAAAGAAAGTCTTAGCACACACACACGTTTAAAAATAGTTACTGTGGGAATTCTGCAAACTTCATATTCACAGAGGAGTACACCTGCAGATCATTGTGTATTTAGAGGCAGGTTTTTAAATAACTGTGAAGGGAAATGATCCAAGTCGAAGGCATACATAAACCTCAACCTTGCCTTGATAAGAGACTGTGCAGCAGAAAGCAGGAGGCTCAGACCTTCAGAGAGCCCTTAGGGATTTTTCTCTGAGTGTTCTATACAGTTCAAGTACATACAGTTATTCTCCAGATAGCAACTCTCCACTTTCATGCATGGCAGTGCATTCATAATTCATACACTGTAGATGTGATTAAAAAAAAAGAAAAACTGTAGGTTAATAAAAACAAGAAATTTCTCTCCCTTTTTTCCCCCAAACTACTTCACACCATACTCCATCATCTCCCTCCTAAGTATTATTCAGTAAAAACGTTCGCCATCTTGGTCCTTCAGTCTATGAATATATCTTCCTTATGACTGATTCTCTTTACATGCGTGCCTACGTTTGCATAAGAAACTTTAACCTGAAAGTGCAATCAGGTGTGATCTGTATTCATAAGGCGGGTATAAGAGGAGAGCAATGAGAAACTAAATCAGTGGGAAAATAATGCCGGTGTTGTTCACTTGGGTTACTGAATATGGAAAAGAGACACATACAAACACACTCATACACTGGTGCATTATTGTATATTCTGCATGTACTGTATGTTTGTGGGATACATGCATGTATTGTGTAAAGGCTCACACCCCCACATAACGTAAGATGACATGTAGAGTCGATAATCTGCATACAATACCTAAACAATCACACACGCCAGAGGATTTCATTCATCGCTCCATTGTTTCTAACTCTACTCACATCCACTATCACTCTCCCTGTTCCTCTCCCTGCACATCCCCCACGAGGATGCTTCTTTAACAATTCTTGCATCTTATCCACACCTCAGTCATCTTCTCCTTTTTCTCTCATCTGTAATCTTGGATTTCTTTTATATTCTTGGCTCCCGTTGCTTGTCACATTGTATTTTCTCCTCTCCTCCTCACCAGCTCAGGAAGAGAAAGAGAGAGATTAGCCAGAGATCACATGGTCCCGTTGCATTTCTCTCACAAACAGGCCGTGGATGTTAAAGAAAAGTGCGAAGAGACATGCAGTGTGTTCCCATTTAAATCTGAATGCTCATCGAAATACATCAGCCAAAGTCAGAGGCCAGAATGAGACAAAAATCTGCACACTGTATTAATATCTCCGAGCTCTTTCGATCTATCAGAGATCCTCATCCGACATCCTCACCCTCACAAAGCAGAACAAGCAATATCTGGACACAAACACATTCATCACTCAGATACAGATTTTTTGTGTGACTGTTGCCTCCGGTCTATTTTTCAGACCATACAGTAGAACTTCAAACCATCACTTACACAACAGGCATTATTAAAGTGACAATTCAAAGTAGTCTTTCAAATACCCTCTACCGCTGAATATAAAGCAAAGTCAATGCATTTCTTTTTAGCTTAAGTTCATCATAATACACATGTTTCTTTCGTCATCCATCACACTACTGCTTGAAATCATGATGGCAGACGGTTAAAAAGATTTTATCAGATCACTCAGGCTTATCCCAAGACACCTGCACATATCCATCATTGTCACCTTGTCAGGTTTAAAGGAAACTGGTGGTGCTGGTGTTTCTTAATGAGACAAACATGAACAACAGTGAGTGCATGCAGCTATTACAGCTAGATGGCTTGGTATGCTGCAAAATATGCTACTAGAGCAAACTAATATTTGCTAATCTGCTCTGTCTAAACCTTTGCAGCCTTCAGTCAGTTAAAAGGATGTGATGGGAAACAAATTGGGTGGAAAAAAAAAACTCTCAGCAAATCATGTTCCAGAGTTGTTTGTAGAAGATGACATGCTGTCGTATTCTGTGTAATATATGATAAAGCAGTCTTTACTCAATGATCCCCCTTCAAGCTTTTTCAGAGCTCTCGACTGTGCCTCCGGGTCGAACAGTGCTGGCTCAGGTGTCATCATGTGATCTAGGTGTGGAGATTTTCTTGGTTTAAGGATGGTCTTCACCATTACATGTGAATGGTCAGAGACCCTTGGGTTGAGATTTTGTCACGTTTGATGTTTACGAGGTCAAGAATGAACTTCCATGCTCAAGCCAACACACTACAGCTAACCACCCAGTTTTGTTATTCCCTGTGAAACTCAATTAACTGGCCTGTATGTATCCACTGTTCTTACTGTTCTTGTCTTCCTCATGTCATTTGGTCAGTGTTTTGTCTTTTTGTCTGAATAAAAAATAAAGAAATAAATAAAAAGCTGGACTACACAATATGTTGTTGACAGAAAGCACTGTGGTGTGGACCTGAGGCACTCAGGGAAAACCAGATCATGTCAAACTGTCTTTATGTGTCTCTCCAAGTTTCACTTCTTTATTACAATGATTACATTATCTCAAACTCATAACACAATTCTGTCTCAGTTTTATTTTGTTTGAATGTTTGTTGTTTGGATCACACGCTGCTCCGGTCTGTGATATACACAGACTTCACAGCCGTGTTAAAATGATTTATTGGCTGAATTGGCATAGCCTTATTTCAAGGCCGACTCAAAGTCCCAGCTCATCTGTTTATTCAGATTATCAAAGTCCTGCCAAAATCAGATGGGAGCGAGTGGAGGAGAGTCAGCGGAGACAGGCGACAAAGAAGCGAAATATATGTAAAGTATTTTTAAACCAGCTCCCAAGATGGAGTCAAGAGGTTGACAGGTTTGATGAAAAAAAAAAAAGTTAAATCAAAAACAGATTCTTTGGTCTAAAAATGTAGGTTTTATTTGAAATTGATGTCCTATGGAGTAATGATAGCTACAATTATTCTTGAATTCTACCTTTATACTCTCTCCTTTTCAGCGACTGCTGTCATTGGCTTTTCTGTGCTGCTGTGGAACTAATTATACCACAGTTTGTCCTTTTAACACTGTATCGCAAAAGGCAAAGGCAGGAGAAATTCCCTTACAAAACACAAGTAAGACCAATAAAAGTATAGTGTTACCACCTCCAGCATTTCCAGTGCTGTTTGGACGGTCAGATGAACAGTTAGTGAGGTGGTTCCCCAGCTGCTGATTTACACAGCTGTAAATGTCTGGACTGTACTGTAAACATAAAAATATCCTTCAACTAAACATTCAACCCACGACTCCACCAAGGAGTATAGTGTGAGGAGACCAATTCCTGTGAGGGCTGAATGACGTTGGCCACATTGATTGTTTTATTGTTTTCAGAGAATTTTTAGTTTGCAGTCAGATTTAAGGTCAGTCTGATACCAATAGCCATGTCCAGTGAAGACTGTCTGGCTATGTATCTTTAACCATGAATTGTATAATCCCACTCAGGTACAGCTGTATTGCTTACTTAGCATTCCTCAGTGATGTGCACAAAATACACCATTTTTAATTAGTCAGCAAATCAAGTCCTCATGTTCGGTACCCAGTCTAGATTTGACCTGAGACTGAAAGTCCATTCTTGACCTAAGAATGAACATCTTACAAACAATTCAACTATTCATCATCAGTTCCTCAGAAGATGGAGTTTTCCCAGTTGTCAGCGATTTGTAAATGTTCAAATTTCCATTTTTCTGAGCACTTTAAGGAATCCTTATCCACGGTGGCTTAAGATTTGTCACTGACAGTTCATTCCAGACACTGGAAACAGCAGCTAACAATTAGATTTTTTCTTTCGGTCTCAATTTATAAGCCAACATGGAGAAGTTCTCAAACTGGTACAATGGATAGGTAAACATCTGCAATCTGCACAGAAAGATAATGTGTCTGATGAAAACCTCAGCTGCTAATTGACCTTGTGGTGAGATTATTTGTGACGTAAGTCTGAGTTTCCACAAAACAAGCTCTTTATTAACAAAACAAGAGCTCTGTAGGAATCATTAATCATTTATCTGTTATTTAATGTCACCTAGTGCACCAAATCAAAGTGCATGGCAGAAACACTTTTTTGGTATTTTACACTTTGCATAGTGTAAGGAGTATCATATTTTATAAAGTAATAGCTCGTTTCTTGTAAGATCAATATGAAAACCAATATGAAAGGGAAAAAATGCCTGGAGTGTTTTATCTCTTGCTGTCCTTCCTGCTCTCAGGTTCTCTCCATTTTCTATTTTCTCTCCTCTTTCTTCGCTCCTCTCTGTACTTCTTTCATCTAAAAGTGAATTAGCCTTTTGACACTAGTGCCATGTATCTGTCAGGATTGAGGAATGCATCTGTCCTCTGTGATATGTCACTTTTGTGTCTGTGTGTATGTGTGTGTGTATGTGTGTGTGTAGACAGATACCAGCCAGGCATAGAAAGTGCCAAATATTGTAAACTATTCATGTGTAATTGATTAATTCGGTTTGAGACCTCAAGCAGGTGTATTGATTAGCTACGCAGACACAACAGGTGACAAGCTTGAAACTAGAGCCAGGCTCGCATTTGCTTTCCCTTGGATTTTGCTGCCAGCCCTCATTATTCACATCTTATAACTTTACATATTATGTCAGCACTTTATATCAATATTTATTACTGCTTTAGATTCAGAAATTGCTTCACAGCGACAGCCTTGGAGGAAAGTGTTTCTCCTTAAAATCCAATTACTTCCCCTAGTTATCATTTTGTGCGAGCGTATTGGAGTTTTAGTCAGGAGGGCAAACCAATTTGAAAATGGAGAGAGGCCTTGATGGAATTGTTGATGTGTGTATGCATGCACGGATAATTCCATGCTGAGTGAGTGTGTGTGTGTGTGTTTGTGTGTGTTTGTGTTCTTATGCATTGTTCCCTGCAGTCTTTATCTGGGACTCTCAGTGAGATGCGTGACCTACTGTACCGCTGACTCCTCCAGCTGCCTGGATGGTTGGTTTGATTGTGATCAATAACCAACCAGTCCATGGCCCCGGTGTCACAGCAGAATTTTCAGTGACTGATGAACTGAGCTGTGTGGGTGTGAGTGCGTGTGTGTGTGCGTGTTGGTGGTCAATGGGTGGTGGTGGTGGTGGACGAGGTAGGGGATTTGGACGTGGACAGACCTGTTAGGATCATTCTCCTGTGACAGACCACTCGCTCTCATCCCTTCTGCTCTCAAAGTCAACTTGCTGCGCTCTCATTTCACACTTGAGGGCAAATGGAAAGGTGGAAAGAAAAACGAGGAGCCAGGAGGAGTGAGGAAGAGGTGGAGAAAAGATGTGTTTGGACAGCGTGGATGAAGGATGGGATGGAGAAGGGAGGATCAAGAGGGGTCCCAGGTGGGCAAATGAGAAAAGCTTGCAAGGTGCTGAGGAGATCAGGAGGATAAAAACATAAATAAGAAGAAATGGACCAAAACAGACAAAATCTTTGTATCAGAGAAGCAGAGCAGTTATTTCTTGTTGCACTCTGGTTTTATCTTTCTGCATACGTAAACAGAGTACAGTGATGGGGGAACTTAATATATAATTAAAATATGACACAATCTCAGCCATGGGCGAAAAAGAAGACGTTTTCTGAGTTACCCTCACCCTAACCCTATTACTTTAAATAATACTGACAGTGGTTGGCTGTTGGTGAGCATGAACGCTAATAATAATAACAGCCAGTCAGTTATTTTTAGCAATTCACTCAAACTTAACAGAATTTGACAACAGCGTAAAATCTTATCTTTTCTGAATTTTAATGGCTTAACTTCTAACCTTGCTGCAGTGAAGCAGACGTGTGCTCCAGGGTGTGTCGGTACACCATGACATCATAGATGGGCGTGGCTACGGGTGCAATGGAGCACACTTCTAAATCTCTTCTAAAATTCATCTTCATGTCCAAGAATTCTATCGATAAAATTCCATAAATTACTGTCAGACTCTGCTGGCTTACAACGCTCAAACACCCCAGATGTTGGGTGTGATCAAATGTGCAACAGGTGAAACACTCCACAAAACAGAGCAGCCAAACACTGTTTCACGGCCTGGTGTTAATTACTCTTTAAAAATATTCAGGCTTTGATTTCAACATCCTGCAGCAGCCATGTAAATGGACATTGTAAGGTGATAGAAGGTGCCTCATATAAACATAACCCTCGTATGAATTAATGTTTTGAGAGGCTGCCACTAATCATATAATGATAATGTCAGAGTGCCAAATTTTATGCAGTTTTAGCAATTCACCCAAACTACAGCTTTAAAGGGCAACTCAACAGCAGCTCAAAATACATCACTGGGTGTGATTACAGATGCAACACAGCACACTTCTGATCACACCCAATGTTAGCTGTGATCAGAGGTGCAAGACACTTAAAAGTTTAAACCACACAGGGCAGTGAAACATGCCTTTCAAGTTGGTGTTAAATTACTCTGTAAAGGTGAAAGGGGCTTTGAAAAGCAAAGGAAACATGTCCCACTCTCCCAAGTACAGATACAGCCTTGATGTTGCAAAGCATGATGAGAAAATTAATCTCAGTGCATTTTATGCCACAGTAAGTCAACATACCTAACTAAAGGGCATACACTAGTCTGTGATTTGTTTAACAGAGGGGGGCAGTCCCGGGGAGCAACCCCTGCAACCACATCACCAACCAACACACACACCCATGTCCATAAATGTGACATTTCTAAACCTACGACTCCATTTACTATCCATGTCTGTATGATCCGCACATAAACTGCGACATCACTTTCATGAAGGTGACACCACTCTGTCGAGTATACAGGCTACTATTTATTGTAGAATTGAGTATCTATAGTATATAGTTTAGAGAATATTATAGGATAAGATGAAATAACAGAAGGGCAGGACTGAGAGACAAAGGCGCAACAACAAATCCGTCTGCTACTTCATGGATTTATCAACACACAGCACAGTTAGACTGCTGATGTTTCAGAGCCATGATGGGAGCTGTAACTTGCACAAACCTCAGTCAGGTAAAGGATCAATGAGTCGGGCAGACAAGACTAACATATTCAACTACACAACCCCTCTGCCCCTGCACTCCCTCTGCAACTAAGGGATGGAGAGGGGGGCGGCAGGTTAACAAGGGGGATGGCAGCCCCCTCATTCCCCCTCAAATTGCCTACTGGACTATGTGTTACACAAAATAAAACATTCACCTTGTCTTCTAATCCACAGCTGTACTTAGCACTTCCTAGGTTTTTACTGTAGATTTAAATTACTTAAGTTCGTGAAATGTTATGTCATGGTTCACTACTTATTTCAAAACACTGCTTCCACATTAACTTATCAACAATGTCACAGTTGGAAAGCGGCAAAGCTAAGCACAGCCAGTTTTTTACTTTTGATTTTTAAGTACATTAAGCTGTTAAAGCAAATGGTTAAAAACAAGAAATTTACTTGTAATTGAGTATTTTAAGGTCATGGTATTGCTGCCTTTCTGATCTGAATATCCTCTTTCACCACAGCTTCCGTCATAGTCCTGCTATAAAACACAGTCTTGTCTTGTTGGCCACTTGAGAATTTGGGGTTACATACATTGATCAAGGGCATTTCTACTGAAGTTGGAGCTGAATTTGAATAACACAGATCTTCTGAACTTGTCCAGACTTCAGATCAACAGCCCTCCAGTAACATGGCCATTTTTTAACCTTTCGATTAGAGTCCATTGGCATAAATAACTTCTCTTTACTGGATAACTTCAGGAGGTGACGGCCAATATCTACAGAGGGAGAATTCCCTTTAACTCACACACTCAAAATTGTGTATTCTCTCTGGGGCCTTAATTAAACATCTAACCAAATAGTTCAACTATAGAGTGAAAACTTTTCCTCATTAGATATGCAGACTGGACGGTATTGATAAGCAAACTGCCGTCTCAGCATGTTCAACAAAGAGTTGCTGAACTCAAACTTTAAGCATCACATTACACATTTATCATATTCAGGAAATAAGATCAAAAAAAGAAAGTAATTACAGTTGAACATACCATGTAATTCATAATTACGTTTAATCTCTGGTGTTTTATTTTCCATAAGAGACACTGAATGATAACATCTGTTGGCTGCTGTGGATCTCTTTATACTTTTGAGTTTTTTGTCTATAACAACAGCTACAGTTGGTCTGTGATAAGCAGCAAATCAGCTGTCACTGGCTGTGCATCTTTACATGATAATCAATATGAAGATCTAAACAAATGCTGTTTTTGCACTTTTTCTAACGACTGCTCCTCATCCATATTTACAGCAAACATGTCTCAGTAGACGAAGCAGCCCAGTATTTTAACTACATCGCCATCACTCATGTTGAAACACCTCATCACAACAGCAAGTTTCACACGCTTATATAAAGGTTTTTAATATTGAGCAGGGTATTGAAAATTGATGCTTTGATGTATTATTTAATATAGAATTAAATTTTGAAGAGTGTACAACTAGCTGACTTGGGTTCTTTAAAAATACGGACGGGGTAAACATTAATTCAGATTTGAGGTAATCTTTCTGTTTATGATTCTAAATAGTAGGAAAGTCTTCTTTTTCATGCTTGTAGATCGTGATACTGTAATTGCACTGACAGCATCTGTGCAAAATGCAAATCAAAATAATTGTCCAGTCGTACATTTTAAGTAATTAAATACATCAAAAAAAATGTTTATTAGAAATAGCTTTACACACAGATTTAGGCCTGATAGCTGAAGCTGTGCAACTCAGTTTGACTCCCTTAATTGCTGGAAAAATACACTGCTGATTCGGTCTAAAGTATTGAAACACTTCACTAGTTACAGAACATTTTAAGAACATAAATGGCACCGTGTGTGATTTATTGAAAGAAATCCTAGCAACCATGTCCCACAGAAATTCTGCATTGCGCAGTATTCAAAATATCCAAAGGTGATATTCAAATTGCCTCAAATTATCAACAAATTCAAGTCAACACAGCTCTTGAGATGGATGTTTTTCTGCGGCTGTAATTTCATGTTGATCTCTACTGAAAGAGTAATTCTGTGAGAGGGAATCATGAGTCAATGAGTGGGACACAGTCTCTGAGATCTTTGTATATTCTTCTTGTGTATCCTTGTGCATCAGGAGAGAAGTGTACATGCACTGCTGTAGACAAGGAGCTATACTGCCCACTTTGTGTGCGTTGTGATTGCATTGACAGTGAGTCCTTATTTAACCTGCTGAGACATTTCATTTTTCCTTTCTTTCAACCCAAGATAGCGGGGTGAGGCATGTCAAATTTGTTTTTGTGTTTGGACACGGTGACACATAGAAAGGACAAGGCTTGCTTTTATTTAGTTAAAGAAAGGAAAAGTGTGGTGTGGCAAACTGTAAAACATCAAGACTCTTTTTATAACAGGGAGGAAGGGGCAATAAGAGCAAGAAAGAGATGGATAGTGTGTGGATAGTGCGGGTGTGTGTGTGTGTCTGCAATTTTCCCCCCGAAAAAGGAAGAGGGACTGTGCCAAGCTTCAAACGACAGGGTCTGTTCTTTGTTCTGTGCCATAGTGTTTGCACTGGAAGCTTTTTATGAAAAGTCTCTCTGTGACTCAAGAGCTCCCACTCTGCTCTGTGCCTCCATCCACTTCGATTTATTTCAGGGTAGACTGACGGCACTCCACTTGATCAAGGGATTCAAACCGAAACAGAACAAATCAAAGAAATTAAAAATTCTGCTATTTTTGACGAGTGTTAACTTCAAACTACATTATCCACAAATGCCACTTTACCTCTCGCACACCTCCAGGTGGAGGTGTGAGATATGAAAGCTGCGTCTTTGTTGTTGAGAGATACAGACACAGACATTTAGACAGAGATGCAGAGAGGGACGTAGATGAGGAGGGGGCACCGCTGCTGCTGCCAGTGCTTTTAGTGAGTGTGCTATAATTTTCTAAAACAGGAAGAGTGACTGCATCAAGCTTCAAACAGCAGGACCTGCTCTTTGATCCATATCTTTTCATGAAAATACTTATCTATCTGTGCCTTAAGAGTTTCCAATCTTCCCTCTGCCTTTATTAAGAGAATTTAAATGAACAGACTAAAAGAAAAAAAGCCTCAGAATCAGCATTTTAAAGCACACAATTACATTTTATGCTGCGCAATTAGAACTGCGCTCATTTGCATATTTGCCTGGGGCACAAAAAATTAAAAGTACCTGAATGTATTCAACCCAAAAGGCTCAGAGAACAGGATGAGTCATTTGCAAATCAGGGATCAGGGATGCAAGTGATAGGGATGGACACAAAAGGATGGCTGATGTTAGAATAAAACTCACTGATTTATGGTCTCATAAAGGTTGGGTACTGTGGAGTACCACAGATTTTCTTTACGATTTATAAAATTGCCTGTGATTGGGCTTTGTTGTACAATGCAAAGAGACACATCACTGCACCCCAATCAAGTTTACTGCACTGTGGCTAATGAGCAGACCGGGGCTCATCTGCATATACACCAACTGTGAGGTAGGTATGTGGCGAGATGTGTGAACGAGTCCCAGTGAACAGTAATAAACTACCATCCAATAAACACTAAACAATACTGCTCCAAACATATTGAGAGATCTGAGGGGTGAATCAGCTTTAAGAAATACACAAGAGACACATCCCTTCATCATTCTTTATGGCTTGAAATGGTGTCTCTCTGTGCATTAATTTGTCCACAGACACAAGCAGCCACCACTCAGACCACAGTCCATGTATTAATACATTAATATCTCCAGAGATGAGTAGCTGAAACCCTTTAATGTATGCACATTTTCTTCTTCCCCTTTTATTCCTCTCTAAAATCAAGCATGCTCAGTATTAATGCAATAAAGTCGTCTATTTGATGTACTAAAATAAACAATTAACAAAAAGTAATTAAAACATTTTTTTCTACTCTCAACAGTAATAAATTTAGCAATTAAAACGGGAAAATACACTCAGTTGAGGGATGTTTCTCTCTAAGCAATAACAACTGAAGGCTTTATACTTTATACACTATAGCTTTATACAGTCATGAAGGTTTTGTGGATGTGTTTCTTTGTCCGTCATCATTATCTCTGAAAAACATGCATTTCCGTAAAACTTGATTGACAGGCATGTTTTTCTAAGGCAGAATAAGTTCTGATGGATTATCTGGATTTGGGAATTCACATGTGATCATTCTAAGTCACAATGAGTTGACTCTATGTCTTATACTCTATTGTATTGCATGTAAGCAATAAACGTTAAGAACAACGTGTGTGTTGACGTAACAGCAATGTGGAGAATTATTCAGTGCAGATTTACTGAATAGTGAGTATGTTGTAAACTGAAGGACAACTTAATCATAAAAACTGAACTTGAAACAAACACAAATTCACTCACACAAATAAATTTTGCATTGTGAGACTTTTATGTGTTCCGGTTACATATGTACAGCATAAAAGCTCATATGTGTGTGTGCTCTCTTATGAGCCCAGCAGTAACTGGCTCTTCCACTCAATGTGTGATTAATAGGAGATATTAAAGTGAGAATGATGAGAAATCAGGAGGCATAATTTACCTTGTCAGAGTGTGCTGCACTTGTAAAGTATCTGACTGATTATTGGACGACAGTCAGGGGCCAGGGACTAATAAACAGCTTTAATCATTCTGAATTACACCCAAGAGACAGGTTGTAAGTCTGAGAGTAGAACAGAGGGGGTAAAAATCACACCATGCTGTGGCAGCGTTACGTTTGCCAATCCTCAGTCTGTAATTTAGAGGCGACCAAGCCACAGACCACCTTAGTAATGGCGCCATGTCACTGCTCAAACATATGCACTTGAAATGCAGTTTCAAATTAAGATTTAATATCTTGGTTTGAAGAAGTGTCAGAATTTTGATAGATGAGATTACTTAAATGTCATTTGTGTTTGCATTTATCTGTAATCATTTAAAGAAAGGTAATGAGACTGGTAACTATTTTGCTACATGGAGGGAAAATGTCAAGCCTCTGATAAAAAAAAGTCTATTATGTTTCCAGAATTTTTCTGTACAGTTAAAGTAGAAACTACACACTCAAATACTGCTTGAGACAAACTTTCATGTATCTCCTATTTTACCTGTGAAGTGTATTCATTTGCGTAATAAATGTCTATGTATAGTATGTGAAATGAAAGAAGGTGCTGTGAGCTCAAAACAGAGTGGACCATCAAAAGTCGGCAGCACCCAGCAGCCACTGACAGCTGATTGTCTATCATGGTCCGTCATTTGGTGATGGGACCAGGCGAGAAACAGAGGTGGTCAAAGGCAATTTTCATCACATCATTTCTGTCTGTCTGGCAAGGTCTGCAGGTTCTGACATTGCAATGGCACCGCTTGCAACCAGCGGCAGCACATGCACGCAAAAGAGACGGCCATACTACACATAGACACACATACATGCACACACACACACTCAAACACACGCAGAACCGGGGAGACACTCACACAAGCACTCAACAGACGTGCCGAGCTCAGCATGTGAAAGCACAGACAATCATCCAGTAAGAGAAACAGAAGGTAGGCAGAGACTGACAGGTTTGGCTTTCTTACTGACCCACACAGCAAATCATTTCACGCATAACTCACAAAGCTCCACAGGGGCCCTTATCCAAATCTCACCACCCTACCACAGACACATAACAACAACCTCAACATTAAATCTGTCTGAAAAAGAGGATCTTACAGTACAGGAGGCCCTGGTAAAAATCAATGGGGATCAATTGCAGTCAAGTGTGGACACACTGTGCGTTTCCACAGTACCTGAGACAAACTTTTGGAAGAAGATCTTCTCTTTCCTGAATACAAATGAAATACCAAAGACAAGATTTAATAATGATGTCCCTTTGGCTGTCTGCCTGACACAGGAGCTGCTGCCATTAGATAACTCAGTAGTTCTGGCTTAAAGCCTCAATTATAGTTTGGGGCAGCAAAGGTGAAACTCTGAAAAAGTTCAAAAGAACTTCATTTTGGGGCATTTTCATAACTACAGTTCATTTGCCCTGGTCCAAATCAGGTGGTGAGTTGGTGAAGTTGGTGCATTTTCCTTTTCGTTTGGTTTCTTTTCACATGGAGAAAAATACTTGTTTGCCTGCAATTTTCAAAAAAAATTAAGGAGCAGGAGCTGTTTTGCTCAAACTTGAGTTTGTCTGGTGTGTTTGTTGTTTTGGTGCAGTTGTTTTGATCTGTACTCAAGTTTGATTACTTCAAAATCTGCCCAAACAAATCGCACAAACCACATTTTTTAGATTTTACCGACTGAAAAATTGTCCCCAAGATTGACTACTGTACTCATGGAGCATTAGGTAATAATAAAAAGCCCCTCAGATGCATTGCCTTCATAGCAAAGATGTTTCAGGGACGCCTCACCTTATGACTGAGGCTGTAGTTTGGCTCTGGGATGTTAACTGGGGACCTCAAAGGAGCTTTCACACCTGTAGTTTGATTCATTCGGTCCTAACCAAGGCAAGAAATGACACAGTGTAGCATTTTAGTTCTGGTCTGGTTCGTGTTCAAACTGACTTTTCATAAAAAGTAACTTTCATAGGTCAGTCACTGATTGGACAATTTTAAGAGCTGTCATTATCTGCACCATGAGCATATAATCAAGACCCACATGTCCAAATCAAATTCTGGTGACTGACAGTAGTTTATGCAGCACTTTCACGTTCTATAGTGACACAAAGAGCTCATGGAGAAATAACCTATTATGGGCATTATTAGTATAATTAGACTGAAAATCAGGCAAAGAGGGTACAAAAAAAGGAACATCTTGCACAGCAGTATTCTGGTGAGTATTACTGTGGGGTTGTGATGTTGCACACTTTTTAATGGATTCAATGAACCCCCAAAGTGCACAGAGTAGGATGAAAGCACGGCACACTTTTCATTGCTTTTGACAGTCTCATTGATCAGAAAAAATCCTGGCACTCACACAAATGTGTCATCGTCGTTACCAAATTATTTACATAAATATATACATTGCTTGTATTATCAGTACTTAATATTTTTAAATCATACTAAAATCACACATTTACACCCCAAAAAATCCTGCAATTGGTCATTTTGCTTTCACAACACAAACAAACCACATGTTGACTTAGAAGGTGACCGAGACGCTCCTTTTCATGTGGAATATATGTACAATATACGTAATATTGCCTTAGCTTCTGTATTTCTTTAACAGACTGGCAGCAGTACTTGAAAAAATTGTATTGGCTTGTTGCTGAATGCAGGTGGTTGCAATAATCTAGCCTGAATTATATGATCATGTAAATACCTCCTCATGGTTAGGAAAAAACAAATGTCAAAAAGTACCTAATCATGGATTCCATCTACCCAGGGAAGCTTCAAGGCTTGATTTTTGGTGAAGAGGATTTTTGATTACCTGTAGGAAGTTCTCTGACATTCAGCTCTGACAATTCTGATGAACAGGATAAGGTTGCCATCATTTACAGGCTTAATAGAAAATAGCTGAGAATCATCAGCATGAAAATCAATCAAAGTTTATTTTGTGTTTATGACTTCTGTGCCCCACAGGCAACGCGTTCATCTTAAAACAACAGTGGGCCTATCAGTGACCCCTGTGGAACGCCAAAGGACAGGGGACGAGTGGGTAATATTAGGGTGAGATTAAAACCAAGAGATTAATCCAAAATTCTGGTCAATTCTAAATTTTTGCAGCTAATTGATGATTTACTGTCTGATCTACTGAGATAAGGGAGTTTTCATTGCTATGAAAAGCTTGTGAGACAAATTAAAATTCCTTTTCACACTTTTCATGAACACAGTAAATTATTGAAATGGATAAAGTCTATCTATCTGATGCTCTCTTTGTTATCTTGTCCATAGACAACATTGACGTTTTTGCCAGGCAATGTAGCTGACTCATTCATCTACATTTAAAATGGGAAAACTACACTTTCAAAAACTTTGTACTGCTGTGCTGACCTACGTGCAGTACTCAGTGTACTGCACCAAGGTCAGCAGTGGTCCAGTAACGAAGATATTTTGGCTTTAATCATGTGCTCAAATTCAAACCTGAAATTAATTAATTTCCATTGACTGAAAGCAGCAATTCACTATACCATCAGCTCAAGCAGGTGTCATTATATAGCTCAGCAGACTTAGTATATTGAGATGTGCTGCATAAAAACACACACATAAATATGAATTACTTTAAAATAAGAACACAATACCATGAAATTATTGCTTAAATAAATGTATGATGATCAATGTTGAGAATGAACACCCCTGTTTTGTTGCCAGTGTAGGTGATTTCTGTCATCAAAACAAGACATACAGAACACATAAGGTAAAAAAACAGGGAGGTAAAAATATGGAAGAGTTTTTTTACCTCTTGTAAGTCTCCATCTCTCTCAGGTTTTGTTCCTGCTCCAACCATTTCTAAGGAAACCCTTTCCTGCATTTGGAATCAGCTGAGGTCCACATAAGAGATCATGCTGAGAGGGAACAGCAGGGGTGCACCAGTGAGGGACAGCAGGGGTCAGCTGCTGTATGATGGCTGCAGGCATTTGATCAGCCGAGAGGGAAGGATCCTGCAGATCCTACAAGAAATTGCTTACATTATTAGCAAGAACTGCCAATTTAAAAAAAATGACATCAGAATGAAAGTGACAAAAATCTTAACAGTTATACATACATATACATAATGTTATTTTGCAGAGGTCTGCCTGTGCACCTTTGCCATCTGTAGCTACAAAATGTGCGCCTAGTTTACACAGTCTGACCAGGCAGAAACAAAATTGCAATTTTTATGCCAAAATAAGAACCAAATTGCACCGTGCAGTCTAATCTCCATAAACACATCCTCAGCTGCGCCACTTCACTCAGCTCAGCGCCAGCAGGTTTGGCTTGAGCCAGGAAATTACCAAACAGGCACAAGTACATATAAGTGGCACTGCAGGCGCATTAACGATAATGCTGGCTTTAGGGCCTGCGTCTTGAAATTAAAGACCATTGTTGTCTCACATACACACAAACACACACACAGACCTTGAAGTGCTGTTTGTTGCAAATACAATCACACTGGAGGAACCGGTTTATTGCTGTGTGTATGTGAGTCGAGCTTCCTTTTCTCCCAACTAAAACTATTAGAGTCTTAATTTATTTAAAAGAAGTCCTGTTGTGCAAACACACACACGCACACACGCGCGCGCACACACACACACACACACACACACACACACACACAACAGACACAGACACTCAGATAAATCAAGTCCTAGTGCTTAAGTCGTGAAAGCATCAGTTTCACACACATATACAATCTAGTGCTGTCAAAAATATCGCGTTATTAACGCATTAACGCAAATCAATTTTAACGGCATCATTTTTTTTTATCGCGAGATTAACGCTCTTTGTGACCTAGTGGACTTGTAGTTTTTTATAAGCTGTGGCCACTGCTAGTAACGTAAGAAAAACTACAGGATCCGATTGTAAACTGGAAACAAAACAATAGTCACGTCCCACGCACGTGTTTGGTCTTGCCTGCCCGCCAGCTGTAAAAAAGTAGGCTACCGGTTTGTGTGGATGTCAAGAAACGCTGAAATGGATGCGAACAAGATTCTGAATGGAAAGTTTAGTTTCAAAAAGTTGCCAGATGGGTCGACTGACAAGACCAAAGTTATCTGTGTGTATTGTTGGTGTGAACTGAGTTATCACTGTAGCACATCCAGTCTGAAATACCACTGGATGGCCAAACACACGGCTAATGCGAATTCTCCGCCGCCTCCTTGTCAAAACCAGGCGACAATGGATGGCTTTCCACAGAGGCAGATGGATACCACAACTAAGAACAAGGTTACTGCAGCCATAGCCAAGTAATGTTCATTCTTTGTGGAGAGAAATAAGAGGCTGGGTTGATCAGCCTCTGGTGAATAAACAGAGGAGCATTCAATTCAATTCAGTTCAATTTTATTTGTATAGCGCCAAATCACAACAAAAGTTGTCTCAGGACACTTTCCATATAGAGCTGGTACAGGCCGATCTGTTTATTGACAGTGTTAAATTGTGTGAGATTTTGCTTCAAATGTGAATGACTGCTCAAAGTGAGAATGTTAGTGTGAAATAAAACACTACACGTTGTTGTTTTCAATAAAAAACATTTGCACAAAGCAAGCCTATCCACTTTTCCATGTTGATAAGAGTATTAAAATGATAATTATTGGGATATTTAGGATAGATAAAAATGTGAGATTAATTTGCGATTAATCATGAGTTAACTATGACATTCATGAGATTAATCGCGATTAAATATTTTAATTGATTGACAGCACTAATAAAAAACACATTTAGAATGAACTGTGCATCTGAGAGGTACCATGTATCACAAATAAGAAAATGACTCCAGGTTCCCCAGACCAGAGGAGATCGTTTAGCAATGTCAGCATGTTTATCTGGAAAGTTCTTAAAAAAAATTTAATGGACATTTAATGTCCATTACTATGCAGCTCTGCTAACTTCAAGAAAATGTCTGAGCCTGGAGAGACTGGGCAAACTGCCTTCATTACCATCATATTTGACTTCAATGCTGCGTACATTCACAAACATCATCGGCATGCCATAATGTTTTTTTCTTTGTTCAAAATAACTCTCTATTTGACAGAAGGCAGTAACACAACGCTTCATCACTCCAGGAGCAGCACACAGCCATTTAAGCATAACCATGAAACATAAAGAAACCATTTGCTGTCTGCAGGTGATTGCACATTTACTGTGATGTACAGCTGTTCACCACCATCTATCAGGCAGCAGTAGTGGTCAGTGTGGCACAAAACAGTGAAGTGGAATTGCATCTAGCCAGACTGATTCTGAACAAACTCTTCAATTCCCTCAGTGAGCGAAGATACTTTATGTCTCCTCGCTCACTGAGGGTCAATTAACGTACTGCAAGATTCTCCTTTGATAATGACTCCATCATCTCGGCAAACCTAAAGGAGGTGCAGATGGAGAATAGTGCATCAAGACACCAGAAGGACTCACGTCTTGTATGTTGATAATGATAATGACGGGGGTCCAGACTGTGATGATGATTAGCTGTCCATGTGTGCCTCTGGTGGTCTCAGGCTGGAGGAAGAAGAAACACAGTAAACACAGACTGGCCAGACTTTCAAGGCCCATTCTCTCACTTATTCACATCCTGTTGTCATGCTGCAGTATGCACCTGTTGCCACTCAAGGCTCCCCTCTCCATCTTACAACAGCAGAAGGTCGATCCATTCTCAAGGGGGGATCAGCCAGTGAGAGAATTGAGATTACAAAGCAAAACCGGTATTGATCTGCTTATTTGAAATGAAAATCTGCACCGTTTCTCCTCACAGGACAAGGTTGTCCGACCCTGAACATACACTCAGGCCTGTCAGGCATCAGATGCTGCACTATGCTTTGACTCCAGTGGATGTAATGCAGTGTGTAGAGGCCCAGCATGACTATGGTAACTCCTTGCTTGTGTAAGTAAAAAAAACTGAAAAGTTTACATGCAAATGTTAGATAAGGTTGAAGTTAGAGAAGGTTGTATAAGGTTGTGAAACACAGACAGCAAAAGCTAACAGGGCACAAGCAGAGATTTATTATTCTGATAGACATTCAACTGTCTGAGGTTGATACACTAAATGCTGAACACAGGGAGAGTATAGTTTCCCATGTGATGAAGTACTTGTCTGTTTTGCTAATTTTGCTCAGGTTGAAAGACAGAAACTTCTGATTTAAATTAAAATATTACTCACCCACTTTGTTGAAGACGTTCTGGATGCTACTTGACACAGCTTTGCAGCAAAGAGTACACAGAAGTTCAAAATAATAACAATTTTGTGATGTGGGGGGGCTAATGTATAGAAATATACACAAGCCATAACTCATAGACATTCTTTAGAGGAAACAGATATGAACTGTATTACTTTCATTGTAGGTTGAAGACTAGTGACTGGAATACTATCAAGCTAATAATTAAAAAAAAAAAAAAAAAAAAAAAAAAAAACCTAGAAGGCCTTATGAAATGAACATATCATGAAACAGAACATTTCTGTCAAACAGCCCATATTCATTATCTGAGAGCAGAGTCTGTTTATCTCGGCTTTAATACAGTCTGTGTCTGTGGATAGTCTGAAATTGTCATTCTAGTAATATTATCTGTATCCTGCCAAAGAACAAGGGATTATTGTCACAGGAAAATCCCAAGGGAGAAATAATGGATAAGAGGCCAGAAGCAAATACCAAGCCAGCTAATATTAGCCAACGATTCATCCCAAATCCCTCAATGATGTATCAACCCTGCGCTTCTGTAAACTGATTTTTGCCAAATTCGGTACACTATATAGCATTATACGCACACTGTATACAACATACAGTATAAAAATACTCATATGCGAGGAAACACTGCGATGCACACACCCACCTGCACGTGGAAGCGAACGTATTGCTTGCATAGCTGGAAAAAAAAGCTACAGATGAATTTGAAAAAGTACAAGATAATTAAGTAAACAGTGCAAATAACTGTAGCCCGTGGCAGAGTCCAAGCTATTGTGCATAACATGCAAAACAGATATAGACTGAGCTGCCATTTCACAGTTGCAACAACAGCACGACCGCATGTAATCTCACACCTGGATGTAATTACGAATGTGAAATGTTGAGCAGAATGTTTTGCAGGTTTAATCTTTGCTGCAGCTACATTTGTTTGTCCCTCTGGCAAAATGGTTATGGAGCACACATGATGAAGGCAGTGGAAATATGGGGTGCGTAAACTGTGGTGGAGTCACAATATTCTTTGCAATTTAAGAGCTTCAGGCTTTGTCATTGCACCACTACATCTGATCTGAAAATTTTAGAGTACTGAGGGAGATGTGATGCTTCACCATTCAGCTATAGTGACTTTGTTCTTTTACATGAGTCTAACAGCTCTCAACGGTAAATGGATGGAGTGCATCTATCTGCCAAACACACCGCTGCTTCCTGCTGTGAGCTACATGCTGTGCAAATTTGTCCACTGTAACACCATGTTAGAAATTCTAGGTCTGCGATTTGACTGTATTTGTGGTCAGTGTGTGCGTGTGTGTGCTTGTGTGCGCATGACTCTGTATAGGTGTACAATATCTAATATTAAGCATGACAAACAGTTATTTCTACCCCTGTGAAGCATGTTGATGGAAATTTTCACTTCTCCTTGACGCCCACAACCTCAAAACAGACCCAGTTCGATATCAATATCAAATTTTACACCAGGTTTAGACTGCCCACACACACACACACTCACACACACATAAACACAATGCCTGAGGCGATTGAGTTAGGACGCGTAGAATAGTTTACGGAGCACGTTCAACTGTCGAACATTGAGTTATCTTTAACTGAAAATGCAGCGAAGACTAAAATGAGACACCCACTTTCCTTCCATCCCATTATTCATAGCATATACACTGCGGAAGAAGGTATAAGTTGAGGTAAACACCAAAAATACACACACAAAAAAAAGAGAGTGAGAGACAAGAAATGGATGGAAAGCGGTCCATGCATGTCTGTGAACCGGTGTTGTTTTCCTCAAAAGCTTAGTTTGTGATTGTTCCTTAAATCCTCTAAAGCTGATTTGACCCCATGCTGCCCAAGAAAGACCAACTGCTGTTAACCCTCCACTGTGCATGAGTGTTTACGTAAGTATCAAAGGAGAACGTTGATGCAGGGGATTATGTGTGCCTGAGCAAACAGGGTGCAAGACGGGAGGAGAGAGGGAGGGAAAAAAGAGAGACAGAGGATGCTGTGTGTGTGTGTGCGTGTGTGTGTGTGTGTGTGTGTGTGTGTGTGTGTGTGCGTGTGTGTGTGTTTGGGAGTCTAGATCCCTTGTGCAGTTTTCATATAGTTTTCTGCATCACTGAAACTAATGCAAGCAGTCACATGGTCATAGAGGTTCTTTAAACTGTTGAGCCTGCATCCATATGCCTGCAGTTCAGAGAAAAGGAGTTTTAGTGTGTCTGTAACCAGCAAAATATCCTTACCATTTCACTTAAAATGGCAGCAGAGGGTCGAGTACATCGCTTTGAAGATACAGAAATCACTCAGCAAGAATTTGTTTTTCTCACCAAAAAAGAAAAGAGGCCTCACAAACAGCACCATTAACAGTCACCTTGCTTTTTTTACGAATCTGTTATATTAAGCAGAACAAAGAGCTGCAACTGCCAAGCTGTTCATTGTTATGTATTTCATAGCTTATGACAACTTTCATCAAAGTGCTCCAGCTTTTAATGTATTCACTTCTGAGATTGCCGCTCCTCTTATCTCAGCCCTCCTTCTTCTTCCTCCGCCCGCATCTCAACACGGAATCGCAGATGACTGTCAATGAACTCCCCACGAACAACGTTCTTTGCCTTCTGCCCTCACACACTGTCAAATCATTTTTGGTTTTTTTGCACCTGTCAGTGGTGGGAGAGGAGGGGGAGGAAGAGGGGTAAAGGTGTGATGATGGATTCTTTCGCAGACAATGTAATCATACAAAGCACCTATGGCTGCTAATTGAGCAGGATAAAAGCGCAAAGGTCACCTGGTGCACCGTTTGAGTTTTCACCGCACCTCTCTGCAAGAACCTCGGCTGCAGCAATCCTCCAAACATGTCACGCATTTCGAGCAGGTGGGTGGCCAGGAGCTGTATGCAGAATTAACATTTCTGCTATCAAAAGGCTTCAAAACAAAAGACAGTTACACAGAGGGATAGGAAGGAGGACAATGAAAAGGAGGGCAAATGAGTGCACGAGGGAGGTAGGAAGAACAGAGGAAAAATGATATCAGTATTCAACACTTGGATCCACATGCACACACATTTAAAAGATGATTAAGTAGAAGTACGTACAAGCAGATTAAGTATTAGCAGTGACAGAGGATGGTGTAGGAACCTTTCTCCTCCAAGATCTATTACAATATACCAAATGTCAAAAGGCAGCATGAATTTTAAGAGTAGATTTGACCTCTCCCTCCTCTCGTCTTCCTGCATTTTTTATGCTATCACACTTTTCAACAAACTTGAAAAGGTTTAAGAGGATCAGGTCATGACAGCCTGAACTGTAACTAAGATGTATCTGAGATGTAGTACAGGAAGAACGTTTCTGCAGGATGACAAAGTGAAAGAAATACCTGAGTATTTTCCACATCCGTCCCCTATTTTCTCCTCACGGCTCAACTGCGTACACGCAGGTGTGGTTTCATTTTCACAGTCATTCATAGCTCTATTCTTACTGGACACGCAGCCCAGCTTGCCTTCATGACTTTAACAGCACACTCAGTGGGGGACAAATCCACAATCCTATAACAAAGCTGACTCCACGGTTCAGTTAACACGACGCTAAAGGAGACTGTCACTGCAAATTCAGGTGGTTATTCAAATAAATCGTACCATTTTATTATTACAGTGGACTATTTCTTCTCTTTTACCTCTCAACATCCATCTGTTGCACCTCCTCATCCATAATTCTGGTTCATTATAGCATTACAAATGACAGCAATTTTTTTAAAATAACCACTACAGACAACTGTACCACTTTTTTTTGCTCTGAGCAAGGATTGTGGAGTTGTACCCCATTAAGAGTTGGAACTACAGATAGCAGGCTGGGCTGAATGATGTATGAAAGTGAAACCTACCTCCATACTTCAAGAGACAAGGATCTGAATTTAAAAATAAGGAGCTATTAGATTATTTCCACACAAGAATCACCAAAGACAGATGGTGCTTCATGAGCATTTTGGCTTGTGGGCCCTTGAAAATGAAGCAATATCTCCTTGTGGCCGCACATCACGGGTCATGGACTTGGTGTGGACATGATTTATGAGCAGTTCAACCAAAGAGCGATTCCACCACTGGTGGCTTCGTCTGGATGGCTTTTAGGGGTGAAAATATCTTGCACTTCACAGGGAAAAGCAAATATTCTTGACAAAGTGTTTTTTTGTGAAATAAAAACCTATACAGTATATTTTCTTTCTTATGCTTTTAATCATCTAGTGACCCCTCAGACTTGTCTGGGGACCCTATGGGTGGGGGGCCTAGCACAACCTGAGAGTAAAGCCCAAAGCTCTAAAACTGTAAGACTGACAGTTATCTGAAATAGTGATTTGCATTGAAATTATGACAGAGCAAACACATTCAAGCTCAATAAATATCCCTACTGTGTGACATGGACCATATATCAAACAGGCATAATATCATGAGCAAACTGTGCCGCTGATCAAACCCATTTCTTACTTGCATAATGTGAAATTGAAACCACAGGTGATCAGGTAATCCAACAAAGTGTCTGGACCTCCAGGGCACCCATGAATCTGCAGTTGAGGATCTCCACTGTGGGAGTCTGGCAGCTGACATGTGGGAGCCAACAGGTTTTGGAGTGCTGTTCACTTTAGTGAGGAGAAAACTGGAAGGTTAGCATGCTGTTTCTGGTCTTAAAAATAGGGCTAACATATGAGCTGTTTCATCATTGTGACCACTTTTCTCTTTTCAAACTGCACTGATTAGACAGGGATATAATGCATGAGTTCTACCATAGTATTAGTGTCATTGTGGACCTGGATTAGCACATGCACCTTTTGTAGAGAAATGCATGCACGACCTTCACACATGCAACCATGTAATCTTGTTCCCTGGCAGGAAAGAAAATCATGACAGCGGTGATATCCAATATTAATCAGCCACCAGCAGAGAGAGACAGAGATTGAGTACGATAGACGGGTCGCAGGAAGATGCTGGAAAAAAGGGAAAATGTGGTGACCGTGTGTTTGTGTGTGTGGGAGATGGTGATTTTACACTCCACTTACTCCAATCTCTGATCACGCACTCCAGTTACAGGTACTTCAGTGAACCTGCAACCACACTGTTAAATGTCTGTCAAGAGGCTGATGGCGTGATTATCACGAGCCATATCAAAGAAAAACTCACAGGCATCATCACTGCTGTGCCAAGGATGAAATCCATCCTATTAAGTGTTGTGAAATTAACCAAAGACAATTTTATCTCGGGCTTTAGTGGATGTCATTCAGCTAATTACCGTCAACACATACATGGGTAATGAAGTCGAGAGTAAAGCCATATTTTGACAACGAACACTCTTTCAGCTGTGATGTGGAGCTGTGCCAGAAAAGTCTTTTAGTAACAGCTGCAGCAGCTGAGTGAAACTAGAAAGCAGATTATCTCTCTGCTGGCCTGCTGTTTTCTGCACAGGGTGGACACAATAACAGGAACACGGCTGTAGTATAATTCAATCCAGTGCAGCCAGAGCACTGCACATAATACTAATGTACCTAATGTTCAATTTTTGAGGAGATTTTGTTTAAGAGGTATTGATTCAGCTTCACAGGGATTTGTGGATTGCAGGGATTTGATTTTATCATGTTGTGTAAGGTTTCCCAGTAACTGTGTGCCTATCCAAGACCTGTAGATAACTAAAGGCTCCGGGGAAATTTCCCTGTTGGTGTAAACATGGGCAGGGACTATTGCCGGTGCTGCCAATATCTGCATCCAAACACAGGAAACTGCATAAAGACAGACCTTGTTTCAGTGTTTCCGTTACAGTGTGTAGGATAAGACTTGCTGTACAGTGTATGTGAATGTGATGAGGACATTATTCACTGACAGGCTCCAACTGTGTTTTTCAATTCCTGTCACCACATTTGTGATCACTGTGACGCATGTTTGTGTGTTCCTCATTTTGACAGAGCTGCCATATGAACTGAGCACTTCAAGTAAATGTAATGTGTGTTTGCTGCTGCACTTGACTCCACCCGTGCCGTGCAGAGCTGGAGCTGAGCAGACCAGATAGTGGAGAAAGGGGGTCATTAATCTTGAGGCAACGACTTCCTCACATTGGTATGCAGGATTGCATTTCTTTTCCAATTCTCCTGTGCTTATGCTGCTTAATTCAAGCACCTTTTCTCTAAATTCAACTCTTTACCAATAGCCACTCAGTCTTGAATTTACATGAATACGTTCCCATGCAAATACCCACATGCACACTCAACAGAGTAGACACACAATCCTCAGAATCAGTCTTTCTGTGTCTTTCACATTCATTGTCCCTGTTCTACCTTCTCTGTGTCTTTCCCTTTATTCACCTTGCACTGAGTGCCATTAAACAGCGAATAACCGATAAGAGGACATTTTAGTTTTATAATACCACTGATAAGGGGCTGTTGCAGTCTTTTTAGATACAGGCCTTATCTACATTCCTTTATGGCTACCGCTTATCAATGATTCCTTTTCAGACATTTCAGGGGATTAAGGCAGATTTACTTTCGGATTATTTCTCTTCCGGAATTCCATCCGTTTACACTATCATGTCAGGGACCATATGATAACACTGACAGCCTGAAACATCTATTTGTGGGAAAAGGAACTTAGATAAATTTCTATTTAAGGCAAACACTCATCCATTCAATTTCCCAGGGACAGAAATTCTGACTTAACCCTTTACTGTAGAAATGATAATGGTTAATTTCTCCATCTTTGTAGTTTCATCTGGGGCATCGAAGTCAGTTTTACACTGAAGTGCTCTTAACACAGCTTTTAGCTGTTTGTATGAGAGAGATGCAATTCTTGATTACATCTACTCTCTTGCTCCCTTTTGAGTTTGAGCGCACTTTATTTTAAGGCATTGTGGCTGAGAACATCTGCCCAATAACTCTTCATCTAATCTTCTTTTGCTCCTCATACAACAGCAGAAAAAAGACTCTCGTTTTTTTCTTTAATGCATAAATAAAAGATGGCTACTGTGGACACGGGCATCCAGTAAAGAACTAGTCTGTGCAAAGATATTAAAGTTTCAGAGACTTAACTCATTACTGTTTTTTAGCAAATTACTATCAATTTACAATCACAGTGCACCACACCGCACTGTCACATTGTTCAATTTCAGACAATGGGCAAGACTTGTCGAGATGAGCCACGCCTGCACAGACCCCATCACCGACCATCACAGCACCATGCATGCCAGTTAGATTTTTGACCGATTTGATCCCGACTTGCTTTGATTTCATGCAAGCGAAAGCAACAGACAGCTGCATGTGTTGAAGCCAAGGGCTGCACCGACTGCAAAACGTCAGGGCATGATGGGAAACGTCTGGTACTCTCCTGATCTAAGCAGGTTGGATTAGAAGTTTATCCAACATGACATTTAATATTTTGATGTTATTAATCAGATTTTACACTATAAAGGTTTTTTCTGTTTATAGAATAAATGTGTGGTCGATAATGACTTTGCCAGATAAGCTGAATAACTTCATCTTATATTAAAAATATTTCACAGACTAAATATCACTTAATATGTGGGATGTGAGAAAGGTTAAACCAGTGGTGGGAAAGTAACTAAGAACGTTTACGGTACTTGAGTACAATTTAAATTTTATACAATTTTGAGAGATATTTTTTCTGTTATGTGACGAGGAAGATGATCATTTCTTTCCCTGCATGTCACGTATGATTCATCTGACGAGTGAAGCAATTTTCTCTCTGGAAAAGACTCAACCAAACAGTGTCCACCCGTCCACCCTGACATAATATTTCCAACTGATATTTTCACCTGTATCATGTTAGCTTTGAGTAACGTGTGAAGCACATTTCTGATAGCTTCAAAAGTCAGCTTACAGGATGGCTTCAGGCTTGTCGAAACTAATGAAGACTGACTGCTTCGTCAATATCCAATTTAGTCCGGTGAAAGCTGTGTAACAGGTCTCAAGAGTTTGACATTAGGACAAAAGAGGAGGATTATTGTGCTCAAAGCAGAGATCTCCTCTGGTGCTCAAAAGCAATGCGGGCAATAAGAGGCTCAATTTAAAGGAAAAAAAGACCTGGGATACTGCGCTGATGGTCAAAGGGACAGACGATTGGTATCTGTCCAGAATGTTGATGGAAATACGCAATCCGATACTCTCATCTCTTACAGAAGACCAGTACAGTGGTCAATCCATACATAATCTATGAAAACCTTTACATGTGGCCCCAAGGATCCCTATTCTTCACAAAAACATATTTTCAACCAACAAGGTTGTGAAGTGAATCATAATTAAATAAGAAAACAGACCTTTCGGCATCACCATAACCCATGAATCCTTTGAGATGTTTTCAAACAGTTTCAATATGATCCCTACTGACACCAAAACAACGATATTTCCACTACTTTGGGCTGAGAAATATAAACACTTTTTTTATTCAACGGAATAAACCAAACTTCTCACTGCAACAATGAACAATGCTGTCTAAACACAAGCAGCCACACAAGAAATTTGTCTAAATAAAACAATCAAAAATTTCCTCATTTAGACTTTGGAGACAAAAATGAGAAAATGTGTCAGTAATCTGATAAGTCGGTACAGCCCAGTCTACACTACATGAGCAGGAGGCAGACAAGACACAAACAGACTGCATTATTATCAGAGGAACACCTAGTGCCCACCTGTCTGATTAGTATTGGCTGCGCTCCCTACAGCCTGAAACATAATAAATACTGTAATACTCTGAGAGGAAAATTCAGAGAGTTTCTCCAATTTCTGTGTTCCTGTCTCTCTTCCTCGACAGACTATGACTACAAGATTTTATTTCTATTGTACTCTCTCATCTCCCGGTGGTTTTACCTTTCATCACATATTTATTTGCGTTCGGTTACGCCGGCATACTGCTGATGGCGAGCACAAAGCGTACGTTGTGTGAGAGCATTTTTTCCCATACACTAATGATGGAGATATACGAAAGCATTTCTTGGTTCTGTTAGGCATTAAGTTGAATGTCAGATAAGAGCAAAGGACTTAAAGTTTACAGGCCTGAGTCCATCAAAAGAAGGGCTACACTAGTGGTTATATTTAGTGCAGCTAATTAATCTGCCAAATATTTCCTCAATCAATTAAACTTATAGTCTGTGAAAAGTCAGAAAATAGTGAAAATGGCCATCACAACTTAGTTTATTATCATAGAAGACAAAGAAAAGCAACACGTTTACGATCCATCAAAATAGTTTTTCTGTCCATTGAATCATTTACATATCAAAGACTTCGATCAACGATTCATTAGAGTCTGTCAGGTTTCTCTAACGCTTTTGACTTGACAATATAAATCTAACCACCCTTTATTAACTTCAAGTATCACCTGGCCTTGGCTGTTAATATTGAATACACACACGCACACACAATCCACATGGTGCCATTTATGCATAACTTGGTAATCTGTCTCATGTCAGTGCTTTTTGAATAGAGTCAGAACGGGTTAAGGAGCTGTTAGTCGCCTCCATACAACTGTCCCATTTACCCTATGAAGCTCATTAATCAGTGGAGCAAAGTGTGACACTTTAATCAGAAGACTTTTCACATTCCTGCAACACTGATGAACACAAGCAAGATGTCGTGCAGACAAAAACGGGTGCACATTCAAGCTTGAACCACCGTGGTATCCACACACCTACCTGAAAGGCATGCTGCATGGCCACGAAGTGATCACACATGCCTGAAACCTCGGGTTTTAATTAGAGGCTTCCACAGGCAGACAAGAGCCGCCACTACTAATCAGAATCAATACAAGGAGACAAAACAGGCACTCACCCACACACTGTCACTGATGCTTCCCTGCTACAAAGGCCCTCACACTATCAGAATGACAGGTAACTGTCAAAGCAAAGGACAAACTGTTCTTAAAACAAGAGCTTTTAAACAGGTATTAGACATATCACTGTTTTTCAAGCCGGGCACACAAGAGAAAAGTATGTCAATGAAAATATTTCAGTGACTTTGAGACATGTCTGATGTTTTGCTTATGTGTGGGAGACGTCCCAGTGATCAATATGGGTAAACCTGCCGGTGCTATTTGCTGAGCAGCGGTTAGGGAGGCAGACGCTGCTGTGGATGTCGGAGGGAGCAACAGCAACAGGTATCTGTGAACAGAAATACACATCTGCAATGCAAAAGTTCAAGGATTCAAAAGTTTCCAAACAAATAGCACAGATTAGCATAGATTGAAGGCCAGTCTTAGTCCAGTATGTGGGTACAAGTCAATGACATTGACACTGTTGAATTCTTGCAGAGAATTTGATGAGATGACTGATACCGTTCTCACATCTGTGCCGTAAGCCAGTTAGCTTAGCACAAAGACAGGAAACAGGGGCAAACAGCTAGCCTGGTATTGTCTAATGGTAACAAAATCCACCTCTTAACTGTAAAAACAGCACCTTTAGGACTGAGCCAGGCTAGGAGTCTTCATATTTACTGGTACCTATATTTATTGTACAATCATGAGAGTGGTCTCAGCCTTCTCATCAAACTTCCTGAAAGACAGCGAAAAATGACAAGTTAGTCCTTTAAAAACTCGCTAAAATATATTTGCTGGCTAATTGTAAAGCTTTAAATGTCCAAGTTATTCATTTCTTGTCAAATTAGTGTAGTCAGCATTAGAAACTTTCTTTTTATTTCACTGCTGCCTCTCTTTTTGTAGCACAACTCCACACAAAGTGTGACTGAAAGCTTAAGGGAAGGAACGTAAAAAATGATCAAGTCTAACTAATTCCACTCATCATGGAAATGCATATGTATAAATGCATGTGCACAAACAAGAAAATTAACAATTACCCAAGGAGAGGAACATACTGCTCTGCAGTGATAATATTTAAAATGGGAAACTAATCCAATGCAGAATGCGAGTTAGATTAGAGCGAATCCTCCTCTTCTCCTCTGTTATGTATTCCAGAGGATAATTAACACCAGGCCTCACCAGCGGTCTACCTGAAGCTCTTATCTGTCTCTAAAGGAGCACACTGGAAGTAAGTGTAATAGGAATAAGGATGAAAGAGTGGGAGAAGAAAGATGAATGGCCGAGTCCCTTGGATTAATAGTGCTGCGGGGGAGGGAAAGGCAGGGCCGGTAGTGAAAATGGGTGTAGAATCCTTAATCGTGTCTTCGCACTCTATAAGCCACTCGAGTGACCAGATGCCAGAAGTACATTTATTCTGGAGCACTGAAGATAAATGGGTTGATTGTGGCCACTGTTGCCTTTGTTTTCTTGTCGCTTGGCAAGAAGAGGCAATCTGTAGCAAAACTTATGGGAAAAGTTGTCAGTCTGTGGAAAAGTGTGCTGGATTTATTTATTTATTTGATTTGTGGAGGCTTAAGTTACTGAGCAGCACTGCTGGTACAACAGTCACATACGTGACCATTTAAAGTCTCCCACTTGTTCAGTGTTGCAAATTTTGCTGAATGCTGCAGCCTTTACAAAAATCCCTAAGGGTAATACAATGCATGGAAAAAGCAATATTGCTGTTTTAAAGTTCACATAAACCAAGGAGCTCAACCCACCCTGCACCATCACATGCACAGAGCATTGTTTTGCTTCGACCATGGCTTTAGCCCATGCACCATGATTGGTCCATCACTTTGGTCCAGACTGCCATGCCTTCATGGTCCACGTGTCTGACTGATCCTCAGACTTCCCCTGTAGCGCCACCATGAAGTTGAGTTCAACAATTTAAAGAGAAACGTCTCAACAACTGTTACATGAAAGGTCGTGACATTTCAACTGTAATCACTTTGGTTTTTGACCAAATGCATGCAACAGGTATTACATTCCCATCAAGCCTCAGCTGTACATTATCCCTGTAAAACATCATGTTAATATTATCATTATGAGCATGTTAGCAATGCTGACATTAGCACTATTGTGCCGATGTGTGGCCTTGCAGTCACTAGCACGGCTGTAGACTCACCTTGTTTCCCCTTTCCCAGTCAATTCATTTCCCATTTTCCAAGTTGTGCAGCTAATTCTCAGTGATTGCCTCCCAATCATCTAATCAACCGTCTTTTTTTGATGTCACTCCAAGACTAGTCATAGCTTGCATGTCAAGAATGCCACATACACACCTAGCAGTATGTGCATAGCTTACCCTTCTGCTATTGACATTTAGGTCTTCAATGGTGCAGTATCCACTGACTGTCTGTCAGTCAGTTATCAAACTTGATGGTAGTGCAATGCCACGCTGGTCTGATCTGCTTGGAATAGAAACACACTCCAAAGAACTGGACAGCAGATAACATTCTTTCTGAAACAGAGTCAATTGGATTGTTTCTTTCAGCTCCATGAATCTTACGATCAATGAAGGAAAGACACAGTCTGATATTTTGGCTGATTACTGCACTTTATTGAAGGCTTTGGAAAAAGCAACAAGGATTATTTCCCATCAAAACATAGCCCCCCCAAAAACATCCTTCTACTGCGTGATGTGTTCTAAACTTCATTATTATCGTCGTTAACAGAATACGAGTACAGAAATCATCTACTGTTATACTAGAAATGAACATAATAGTAAGAAAGGTCTTTTGAGTTTCAAGGATAGGTAAGGCTGAAAGCATAAGGCCGTAATTCTGACTGCTACTCAACTCTTATCACAGTGTCAAAGGAGCTTGTGTCAGGATTATCTCCTTCCCAGGGTGGTTGACCAACCTAATGAGAGCAAATAAAACATATTAATCCATAAATTCCAGATGAAAAGACTACAAAGGCGGGGTGACCCAGACTATACGAGTTTCAAATCAGAACAAAGTTACTTTTCCTGACCACGTTTCAGATTCTGCATGAAACAGGGCCACATGCTAATTGTACAAATGCACTCTAGCAATATTAAGTCAGTAATTTTTCATTTTTCTTCATATGTTTACCAGACTTCCAAATAACCAATTCTTCTGCGAAAACCTACTGGAAAAACTGATTCTTCTGTCAAATCAAACATTAATAACCGTTCAAATCAGAAAAACTGGACAGCGACATAAAACACACTGTATTATGACTCATACAGTCACAGCGGCTTCACATGTGAGACTCTTTTACCTACCTGGGTCAGAATTCATCATTCTTTTACAAATTCAATTGAGACAGTGAACACACAAACTGACGGCATGTTATGTTTGCAGCCAGTCAGTATTTTGTACAAGTTTGCACTGAGACATGAAAATGGGTACAAAATAAAAAATTCAAAAGATCTAGAGGAGAGTTTTAATGCAACTCAAGCCTAATTTACCACAATCCTGCTGACCTGCTCCAAGGCCTTCTACCACTGTGTTAAAATCCCATGATGTGAGAAAAGGATGAAAACATGTGAAACAGTTTTTGGTTATTAAAGTGCTCCAACACACCATCAATTAGCAGCAGTATGTATGTACATAGAAATATGGTTTAGCACTCTTACAAATCAACCACTTAAAAATCACCCATTTTATGGTCAAGAAAAATTCCCTCTAACTCAACTCAAAAAGAAAGAAAAGCACTTTCTAGTTCTCTCAGTAGTTACTTCAACTTGACCTCTGGTTATGACAATTTTTTTTCTTTTTCTTTTTTTTTTTAAATGGAACAGAAATGAACACAAAAATAAAACTAAACTAAAAAGTAAAATATTGTCATGCAGAATATCATCCATACTGTACTTTACATACATACAAAATTACATTTCTTTTTTCTCTTTTTAAGAATAGATTCTGTAAACACTGCTTTAGGTCCTTTAAGTACGGTTTATCCACATTTCTGCTACAATCTGTACGTTTTTCCGTAGAAAATAGTCCGAGGCTCGTGCTCTGGCACCTGCAGGTGATTCAACTTTTAAACCATCCAATTTTCTACCCATTCCACGTTAAACCCACAGAAAGAGAAGAAACTAGAAGAAAGAGTGGAAGCTCTAGAGTGGTGGTGCTTTTATGTGGGTGTTTTAAAAACATAAAGGTACTCTGACATTTTTACCCACATACACCCCATCTTAATAAAAAAAGGATGTAAAGGAATCCAGATAACAGAGACAGGGACGAGGGGTGTTAGCTGAAGACAGTAGACAAGGCTAGGTCTGAATATAGATAAGGCATAGCATGGGTGGAGGTTGGGAAGGTTTGGATTAGGAATCCACACGTCGGGCAGATCGTTAGCCTTCTCAGTACATTTTCAAAACTGGGGGAGAGGGTAGCATTGGGCAAAGATGTCGTGTAAGGTAGTGAAGGATTGTAGATGTGTTTCAGAGTCCTTGGAGGAACTCCTGAAGCTGCCTGACCAGCTCTGTGTCCACGGTCTCCATCAGGACCCCGAAGCCTTGGTCTCCCATCAGGGCCTGCTGCGCCTTCAGCTTCTCGTAGACAAACTGCTGGAGAGAAACGCTGTGCACTGGATCCTCCAGGGCCAACTGCAAGTGGGACAAAGGAAATGGAGAGTGGAAAAATTACAGTAAGGACGCCGTCTGAGGAAGTGTCTCCAAGTCCGCTTTTTGAGAGAAAGACCACGGGTTAGCAAAGATATTAAATTTACTTAAATGAGCTGCTCATTTTCTTTCTCTTGCACTCTGAAGAGACTACTTTCCTCGTGACATAATGTCTTGAAATAAATGCTGCAAATTACACGCAGACATCATTTATTTTCAGTCTCGTCCTCCTCTTTGGAGCAAATACAAGGAGGCTGATTAGTTTGGCAGCACATTAAGGTCTAATTCTTCTTGGATATGTCTGCACTGTTGTGGCAAATCTGGATTTGGGGATTTCCTTTTCTCCCATTCCTCCCTGCAGATTTGCTCAAGCTCATTTAAGTTGGGACTAAATTTTGGTTTTGGCCTAGTCAGTATGGGTTTTCACATTTTTGTTCTGTAAGCAAACCAGGTGTGCTTTTGTAGGTGATAACAGTCTCTACCATTCTTCATAGTCTGGATATGATGCCAAGCTTCTCCTAAAGCTGACAAAAGTGTTGAACTACTCCTTTAAGTTCCTGGACATTGAGGACTAACCTGTGGAGACAACTGGAACACTACTGACTTCAAAACCACCATCTGTGGTTGCTATGCTGGTATGGAAGTACTTACTGTAGTTTATCTGCGTACTTCATGGTCTATGCCTTAACATGTACATTAAATGCTTGTTTGACTTCTGCCATGCGGTCTGGTGCACAATTACACATTGCATTTCCATCATGCAGCGAGTGATAAACCCAAGCCATATTCACAGTATGTGACAGGAACAAACACACAAAGCGACGTCAATATAGCAACAATAAAGACACCATTTTTTAAACTGACTGTAATATTCAGTCCATTTAAAAATATAACCTAATAATATTATTAATGGTTTTATTAAGACTGCTTAATGAAAAGAAAAATCCACAAATAATTCTTAATTCTATCAATTTCTGCTCGGGCTGATGTACCTGCAAAAGCAGTTGAAAAGGACATTCAATAGCAAAGCCTTCACAGTGTTTTAGAGTCACTTTTGACAAAAAGGAAAAAAAGGAAAGAACAACTAAGCCACGTTACCATTTCCAGCTTTGACATATACAACACACAAAACTCTAGCGGGCTACAGAAAATGATTCAGTATATGCAACCGCTGCCATTCATCTCACGCAGAAGACAGCACAAGAAAAATAATCCTTGACAATAAGGTAGAAAAGTAAAGAAAAGTTGGATGGCTGACTAGAGCCGACATATTTCTTTGGCTTTATTTTCTGTGAAGTGAAGAAAGGGCAGCTGCAAAAACAACAGCGTGGAAACAAAAAAACTTTCCTATATACAGTGCAGCCACCATTTGAAACTATACGTTGTGTCACAGAATAAGTTGAAAAGGTAATTATATATATATTTTTTTTTAAATAATGTAAATGGCACTTTCTGAAAGTATGCACAGTTTCTCTGGATTTGACCGTACCCTGAAATCACCAAGCGCTTTTACACTGACTTTCCATTAATTATCGTTATCATGTGATGTTGCTTGACTCTCTTACTTCAACCTTTTGAAAGCAGGTCAGTGTACTCAACTAAACAAACATGATCTCCCCCAATGACTGTATCTCCTTTATAATTCATTATACACAAAGTTGACATTTGGGCGAGCTTGTGCACTCTTACTCATGCAATCCCAGAACAGCCCTGCAAACCCTACAGAAAAAAAATAAAAATAAATAAAAATCTTTGGGTCCTTCGAGAAGCAGAATATTGTAACGACAACTCTTGGTCCCGAGCCAATCACTGGAAAGAATACTTGTCATGCTAATTATTTCTTTGTCATTACAGTGCAATCAAACTAGTGAAGAGTGGCTGTTGGAGAGCAGCTTAATGGAAAAGCTGTCATCTAACCTGCGTAATTACCTTCAGCATAAGGCCATGCTAGAGGTGTGTGCGTGTGTGTCTGTCTCTAATGTGTGTGTGTGTGTGTGTGTGTGTGTGTGTGTGTGTGTGTGTGTGTGTGTGTGTGTGTGTGTGTGTATGTGTGTGTGTGTGTTTGGAGCCAAATATCAAGGTCTTTGTAAGCATTTCTTAATCACTATGATCCTCTTAAATATCTAATCTAACTGGGGAAAACATTAATGATACACATCTGGATAAATCAGATACTAATTCTGGTTTAATGAGGAAATTAACACGTACAAGTCTGTAGGTACAGTGCGTAATGTCTCAATGTGTCCAATTAATGGGAACATCATATGTACTGTGGGCAGCATATGGCCCACAGGATTGTTTGATCCAGCCCGTGAGGCAATTCCTAAATACAAAAAAAGCAATTAATTTTTTTTCCCAGCGATAAAGAAAATAACATAAAATAGTAGACTCTGAGCAGTCCATGAATGCAGCACACAAGTAGTGGCTGATATCACGTCAATGCATATCAATACAACCTAAGGAGATGCAGAGCGTCATGCTTTCCAATAGAAATGGACATGCTGGTGCGTCATTACAGCTACAATCATGCTAAACTGTATGAGCTATAAGCATCAATCTTGCATGCCAAGAAAAGACACGAGCAAGGTCTGGCATGATGACCCTGCAGCAGGGAACACCATAAGGAAAGCGAGTGACGAAAGCAAGATGACGTGGGACGCAGAGAGAGTGAGCAATCAGAGCTGTACTTCATTGTTCAGGACAGAGAGGAGGAAGGGGTGGAGGAAAGAGAGGAGTGGGCAACATGAAGGGAGAAAAATGAAGAAAGACAGATGAAATGACAGGGCCTGTGAAAGCCCTCATCTCTAATGCAATCCCTGGACTACTGCTGGCCTTTTCCAAAGCAAACAAAGAGTCCCATGTCATTACTGTAAAAACATCAGTGTTGTTCAAAATCGGCCTGTGCCAGGGATTTGAAACATCTCCCACTAGTGTGCCAGCAAGCGCTCTCTGAATGACAGGCCCACACAAAGGCAAGCATACACACACATTAAAAACCAGCTACATATCGCTCCTGTTGCATTAGGAAATGTGGGATTAACCAGCAGCCAAAAATTCACTGATTACCAGTTTATAGAATTAACACAAGCGGGTCTGTTAAGAGTATTTTTTTAAACTTCTGACCTCTGAGGTCGCTTTCACACCAGAGCTGTTTGGTCCGCTTTAAACGGACCAGAGTTCGTTTGCTCCGATAGTCCACTTCGTTTGAGCAGGTGTGAAAGCTCATCCGAACTCTGGTGCGGGCCAAACAAGCGAACTCTGGTCTGCCTGAAAACGTGGGTCTCGGTTCGCTTGCAAGTGAACCCTGGTTCAGTTTGAATGCAGTGTGAAAGCTCACCTGACCAAACACAGGACCAAATGTACGTAGTGACGCTATACGCAGTGCATCTAGGGTGACAAGTGACCGCTGACATTAGCAGTTGCTAGCTAGCTTAGCTCAATTGTCTGAACAACAATAACCCACAAATTCACAATTTGGCGTATTTAAACAAAATCAAATCACAACTACCAACAGTCACAGTCCTTAAACTCTGAGCTCATATGTTGTCATATGTTAGATTGTCAAAGTTAGAAAAATAACAGAATCAATCCCTGACAAGCTACGATAGCATTATAGGAACAGTTGCGTTCACTAACATTGTAGCATTCCCTAAAATAATGGGAGGGGGGAGGGAGGGATTTCCCCTCCTACTTTGTCCAATCGACGAGTGCTCCTTTCAACCATGTGATGCTGCTCAGAAAGTTCGGTGCGCTTTAAAAACCACAGTGTGAAAGCAGAACCAAAACAAGTGATAAATGCAACAATGTTGCGTCTTTCAGCTCTCCAATCAAACCGAGTCCGCTTGGTCAGGTGTGAAAACGACCTAAAACTGCTTCGTTTGCTGTTCATTCCACTCTCCTCACCGCTCTATTCCTCTCAGTCATTTTCTCACTACAGTAGGCTGCTCTATTCAGTGGAAACGCTAGTTTGTAGCAGAGAACATTAGAGGAAACCAAGTCAGGCAAACTGGAGTTAATGATGAAACAACCTGTACTTTTCCTGCCTTTATCTTATACCCCATGGTGCCTCACATCTAACTGCAAACACACAAATACAGTAGATGACAGAGTGTGTGTGTGTGTGTGTGTTAGTGTGTTAGTGTGTGTGTGTGTGTGTGTGTGTGTGTGTGTGTGAATGTGTGATGTAACGAGCTGTAGGGCTGTATGATGTACTGAAGTATAAACTAAGAACTGTATTGTGTAAGGGACGCTGACAGCGTGGGGTTCAGAGGATTACACTGCAGGCAGATGTTAATTTCATCAGCTAATTTATGACGCATCATCTACAGGCTTTGCTAGCCAGCTGCCCTCGGCTATGCTGACTAGACTTACAAGCTGCTCTCAAGTGGTCAAATTCGACTCCAAGCATCTTATTAAGTGATTCTCAACACATGCTGTAATAGTTTCATGCTTATGTAAGACAATTAATCCAAGTGCTGCTTGACAATCTCTCTTTTTTTTTTTTAATTTTGGTGTGAAGCTCAGTTGTTCAGTCGGAGTCAGTTCCAGTTTGGGTCAGTCAGGAGATGAAATCATACGGTGTGTGGTAATGATGGACCAGTCACTGCCTGTCACTCTCATTACAATTATTATAAACCATGATATTTACAGCTGGAATGTGGATGCTGACATCACCCGAGCAAGTGGGAGGAATAACAATAAAAGCGAATCTGACTCAAAACAATGCACAAATGCCAAAGTACTGTGTGCTGTGCTATGAGTGAGAGTAGCTGTTATTCTAGGATCCACTGAAGTGCAGAGCCACAGTTCACCTGAAATTCTGGCCTCATCTCTCCATCCATTGTCTCATCCATTATTTCCCCCGGATCTTTGTGATTTCCACACGTAGTGTGGAAATTAGCAAACTCTCTTTGAATAAAGTCGATTTCTCTTTTGGTGAAGGAGTGAACAAGGATCTGTCTTCTTCTTGTACTTCAGCAGTTGCCTACAGGCACAACTTTAGTAATAGCCTTCCTGTCACTCAGTGGATTTTTCTCATATTCACTCAGTCATTGTGTATGTGCACCTTTCTGACTGTCAAGACAACACAGCTGTGCAACTTGGTGGAAACACTAACCCAAGCTTTGTAGAAGTGACGTGTAGCCGGTGCTGAGGTGCCTTAAACCTTGACTAGGAGTTCGCAAAAAGAAGTCTGATTGCATATAAGGTTATGAGAACATACTTCTCGCCTGATTTATTACCTCAGTAAACATTTTCCTAGTAAGTTTATGAATTGAATGAGTTTATCAATTGGCAGTTTCGTGTCTTCTTCGATACAGAATGTTAATTTTGTAAATTATGGTCCCATTTAGACTAAAATAAATGATTCAGCATAGTATTCTTCAACACGTGGCTACGTTGTGATTGACAAGTCGCCTCCATTACTCAGTCAGATCCAGTAGCATGTGTATCCTCCCCAGCTCCACGCTCTCATTGAAATATGGTCACTACTGGCTCCAAAAAAAAAAGCCAAAATGGGGACAGCCATAATGCCAAACTTGACTATTCAAAACAGTAGTCCACAAAACGATGGGTGATGGCACAGTGGCTCTGTTCACTTTTTAATTATACAATCTACGGTGTGCAGCAAGTGTTCACCATCACATATATGGCCTGATGTTAATTCTAGCAAAACTTAAAACTCTACACACATCCAAAGCACCAATCAAATGTGGTAAATAATATTTCAAAGAGCCAGAATCATGCTGTCTGGGGTTTCTATTTATGTCTTGTAAATTGACTTGTTTCTCTCACGCACAAATCAATAAATCAATACCCTAATTGAATGATACTATGACCTATAAAACCTGCTTCTGTCAAACATGGATGCCATGGTTACCACGCTGTCTGCACATCCCTTTCTCCAGTGTTACTTGACATAGAGCAGACACTGGGTCAGACTGCTCTTTTCCTGCAGTGTGAGCTAGATCATATCAATTAACTCTCCTGGAGATCTGATGTAAGGCTAATGTGGTGCCTACCATAGTGTTCACACACACACAACAGCTGATGTCTGTCTGTCTGTCTGTCTGTCTGTCTGTCTGTCTGTCTGTCTGTCTGTCTGTCTGTCAGTCAACTATGGTTGATATTTCTTCTACATTTCTAAATTCTTAAACCTCGTTAGTCATGTTTTACTTGATAACTACTGAACATAGAGCATCTCCTAAAATAAAAATTCTACCGACATTTCTCAAAGTAAATGCACTGACCATTAATTCAAAATCAAGGTAGCACTGGTCACCTTGGTCAGTCAGAAAGCATTAAAAACCCTCTGCTGGTCACTTGTGATGGAAAATGTCTTGGGGCGGCCTTGGCTCAGGAGGTAAATTGGGTCATCCACCAATCAGAAGGTCAATTGTTCAATCCCCAGCTCCCCAAGTCTACATGTCAAAGTGTCCTTGGCTAAAATACTGAACCTAAAATTGCTTCCAATGCCATGTCATCAGTGTGTGTTAGTGAATGTACCATGTGTTGTAAAGTAGACTACATATGTGCTATATAAATGCAGTCCATTTACCATTCATCAGCAATAGTTTCTTTCCACAATGAATTATCTTGGCAGGTAGTCCCCTCCTGACACACCCACCTAAACATGATTACTGTAAATATGGCAGTCTGATGCTCTGGAGGAGATGAAACAAGTGAGAAATGTAGCTACAACATACTAAGTGGAGTGAAAACAAGCGAGTTAAAAAAATGGCCAAGTGACGAATTGAAGGACAAAAGCAATCTGCATGAATATGCCGGCCTGATGGTGCACAAACCAAATATTCCTGCTGTGGCAAAAATGCAGGGGAGGGAAAGATGAGGCCAGTAGAGGCTTAAGGAGGAGGAGAAATGGACGAGGAGAGTAAAGGAGAAAGGGAGAGTGACATACCCCTGCTGAGGCCACAGATAAAGAAGCACTGGTCTTGATGTGTTGGAGAGCGTAGAAGTTAAATGAGAGGCAGGGTGAAAAGAAGACAAACAGATGAGATGTGAAGAAAGAGGAGTGGATTTGGTAGTGTCCCAGTGATCAGATGAGGAGAGGAAAAAGCAGAGGAGACAGAATAGAGAGGAAGGAGAAATATGCCAAGAAGAAAAAACTAATCATGACAGTGATGATGATAATGATGATGAGGCTGATGATGTTGCCAAATATTGTGTGGTGCTTTTATTTCTTTTATGACGACGGTTGTTGTGCCAACAACTGCGTTGAGGAGGCACCACGGTTTCACAAGTCCATGCCAATAATGTGCAATTTAGCCTTGAATTGGGCATGTCTGTTTCGGTTAATTTTGCTATCGATAGCCGACAGCCATTTGCCAGTAACTACCAGTTAATTATGAGCTGTGGAGCATGCTACACTGCATCTCCCAATCAGTGGAAGATTTCCCAGACTGAGGGGAAAAATCCCAGTCTCACCTGTGTTCATGGAGCCTATTTTCCCATGTTTTTGTGTCTTCGATGACTAAAGGGGAGACCACTTTCTGACAGTGGTTCAATATTGAGTGAGAGCTCTGCAGCCGGCAGCCACAAAACAGATTGTAATGTAATGCAATCCCTCCAGCCATTTACGCACCATCAATGTACGTCCACTTAAAGTGTTTGGTTTTGCCACTGACAGTCTCACATTGTTATTCTGTCTGACAAAATTATGGATAGGATCCCTACAGAGACCTTTTCATTAAAGAGTAAGATCCTTTTCTTTTAACCAGAAACAGTCACTATATTGCTCTTGCCAAAGTCACCAGACTCTATCCTTTTCTGTTCTCAGTGTTTTTCAGTTAATTCAGTCACAGTAGCTCTTGAAGGTGTAACATACTCGGGCTCCAAGTAGTGAACTAGCTCTTTGAATACCTCGTCGTTTACCAAACTGATTGGCAGCTTGTCGGGCTCAATCATTTGGTATGCCTACTGGGTGATGGCCTCAGACTGACGAGGATTACACTGTGTGTGCGTGCAAATTAACATACGGCTCGATATGCGTAACTGGTCAAGAATATGGTTAACTGCTTCATGGTTAACCATTGACATCCCTGCCTTTACTGGCAGGCTAAGCATGTTCTATTGTCTGTGAATTAAAGCTATTGATGGCTGGAAAAGATTAACATGTAGCCAAGATAGTTAGCTTTGAAACGATCATTTTGATGACAGCATCCCCTCTACACCTCAAAATTAGAGTCCAGTATTGTGCACGTAGGTTTGCTGGTTTGGCTTAAAGAGGACATATTATGCTGTTTGGAGTTTGTCCTTTCCTTTAATGTGTTGCATTAGTTTTTTGTGGATGTAAAATGTCCAGTTACAAAGCCCTACGTCCATGCCAAAGGGAGTTATTCTCTATTATAGAAACCATGAATACAGGCAGTAAAATTTACTTTGAGTCCATCCCATGTGCATCATCACTTACAAAGAGCGCCAAATCCACAGTTGAAAACAGTCCCCAACAAATGCCATATATACTCCTGTTTGAGTAACAACTGGTAAAAACACAGTGCAGAGCTGTTTCAGGAAATGTTTTAACCTTTTAAAACTGTATATACTCGTGACCATTATTGGTCTGTTCTATTGTTACCGTGATTCTAAAGGACCATGAATAACACAAACAAAGGATTGTTCGTAAAAGTGTATGGCAGTATTCATGGACGCGTATGTGAGTGCGTGGCTAATGGATATTATGCATGAGAGTGAAAGTCTCTGTATATGTGTGTATGTGTCGGCAGAGCTGCAAAGGCCTGGCGGGGATGGGTCTACTGAAACATCCGAGTCTGACATTAATCCTGTTACCTCAGGGTTCTCCCACTACAACTCAGCCATCACCTGTTGCACCTGCTTACACTGCCGTAATTGAAGGACATCTACATACTTCTACATACATACATAAAATATGAGGAACATAAATATGTATTTATAAAATGTAAGGAATATGAATGTAAGGGAGATCGCACAAAAATCTCTAACCTGGTATTCCCACCTGATGCAGCTCTTAAAGCGTAACTTCATCTTTACTGTGGCTAATAAAAACTCTGAGATGCTTCATTATTCACGTTCAGCGGGAGAGCAATTAAATTCCAACACTATGCTGCCCACCACACACTCTTTTCACTCATAAAACAGAAACAGACTGTGCGGTATCTTGGCTGAGAAACCTCTTACCCTGGGACCAGTCAGTCTTTCGCTCCCTCTCATAAAATGCAGTACAGTCTTTTCAGCCCAAGATGCACACTGAAATCAACATTTCGCAGGAACTTCTCAGTGGAGGACTGCTGCACAAAACCACATACATTCACAAGAGATAACAGATGAACTCACTGATTAGCCCTCAACCAGACAGAAAAAATACATTCAGCAATAGATATCTAAAAATTCAATTTAAAGTAAGCACTGTATTTCAACCTCCTCCAGGAAACCAGGAAGCATCCTGATCAAATGCCTGAAATTTGGAGGCACTGATTCTTATCCCATCCGTTTAAACACTGTGCTGGAAAATGCCCCAGTGCGTGCTGAGGGTGACAGTCTGATGAAGCCAGCAGCACCACATCATCTGCAAAAAGCCCCCAAACCGGACATCCGCCTCCCACTGGCTGCGCTTTAAGATCCTGTCCATGATATCACATATTGAATCAGTGACATGGGGAAACACCTCCAACACCAACTGAACACGTCTCTATCCAATTCAGTTTACTGCCATTACATGAACACAAATTCCTGTTCAGAAAATGGATGGACCTTTATGCATCAACCTGATGCATAAAGCTGCACCCATGCTGCTCATCACTTGGGTCATAATACAAATGTTTCCACAGACTGACTAATACTCACTATGGCCAGCATCTTAATCTGTGAAAGTGGTGGAGTTTCCCTTTATAATGAATCCAAATCACATTAAGCACCATTAACGTCATGACTGCATTACAGGGCTTCTAAATAGACCCAATTATAACTTAGATTAATTTATAAGTCCATGATCATTTAAATGATTGCAATTTAAACTAATTTCACCACACAGACATGTTTTTGGCAAATGAAATTTTGTGTGTATGTGACTCTAAGTCTCTGTGGGGAATTCAGAGAGGCATAAAGGAAAGTATGTTTCTGAAAAAAGAAAGACAGGGAGAGAAAGATTTGTGCACTTTTAGCCTTACAGTGACGTGTCGATGTAAATGCCCTGTCGGATCAATACTGTCAGGATGTTAAATGACTTTGTCTAGACCCAATCAATGGCTTAGCTCATCAGGACATGAGGAAGAGGTTTAAATGTGGGGGATGCTGGTAGAAAGTAGCTCTGGGGACCTTACCCCATCACTATGTACACACTTAGTCAGAATGGTATGCAACAACTGCAGGACTGCTGCTGATCCTGCAAAGATCTCACCACAGTCACAAGCAAATGATGTCACAGTGTACTAACACGCTCTGTAGTACACATCTTCATCACTGCAGTAAGGTGAGGTCAGAAAAACACCTTATTGGTCAGCTCTTGTTAAGTTTAGTGTTTCGTTGTGTCGTTCCATCCATATTATAGCTGCATTTTCCACCGCTGATCTTTTATAAACATGCCCTCCAAAGTGAATACATGATGAAAACACCCGTCCTGCATTATAATGTGGATTCCAGTGCTCCAAAAAAGCTCAAGTATGACGGTCAACCTTTTGCAGACATGACAAAAGCACCAAATAATCTAAACCACAATACAGGTCGTGTCATCGACAGTGTTTCTGCTGCACAAGAGCAAAACAGTGATTTGAATAACCTTGGTTTTACCACTTTTTTGCGAGTACAATTTTTATTGTTTGTGCAGTTGAGTGTTAAAAAAAGAAGACAGAAAGACCCCTTAAAAAGCACAAGGATATGCCAGTGACAACAGCTGTCATTTTGTGATTGGTTATACTGAAACACAGAACAGGCAATTGCACAGTTGGAGGCAACACAACAAAGCTTTACTCTGGTAAGACCAAGCGAATAACCAGCCATGTTTGTCGAAACACCCAATCATCCAACGATTCCTTTGTTGCAGCGTTTCAGTGTTATTTGCAAACTTTTCAAAAACGCTCTGAAAATGTTTGTGGGGATGTGAAGTATTTCAATGTGTAAACATTTTCAAATGTATTCACACTTGTGTGGACATGGTCTGAATCACAGGTGGGTTCTAAGCAGCACTGACCAAACAGAGGAGAAAGCAAACAGAGTGAGACAGACGAGTGAGCTGAGAGATAAGGTCATGTACATTCGTCAGCGTTATTATATTCAGGGATTGATTGATTAGCCATACAGAAAATAGACAGCATCATTAAATAGTCATGAAGATAGACACAAGTGGAATTTAAAAAGAATAAGACAGGAGAGGTCAGACAGTCGTACAGCAACAAGGGCGAGAACAGAAAGAGATTACGTAAACTGTCGCCCCCAAACACAGACCTCACTTTCCTGTTCTGGGGTTTCATTAGTTCATGGTCTCTTGACTTAGAGGGAGGATTAGAACTTGATTGCAGTAATTTTCCTCACTAAATGAGGCAGAACAAATTTTAATACCCTAATTAGTATTGTACCAGAGGGCGGAAATGCAAGAGCCCTTCAGCAGTCTGTCATGAGAGTGCATATTACCAAAACCATACCTTTAAGTGTAGGCATGCATGTACACATACTCACACAAAAGCACACATCACAAAAACAAGTGACAACATGAGAAAGCTGTAAATCCGCCTCGAGCAAAGACCACCCTCAAAAAGTTAGTATTTGTGTTAAGAAGGACAGAAGCTGAGGAGGCTACCAGGAAGTCTACAGAGACTCTGAATAAGCTTGTAGGAATTCTTGATTGCAACAAATAAAGGCCGATAAACAATTCTGGAAACTTAAAACAAGTTTTTTTGATGTGCAAACCAACACAGTGCTCTCGCGGATTGAGAGACTGGCTGTGACTTGGAGGACTCATGCAACCGGGGCTTTGAGCAACAAGCCGGGTCCAAACTGTGATACACAACATCCTGTCTGAAATCTGCTGTGCCATCTGGCAGGCACTGAGAGACCTGTTTATGCAACTGTAAGATGGCACTCAGGAGTGGAGGGATGCAGCGAGCGACTTCTGCAGTTTGGAAGTTTTTAAAGTGTCATAGTGACAATGTGGGACAGTACAGAAAAGAGAAAACCCTGAGACTGAGGAACAGTAACTTTACTACAAAGATTTTCAATTCTTAGTGAAAGAAAAATTATGATTCATTATTCATGATTTCACTAGACAGGAGTGAAGTCATCTGTGATACAATGCAACAACCATCTTGGTGCTAAATTGATTCACTTCAGTTTACAAAATGGGAATTTGAGCTTTGCAAACATACAGTATCTTTTACAGGTTGACCTAAATCTAGTGAGGGTGTTAGTTACTTTGTCTTTATTTAATAGGACCACTGGATGTGCCCAGTTCAGATGATATGAATTACTTACTAATTCTTGAATCAACTTCCTGAAATATGACTGTATTTGGTATATTGTATTTGAAATACTTGATTATGCAGTACACAACTGATGACTATATACATAACTACTTAACTAATAGCTAACTGAGCTAACTGGCTAATGGCAGCAACAGTTAGCAGCAGTTAGTGAAGCTATCTGTCCATCAAGAAACTCAGTAAATCAGTGAGAGCTGAGGCAGAGCAACCGGAGGACAGCAGAGGCAAAATCACAAAATATTTTCTCCCTGAAACATGATCCAGTTTCACCAAAATCAGAGAATAAATTTAGAAAGTTGTGTTTTTGTGCAGTAATCATAGGGATCTGTGAAATCTGTTTGCATTTTTTCCCCATCAGAAAGAGTGTCAAATCATATGGTGGATGAGTGAAAATTCAAGAGTTCAATAAGAAAAAATTCTAAATTTTAAGAATGTCCATGAATGTGATAACACACAACATAATTGTTTATCAAAGAGACCCTCTGCAGGACAGCCTCCATGTGCAGCTTGACTGTAGCAGGTAAGATGGTCTGAGGACAATCTCACGCTCTGGCGAAGCCACAAAGTCTTCAACAAACTCACTACTGTCAATGTGGCTGCACTACTGAGAGTTTATTGAGGCAATGAGCTTTTGCTAGTTAATCATATTGTTATTACTGTCATTATTATATAATTATTGTTATTTCATTGATGAAATTTCATTGATGAAATAACATCATTGATGAAATAACATCTAGAATGTGCTAAGGGTGATCAAGATAAATGTGAACAAGTTTCAACATCCCTGCAACTATTAGCATTTGAGATCATGAAAGCTATACAAAAATGACTTTTTTTCCACATTAAACATTAAACACACTGATGAGAAACTTAGTACTCGCCTCTTCTTGTCACTAGATACACTGCAGACAAGCAGCAGCTGACAGAAAGAGGAGGTCATATTATACAGAGAAATATTAGCTGTTTCTGGGGGAATAAATGTGAAAGGAAGCTAAAAAAAGAGCATGCTGAGCTGTCAAGTTTCATCATGAGTCACTAATAACACCACCAAGCACATCATGTTTAGGAAAGTAGTTTAAAAATAAGCACACAAAGGGAAACCATTTACTGCATACTGCCATTAGAAACAGTACAATAAGCTGATAATTAGCCTGATCTGCCACCATCAATTATCAATACAAACACACATTATTAGATTGTAAACCATTAATCAAACCAATAGCTAACCATAGTCAATGAATGTCAGAATTGATCATAGTTTAGCAGGAATATAACACCCTCCCTTTGTAAAATACAACATATTAACAATTCCTAATGTGTCCGCAAAACTTGTTAGTCTAGAAACACAAAGGTCACAAAGGTCATCACTTTGTCCACAGTCTTCCTGTCAATTCAGGATGAGCATAATTCATAAAGATAAACTTTATTTGAATGAGTCAACTGCCTACCAGCCTCTGCTGGTTAGCTGCACTATTTTAACTGGAGATGTGGGAATGAGAGATGAACCAAGATTTCTCATTAAAATACATGTTGGTTGGTGGATTAGATTGATTAATTGACATTTTTGTGCTGGTTTGCAATTTGAAATAATTACTGAAGTGTCTGTTACATTTCTTGACCCCAGCTGCGTTTTAGCAAAACACTGCAGATCCATAGATCAGCCCCATTGTTACCGATACCTGATCCGGCTCTTTGGGTCAGTTTTGGATCAGTATTAGATTGGTGCATCCCTACTCTATATATTTTTTTCTTTCTATGGCCACTCTGAGGCTCTGTAGCTGCCAGCTCTTTTCCCAGAGAGAATCTTATTGTATTAGTCAGTCTTATATAATCAGATAGCTTAGTAAAACACGACTTGAAATGAAAATCCCTCCAAAACCGGCTATGTTGTGGTACAGCAGTTCTTTAAGAGGTATTAAACAAGCATGAGCTAGTCCTGGCTGTACTGAACAACCAGTGCAGAAGTAGCTGTAGGATTCCTGAGGTGCATATCAGGTCAGAGTAATGTGCAATAAAGAGTGTGTGCAAATCTCAGAGTCTTGCCAAATCTGAAGTCATGACCCAGACAGAGAAATATCAAACATTAAAGAACATTAAAAAAAAGGTAAGACTTTGGATGCTTTTGCTTTGACTTCTCTGACTGCAGTACAACATACTGTGAAGGGACATCTGCAGCATACTGTCTTCAGTGAGAGCTGCTGGCTGTAAAATACACCTTTGGTACCTTTGGTGCACAAAGCAATGCTTATCAAATGCATGTGCAAAGTCAAGAGAGCACCTGAGTCCGTCTAACTTAAACTCATTATTTACTGTCTCGACAAATTTGAGCTACACAATCCAGTGCTGTCTAAAGTGTGACAAGTAATCTTCAAAGTTGAGTTAAAAGTTTTGGCTGCCTGCAAACTGTCCGTTCAGAATTTGCTATATTGTGCTGGACACCTCACACTCTGTGGGTTCTCTGTTCAGTCAGCATCTGCTGTGCATTTGCCAGACTTGCAGCTCAATACTAAAATAGTTATATTAATGGGTCAGTTCATTCTCCACTCCGAGCTTCACGCAAGATGGCATAATGATGGCTTTGCAAACAGCATCAATAGAGCGCTGCATGCTTGGAATCCCTATTCAGGCAATACTGCTGAAGTGCCAGAAAAATGCCAAGGGCTGATGTACTGTAGACCAACATTTGCTCTCAGTCAATCAAGGTTAATGCCTTATTTGATTAATTAATGCACCTGCCCTGAGCAAAGACCAAAAAGTCAATCACTCTGTCACTTGTCTGACAAGCCCTGAATTTTGAGTGAAGGCGGCTAAGCATGAGAAAATGCAGGGAGCATTTTTCGACTCTCCCAGAAACCAGTCACATAGATTGGTTTCCACTGAAATGAGCCACATGCAGAATGAATAAGTGTCATACTGGCAATTAAGATGCATTAAGATCAATTTAACAACTGAATTGTCAGACCAGAGATCAATTATTCTCATGACTTGAATCAGACTAATTAGCTCCCAATAAATCCATGGAGCTGACAGGTGAAAATACTAAACACAATTTTGGCTGCATCATCATCTGATCTGCACAGCTGCAGCACAAAGACAGGCAGTGGGCAAAATGATTCTAGCTTCATCTGTGGTGCATGCTGTACATTTTAATATCTAGCCTAGCTGCTCTTTGTAACAGCAGGTTGCAGTCTTGTTAAGATGCTGATGAGCAGAGCAGTGATGGAATCACATGGGCTTCATGTACTCGTAACAATGATAAAGATGTAATCTGTCCTGCTCAAGCAGGTGCAACAAACCTAAAGGCAAGTCAGGGAGATGTCAATTAAGTGCAGTCTGCACACACCCTCAAGTGCTGAGAGGATATATAATCAGCTAGAATAAGAGTTTACCACTGTTGCGCGTGGCCTTTTGATAGACCTTTTCATGGCTGACACCTTTGGCGGGAAAAGCAGCAACGTGTATTTAATAACATTAGTGATGACTGCATTCCACTTAGAGGAAATCCTCATCTTGTGCATGCTATCTAACTGGAATAGCTTCCTAGGACACTTAACCAAGCAGAGCCATTGCTAATGTTATTAATTACCCCTGTGCTTTTTCTTCTATGACAACTCAAAACGGCTGCTGTGACAAAGGTCTATATCACCATGAGGAAAAAAAGCTGTCATGGCCATGAAAATAAAACAGGAAGAACTGCATTGTACCTCCTTCCTGTTCTCCCTGGGACACCCATTCATGTATATAATTCACAGTAAACCAATCTGTAGGTTTGCTTTTACTTTGGCACTGAAAAATATCTTCTCAAATATCATCGTCTTCAGTGATTCAGTTCAAAAAATAACACACGAAAAAGACGAGTCAATAACATTTTGTAAACACTGCATTTTGTATATTAATCTCATTCCTTCAGAGTGGAATTCAATCTGACTCTACTGACAGAACCACAATGCCAGCCTCAAACCTTCATAATTGAGATACAAGCTTCAAACACCATTCATGTAATATCCGGCATCTTTGAGTAACCATATTATCATGCTTTACCTGCTGCGTTTAATTTCTGGTTAATTCAAAGAGCGGTAGATTGCAACATATTTGCAGTCCTGACACTCTAAGAACCTACAACTCTCAGTACTCTCATGGACAAATGGCTCTAAACCTGAGAAACAACAGGGATAGAAACTAATTTTGATAGTTCTGTATGCCTTAGGCTGCACAAAGGCGAATCTTTATATCTTGTGCAGCAAAATAACACTGTCAGAGAGGTCTGTTATTCAACAAAACCAAATTATGCTGACACTGATGGTCTGCTTGAGACTAGGAGCAATAATAAAGCAAGAATGGCAAGTCGTCATTGCGAATGCTTTGTGTGGCGCAGAGTGAATTGATAACACACCGAAACTCATTTCCTATAAATATATACCTCTAGAGGACCTCTGGTGTCAGTTTGATTGTTCATTAAAATGAAATAATGAAAAACTGTTGAATGACAAAAACAATTTCATTATTTATCGGTAGCATCAAAAAGCATTTTCAGCTCACTCTGAGCAATGACAGCCACTGGTAATAATGTAATAGGTATCATTTTCTATCATTTCCTTTCTTAAACATCAAAGCATGCATATTTAATATAATTGTCGTTTAAGGGAACTAAATCACATTTTATTGCTAATCTACACACAATAATGAAAAAGAAGGGACATTTTCATGACTAATTAATAAGCGCTGAAGAAATATTTTCCAGCCACTCAGAGCAATAACAGCCATGGGGCAACAATGTAATAGTCAAATTCGTTATCTTCCTCTTCTTAATTTTCAAAGCATTCACATTTAATGGGATGTCCTTTCAAAGCCGCATTCAATCAGCAAAAGTTCGACTGGAGGAGCTCCTCTGATTGGAATTTTTACTTATGCCCCACCTTGATTGCCGGGGGGATGCAATGCTCAATACTCCATGCTAGAGTTGGGTATTGCTTAGATTATGGAAAATCTGATTCTCATTCATTCTTCAAATTCTTGGTCATTTTGCAAGAAAATTATAGTATCTAAAAAAAAAAAAATAATGAAGTTGAATATTAGCTGTCTTATGCTCAAGTTTGACGCTGCTGATTCTGAGACATTTGGAACAAGAAAAACTCTATTTTTATACCATAATGCAATGAATGTTTCTTTATTTGACTGTCGCCTTTGCATGAAATGTATTCTTCTGCATGCATCACATATTTGTTAACTTCAACTTTGCTTAAAAATGGCCCTGAACGTGCTTCATTTAGACTGAAAAAAGGTCATTAAGTCAACACATGGACAAAGTATTTTACTCCATCTCTCACACACTTATTCCTGTACCTGTTTGTCTGAGCTGAGCTGCATAAGTATAGATTATTTTTATTACATTCAAAATTAGCATGACCACCTTTAAATCTGAAAACAACTCTTCTAACTGTGAGCCTAATGTTTATCATATCATATGTACTCGCTATTACCAATATCAATCGCAGAAAGACGCACTTCTGAAAACCAACTCATTAGCCTAATAGCCTGGAACGAAAAAATCATCAGTTACACATCCTGAGCAAATGCAATAAATGACTAATCCGAGCATTCTGTTCAAATAAATCGAAACCACTTAAACAATAAACAGATTACACCAAATGGGACTTATAAAATGAGGGTATGCAGGCGGGATGCTGCATTATAGCTGTGCTATAATGAACCATTAGAAGTAATGTCTCTGATGGGCACAAAGTTTAATGCCAAGACTTGGTGGCCTCCACACATTCAGTTGATCTGTGGAACTACTTACTCAAATAAAATCTGATCTTAAGGTTGATTTGAAGCTGTGCAACCAGTACAACCTGAACTATGGTGGGTTAGGTGCAGGAAGTGTCAAGTTGTCACCACTAACAAGTTTTAATTGACCCTATTACAAATAGTACTAAGTGGTTTATGTGATTAGTCTATATGGATGGAAATTCAGCATGGCGGCAATGAACTATGTAAAAAGTCTGGGATACTTTGAGTTTCACTGCTGAAAATGTTGAAAAATCAATGTGGTTTCCAAGAAAAAAACTTCCTGGTTACACAGGATAATTTACATAATAAGGATATAATTCACAGCAAGGCCTGTGGATTATACAAAGTAAATGGAATATTGTATTTGGAATTACATGCTGCTTTTGAGGTTTCAAAAAGGTAATTTTTCTGTGTTTTTTTTCCCACTTTTCAACATCATAACAGGGCAGCATGAGACCCATTTCTCAATACTTATAATACCAATGAGAGTATCTGCATGGCTGCAGTAGATACCACTAAAAGTGTGAGGGACACGTTTAGATGTTGGTTTATTATTGCTTGATTCAATTCTAAATCCGTTCAGGCCTGCCTTCTAATTTACATGTAAACAGTGTAAACCACGATGCAGCACAAGAGCTTGAATTTGAGCCATGTTTGGCCATGATTCACTACATGAGACCATATCTGGCCTCTATCACTATTCAATGATCACGTTTAGCAAACCGCCCCCTCATTATATCCCATTTTTCCAGCACAATTGCATGTAATGGGGCACCTTTGTCTTTTGCTTTTATATCAGAGACTAATCAGTCACTGGCACCTACTCACACAAAAGCAGCACAATAACCTGGTATATGTGCCGTGCATATTAGTGCGTTTAAAAAAATAAAAAACAAACAGAATAGGCTCGAGTGGGTGTGTGCCACCACAGCACAACAGACAGAGCCCATGTCATTAGTATCCAATGGAGAAAGTCTTTGATGTCGCCTATCCTTCTTCTTGTTTGATGGTGTTGGCCTTGTAGATGAAGCACAAGAATCAAATGATACATTATGTAGCGAGGCCCAAACACGGCATCAGTTAGCCTGGTCTAGTTGCCTGGAACACTCAGATCAAAGTGAGGGACCCTTACAAATCCCAGACAAGATAGAGTGGAGCAGTCAACAGCTTCCAAAACACAAAACAAACCTCCCCCTCTAGACGCAGAAAAGCATGACAAGTCAAATTTAGGAACAAATCAGATGGTGGCAGTCGTGGTAAGGCTGCCTCTCCTCCCACAGGGAGTATAAATCTAAAAATGAGCTGAAGACAGCCTCTGAATGGAATGATGGATCAAGAGAAACACTGAGCTGTGCAGGACATCCTAAGATAAACCAAAGCCATATATTCAGAGGATGACCATTCAGATTTGTTGCGTCTCCTTCATTCCAGTTTAATCACATCAAATTCAAGTGTAGGTGTGATCTGCATAAATGTGCAGGGATAGACCAGACAAATGAAGCTAGTACCTTGCTAGTCACATCCGACAATATCAGTCCCTTCCACCAACACACGTACCTGTACAATGTGTTTTTGTTTAAGAATCATTTCAGTCAGATTTTGGTTTGAGTTTTAAGACTTTGAGTCTGAGCTTTTCAAAGAAAATTACTTGTTAAAGTCAAATTATAAAAGACATACTATCAAATATGACACTCAATTAAAATATCTGACTTATTATCCACTTACAACAGCCAATTTCTTCAGCTTCAGAAAATAAAATCTAAAGTCATGACTCTCATGGACACAGTAAAAAGCGGTGCATACAAATGCACACACCCTGTCTGACAAGTGCTAGACGGACACACTGACACCACAGGATCTCAACATGCTTTCAAAGTTAGCAGCCATTTCCGTCTTCCACTCTTTTTTCTCACAGCTAAATGACCTTCTCACTTCTTGGCGTGGAACCAAAAGGATACTTTGCCCTCTGCATAATATTTTATAACACCTTTGATAACACCTTTTGGTTCACTCGGAGGTTTCACTTGGATTCCAAATGATCTGGGTGACATTTCATACTGGACAATAAAGCACTTTGAGTCAAAGACTCACTAAAAGTTATGAGGAGCTTATAGGATGTGTTAGGACAGAGTCCTACAACCATTTTTAGTTCCCATTTCTGGAATATTAGTCATCTACATTATACTCTGAGCGCGACATGGACAGGTTCTAGTCTGTGGAAAATCTGTGGAACTGTGTTGTATATGAACAAGATTCATTCCTCTTCAATGGCAGCAAAGACAACGCATCAACCTGCTGATAACTGTGCTGTATTCAGAGCTAAAAAAGATATTTAGGGCTGATGAAAAGTCATGCTAACCTTGAGAAACAGCATGTCTACGTGCTGATACTCTACACAGACACACAAACCAGAAAGCCTCTCATAGCAGTGCTGCTAGCCATGTTACAACAGGTACCTACACATCGTCTCTCTCAAAGGGCCATAAATGTGCTTCAGTGACAGTCAAACCTCCACCAGACTCCATGTCTTTGCAGCAGACATACAAAGTGTCCAACAGTAGCTCCTCGTGCCTGGTTAGCTGTGACTAATGTCGCTGTCTATGCTACACTGAGCGCTGGTCAATGTCCCACATGTCCCCACAACTCACACACAGTACAGTGTACGTACCCTTTAAGTACACAGCTGCTAACAATTTCATTTAGTGGTTGCCAGTCATCATCAACGTCAGCATTACAATAATGTGACTCAGTGGTAATTTGTCACCATTACCAGAATGTCAGCCTCATCAATAAATACAGCTAATGTCAATTTTGAGAGTCAGGTTAATTAATTTTTAGTTAAGTAACATCTAGTGTGACACTTGTCTCACAGTACACAATAAATAAAGATAAAGAGTTTAATAAAGATCTCTCACTCTTTTCCTGTCAATCTTGTGATGCTCCAAAACATGTTAAAAAATGTAAATAAAATACTTTTTTGACTCATGGACCAACACTGGAGAAATATTAACCTGCGGTGTACAAGGCAGGCACCATTCCTGTTGTATTTCTATATTATAATCATGAAAAATAATCATGAAAATAATTCTGAATAAAACCTTCTTTGTTGAATGACTACCTATACTGTCGTATAACGTTCTCATTGCCACACACAACACTTTTTAGGCAGTAAAATGAAGTAAAACATCAATTACAATTGCAAATTGCTCATTTTCTTTCTGCCTTTGCAGCACAAAACAGATTTAAAACCACTTAGTTTCTAACATAGTCAGCAAAAGAGTTTCTTTTTTTTTTCTCTAGGGTCCATTTTAATACAAATTACATGCATATGCATAAGGACAAAGTCGTAGCCTTTACAGAGCATTATCCAAGAAACATTCATGTTGGAGCCCATGCAAAAAAAAAAAAAAAAAAAAAAAAGGATTGTGAGAAAAGGCCGTGAGCTGCAGCACTGTCATCTTAAAAGCAAATTATATGGCACAGCATCTTGTGAGACGCCAGATGAGGTAATAACTACCAGCGGGGAAAAGGTCTCAGAGGTGACACAGGACATATGAGGGGAGAAAAAACACAACAAACATAAAAACCACATAAGAGACTAACTAACACTAAAATGAAAAACTACTATAGGAACTATAAACTAGAGGTAGAAGGGTGAGCAAAATATTGTGTGATTCGAGGACCGGTGATAATGGTAATTTCTCATTTTCATTGTATTCACTCTATCCTTTGTGCTGTTTTGTCTTGTTGAATTAAATTCTGCTGCTTCCTTGCGGGCACCTGCAATCTAGCATAATCATACAAATATCACCTGCAGGCAGAGAGGCTGTGATGAGACTGCTTGATGAGGGGAGGCTAAACAAGTAGATAGTGAGAAGGTAAGGCAAGGACAAATGAGAGGAACATGTCAGAATATACCAGCAAGCAAAAAGGAAGCTGGACACGATGGGTGTGGTATTATACTATATGGAGTGTGTGTACATAGGTAGAGGTTTAGCTTCTCTGTCTCTGCCTCAGCTCCAGATGGAAACCCCCCCCCCCCCCCCCCCAAAAAAAATAACATAATAATGAGGGCCCTACGATTTCCATTATGCAAAAAACACTGATGGTTGTAAGACCAGTGTTGTGCACGAAAGTGAATCCCACTATGTCTATCTGGTATTGCTTCTCCTCCCACATTCGCTCTAGCTTCTTAATTCCCTGAGAGGTGACTTCTTTCATCTCAAGTGCCAGTTTCAGACCTGTTATCTGACTGGGAATGACAGACACCGAACCTTCCAGATGGTGGGACAAAGGTTGCATGCCACTGTGTGCAAGTGCACTTAAAATACAATTAAGCGCTGTGGATGTGATTTATTCGAACCTAAGCACAAAATTCCATGTTGCGTTGATTGATTCATGACAACCATGTGCACAGTGTATGCACATTGAATATATTCATTCAAATGTGGCGTTGATGCACAAACAGACAGCTCAAGGGGACTATTTACTACAAGAGTCTGTCACCAGCTCTTTCAGACTAACACAAACATACACGTTTTCATACACATAAATGCTTTTACACAGACATGCAGACACATGCCAGGGAGAGAAGCTATATGAGAGGCAAAGTGAAGTCAGGAAATGCTCAAAAACGCCACAAGTTTCCTTCCTTATTAACCTTGTCCTCAAACTGAAAAGGGTTTCACGTGGGCACACCCGTCACACGCACACATGCAGTCATGCACGTCCCCAAGCACACACACCCACACGAATTAAGAGGCAGAGAGAGGTGCGACTTTAAGTCTCCTCTTTTCTATTCCCTGGAGCAAAAAGCCAGGGTCTGGGCTGAGGTGATAAGTGCACTGGGATACCGCCCAGCAAATACACACACACACACACACACACACACACACACACACACACACACACACACACACAGAGAGGAAAAAGTCACAAAAAATCGCACTAGAAAGTAAATACAGCTGTATTTCCTCATTCAAGCACCAATGAAATTAAATTTGTGTATAAATTTAATTTTGCTCAGGCACTCATTCGGAGAAGACCACACACAAACATCAACAATATGATTAAACAATGTTTTTACAATACATAGTGTCACAATTTCTGAGCTTCCACAGCGTGACGTCAAGCAGCAGAGGAATGCAACTTCCTACAGCATGCATGCTCATGCAGCACTGTACTGTTTATTTGGCATGCATCCCCCACCTGGGGACCATTTATAGGCACTCAACAACATCCATGCTTACCTAAAGTGACTTGAAGCATGCTGTTATGGCATGTGCATGTGTCCAGGGGCTGTACCTGAGAGCGATTATGTGGTGCGCTGCCTAAAAAGCTGTAGCAGCTATTGAACCTGAGAGGTGGCTCTGAATTGGTACGTGACTAATAAGTGTATGAAGTGACCACCTTTGTCTCTTACTGGAGAAATACATTTGGCTTACTGGGCTCTAAATCGTGAGGTTTATTTTTGTTGAGTGTTTTAATCCGTATTATGAGTGCCAGTCTAACATAAAGGATACCACAAGGGGAGAGGAAAGACACTTCAGTGAAATGAACAGAAAGCGTTATATTATTGAGGCCATTTGTGGAAAATAAAAGGCTTTAGTGATTGCAAAATTGGATCTTCACTATGTGTATTTGACTGACCAGTTTCTTCCTCTTGTCCTGCTCAGTTGGTGGCTCCTCATCATCACTCAGCTTGGGCTCCTCAAAATGGCTCATCAGCATGCAGCTGCAAACACAATAATATTCAACTCAATATTAATAACCACACATAAACCTGCACAGTAGGAGACCATTTCAGAACAGGCAGCCTGCGCACACACAGCCACACAAAAAGAGGCTGAACCCTCTAGCACTCTGGTGCACAGCTCTGCCTGCTATTTATATTGGTTCATCTGCATGCAGAGAGCATTACAAGCAAAACCATTGTGCTCCGTCCAAAGTCTGCGTACGGTCCTTTATTTCATTTGTCCTCATTATTTAATTGTTATTGTGAGTCGAGATAACAGCGGGGTCTTGAATGTCACATTTTGTGACTTTGACCAGCAGCATTTTCAACTCATGATCAGAAATTTTTGCTAAATTCTACTTAAACCCTAAATAATGACATTCAAAATAACAAAAAACAACTTATTAAATGAAGTCTAGAGAGACCAGATAATAATTTTAGAAAATGCAGTTAAGTAACACAATGTGCTCTTTCTCTCTTGGGGTGAACATCCTTCTAAAGTGGCTATAACCAACATTTTTATAATAAGGTATCAAATAACAACATGAAAACATGATGAACCCTCAGAGAATTTGCTTACAAATAGACTGTGTTCCAAATTATTATGCAAGTCACACATCAGCATGATCTCAGTTCACTTAGTTTTTAGGTTTTCAGTGAAAGTTTTGGCTATTTTATTTCTCCTAACTTGCAATGTGTTCACAGATATCAACAAACTATTAAAAGATCTGAGTGTGATTCAGAGCACAGACAAACTCAGTCAGATAAAGGCTTATTAAGCCACATTTCTGTCAGGCACATTAATTGTGATACAAGGGTGGCTATAAACCACTGTTGAGCAGCAAACAGATATTTGAAGCTGCTAGTGTCTTGGAGTTCCAATAACCTTGGATGCAGAATCCTCCAGAGGCTTGCAGGTGGTGTAAAGCTGTATTTTGATTACCCCAACCAATGCTCAAAAACAGAAGAGCTTCCAGAACGCTTGCAGTAGGTTCAGAGTGAAGATCTATGAGGGTGGCCAGCAGTATTCCCCAACACAGCAGCTTTGGGAGCCAATACTGGCATCCTCAAATGAAATACAGGCAGAAAGTTTCTTGTTTTTTAATTTAAATTGCATTTATTTTTGAAAAATGATGTGTTCATGCAACAAATACAACAGATTTCTGTTTTGACTTCGTTGTGACCTCTTAAAAGTTTTCAAACTGTGGTTTGCATAATAATTTAGGACAATCCAATAAAATACAGTCCATTTCAAAATATTGAAAAGAGCCGTTGTCAGAAGTTTTGTTTGTAAAAGCATCCACATTATAATATAATTGTTGAGGATAAAAAAAACATCCATAACCATATTGACTGTTTATGGAAAAAAAAAAAAAGCATGTGCATAATAATTTGGAGCACAGTGTGTACTGTTTGGATCACTCTCAGCGATTTAATATCGACGTTATCGGCCACAGCAGGCAGCTGTTTTTAGTAGAAAAGTACCAAATGGCAGGCAGACACACAGACTCATTCGTGAACATATTGGAGCATTTAGTGGCTAAAGAGCCAGATATTTCCCTCAGGAGTTGGCGGCTCAAAACAGAGCTAAGCAAACGTGAACAGTGGACTTAAAGTCATCTGGTGGTCATAAAAACAACTCCAAATGATTCCAAATGTTGCTACTGGCTGCGTATGTAAGCAACTGTTGGCTTGAACATTTTGCTATATCAACTAAAAAGGTGACGATATGATTCTTGTTATCGCTGCCCAAAAGAATCTGTTCCTTTTTAAGGCTTCAGCAGCTTAAACGTTTCCCATTCCTACGTTTCATTCCACTGGCTTTATGGTGATAACCACATGTTACACATTGGTCCTGTGCAGTTCAGTACAAAAACTTCTAATTTCTTTTATAGTAGTCAGTAGACACGTGATTGAATTTCTATAATAACGCTTGAGTACCCTGCTGACTTGGCTTTCCAATTGGCCTGGCATTTTACTGAATTTATCCATCACAGCGAGGACTTTCATTCTTATTCCACACCACGCGAGAACAATTCTAAACCACTTATGACACCAGAGGAATAAAAGCAAAGTCTGTTTATTTGAAACTTTACTTAATTCCTAAATACAGGCAGGAAGATTACAATACCCACTGCTGTCTGTCTCACTTGATTGCATTTACAAACAGTGAATAAAACTCAGAGGAAATGTGCATCCATAAATGTGTTTTTGTGCGTTACGAAGCACAACAGGAAACCAAAACAATTCAAGCCCTCACTGGCAAATAACGGAACATTTACACTGACCTCTTGGGAGGGTGCCAAGCATTTCTGACAGCAGAGAAAAGGTGTCTGCAAGTCAGTTAACAACTAACTACTAAGAAATGAGTGCCATGCTACTGGGACAGAGAGCCAGAGGGAGAGTGATGGAGCAGGTTCAGAGTCAAAGAGGGTCTGAGTTTGTGAGCAAATGTTTCTGGTCCATTTCACGCACCATTATTTCATAAGAGAAATGTGTCCTGTCCGGAGCTCCCACTCCCGCTCCTTCAGCACAGCGCCATGATCCATGAGCAAGGAATTGCTTTGATATGATTTCATATCATTCACTTCAAAACTTTCTTGAGAGGTTTGTTTTTGACAAATTCAAGCTTCAGCAGCATATCTGCTATTGCTACTGCTTGAAGGACTCTCAAAACAAGTATTTCAACTGGAGCTTTTGTTCAATTAGAAACTTCATTCGCTCGTGAAAAGAATAACAGGAAGGTTTGAACTGTGTGATTTAGAAGTATTTATGCACTTCTTTTCTTTGTTTTCAATAAGAAAGAAACATGCACACTTACTCTTTGAAGGTGCCTGTTTCAGGATCTTCTGTCATGACATCATGCAGCGCCTCAACACAGATGTTGATGATGCCACAGAACTTGTCCTGGATCACACTGGTGACACACAGACAAGACAGGCTCGTTACTTTATTTGTCCAAAGAAGCACATGGTCATTGAGAGCAACAACAGCGACAGAGAGCAACAGTCTAGGTGACAATGCTGAAAGTGAAAAGACAAAAAGGAACAACATATGGCTTTCCAGAGGAAAGGGTATCTATGCCATCCATCACTGACATCATTGCAGACACGTCCAGATTGTTCTGACGTTATGTAACTTACCCTCACTGTTTTCATCTTTGGCTTTTGGAATTGACCCTTTGCTAAGCCCCACCCTCTTCAGTTAGTGCTGCTACACCTGTCAAGCTTTCCATTCTCGCACCACACATATAGAGTTTACAGTGATAACGGCAGCATATTTACCATCGAAATCCACAGTAATCTTTGAAGCGCTTGGTCTTTGACTCCTCTCAAAAGCAAACAAAAGCAGCATATTTTTAAACAGCGTGCTTCACTTTTACAAAACAGATGGATTTGAACAGGTATTTTGCTCATGTAACCCGTAACCCTAGAAAATAATGCAGAAAGCTAATATCACACCGATTTCCTTTGGACATAACACTTGGTTACTTCTGTAAGTAGTAAGTTAGTTCATCAGAAATCATTTGTAGCTTAGCATCACTCTTCTTCAAGCATCATGCACTAGGACTGGTGGTGTCTAGTTACAGTTTCTAAGCAATGACTGAACAGTTGCTGGTCAGATGAGGGGTTTAGCGAAGGGTCAATTAGCACACTTGATAGGAATATTTACTATAACAAAGTTCAATAAGAGAGAGAGAGAGAGGCAGAGGGTGATCAAAAAAAGCCCAAACCATCATGTGGGTAACAGTATGGTGAAAACAATTCTCTACTTTTATGATCCCACACAAACATGTCCCCATTGCACTGATAAAGTGCATATGATAAGGGTGATTTTCCAGCTGTAACAACGGTTTTATTGTCTCAAAGCACACATTCAAGTGTGAAAAATAAAAATTGATGAGGCTTATTGTCTCAACACACAGTCTTGAGGCCTGAATCTCTAATTTTTTAATAGCAACTATATTGATTCTTCAAGAGAAAAAGCACCGAAGAGTCTAGACTTGCTGGCTTGCTGTAGCTTCTTTAAAATACGCCAGCTCACAAAAAAAAACGCCACCGAAGCTTGGAGACGAGCGGCAGTCATTGATGAATTATTTGAGTCATTCTTTGAAAGCACTGGAAAGGAAGGAGGTTTTTCCCATGTCAATCGGAATAAAAAGCAGGGAGGGAAAATAATACAAAGACACAAAGAGTGAGTATGTGTGGGTGTGGGCACTGATGCATCAAAGGTTCTGTCAGTTCAAGTGCTTGGCTAGGTAGACCCCAGGCAATGCTGCATAAAGCTCACTGAGCATGAAGTCTGGCAAAAAAAAAAAAAAAAAAAAAAGGAAAATCGGTGCATGACAGTCACATACCCAGCCAGTTAACCTGTGTCTTATCTCTTATGTTTGGCAATCTCTACTGACGCACTCAAACTGTAAATATTGCTATCAAGGCTGGAATGATGTGAAAGCTGAGCTACAGCAATAGGGAATCCAATTTACTCAGTATATGACCGTGCACCATAATCCTGTTTTCTACACTGGCATGTGAGAAAATGTGCATCTCTCCAACCTACTCCAAATTTACATGCATACATGCACTCTCACCCAGCAAGTATATACAGTACAAGCCCCAGTGTATGAGACATAGAGTTAAGGAAAAATGTATATTTAAGGCTAATAAATACTGAAGGCAATTTTTGATATTGAAAGAGAATGGAAAACCTGTCCAGGTGAATATTAAGTCATTGTTCCTGTCAGTCAGGAACACTTCACCACTAATATCCTGGGTGAGTGAAATACATCACTGAGCACCTCCGCCCTAAATTTCTTAATAATAGTCTGAAATTGGCAGCCATAGCAACAACTGGATGCAGGCATAGTATTAAAGATCCCTTATCACACATGTCTGCCTGTTCTAATTCTATCCAAACCAACACCTCTCCAGTGATTACCTTCTAATGGCTGACTAGTGCTGCTGCTTCGTGCCCGCCATCCAAATCAACGGGAGTGGAAACATGATCTGAAAGCTGACGGGCTGCGTGCAAAGACAAACTAGTTGCAGCAGTCCTCATCAGAGTTAAGTGTCTCTGAGTCGTCCTCACTCAAACAAAAAGAGGCTGCAGGGAGGGAGTGACCAGTGAAGGCTGCAGATAAAATGACATTTTGAGGTTGAATTTCTTTCCCGCAGTGCATTAATCGGAGAAACCGAAGGCTGAATTTCTGTCAGCAATTAAGTTTTTCATCATATTAGATTCAGATTTTTTTTTTGTGTTCACTGGCAAATACAAATGAACGGTCTATGGTAAAATCAGAACTCCTTAGAGATCATACTTCCTCTTGACTCGAAAAAAGGCATAAAGTATACTGGATATATTGGATATGTTCCAGCTGGACTTGTTGCAAATGGATTACAAATAAGCATCATTGATCATTAGAGTGGATCCTAAATCGCCAAAGAACAAGTGCATATCTCATGCCGGGAGTTAAGATGGTGTAAAACATCTACAATTTGGTACAACTGTTGCATCGCAAATTGATAGCATAAGGTACTGTATGCAATTCATTTCTCGGCTACTAAATATATTGGTACTGTATTCTAATGGGCTCAACTCAAAAACTATACATTTCTAAAAATCTTTGTGAATAAGAAAAATTAAAGGCAAGGAATTGCATAAGTTTGATTTACTAGTAACAATTTATTACATGCAAAAAAGTTAATGCACACACGCATGCATGTATATATGCATTCTAACTATGCCCGGGTGTGCTTAATGTTGATGAGCTGTGCAGCATTGTTTCATTACAACCTACATTTGTGGTCTGTGTTATGCTACAAATAGCACAAGCCAACAGAGCAGATTAAATGTTTGAATTAAATAAAACTAAAACAAACCTCTGATGAGGCAAAAAGTACTTCAAGAGGACTATGTGATACCTCTAAACATGACGCAGCAACTTTGAGGAGGCATATAATGTCTAAGCAAAATGTGAGAGCAGCAGATACACGGAAGAAAGACGTGTTTTGATTCATTAAGGTCCTTGTTCTTGTTGCATATTGACATGATTGAACAGAAGCTTTGCCATCAAAAAGCAAACTGACAGTGATGATGAACTGGTTCACACACATACAAATGCACACACACACACGCACGCGTATGCAAATGCGTGGGCGCACACGTACACACAGAAAGAGCTGAATAAGAGGATCTGATGACTAAAGCAGTCTTCTGTGAAAATGACTTCATGGCTGTGCATGTTGAATACAGAGTGAAACATTAGCGTCCTTACATTGCACAAAAGTTTCATAAAGTAAGAAGCAGATCTTATCAAAGAACAAACACGACTTTCATGTCAAAGAATGAAACCAGTGAGTAAAAAAGTAGCTGACAGATTCAATAAAAATCAAACTGCGAAAAGTGTAAGAAGTGAAAAAGTAACATCTGTCAGAGGCTATGACAAGGTTATCTAACAGAGATGAACAATGCAATCATCTGATAACAGAAAAGATCTATCAAAAATAGATCAAAAAGATCTATTTTCAATGACAGAAGCTATTGTATATTCTGTTATAAGATGTACTGTAACAGCAACAACAGCTCTTGGACAAATTATTCATCCCCCATTCAAATGAAGCAGACACAAACTGCAGGTTTATACAAGAAGGTCGATATCATTCTTGACTGGTCCACCAGAGTAAAGCGCCGCATCCGACAATAAGCAACAAGAAACTGAACACTTTCCTGTGTATCATAAGCCTGCAGCTGTTTCAGAGCCCTCTAGCAATGCCGCTGTATGCCTTAAAGCAAATTCTATGCGTTCCACTGTACAACTGTATAAACTGAGTGCATAATGTTGGTTTAGATTATCTCAGTAAGACATTAAAATTTAAGATATTTAAAGTCATCAAAATGTATACGCAAATGTCATCACCATTACCATTACTACTACTACTACTACTACTACTACTACTACTACTACTACTAATGGTGCTATTTTTTTGATTGCAACAACTTTATACAATCCCAGTCAAAATCACAAAGTCTTGAATGACAACATATCAAATTATAACAACTATCTGGTCTACACAGGAGCAATGATTCACATTTTATAATCTTAACGTCCTGTAACCCGTAATCCTGCCTGCTAAACATAGCAGCTACTTTGTGATGCTAAACAATTGCGAGAAAAGTTAATGTGCTCAAATTTCAATAATGCAAAATCCTTTGTATCATTATGGTGAAAAAAAAATAAATTAGCAGTTGCTTCACTGTTATTGAGGTTCATTGTTTCATACCAGAAATACATAGGAATTGGGCTACCCATCTTATACAAAAAGTACTGTTAGATAATATTAAGGGGAAATATGGACCTCATCCCTTTTTTCTCATGACTGTATGTACGGAAGTTGAACTGTCACGCAGCACTTAACCAGCCGAGGCTGTCATAATCAATTGCTGTTGGAGACCAAGGATGGGGGCGTAACAAAGGATTTCATGCCTGTCTACATCTATCATTGCCATATCTGGATTGCAGGAAACTGAGCTTCCCAATATCTTGATAAAAACAAGAGAAGTTTATCATTAAACTCAACAGTGACTCCTTTGAACCACTTCAAGAGAACTCTCACTTAGGAAATCGAATGAGAAAAACTCTTGATAGCAAGTGAAGAAAAGTTTTTCTTTAAAAGTTTGCCACACGGCTTCTCTGTGCACCTGTCACACGTAGGTGTACACAACAGCTTCATGTGTGATGACTTAGGCAAGAGAAGAACAAGCCTTCTCCATCTTGTAAAATGTTGGTATCTGATCTCGTCTAGTATTCGTAAACAAACGTGGGAGCACAATATAGTGTCGTGACATGATGTGGGACTTTGCACAGAGCCTTTTAAATGGCTGCCCATTAAAAGGCTCTGTGCAAACTCCATTCAGTGAATATCAGGTTAAACCACTGAGCTTATCTGAACACTCATCATCATCCCGAGCACACTCCCACTTACATACTCTGGTCACTGTCAATCTCAGATTCAACTCACTGAGCTGAATGAATTCTTGGTTGGGAAAGTCCACGGTTTCGTTGGAAATTCTCTGGCACTGCAGTCAACAGCCTTAAAAATGTTTACACTAACCAATATCAGAAGTTTTGATCTAAGACGGCTTGTATTGAGTGTGTGTGTGTGTGTGTTTGCCTCTTCAGTGACATGGCTGAGAGATATTGGCCTCTGATGCTGTTGCCTCTCCTCAATTCTACAAGTTGTGGACAACACTTGTACTTGCAGTCCCACATACACACACGCAGTCATAAGTGGAGGCACGCACCTAACTCACAGACGAGATGTCTCATGCCTTTGATTAAAAAAAAACTGATCATTTACAAATGAAAACCCTACATCACTCTGCATGTATCTCATTATAGACTGGGGCTTTAAGTCCAGAAAGATAAGTAGAAGCACATTAGAACACGAACTCATACAACATGTTTGTGTGTATGTATGTAAAACTATGTGTTAGCATCCCTTTAAGACAGCCTCCCTTCTACTGGATGTCTCTACCTCCTGTAAGCACCATGTAAAGCATGTCTGGAAAGCCCACTGCCTGCAATGTGCACATATGCACATGCGAGCTGTGCCGCTGTCAGATACCGCTGGCACTCATATGGTGTTAAGGCAACATGATGAAGCTATTGATTTTGTGCAATATATTGTGGCCATAGGGTGAAAATTGATCAACAAGCTATTTAACAACAGTTAATACTTTCTGTTATTAGTGACAAAACATAAAGAACCACAGTTCTCCCACAGAAAGATAACTCCAACTACCGTCTATAAAGACAAACAAAAGCTGAATAAATCATTTGTTTTCACTTTCCCCTTATTTGCCCTTATGTCAGCTGACAGCTGACAGGGTGGATGCTGCCCACTTTTCACCAGCTCAAAGCCCCATCTGCACATAAATGAATGAAAAATGTTTCTCACCTGTTGTCAGACGGTAGGAGGGAAAGCAGAGCCAGCGATGACAGCTTCCTCCTCTCAGGCTGAGTTATGTTGTCCATGCGGTCGACCCACATCTCTATCACACTGCCCAACAACTGGTCCATCTGATTCAGAGAAACAGATGATGAACGAAGAGAGAGGAGACATGAAAGGGGAGACATAAAGACAGACATAAAGTCTGTGTTTGACCGCTCAAGACACAGTATACTGATTTTATTTTAATGCTTTAAAATGTGTCTACCACTGTCATAAAAGTCAGCAAAACTGACCTTCCCTGCTTGTTCTGCCTCATTTAGCTCCCTGCCTTGTCCTTCATCAACTTAGAGACATCTCTAGGCCTTTCATTTATTTAGTTCAGGGCAGCAAAGTCAAAATGAGACAAAATCAATTTTACTCTGGGTCAGACAAAAACAACAATGTCAGAGTTTCGGGGGGTGGGGGGGTGGGGGGGGTGGTACAAATGTAGACTTGAAAATGTTATCATTTGCAATTCCTTAGGTCATTACGTTTTATCTTGTTCAGAATGATTCCCTTTTAAACTGCCATTCTGCAGTTATGTCTCTCACAGACATTCAAAGAGCCTGTGCGAAGATGGAAACGAGAGTTTGTCTCACCTTCTGGCTGCACTCAGAGGCCATTTGATTGAGCAGTGAGTAGAAGAAACTGGAGTTCTGGAGCAGGACGCGGCCCATGATTCCCAGGTAGGTGGACATCACCACGGGATATCTCTGTGCAAAACAAGCACATGCACGCGCACGCACGCACACACAATGTGAATACACAGTCACACCTGCAGCTGCAGAGACATGCTTTTACATTAATCAAAGGTCATTAAGCATGACAAGGGAAAAGAAGACAGGTTCACTGGCACAGCAGAATCCTGGAAAGACAGCTTATGACCTTTAACTGAGCAGATGATCAATAAATACAGGATACAGTCTCCTCACAGCACATACAGCAAGATTCTGTCATCAAGGGAGTATTTTAAGGTATAATGAGGTTAAATCTTCAAACATTCAGCAAAAGAAGATATAAAATGAGTGAAAATACACGACAGGTAGTGTAACTTTTCAGGTCCTTTTATGCAGTCCGAGTGCAGATATGTGCAAGATTTTAAGGTAGAACTCACCTCACCATCCACAATACCTCTGAACACAGCTGGCAGCAGGGGCTGGAACATGTGGGCTCCCAGTATGGGGCTAACCTTTAAAGATATCTCTACCACCTGCCGAGACACAGGGAGAGGGAGGATGAGAGACGGTACTCATGGAGGGGAGTAAGGAACAGTAGCAAGGAGAAAAATACTGGTAGAAACATCGGCAGGGAACCAGAGAGGGAGCGACCGAAAGGGAAACAGTAAGGGTCAGATGCGGGACGATGAAAAGAGGTCACTAAGGAGGACATACCGGGGTGAAAGGAAGTTAGTAGGAGCTTCATTTTTGGAGCGATAGTAAAAAGTGCAGAAAATCCTCCATTTAATTAAGGGTCTGACCTACAGTATTTGGCAGGCAAGGTTAGCGCCTTAACTTTTAGTTTCCCAAGAATTTTGAATGAGCTCTCTGTCAGGCATTAAACTGAAATAAAAAGACTACTTGAAAAAAAATCAACTGCTTAACTACAGTAACAATAAACAAAGTTATAATATGACTAAAGAAAAAAGATAAAGTGACAGAAGCACAGCGGTTACTGTGGCACCGAGCAAAAACTAATGCAATCTAATACGACAGCCGTCATGAAGGTTATACTATTCAGTTTTCTATTTTAGCAAGGTTCAGCGAAACATGTGCTTGCTTTGATGTTCAGAAATATACCTGAGTTGTACAAAAATGTATAAATCTATCCAAGAAAACTAATCTGACAGGACAGGGCTGGATCCAAACCAGTAAAGGATCACTCCATCCTTCGCACAATTAAGACTGCAGCCTAATTCCAGACCACACCAACATGATGATGTAACACTAACATAAAAATGGCATTTTCGCAAATTAAAGCCTCAAATGAGAATCTTTAACTCAAAGGTCAGCTCCAAACGCAGACCTCCGAGACAGGCAGCGAGATGCTATATCTGTCTGCATATCATGCATATGAACTTTTCAAAGAAACACATACTGATTACACCGATGTCTCCGTCCTCAGGGTGCTCGTGTTGTGTAGGTTGACGGGGTTATTGTCTGCTGGCCCTCCTTTCCTCAGAACAAAGGATTAGCAGCAGCAGATGTGGAGTAATGCCACTGAGCTTTATGAAGCTACAGCTGTGTATAAATACTACTCAAGTTGATAGTTGAAAATGAAATATATTTGCCAGTAATAAAAACAATCACAGGCAATTATCTTTTAGGGAAAAACTATCCTGAGGTTAGATTTCATTATATAAAATTGGGCATGGCTAATCACAAAAAGGCCCTTGAACTAAAGACTCCGTTGAAATGGTGAGCCTCTCTGACATTATAATGGCATCATCTCTACCTGAATGTCAAACTTACCAGAAATAAGTCAAGATGCAACAAGACCAAAGCTGATACCAGATCTCAGATGACTGACATTTGCTGCCTTTATCAGAGCACTTTTGATGCTATTATGTGGACAGATACCAAATTGCTATAAAAAAAAACATAAGTTGAACAGATCAAACTTTGTAAATAACTGGGATTTAGAAAATTGTGAGTAACATAAAGTTCATTACAAGATGAAGAGTAGGCTGTTTGAGGTCCCCTCTGTTTGAGATGCGCTTCTCAAATGAGCAATTAGAAATGAGAATAGCGAGGCTCCTCCTTATTGGCTTATAATCTGGTGTCGATTCACATGCAGCCCCGTCTGTGCCTGTTTATGTTTGTGTGTCTGTGTATACGGCACTTCTGGTGCACCTGCTATTCACTGGGCCGCACAGACAAAGCAAACAAACTCTGCGGTGGAGCTTAAGGAGGGAGGATGAAAAAATGAACCCTGAGAAAATAGAGACAGAGAATAAACAGAAGTAATTTAGTTGTGTGTCTGAGGGATGGAGTGACAGTACCTTAAGCACTTGGACCTGTCCCTCATTCATGATGTCTTTCAGCAGATCACAGAAGGAGCGACACAATGATTCTGCATAGTTCTGTGGAAAAAGAAATTTGTTATGCACAAGATGGTGTTCAATGCAGTGTGTGTGTATGTGTGTGTGTGTGTGTGTGTGTGTGTGTGTGTGTGTGTGTGTGTGTGTGTGTGACCAGGTATTTATCACGTGGTGGGGACAAAAATCTGTTTTCACAGTCACATTGTGGGGACTCGCCTGCCTTATGGGGACAAAATGTAGGTCCCCTTAATGTAAATCATTAAATTTTAGGGTGCAGACTGAGGATAGGGTTACCGGTTAGGTAAGGTTAGGTTAGGTATAGGGTTAGCAATAGGCAGATAGTGGTTATGGTTAGGGCCAGGGTAAGGTTCCAGGAAATGAATGTAAGTCTACGTAATGTCCCCGCAAGTGTGTGTGCGCCTGTGTGTGCGTGCGTGCGTGCATGTCTCACCTGCAGGAACTCTGTGGCAGACAAGTATATGTAGGCATTCACGATCTGAAAGCAGGTGCGCACGTTCTCGGAGCTCAGCTCTGGAACAGAACATCAGATGTACTTCACCAAATTGGAGAAAAGGTATGAATTGATGGATGCAGGCAGGGACAGAAAAAAAGCAGCAGACAGGAAGTACAAAGGCATTGGCTGATAAATGATCCTGCTGAACAAAATTGCATTGCGTACTGGATGGATGGTCTTACCGGCCTTGTTCACTGAACACATTTACTTTTGGAAATGTTTGGTGTTTACCGAGTGTGGTTAAAGAAACAAATACTAATTTCATCCACCGTGACTCATAACGGCATACAAATAACACATGAGCAGTACATGGGTGTATTTTTAACAGACACTGTAAATTCAGTGCTCTTTAATATTAGTGCTGAACAAACGAAGCTTCGAGAATGAGGGACTTCAAACTGAGAAAGAAAAGGTGTAGTATGCATTTTGTTTTCAGCTCACAGAATACTACTATGGTGTAAAACAACTTCAACTAGAGTAATTGTTACGTCCATGAAAATACCATCAAGGACAAATGTTCTTTACTCTGGACCAGGTTCTTCTGATGTATTATTAAAACATCCTCTTGAGGGCATCTAGTTTTGCTCTTTTGCTGAAGGAAATTCAACAGTCACAAAAAAGACACAAAACCAACTCATCGTGGTCATTTAAAAAAAAAAAAAAATGCTAGATGAGCTCTTTCCAGCCACCCTGTTTAACATATCCATGATGCAACTAATGTATATTGCAGTAATAGTTTTACAAGTGGCCTTTTATCTGTCAGCAACAATAAGAGGCTGTGAGGATCTATTAACAAGAACTACAAGCTAAATTATTAAGCATGCCGTTGTCTCTGGAACATCATTATCCCAGCATTAAATAGTTTCTACTTGTCTCTGATGTTTGTCTGACCTCTGCCATCTAAGCACATGTTAACAAAGACAGAGTGAAGCTTAACATCACAGCACTGGATGAAATCTGTGGATTTCCTGCATATACTGTACAATGCCTATGAAGTTTTCTTTTTTCCACATTTTGGTTACTCTGAGTTGAAAAACATAAAAAAAAAAAAAACTATTTGTATGTAACCAGCAGGGGTAAAGAGGTTATAGCTCGTGAGGCTACATTCAAAAAGGATTAAAATAGAGCTACAACTTAGTGATAAAGTAACAGCAGAGACATAAACTCAAGGGGACAACAATGGCTGCTGTAAAAGAACAACAAAAGAAGCTGGGCCATTTTATCATCATAAAAGAGCAGATACGCTCCAGCAAGCTCAGCAAGTGTAACCTCAACAACAATTCACTTTGGAAAAAAACAACAAGAAAAAGACAAAAAAAGAAAAAGTTGACCATGAGGCATTTTGTGCAGATATGGTAATGCAATAAGAAGAAAAGATGGCCTCAAGGTAACATTACCAAGCATATTAACACTTTGGACCATTTGCAGATAATTACACACTGGAGGCTGGAGGGCAAAGAATTGACTTTTGGCCGGTAAGTGTGTGTACACGCTGGAGTCTGAAACCAATGTATCACCATCGAGCTAATTGCTTCAGTTATGTAATAGGTTTGGAATTACAATCAGAGAGCGGATGAAATGCCACCCAGAAATACAATAGCTGGGTTTTGATCCACATGTAGTTCAAGTTTTAACCAAATTTCCAAAAAAATCCCCTCCTCTTCAACCTCAACACTACAGACTGAGAACTGATAAAGGGACTGGTGTTGGTGGAACCATCTCCAGATTAAAAACCAAAGAACTGGTGGTGGACTTCCGCAGGTGCAAACACTCTCCTCCTACACCGTTGGATATCCAGGGAATGGACATTGAGGTGAAGGGATCTTACAGGTACCAGGGTGTTCACCTAAAGTGAACTGGAATAGACTGGACTGACAAAACAAATGCACTATATAAGAAAGGCCAGAGCAGACTGAATCTACTGAGGAGACCCAGTTCTTTTGGAGTGCAAGGTGCACTCCTGAGGACATTTATTGACCCTGTGGTGGCACTTGCCATCTTGTATCGAGTGGTCTGCTGGGGCGGCAGCATCGAGCTGCTGACAGGAAGAGACTTAGCAGACGCTAACTAGGCGAGATCTGTCCTGGGATGCCCTCCCGACACAGTGGAGGTGGTGGGAGAGAAGAGAATGGTGGCAAAGCGATCATCCCTGAGGGAGAACATGTCCCACCCAAGCTGCAACCTCCGGAGGTGAAAAATAAAGCTTAGGTGGAGTGCCAAGTCCTGCAGTTCCTTGAATGGCCACTTGAGGCTGACTCCAAAAGTGAGTCAATCCCCATAGACCCCCATATTATAATGTCCAACTTTACAGCAGAAATACACGTGTAAAGCTCGGTACAAGAAAGAGTTTTGGTCTCTAGCTTTTTTCCTCAAAAAGAGGGATTGTGACAAACAGACAACATGACAAAGAAAAGGAGTTTCAAACGACAAGTAGCATTTACACAGCAGGAGATAGGTGTGACAGTGATATAAGCTGACATGGTAACAGAAGGTCACCTAGAATAGCCACTGTGTGGCACACGGAAATATACATATAAAGATAACCACTTATACATTAGACACACAGACAGGTGAGCGGTGAGGAAGAGAAGACAAAGGCCTGAGACAGATCCTCAGGAAGACGGACAGACGGGAACTAAACATTCACACACACACACCTTCACAGCCAAACAGTCACCCACTCAGCATCTATACATACACCGAGACTAACATATGCATGAATAGTTTGAGAGTAATACTGGCTGACAGTGTAGCTGACTTGCAGACCAAAAATAGTTGTTTACTTCATAGAAGTTGACAGGGAAGCTGATTCTAACACCCAGGATAGCAGTGCATGCACACAGGGGCCAAATATTGTGGATACACAGGCCTGTGAACGCATACAAATATAATGTTAAGGGTTGTTTTTTTTTACTTTTTGCATTAATTTTGCCTTTTAAAGAGGTCAAGATTCACAAAAGGAGTCCCAAGATAAATCTCAGGGGTGATCAGATGAAAGTATTTTTTCTTGCGATGTACTGTATGCTTGTACTTTTGCAGACCTCTAAATATTCTTCAAATGAAACACTCCAGGAAGGCAAAATCCCCAGTTGGCTGACTGCTCATGACAGAAAGTCCATTCTTGTGAAAAAAGGTTGCAAGAACACATTGCTTCATAATAAGGGATGACAAGCAAAGGTTGGGAATAATCGATTTAAAGTCAACTAAGGCAACAAACTAGTTGTTTAAGCTTAAATTTCTGAATAAAAAGAGCAATACAAACACATGGACATGCAACACACAGTTCACTGACCAGTGCATACTTGGGTGATCTTTTACTTGAAACCCTGTAATCAGAGACCTGAGACCCCCGATGCATTTATGTTATCAGTTTAATGGACTGCTCCTCTGTGGCACTGTCTTGTTGTTCTATCACACAGAAGCTTACATTTGCTGTATCTTCAGGAGATGTTATTTTAAACCATATCCTCTCTTTCAAAAGATAAAGTTAACAACCAACTCTCTAAATCTGACTTTCACAGAACACTTCAACCTCTCTTAAACTTCTTAGAAACACAGCGTATGCTCATCAAGGTTTGCACAGGAGCCGATTAGAAGTCACTGGTGAGTAGTAATAGAGGAGGTCCAGTCTGACCATGCTGGTTCATACAGGTGATATTAATGCTGATGTATGGAATATGCTCTCTCTAGCCATCTGCCAGCCACAGCAAGGTAATGAAGATAATGTATGCTGCCATCTGTTACCTGTGCAGGTGCTTAACGTATTCCAGGGGTCTATTTAGTCAGCATATCAGCCTACATCGATATTCAACACTACAAACATGCTATGGGCCAACAGCACGCTGATCACATAAAGTATGTGGGGATGTGAGTGCAGATCACAGAAGACAATGATTGCTTTCAACATCCCATCGGCTACAAAAGACAAAAACAGGAGTAAGCATCGACAACAAAGAGTGATGGTCAAAAAACTCAAAGTGACATCAAATGTGCAGTAAAGCAATTGTTCTGCTGTTTCCTCTGTCATTTTGAGGCCATACTGTATCATCATGAGGAAACAGGGAAAAGATGAAAGCTCAACTACAACAAATGCTCTCCTGTGGTCAGGTCAGGCCTCTCATTTCTCTTGAGAATAAAGCAAAGGCGACAGATCACTTAACAGTAGGTGAACAAGGACACACAGTGCCATCGAACAAGGAAAGCATGACAGGACCGCAGCACTGCAGAGGAGGTGAATGAATGATCACGGTTCTTTGTTGGGTCTACACACACTGCAATGGCTCCTAACGACCATTAAGGGGTAGATTTGCAAACTGTGAAGAAAAGACTGTGTAAGTGCAACTTTTTTCTTAAACCTTACTTAAGAGGCTGCATAATCAGCACCAATATTGCATTTACATTTTTTCTCTCTCACTTAATATCACAAGAGGCATCTACCAAGCTGCCCTTGTTTAAAGTAGACTTTGTTTACTGTAAAATGAAGAAGAAGAAAAAATCCACTTAGAGCGGGAAATGACATATTTTCAGTGTATAGTCGCCTTAAATCAGATGAAAATTTGTTTAAACTTTATTTGGCACAATCCAAACAGAAATCAACATGTGGGATCTACTATGCATTTAAGTGGATATCTTTGCTGTTTGAGTACTTTGAGAGGTTTATATGTAAACAGATATCCCACCAAGTTTAGTGTTCTGTGCTCCAAATGTCACTCCGACTGGCACTGCAGTTGAGTAAGTAAAATATAACTTAAAGGTGGAAAATTTTCATTTAATAGAGGGTGCAACCTCAATACTGCAGCTCCACAGTGCTGTTCATGATTTCACTGGCACAAACATTTTTCTGCTGCTCCCAAGACAATGTATACAGTAAGTCTTTTCCCTTCATGGGACCTGATCTTAAAGACAGCAGGTAAATGGTTTCTACTAATAGTAAAGGCACAAGTCTCACATCTTCAGATCACAAAGTATGGGAGCTAAAAGCAGAAGTTGGCTACAGAATGAACAACCTGAGGAGCTCATTCATATTGTGGTGAAACTCTGATCAGGACTGTGTCACTGAGACAAAATGAGGAGGAGGCTTTAAACCACTGGTGGCTTCCAGCTGGTGGCATACAGTACACCTGAACAGCTCTCAGAGCAACCCTCCAGCGACAGCTTATCAGCATATCATCGGTTTGAGACGAGATGCCATCAGCAGGTCTCCACAAGCCCAGAATGACAAAACGTGGAAAAGGACGTTTATGAGTGAGTTACAAGCCAACACACGCAGAGATAGAAGGTGACTGCAGTTCAGACTGCAGGGAAACTGTGTGAGCATGTGCTTACAAATGGGATAAAATGTTATATCTTGAAGTGTGAGGTTGAGATGAAGACACCCGGAAAAAAAGTGACTGGTGCTGTTAGAAAAGCATTTGTCTGTTACATACTATATTCTTACCAGCTGCAGTGATCTTTCCCAAGAGGATGAAAAATGAAAACATGTAAAACTCCTAAAGAGTTGGATGAGGATGATGGTTGTAGTAGGAATCAGTGACATAAAAATAAAAAATGATTTTGGTTGGTTTATTTCAAAATGTGTGCTCCACCTGCATATGTGCTACAGGCTAGTGCTGCCCTAGTTTTTAAGAGTCTTTTGTGTATTACTTCATTTGATTCCTCACCTGCATTTTTTTCATGATTTACACACTTTTATTTTTTCTTTCTGCAAATAATATTGAGGGCGTCACTGGTTTAATCATTGTAAAGCCTGGTTATTATTGCACTTCTTAATCTGAGGGCGCGTCTACTTTAACGAGAAACGTCTGACCTTTTGAGAAAACTTTTAGTTGTTTTCTATGCATATTTAAAAGGATGATCACCAATTTAGGAGACATGTATCAGTTGTGCAGTTTGTGTATCAGTGGAGAAAAAAAGGAGTCTTCATCCTGAATGTAAAACACCAATCTGTATTCATACACAAATACACTAATTTGCCAGACTGACCTTAAAGTAAGTGACAATTTCTCAGAGGTTAAACATGATGGGAATTCCAAAAATGCCAAAAAGATCACAGACATCTTGCTGTTGCTCTGGCATCACATATAATAGACCAGCAGGGATTTTTTGACAACTGTTTATCAAGTGTGGAATACTACAACCTTTGGACACAGATTCATCCATCAACCCTCGATTCAAAACACAGAATCATGTTATTTCTGACAGTGGTAGTCCAACACAAACATGGATCTGAGGGCATGCTACTCTCCGCTCTGTGCCTCTGCCTATTGCCAACCATTTTATTACACCTGAGTGAAGCAACATGATTACTACTCAAAACTACGTAAGCTTCTATCTGAATGCAAAGTTACATATACTCTATTCGCTTTTATCCCTACAGAAAGAAGGGAAGCAAATACATATTTTTGACAGCTTTCCAATCTCTGGCCCTTCATAACACTACAACCACAAGCACTGTCATGCCTTGCTGATAAGTTGTACACATACTGTTGCAATATCCTCTGAAGTAGAGTTTTGTATGAATAGTAATACAAGAGAAGGGAGAGGTACAAGTATTCATATAAAGAGGAAAAATGAATTGAATTCTCATTCTGGGTTGGAGGTGGGTCAGGCAGCTCAGAGCACTGAGGCCTGGACTTGATAAGACTTTCATCTTCTCCTCCCCTCGCTACTGCAAATGAACCCGAGGCTCCCCAAGTGTCCATGTATGAATGCAAACATCCTGACAGAATAACACTGCATATGGTTATTGGGAGAAAATTCACTTCCAATTCCACACAGCATCCCCATACTTTTTCAGTGTGACACTAATACGGCCAGGACAACAGGGATTTGCTGCGACTCAACTTCTGCATTTCTTCTTCTTTTTCTGCAGCAATGTGACAGCCTGATAAATTGTAGGCTTTGCATTGTTGGTCCAAAGGCCTTACTGGTCTCTGCGGTGTGACTGGTCTTTACATTACCACAATGTAATTATTGGAAATAAACTGTAATAATACAATTAATAACATATTTAGATCCTACAGTTGTAAAATTTCATCTTCATCCTCACCAATTAAAATGAGCAAAATAATACATTTCCTGAAATATACAATTAGTGTTCAAAAAACTGAAAAAACAAAACAACATAAACGTAATTCTGGGTTCAAGCCTCTTCTCATTCAAAAGAAGAAAGCACCTCAATCAGCCAAATTAAAGCCGCAAGCAACAACGAGCAGCTTTCGAGAGATAGTGCAGGATGTCTCCAGTGCGTTTAATCAGGATCCCTCAAAGGCATTTTAACTAATGAGCAAATATATGATAGGCCACTCCCACTTCCACAAATGAATATGGCACTTTAGATTTTGGCTAATACTTTTCCCAGGAACAAAAACACAGCCTGAAGATACTCACATTAATGATGACTGGACAAATCCTTAATGAGTTCCCATGTTTTTCAACAAACCTTGCTCATTTATAATAGAAAAAAATCTCTGTCCTGTAATGCTGTATATCCATTTGGGTCAAAATCAAACAAGTTCTACTGATATTACAAAAAAATTCAAAACAGCAGAAAATCCATCATGGTAGATTTTGTGGAGCACACTGAGACGGACTTGTGAGTCCAATTTCAAGTCAAAAGGCCTGATGGTGTGAGGGGTGTGGCCTTTCCAAAATTGAATTTCTTGCTCTTAATTACAGCACCACCATCTGACCAATAGGGCTCATATTTCTTGGGAAGCGCCTGAATGTTATTTCCAGATATTGGGCAGTTTCTAGCTCATTTCAGCACATGACAATTGGCTGCAGTGGCAGAAAAAAAATACAACAATAATAATAATAATAGTAATAATAAACTGGCACAAACACAATAGGGCTTGAACCCTAAAAACAATCCAATCCATTACAACCACTCTGCCATAATGCTACTTTAGTTATGAACTCAATTATAGTCAATTCTTATTGAGTGTTAAATTGAATGTGGTCATTTTTCAGGCTTTAGTTGGATTCAGATAGGACTGAATTTTTAAGAGTATTTTAATAGTTTGTTCTCCCGTGCATGTTAACAGCTATGGACAAAATATTAGAAACCCCTTGTTGTGAATATTAGTCTGAAACAGAATACGCTGTTTTGCCAAATCAATGCTATAAATGCAATTAGATTTTCACAGAGGCACAGCAAGTGGGGAAACAACCGTCCCCTACACACACACACACACACACACACACACACACACACACACACACACACCATCATTTGCTCTAATCAAATAGTCCCAAAAACAGCTGCTAAAGCACTGATTAAGCTTTAGTCAGTACATCCTTCATAGCCCTCGGCATATGCTGCACAATCCGCTTCGGTTATCAACATTTACAGCAAAACGAGCCTCACATTTGACTGCGATAAGAGCCTCTGACGGGCCTCTAATGGTTGCTGGGGACACAGCTAAAATTTTGGTCATCATCCACCACAATTTTTGCTTCATGGTATCTGGTATCTCCATGGTATGGTGTTGATAATATTTGCAATGGGAGGAAAGTTAACAGATACAAAAGAAGAGGTGCCAAAATCTGTCCTGATGCTACAAGGACAAGCCAGCTACAAACCATGTAGTTGAGTAAAGCTCTGAGGCTGGAGGTTTAACAGCTATAAAATGCAAAAATCCATTAAAGGAAAAAGAAAACTGTCGATTGTCTTTTTTATGGTTTACTTTTAATTTAAGACCTGAAAATGAAGAAAACTTCTGGAGTGAAGTCAAACCATGTTTTCTCGCTTCCTGCATTGCAACCTTATTAAAGCTAGACTCCTTAAAGACTTTTGTAAGTGTAAAAAAGTAGCCCTGCAGCTCTGTGGAGACAGCTTACTTCACCGGCTTTACTGTACACAAAGGACTCACTGCGGGACTCACATTAAAAACAACATGGCCAACAGGAGCAACAGCTATAGGTGCAAGATGAGAAGCCAACTCCCTGTGGTGCTCTAGGCCTTTGGAAAGTCGTGGACGAGCAATCATGCTTGAGAGTAGCGAGACAAGCTCAGCAAGGGATTCGATGAGGTGGCAAAAAGCAACCCCCATGCATGAGATGACAGCAATGATTAGAAAGCAGAAACCTCACAGCCCTGTGCCCCGGAAAAGTCTGAAATCTCTCTGAAGTTGATGCAACAGCCGCTCAAGGTTGAAGAGGGTAAATAAATCTGGAGGTTTAGACTACAAAGAAATCTAAATATAATGTACCGTGTAGACTATTCACAGAGTTACAATAAATAAACTGCCACAAATATCATGTAATCTCAGGATACATTATTCATATTTCTTCCATCCCTGCATTAAATACAACCAAATATGTCCAGCATCTGTGATTGCTGTAATCAGTCCTGACGTCTGGTTAAGAAGCCTGTAATAAAAAGGCGTCCTCTGATGGAGATGTCCAGATTGATGCATGGAGCACTTAGCCAGGCAGTTCACTGTGAGACCGCATTCAGAGGAATGTTAGTGATTTCTTCACAGAGCATTCACAAGCCAAAGATAAGGCTGAAAGCTCTCTCAGTACAGTATCACTGACCTCTGTGGGACGGTCGGACCAATCTCTGGCAGCACCAGTAATTGCTAACTGATGGGATGTTCATTAAGCAATGTTTTACACGGTCCAATTTCATTCTGTTATTACTTTAAAGCCACTTCGGCTTCAAGGTCATGCTGCAATTGTCTATTCTAATTTCTTTACATTGAACTGCAGAGAGCCAGGCTGCTAGTATGAAATGATAAATTGAAAATTAATCACCAACTGCTTTGCTAATGCATTAGCCATTTAAGTCGAGCAAAACTCTGAAACATTTACTGGTTCCATCTTAAATGGGAGGATTTACAGATTTTTTTATGTTTTACATCACTGTAATTAATAAACTTTAAAATTTGCACTGTTGGTCAGACAAAAGAGACTGTTCCATCACAAAATAAAGGCTAAAAAGAAAAGATATTTCATATTTTTCCAATGTTGGTAACACTTGGGTTGTGTATATATAGATATTTTCTTCCTGTCTTGTAAAATAAAACAAAGAAATACAACTAACACTCTTCTTTTTTATGCTTTATGACATTTATCACTGTGTTATAATGTACAAAAGACATTTCTGAGTAAAGCCCTGATTGTGCTGTTTCCACAGAGGTGCAGAACTTCTAGATTACAGTGAAAAACGAGCTCACACTGACTAAAAATGGGAAAGGAGCAAAAAGGAGGGTTAACAAAAAACAAAAAACATACCAACTGATAATAATGAAGCCTCAGGGCAGAGACAGACTTTCATTACTAATCTCATTGTTTTTAATCAAAGTTTAGTTTCTGGTGTGTTCCTGTTGTTGTGTTAATTTGTTGTTGCTGCTCTTTGCTTTTAAAGCAAACTCAACATTTCCTCCATCTGTTTCAGATTAGGGCCCTCTAGCACTTTAGCAGCCATTATGCCTTCCTTTTCCCTGGAAGACTGTGAAACAGCAAGAAGTGTTGAGTTTCTTCACACTGCGAGAAAACTGCAAAGAAATTCCAAATGTCATGAGAATTTATTAATTAAAGTTCTATCACTAGCTCACACTAACCGGTGTGAGGCCAACAAGGAGAAAAACTCTCCGTCATCGCTGGTCAGAGCACAATACTCAGCTGAAATGTGTCCTAGTTCAGAGTGTGGCAGCAGTCATACAGAGCGCACCGCTAGTCTAACAATTTAGCCGAGGCAAGGCTCTTGACATTCTAATTAGGGAATTTGCTGCTCCAGTTTAGCAGTGATGGAGCGGGGCTCTTTATCACGCAGGCCAGGCCACACACCTGGCAAGCTGTGAAACCATACCGAGCCAGACTCCCTCAATGGCCCACATCCCCCCACTGCTCTCCGTGGACTAAATAAATGAACCAGTGGATGTTCTGGTGAAAACCAGCCAAAGATGATGACTGACCAAAGTTTGACGAAGAAGACAACAGCCAAGTTAATTTATTCTGTGAAAATTTCCATCAGTTTATGTAAATGAATGCATGATTGTGTTCACGGAGTTAAAAGGACAAATGTTTATAAAACTGCGTGCTAATTTGTTCTGACCTGCAACCATACCTCTGAGCGTTCATCTTTCATCAGAGCAGCTTTGGATTTTCCCTCCAACGCTTGCATTGACAACGTAATTACGTTCAATGCGATTAATGTGTTTTAAATGTGCAAATGTCGTCTTAGCCTTAAGAAAAAAGGTGTTTTTCACAATAACAAGAGGAGCGGAAACACAGGGAGAGGGAACAAGGAGTGGGGAGAGTGCTAAGTGCTGCCAGGCAGACGCAATGCTAAAGGTGAAAACATCTATTGATGGCAGATAATTATCTTAAAATAAGGGATAATGAGAGGAAGACGAAGAAGCTAAAAAACAAAAATCACAAAAGAGATTCTTATGAGAGGGTTTGGGTTCATTTAAGTCCACTTGTTACAGGAGTTACTGAAGACGGAATCATGCAAATGTGGAGAACAGAGATGGGCCACAGAGGCGGAGATAAAAGGTAATCTGACCCCTGATTCTCTGAGGTTCAGTGATCAGTCCTGATATGATGGAAAGATCCGGAACAGCCACTAAAGGATGTTTAATTGCCTTCTAATCTGTTGTTTGGAAGGCCAAGCATAAACACTGAAACTCAACTTTCAAGCGAATAAGGATAAGAACTCATAATAGTAAATATAGAAAGAAAAAAAAAAGGAAAATGAAAAATGAAACTTAACCGACACTTCTATTAAACTTGTTGACAAAGATCATGTGGTATGATTTAAAGTTCATGAACAGCTCCTAAATGGAGCTCGTGGTGAAAATGTTCCCTCAATTCAGATGGGCCTTGTATCGCTGAAGTAGTTAATGATGTGCCGACTACCACTGCAGATTAAAAGACATTAAGGAGCTTAAATCGATTTCAGACACAGGAGCGCATTTAAATACGAGAAGATGACAAGTTTGTAAGGTTGACACGACATTGGCAAACAGCATTACCATAAGTAAGCATGATGTGGTGCAGCAGCAGAGCACGAGCAGGTTGTTCAAGTACTGGAAGATGCTGCAGTGGAAAGTGCTAAAAAGGAGTTCACATTTTTCTCATGAATGTACAAAAAAGCAAAATGCTGGGGATAGGGACAAAATACCTCCAGCATGAATTTGCCTCTCATTCTGTTATTTTTTTCTTTCCTTTCCTAATGGAATGCTGTTAGCCTGTACCTGCAGAGGTGTGAAAGCTTTTTCCTTTGCTTTAATGTGTCTGTAACCACCAAAGAAAAGCAACACTCATCTCCACTGAATCAAATATTGAAAGAGGAGAGAAATGTGAAAAGTCTCTATAGTAAACACAGAAAATGATAATAATAGAGAAGCAAATCGGGTCAGAAAAACGAGCCTATTTCAATGATGTTACAGAGACTGAGATGGACAAGGGCACAACAGGATATCAATTAAGGGGAGAGCCGCATTTTGTCTGTGTTGCCAGGTTTGACAACACAGAGCTGTTATTCTGTTAGTCGTAGCACGTGTTGTTGATCACAGTCGGTCATACATATTAGATATATTAATAGTACAAAACAAGCAAACCCACAGGAAGTATTTTGTATGTGATGATTTGATTTCATTTTCAATTAATCTGCAGGTTATTTTCTCAATGAATCATTTGGTTTTTAAAACATCAGAAAACAGTGAAAAATGCTCGTGAAAGACAGTGAAATCAAAAGAATTTACTATAATGCACAACAAGCAAAAAGCAACCAATTATGTCATTTGAGGAGCCGGAACCATCAAATTAGGCATTTTTGCTTTACTGATTAATCAATTACCTAATCAGTCGTCAATTCATTTGTGACTGATTGTTGCAGCTCTAATTGGAGCTCATATCTGTATCGGATATCAGGCAGATCTGAGATAAATAATTAATGCTAATCTTCAGCTGAACTCATCTTTTCCCTCCATCCTGGATTCTGTGCTCCACCTCCATCTGTCAATCTCTCACCCCACATCATCTTATCCATCCATGTCACCATCTTCCATTTCCCTCCGTCCATCTGTCCATTTTCTTCAGTCTTGCTCCCCCTGCTCCTCCGTCATTAAACCAGCCACTTACACCAGTAATATGGCAGCTGATCACTGTGCACCAATTGCTCGACAAATCTTCAGAACTATTACTTTATTTCCGTTCTTAATAGGATAATCTTCCTTGCTTGTACAAACGTAGGAATTCCCCACACAGTATTCATTTCTTTCTTTTTTTGCTGAGCTTTTGTGTGCTTTGTGGGCTTCTTGGCTGCAGTATTTGTTTCTCGTCACCTTCCAGCACCCTCTGTGTAACTGTCTGTGACTCATCTAAAATTTAACACGACGGATTGTGTTGCTTTGTAAAAGCCTGTTTATTGACTTTGTTTGCCTTTTCTGTTCAACACTAGATATGAGTAAAAAGCGCCTCTCTCATCTTTACATCCATCCATGTCAAAGCTCCTCAGAGCACACCTCGTATTCATGCATTCATTTTCCTGCCATCACTTCTTAAAATCACTCATTTTCATCCACCACCTCCTTGTTATGTGTCATCAACCCCCCCACCCACTTGGCTGGATCCTCTTTAAATCCTTCCCCCTCCATTTCATCCATCTGTGACTGTCTTCCTGAGTCCTTTGCTCTTCTGTATCTCATGGATTCCCCATCCACACTATATGTGATCAAATGCTCCAGTAAGCCAATCAGGCTACACCAGTGTTCATATTAGTTTGACTCACTCATTACGTGCTGAAGCACCAAATCAATACCATTCCTCATCACACTGAAGGTCCCACACACACACACACACCTCTACACACTGCAAGTGTCCCAAAGCTCCAGGCCCGTGATAAATCATCCAGCCAGTTCCATTCAATCTGCCACCACTCACAGCTGCCTACAGACGCAGAGTAGTGGCCCTGATGCCTTGAGGCTACTGCAAAGCCACAACTGTGATCTTTATAAGCTACACGAGCCTGAAGTGAGAAAACTATGAAAATTAAGTCCATGTCGGTGGATTGCATCATACTCAGAGTTTCTGTGCATAAAAATATTTGATCATATAATATTGGTTTGTTCTTTCAGATTCTGCAGCTTTTTTCCATCGCACAGACTGATTTGATGTGAAATGTTTTCTCTCCTCTGAACCGCACACAGATTCAAACACACATCCTTATTACACAGGAGGCCATTATTTGACCCAATCAAACTATGCAAAATTCTTCATCGTAGTATCACTCTTGATGTTATTGTGATACCTTCTTTTCCAGCCGCTAATTCAATTTATATGGTAATGCATGAAGTTACTCAAGAGGGGAAAGAAAAAATCTAAGTCATCTGCACACACAAGACACCACTGAAAGACAAGCAAACAAAGAAATCTCATGTATGCTCACCCAACAAGGCTGACATGTTCTGGAAAATTCTGAGTAGCTCCGGGGTGACGGCTGGACTGTTCTCCAAAGTCACCAACCTGTGCAATATGAGGGAGGGACAGCAGGAAGAGGGGAATAAAAAATAAAATTGCGGTAAGTTGAGAGAAAGGAGTACAGAAGACATAGATTAGAGGTGGCAAAAGAAAATGGGAAGAGAAATGCAGTGGGACAAATTACAGAGACAGAAAGAAGAGAACATGAGTGTCTCAAAAAATGGTGAGGTGGGTGTAAAAAAAAAAAAAGGAAGAAAAGGAAAAGGAGGAAGCAGAGAAAAGCAGTGTTAGTGGTTTGCTCAGGAGAAAGATAAATCTGATAAAAAGCCATGTTGCATAAATCTGTACATCTACTGTAAATTAAAACACGATGCCATGAATTCACCACACTCAGAAAACAAAATCCCCCGACAATGACGGTGAATGACTGATCGTATCCGCGCTCTACAAACTAATGCAAAAAAGCAAGACAGACAGACACAGAGAGGGGACACAGTGAGAGGAAAACCACCTGATAAAAGATAAAAGCAGGAGAAAATGACATTGACTTTGTAAACAAAGCAAATACATATTTAGGGCACAGCTGTTTATCAGGCAGGATAAAAGAGAGGACAGAGACATTGGACTGTGGCTTTGCTCTAGCGTACACAGCATCCTGAGCACTGCAGCTCCGCACAGACAGAAAAAAAGAGATTAAGGGGGAGTTAAAAAGCAAAGAAATGATGGGAGAGGAACAAAAGGTAACCCAGCAAATTCTCTTATACTGAACCAAACCCTCTGCCGATGTAATGCATTTGCAAAAGCAAGCGCATTGTTTAGCAGCAGATTCTTGAGATGGCTTTGAAGTGGCATGTGCCCAAAACAACAACATAAAGGCAAGACTGTGAGCCACATAAATTATCAACAGCTTCATCGCCCACCTAGTGGTTGTCTGTGAAAAATCAAATTAAAACAAGATGTCATGGTGCGCCCATTTACCGCTACTCATCTGCAAAGTGTCTGCATTTGGTTCCCATGTAAGTACTCATCGCGAGCCAGTAAATGAAGCTGATGACTAATGTGACCAAAAAAAGAAAAAAAAAAGGAATCATGAGTGAATTGAGCGACAGAGAAAAGGAAAAACGAGAGATAAAGACGGCTACAGTCATAGTATGGATGTGTAGGTGTGTACGTGAGCGTGATCTGAAGTGCGAGGGAGGAAATTAGATCACCAAGTGCTCCATAAACGTCCGCCTGAGGGAGTTTTTCTGTAACTTGTAAAGGTGTAGCTTATATGCATGTGGAACATCTGTGTCCGTACCAGAGCTCCAGTCCATCCTCAAGCAAATACACATGCGGTGGCTTGGAAACGTCGGTGCTCAGCTGGATGACTGGAAGAAGGAAAGGGTACAGATTCTTACTCTCTGCCCCCAGGCCCTGTGAGAACACAGAACATATAGGAAGTCAATGGCAAATTTGGAAAGCCTGACAAAAGATGCAAACAGGGGGTTTTAATGACTGTACTTAATGTGCTGTAGCTTCCTCATAGACAGTCTGGGCAAAGTGGAAAACAACAGACTCGAAGAAAAGTTCAATAAACCACTGCTCTGACTCACCCCTTCCCACCAACATACACCTTTGTCAATACACACTGTCCCCATGTCCCACCACTGGTGCTACATCTTAAATTGTTCTTACAACAGATAAGATGCATGTCACAGACACAGCATGCTGCAGGGCAACTGTTCCCATTTTTAATAACAGGGAGGTGTCACTTACAGTGTCTTTTTGTGCTCAAAGGACCTGGCTGCAAAATACATGCCTTAAGATGCAAGAGCTGTGTTAACCCAAAGAAAGGCAAAGGCTCAGGTACAACTGAAAGATGTGGTCATATTCATTTTAGTCAGGTGAGTAGGATACAATGGAATTTTCCTTTGGGAAGAAATGTGCGCCTTTACTGGAGGAGGAGGAAGGGGAAGGAGCAGCTGAGCAGTGGCTTCAACTAATGGAGGACCACACTCAAGAACCGTGTCGCTGGGAACACAGCTGAACACTTAAAACCAAAACAATTTCTAAAACACATTACACACAATCAAGCACAATGGCACGAGTCACTACACTGGTTTCTTATATTCAGGTATTCAAGCCAGAATAAAATCTATATTCAGCTCACACCACACCTAATATACACTCATATTAGAGGTGCCTTCTTCTGAAATAATTTCTGGTTATCTGGCGTTTTGTGTTCTGGATGTACAGTTTGTAATTTTTTTTTTTTTTTTTTGCAGTGAGTGAGCCATTTGGATTCTGCTTCCCTGCTCATATTTATGTGTGAGGAAAGTATGAAACTGCTGAATTGCTCACATTTCTACTTTGATATACTGCTGCTCCATGTCTGCCCTGTTGGAAGAATTTCAGTAATGTTGATCTATCATTCTCTATCATCTGTATCTGTAATGTCTTTATTATATAACAAACAATATATCCATCTATATTTCAACTCCAAACACCAAAACTCTAGAATTCCTCTTTCTGTTTTTATCGTCAGCTATATACATTGTATATATTAAAATCTAAATTAGCATGTGGTCACACGATTCGCTAAGCTAACCCTCTTCAGCGGTTCATCTCCAGTGCCTAACACAGCTTGCCAGATGTGTACTTGTGTTACTTTCTCAAAGGGAGTGTGCCTCTATCACTGAGCGTTGCAGCTCCTACTGTGAAGAAATGCAGCGGCAGCCACGTGGGGGTCCGAAGCTTTCTGCAGGCTGAGGCAGGCTGCCTCAGTGCTGCGGGTGAATGGAGCTTCTTTCTCAGACTATTCCTCTTACTTCAGTTAGTGATAAACCTGATTGAAACCATTGAAAGTGAGTGAGAATAAAATATTATATAAGTTGCCCCCACAAACAAAACAGCAGGTGACACTGCTTAAAAGTGGGTTTTTAAATCTGTGGTTTAAACGGTGTGTAATTATGTGAGTGAGTGAGTCTCAAGTGAGGCTGAGCAGCAAAGACAGACAGAGCCTCCAGGTTGCTTCGCCCAGCAAAAGCACAATTTCTGGCTAGATAACAAAAAAGACAAACAAAAAGCCCAGGCCTGACCCAGGTCTCCCTCGCAGACATTTTGGAACTCAGCCTTTGCAACATGTGGCCGGGCAAGTAAAACCACACTTGTTGCCAGATCCACTGAAAAGTACCACCTGTCACACTGCAGAAGGGGGCAATTCCACTCAAAGTGGACAACAAGACATAATAAACTTTAAATGACAGGCGCTCTCTACCCCACAGAGCCATTAATTAAGTTTAACCTCAGTACCTTTCTCTGTAATACTTTTGCTGTCACCTTTTTGCTTATTTTAATTCTAGTAGTTTTGTTAATGGGCTCTTTTCTTGTGATCCTGAGAGAGAGACGAGAGCTGGCTCGTCGCAAAGCCGAGGAGAGACAGCCAAATCTGTGCTGTGGAGTGGTGAAGGGAGCTGATTGAGGCGGCACATTTCTATCTGAAAACAACCGTATGAAAAGTCTGGCACAAACATCCAGGCTTGAGCTGCTCAACGGTGCTGTTTTGTAGTCAGATCAATTAAAACCTGACATTGTGCGCCCTTCACGGATGATTCAAAGGGAAATAGACGATAAACTCATTTACAAATTCATCAACACCTCTGAGTGTTTTACAGCCATGAGGTGAATGTCACTCCTATTTGAGTAGTTGAAATTTACTGTTGTGCAATTTTGTTACACTATTTCATTTTAGCTAACGCTTGGCTCAGCTGTTAAGACACACACACACACAGAAGAAAAGCAGCAGCTCTATGTTCATTGCCTGCTGGTGGCACAAGTGTGAAAAGCAAATCAGCAGCCATTGCTTTCTTGCCTGCAGGAGGCGACATCAACACTGCTATTTGTTTCCGTCTACACTCATACTTCTACCTTCCTGTAGATGGTTCAGTTTGGCATGTGAACAACTGGTCTGGCACTGACCAAACAACTTGCCGCCTACATTGTATATAAACACTGGCTAAATTCTGCTTGGCTGACAAGGACGTTTCAGGCACGTACACTAAGCATACGTGCACCTTCTTCAACAAGAGGCACACACATCGAAGGCGGTAATGCACCGTACCTGTACCAGGTGGATAAGTGTAGTGAGTATGGCACATCGAAGCATGTTGTGTTCTTCAGATTGCTTCCAGAGCAGAGGCAGGTACTGAACTAGACAGCCTACATATGGCCGGATCTGAAACAGAAAAAAAATAAGAATCAAATAAGAAGCAAAGCAAACACAGTCATACTCTGAAATTCAACCCGCATCTTCCTTGGGAGCAGTGATGGGGACAGTGATGTTCTCTGAATTGTTCCCGTCTCAGCAAGGATGCATCTTCATCAGATATCTAAATACACTTAAAGAAAACTACCATGCAATTAGTGTAACACTTCCTCTCAAATTTTAGGTTTGGGTTCTCCAGCAGTGAATTCAGAGCTAGTGTCAGCTTCTTCAAAACATGCTTCAGTGGAAAAGCAGGTCGGGTAACAGCTCGCTGAAAATATGGAATATATTTTCTCCGCAGTGACAGTGAGAATCAGAACTCCACTGAGGTGATCTCTTGACAGTGTGTTAATGGAGGCCAATTTGGCTGACGCATGATATGAATGAGTGTGGAGCCATGGCAGCTATAGCAGCAACAATCAGACCCGAACTCATGTGTAAAGGAGCGTAAGGATGTTCAGATTCTTCAATATGAATTCTGAAAACATAAGTGCCACATGTACAGAAGTTTTATAATTGTTGACGTGTCCTCTGGATTATACAATGGGCATATATGTACGTTTGACAAATGACTGAGTTAAAGTTTTAAATCTTACCCATAATGAACAAATTTATCACCGTGAACAAAAAAAAAAAGTCCTCAGGTGACACCTTTCTCCTGAGGAGTGAATATTAAACATCAAATACAATGCCTTTGATCTGTATTCCGTTGAGTATATGTATTAGCTGTTTTATCCATGTTGTACAGAGTTACAACTTTATTGGAATCAGGATTGCTCCTTAACAACTTTATTTTCCATTTAAATGAAATTATTTGGTTTTAACTACTGGTAAAATTTGGGTGGTCAGACACCAAGTGGACGCCATCACTCTCATTCCTGTGTGAAATTGAAAAATGTGATGGCACATTGTGTAATTTAGGTACAGTTGCTGTGCAGCCAGCCAACTCTAAGACATCCACTGAATTACGGACCTCAAAAAGTTTTCCACCACTTCCTCCTCCTGACTTGCGCTCACCCTTCAGATTCCCTATGGCGGCTATGTGGCCGCTCTGCAGATGCAACACTGGGATTTTGCGCTCGATTACACCTTTATAAAGGAGCTGGCTAGGAGCAGAGGGAAGAGTAGAAAAGAAACGCGCTCACAGCCTTGAGGATAAAGATAAAAAGTGAGAAAAATAGACCCACAAACCAGCCTAGGGTGACATTTGTGAGACCAATGGCAGAAAAAGGAGCTAAATCTCATCACATCTGTCATCATGTTCATTTCAAGTCAAGCTGCACTCGTGGTTTCATTGACTAGTTTTCTCAGCTGCTGCCACTCTTTGTGGGTTCAAAATCCCTTGTGAGAGGAGTTAGAATATTAATGGGACTTCCACTGACTGCAGAAGTTTAGCCAGGGCCAGAGACTGGTGAAGACTTAACCAGAATGACACTTCACAAGGATGAAAGCCATTTCTGTGACAGATTTAAGTCAAGAGATCGTTTAAGGGAAAAGTGCTTAAAAGCGGATCTGAAAAGAGTCTGGGGGGGTCGAGAGGAAGGTCAATTTTTTTCAAGGGTTGACAGTTAAGTGGATTAGAATGACTTACTGGATGCTTAGAAAAAACATAAAATCCATACGGCCACAAAAGCACTGCAGTGGCAGAGAAGAGACTGTATCATCACGGTAAATGAGAGCAGACATCAGAACAAATGCTGCCTTAGGCCTCATGATTTACAAACAGTCAGGAATTGGACGCTTCTGCCAGCGCCAGTGTCTCAGGATGCGAAAAATCATTAATGTCTCGCTATCTCTGAGGACAGGTGGTTGTTTTAGCTTGGTGGTCTGAGGCCAGTACAGCAGCTTTCTATCATGTCCCCTCCAGAGTCCGCTTCATTGACGACCATTTGAGGAGTCCTATAGACGGCAGAGTTTGTTTGTTGTCTCACCTGGATGTTTACTCTCTCGATGACACAGGAGATGACATGGAGCACCTGCATTTTGGTGTCGCACTCTGTCACCTGCTGCAACAACTGGAAGAGCAGCCCAAATATAGACTCGAGGTACTAAGGAGAGAGAATAAAAGAGTTAGAAAAAGGGGAATGAGCAGCAGAAAATGTTAACTTATTCATGATTATGGCAACAACTTCTTTTGACTGATACATGTACTCACAGGGAGGAATTGCTCTGTCCGGAACTCAAAGTCATCAACAGGTGATCACAAGTTAAGGATGAAATCAAATAGGACAGGTGTGCACAGGTGATGCTTTAGCATAACTAAGATTTTACCTATCTGAATGTTATGGCTGTGTGTGTTCCCTGTGCTGTTTGTCCCTTTTCCTCTCCTGTCCTGTCCTGTCTAGCTTTGCCCAGGTGTGATTCATTGCTGAATGAGGTGAACCTGACCTGGGACTGAAGTGCTTAAAAAGCTCCTGTGCCAGCATCAGAGGAGAGGCTTGTGGTGTGGGCACTGCAGGTCTGGCTGCCTCTCAGCCTGGGATTTTATGTTGTTGATGTTGTATGTTGTTGATGTTGATGTTGTTGTTGTTTTGACTTTGTGTATGAAGTGTTGCTCGCCCCATAGGGCCACCTAATGGTGGAGAGTTACACTGAAAAAATAGTATAGGAAGGATATTGAGCTTCAGGGTTGTAGCTGTCTCAATCCGCACCTATAAGAAACAGAAAAAAAAATGAACATACAGTTCATTTTAGAAATCAGACATCACACTTGAATCCCTCTATTAGTCTGTCTGGATTGTTAGCTTATGAAAGCTGCAGGTAGAGAAGACGTACTGAGTTTGTACTAAACTAAGCCATGAAAAAATAGAGCAAAAGAAGACTGCCACAGCTGCACATGCAACAATATCACCAAACACCAAAACTATAATTATGTTTTCCTTTAACAGCAGTCTCAGAAAGACCACAACAACAAGCTTTCTATAACTGAACACTCTGTATAAGTGTGCACCTGCAGCAAGTTAGCTAAATACAGGCTGTTATAAAACGAAGTGGTCCCTGCGCTCTTATAGACTCGTAGTATAATCTAGCAGGGTCAGAGTGATCGAGGTGCAAATGCCCAACAGGGAGACGGCGATGATATTGGAGATGGGGGATATTAAGGAAAGCAAACGAGTGAAGCGAAAGGTTAGAGACTGCATTACAGCCGGCCCTTGCCCTCAACAATTTCGCTCCACTTTTAAAGTGTAAAAGGTATGTGCTCGGATCAGTGAGGGTCAGTTCGTGTGTGTGTTTCTGACTTGGTCTATGTTTGGAAACACATTTCAGAATTAACACCAGTTAATGGGGATGTCTTGTCCAACCAGGGACTAAAGTGATGCCCAACTGGGAAAAGGTTAGGGTAAGTTTTAGAAAGTAGAATCAATGTAAGTCTATGTAATGTCCCCAAAAAATGGCCCATATAAATGCTGTGTTCTTTCCTCTGTGTGTGTGTGTGTGTGTGTAGTTGCAGACAAACATCAATGGTATCCAATCTATTAAAAGGTCTTTGCAAGCTTTGGCACAGCTGCATTATTTCTTAAGCCACAAAGTTTTTGGGTTTTTTTTTTTTTTTGCTTGACAAAAGACTCAAGAAAATAGTCTGGGAGCCTTCTTTGTGGTATTTGGTTACAAGTTAATTTGGATAACTCACTGTAGATAAACAGTACCTTTTGTTAGATTCTTTGTGTTGCATAACTCATTCTGCTATAAATAATACTGGCTGGAAAAATAAATCATATTGCCTCAATCCTTGTTTTCTCCATGTGCATATTTTCTATGGTAAACCCAAGATTATACTTGTGTTATTTTGTAGGACAGCCTACATTTGCAGGAAGAAAATGTGTTTGTTAAATATTTTATTTTTCAATTCCTAAATCATTAATATATGCACATTTGTAGTCTCTTAAAACACACAACCGCCTCCACTGAAGTGGTTGGAGTTTCTCTTTTTGGACTCTCTACTTTTCAGACTTTCATAGTTTTGATGCCAGTCAATTCACTTCAAAGGTAAGTCAGCTTTTTGGAAGTCACTTACTTTGCACCATGCTTATATTTCTGCAAATCAACCCAAAGCATAAGCTCAGTAGTATCACAGTTCAATAGCTGGTGTGTTTTCCCAATTTTGAAGTGACTGATTTAAATAAGCAGCAAGCTTTCAAAAAAGCCTCCAACAAAAACAAAAAGCACAGCTTCAGCGCAGACCTGTCAGTGCTGCAGAGGATGATCGCAGCACAGTTACTAATTTCAGCTTCAACCTGCTTGATGGCATTTATTCTTTCTATGACAGAAGTATGTGTTTATGAAGCACTGAAAACAAACAAACTCAAAGGCTGCCATGATTCTCCCCATGTAAAGCAAGCAAAACTACTGCAACAACCATGATTTAACATGGTGTTATCAAAGGAGTGCATATCATCAATATTTAACACTTGCAACAACAGCATTGATTTCCCTTATATGACTTAATTGATTCTGAGGCCAGACATAAAAATACAGGTACTTTTCCGTGGAATACAGCATGAAATTCAGTCATTAAAATCACATTTGACACATCTGCATGGATGAAATTATTTGCATAATCTGCACAGAGTTACGCTTAAATCTGTGTAACTCTTTTGTATTGAACATTTAACAAAGTTTTATCTTCAACAGCATGGTAGAAAACTGCCAATTCATTCAGAAAGACATGTCACTGTCTCTGTGAATCTGTCAAATAGATTCAAACTGACAACAGGTTTAATTGTCCTCCATTCACAAGAAGTTCAAACACTCATCCAATGTTCAAACATTAAGATCAGGAGGGCCACTGTGAAATACACATTCAACATGTGAAACTGCTAAAAGTTGAATCTGAGACATAGCTGGATTTAGAGATGCACAAATGTCCCCCCCTCCTGTATCTGCAAGATGATAAAATACAGAATAATGTTTCAGTAATGCTGCATACATTAACCAGCAACAAAAAGAGTATGTTGATGAACGAGGCCCATCATTTGCCATCAGCACTGGCCTTGTTGGCAATTCAAACACTAATGAGAGAAACTGCATTTCAATTCCACAGCAAAGCGCAGAGGATAATTGAATGCTCGATGAAATACTCAGATGGGTCCCACAAAACACACACATACGCACACACACGCCCGAGCACACACACAATGCCTGACAATGATTCAGTCAAAACATTTGCTTCATATCATTATTCAGTCTCAAACTGTCTTTGAGGAATGCTAAAAACAGCAGGTTCAAACTGAATCGAAGAGTGATTAAAGGTTTAATCAGTGAACATTACACTGAACCGTCTCGCTGAATCGAAAACAGCCGAAGAAAAGCTTCAATCTGGCAACAACTCAGAAAAAGTCCCAACAAAACTGATAAGATGGTAAATTACAAACTCCAGCAAAACCACATTCAATATAAAATGAACGCAGCCTTCCTTCAGGAAAATAATTCAACCAGTGTTGGTATAAACAAATGGCAGTTATTACCCGAGTTTTAGATAGATTTAATACAGATGGCATCAGCTGAAACAGCCCAGGAGTGGATCAAAAGTTTCACTATGGCCTCGCAGGCAGCATCCACAAAGGCAATAAACAAGCATTATCAGGAAATTAGAATTAGAGCAGATAAACAGCCATAATTTGCACAAATTGTAGCTACAGCTGGCTTATCGTTCAAATCACAGGAAATGGAGTGCTATCTCATAATAAGCTTTTTGGAAGAGAAAGAAATGATTAATGATTAGTGTTCTGGATTTACTTGACCGTCTCACACAATTTAGCTGCAAAATTAATCATTTTACACTGATTAAAGACTTACACTGACAAGAAATATTCATATTTGGTATGGAGGGAAAAGCCTGATGTAATATGGGTGTCTGAGACAAATTCTGATCTGAAGAAAGACGCATTACAAATCACTCCAGTTTCATGTTTGCTAGGACCTCTCCTTGCTGTCAGGTTCTGATCTTCACTTCCAGCAATAATCTGTGGTTCAAAACCCATGTCTGTCACAATGCATTTACCATACAGTAACCAAAAACATGATTGAGAGGGATTATGATCATGAGGTAGAAATCCATATTTAAAATGCCCGAAAGCCTTCAAGCAGTCGAGGAAAAGTGAGCAGAAATGGGACAAACTGCTGACTAAAACATCACAGCTTGATATCGTCAAAGCTGGCTTAACAGCAAATTCAAGAAAACATTATTACCTCCCACTGGGAATGCAAATGACCTGAAGACAGAAGGAGTTAAACATGCCACCAAGATTATTTTTAGCCTTCACTCAGAGTCAGTGAGTAAACATCAGAGAAGAATGCAGCTGTAGAGGAGAACGTATCGGAGGAAATGAGGATTCAGCTCATGAATGTCAGTGATAAATGCCAATGAACCGTTGATGTGTGTGCACGCTTGTCTCTGTCTCACAGGCAAAGCTACCACAGGGTGTCAAATCTCCACAAAAATCACTATTTATTGAAGATATCTGCGTTTCTCAAAGGCACAGCAAATACAGGCATCATTGATTAACAAACTGAACATAAATAAGGATGTAAAATGAGTCTCGACATCAGTAGTTAATCAAACTAAATCTAAAATCATTTCAGTAAAACAAAAATGAAGAAACCATGCTTCTGTGTTATTACATAACATCTGGATTGCACCTGCAAAATATCAGCTGCCCAGCAAATCATACCCTTCCACTTCAACATCACAAAACACGGCAGTGAGGCTCCTCGGGAAGAAAGGGCATAACACACTTATTTTAGCCACTTACGGGTTAATCTGAAGATTTCACTAATCACATTTAAGGCACAGGCTTGTCCATCATTTATATTACCAAGCTCATAACTCCCTACAAGCCTATTTGTTGCTTAAGGCAGTCGCACAAGACCCCTAAATCAAATTAATGATGCAAGGTGACTGTGCCTTCGTTATTAAGGCGCTGAGCTCTGAAATGATCTCCTGGGGACATGTGGTTAGTATCTAAAATAACGCGTTTTAAATTAGGAATAGGAATGTTGTTAATTATCGCTAACGTTTCAGTGAATTTTACATAATAGACTAATCTTTAAAAATGTGCAAAAGAGTGGGACGGTTACATAAGTGGATAATACGGCCTTAATTAAAAAAATAAAACAAAAACACTCAGGTAAGGTGTCATAGTGTAAGGAATCGGTGCACAGAAATGGATTTCCTTATTAATGAAGACAAATGAAAACTTTCTGATGTCGTTCAGGACACTTAAACTGAAACCAAAACCCATTTAGCCCATTTAACATGCAGTTAATGACCATTTTGATAAAATTACCACTCTCTTACTCTACAGTATTTCCAATAGGAAGACATTAATGAAGATATCTTTATTTCTGCCACTTCTCTCGCCCTCATATATTCTCCTGTTTCCCTCATTTTCAAAAAAAGCACCTCATAAGACAATAAAGCAAACCCAAGTGGCTGTGCTGACGTATGATCATCGGGGAAAATCAATAAGTCGCTCTTGTCAATTACCCCTTTCAATGAAGTACAGAAGGCGAAATGTCAGAGATAAACTGGCAGCTTCTAATCCATCTGAACAACGAGGTCCACAGAATGGTAATAAAGACATCGGTAACCAATTGGTCTGATTGATAGGGGCCAGTTTACTCCATTAGGCCATTCAAAGTTTATGATCAATAATTAATTCTGCCCAAGAGGTTCTAATTGGCCCAGACAATATTGATCAGGAACCCATGATTGGTGAACTGCTCAGTGATGCTTGTGTGAAGAGAGGCCACTGAAACTGTATGAGCCATTATGTTTACATGTGTGCTTTTATACCCCAAGACAAAAAAATGTACCTAAAATGGAGTTTAGTGTATTATGTCATCCATCACATTAACATTATCAGAGCATGGTGTTTGAGTGGGCTCTGCCTTACATGTATTATTGACTTAATTATATTCTAATCCTTATTATATTCTAATCCTAATTATGTGTATTGCAACTAAGAGGACTACAAAAAAACACACATCTATAAGTTCCTGCAACAAGGATGGATTATGAATTAAGAGTGGCAATTAGATGCAGAGAGACTGAAGTCAGCCACTCATTAGGGTTCCATCTAAAGCTGAGATTATGTTGAAATGCATTGTAAATAATGCACTGAAATTTTCACATTTCTTCATATATATTCTGTTGAAAGAAAACACATCAATCAAGCGCATGGCTCATGAGGCAAGAAACCCAAGGATGGTGAAATGTAATTTGAATTGAGGGTGACTGTAATAATAATAGCCACTTTTCCACAAATAGGATCACACAGGGCTTATACACACAGAGTAATGGCTGAATAAAAATGGTAATGACTAAATAAAAGGCTTGATTATTAATCAAAATATTCTAAAAAATAGCCTCTCTAAAAACACAAAGGAAAATCCCAAATAGTATGCTGAGAAATCAGATGACAGCACCTTCCTGCAATCTCTGACTAACTGTGTTTGGCTTTGTGTGGAGAATGTTGGCAGCATAATAGCTGTGGTTCGATGCTGTTACACACAGAGCTGTGTTTGTGTGGCTGACTGAGCACTTTCACTAACGGCCCATTTCAGTCATTATGAAGCCAATGTTTTGAGGGGAAGCTGGCACTTCAGTCACGATAAGCAGCACTGACTTTGTGTCTGTATGCCTTACCACCAAGTCAGGATCCTGCATGAGGCTCAGGATGACCTCGTAGAGTAAAGGTCGAAGGTCGGACTTGAACTTGACAGAGATCCACTGTCCTATTAGCCAGATGACTCGTCGGCGAATCAACTTGTACCTGGAGAGGCAAGAAGAGGAGTTAGTTCAGGTTGCAGAGAATACTTTAACAGACTTCTTCTTCACACTCTTCATCCATATCACAGTTTAGAGAAATGAAGCAGCTTATCTCCACAGTGTAGCTACAGTACTTGGATCCGTTAAAAACAACTGGTCCAGCTATTGAAGTGATGAAATCAGTGCTGTCATTGCTTATGGCTCAGTTTGAAATTACTTTTATCAGTGGCTTCTGTATGGTGGAGACTGGAGTCTAATTTGTGCTCTGGGGGAGAAAGCCCATATCTCTGTCCTCCTATTGCACATATCCAGTCTATGTCTAATTTAAGCCACACTGGTTGTTCACATTTCAGTGTGCATGTCTATGCCACCAGATTAAAGTCCCCGGAGAGACAGTGTTAAAAGATAGTGGCACTGTTACACAGGATATTGGAGACCATGGTTTTACCCACTGTTGAGTTTTACAGTTTTCAAGTTTTACACATAAAAACAGTCTCAAAACATAACCCAGAGACAAAGTGAGAACTAGGTGAAAAAAAAGTGTAAAGAATGAGTGTGCTGTGTGTGGATTTGGTTAAACGAATGCATGCCAGCAAAGCCTGAGGGACACGGACACAGACACGGACCAGTGACAGAAAAACTAAATCAGGGGAAAAGCGTAGTTCATAAACTAGAATGATCACAAACCCACTGGGGCTGACTGCTGTACGATATGAATTAAAACACCCTGCACTGCATGTCCCACATGTGCGACACGCTATGCTGGAAACTGGCAGTGTTTCGACAGTTGCATCGGCGGGCAAAAAGTGTCCCTCGGCATCTGCCCTTATTTGTATCCGAGGCAGAAAGTGTGTCTGAGGACCGCCTTGACAGAAATGAGCGGATGGAGGGATGAAGGAACAGAGAGACAAGAGGATAAAGGACAGGGGGTTGACACTCTTGTTGGCTTCTTGTCAAATATCCACAGGGAACCAGAGACCAGTCTGGGCCATGAGCCAGAAGATACTAAACAACAGCATGACTCAGGACTTGAAGATGGCAAACAACACTGTGTGCATGTGCGTCTGTGTGTGCGTGCAAGCGTGCAAGAAAAGAGAAACAGAGTTCGCTTGTATAAATAAGGACAAAAGCTTGTTTCTGTGTTTTGTCTTGATAATTGATTTAACTCATTTCCCAGTGCATTTCAAATAAATATTTGCCAAAGGAATTTTGAAAACTAAAACGGAGCCTGTAGATTACCACCGCTAACAGCATTAAGCTAAACGCCATTTGGACCTGATTTCTCATCATCTTAAAAGCGCAAGACTGTGTTTAGACCCTCCTGTGCTACACTGCTCAGAGGCAGCGGACCATGCAAGAAGAACAAATTAGCTTCCAATTACTTTCAACGGCAAACAAAGGGGAGCCAGACCAATCTGATTTTTCTACAAGCTTTGATGGAGGCAGCAACATATGGGATGATTCCAACACGATAGAGCAGGTACGGCAGTGCCAGTGGACAATGGCCATGGGCACATTCCCAGAGCTCTCTCTATAGTCCAGTTCCAAACACCAGCTTGGCACCAAAATACTGGCACTCGGATAACAAGTCGGTGACATCAAGAATAAATAATCAAATTACACATGATTATCTGTTGTCACACTAATGCTCATGCAGAGTAAATCTCCTCTGGCTAATATGTTTAAGATTTTATGCAAGTTTAGACCACAAAATCATCACAATCCATATGCTGGTTATTATTCACTCAAAGTATCTGTTAAAGTGACTAAAAAATCCCAACTCTGCATGCATTATAAAAGAGTGGTGTGCGTTGAATGTCCGTGACTGACAAATATAGAAGATCTGCTTCAGCTGGGGAGGCTACAGCTGGTGGTGTTTATTATTAGTGTGCTGGCAAAGTGGAAGAAAAGGATGGAAAGGCAGATGGACAGGCAGGTTGACAGGGGTATTTGTCAGTCAGTCAAAGGTGAATCATCCACACTAAACCTGCCTCTTCCATACAGCTGTCATCCTTCTGGCAAACACACAGGAAAACTATACGGACACAATATGAACTAAATGAAAAGCAGAATCCCAATGATCATTAAATGACAGTGTTCCTTTCCCTCCCTGGACAATGTTTCATTTTATAGCATTCGTGGTAAAATAGGTAGCTGCAAATCCTGAGGCCTTTGTGTGATGCCTCTTTTGCATATTTCATTTCATATTTAGTCTGGGCACATGCTCTGAAATAATGTGGTTATTGCCACATTTCTGTAGTAACCTGATTTTTAAAATGTATGTAAATGGGAAAACCTAGCCTCCCTCAGATAATCTGAGGCAAATATTTCTTAAACTCAGGATATGAAGAGTTTCTCACAGTCTGAGCTAGAGATGCACTGAAACCAATATTGGATATTACAGCCGGGATGATATGCTTATCTCCGGGTTGATACTATCACAATACTTGGGTGCTGATTCAACCTATATTGCGATTCTCAAGTATTGCAATTCGACAAGTATTGTGAGTCGATATTACAATTTATTACCGTTTCTGTTTGCTTTTTTAACACTAGACCATGGAAAAAACTGCATGTAAATTTTCAAAAACAAAGCATATCACACGTCACTCAGTCTTTCGGTAGTTTCATTTCAGCAGCATCATTGCTATACTGCATAGAAAAGTGTTTTTTAAAATAAACAGCCACATTTAGCTGTTCCTGCTCATCAGCCTAGTGCATTAAGAAAATAGGTATTCATGTTGTTTCCACAACTAGCTGCTGACCTACAACTGTGAGCAAATGTCAGTATGCTCGCTACCACTCAAAGTCTACTCACTCAATGGTGTCAGCAACAGGTAAAAGACCTTGTAAGTCACAAAGGGAGCAGATACAAGAGACACGGTAGTAAACACAGTCACACTGAAACGAGTATAACTGTGAGAGGGAAACCAGAAAATGCAGACGTCAATGAATCAACATTTATGAAGAGACAAATCGACTGGGGTCCATGCAACTCGCTGTGATTCATTCAGTAGCCAGCTTGCTCATAATGCAGCAATGAAAGCCCATGTGGTGCTTCTTCTTGCTCATAACCCCAACATCTTATCTGCGAACATGCCAAACACTCCAAAAGTGTTCAGGCTATAAAGCCAACAGAAACCCATCCACGGTGGCACATACTGGCAATAAGAGAAAAGTAAGTGCAAGATCCCCAAAGCACAGAATCATTTAACAGCATCTACTGGTCACCCAGGAGAGGGGCCGACAAAACTTCACACAAAAGGTCAAGTCACAACAAGCAATGTCAAAATGCCAAAGGCTTTCTGTGCTGGCGAAGTCTGACAGCAGAATGATGAAACACACTCTGTGTCTGTATCTCACTGCCTGTCGAGGTGACACAAAAAGCCCCCTCTGGCTAGATGTCAATTTATACTGAGGGTGTGTGTGGCTGTGTCCAAGTAGGAGTCATGTGTTTGTGCATGTGCATGTGTACACGTGCTTAAAGGTGACTTGCTGTCATCTCCGTGCTTTCAGACATGACTCATCGCAGTTATGACACCTCTTTTGGTTGACAGGGGATTGACAGCCTGTCAAAGCCTAAGTGTGCATACCGATAAGTGCATAAGTATGATCGTGTTTGTGACGTCATCATGCAAAAAAGTGACTTTTTTTTAATACAGGGCGCTTACCGTGAGCCTAAGGCTCAGCCACAGGTGTAAGTCGCTCACAATACTTTTGCTGACAGATACAGTTATTAATATTTAGACTGTGGCTCCTTCATATTGAGTGATATGACAGACTTACGCAGGGCTCAAACTTAAATCAGTGAAGCCTACAAGAGGCACGATGACACAGTCGAAGCTCAATAGGAAAAAGATTACCCAGTCTGCAAGCAAATCAGTAAACACATACACAGCTTGTACATGTATAGTAAGGGATAATACCTGGCAAGTTTTACATTTGATGATTGTAACGGATGACAGGGAGATGAAGAAACACCTAACATGAAGCAGACAGTGATTTGCGACCTCGTGACATATTATGGCGCTTATACCAAATGCACTTAGGTTTCATCAGCTCAGTTCCTCATGTAAGCACTTCTAAAACTGCTTTTAAACATCACTAAGAACAGCTTGTAAGCCTAAGTATTTCTGTCATTTGCATTGTTAAATAGCATCGAGCGTTCCTTTGAAATAGCTTTGAAATCTCCACGCCTTCAGACCCACTTCACCACAGCTAGCGTGATATTAAAAGTTTTCTCCTCCTACTGTTGGTTGAGATAAGTGGTTAAGTTTTTTGGGTGGTGGCAGTGACAAATAATCTTAGCTCCATGATTTTCAGGTAAGCCTCAGTGTTGCTGTCCTTACCTGCAGTTTAACACTGGAGCATTCCACCTGTGTCATAGGTGTTTAGTGCCCACTAAAAGGTAACTGACATCATCCAGACAACAACAACGCAGAATGTTCAGTAGGTTTCTTAACAGAAACAAGCCAGCATGGGTTGACACCAAGAACTTGACTCTAAACTGCATCATACTGGTCAAAGCCAATTTGAATCAGTCAAGTATGCAGTCTCCACCCTTGAGGACAGAGAGACATCAACCCGACAGTTTATGTTATGTAGTGCACCTGGCTCCCTTTCTGGACGTAAATTAGCCCACTTCAGGTTTTCTTAAACTGAGATCTGTGTCGGGCACGACAGCCTACAGGGTTCAACAAGACAGACGATGGCTCCCTGTCATCTTCTCTTTTTCTCCCCAAGGTCACTGTGTGGTGATGCACATTTATTTGCATGCCATGACATGTCACATCTGGCCAAAAATGCAACAATTTAAATCATAACTGATATCTTTATCTGAAGGTGTGTTTTTGAACTGTTTTCTTTAAATTATAAATGTGACATCGTGTATAATGCATCTGTCCTTTTTGCCATCTTAGCTGACTTAGCATTCACAAAATGTCCCGTGAATCCTGAACCAGGATTGATGAGCTGAATCAGGGTCAATAAAATCTAAATGACACCCTCTCCTCGGGAAACAGCATGGTAACTGACAGACTGTGCCCTGAGAAGCAGCAGGAAATCCTGCAGGTGTGGGAGCAGGTGGATGCAGACCTCTAGTCCAAACCTCAGAGACTGTCGAGGACATAAATCAATTTAGCCACTCTAATGACACCGGTGTCTCAACAGAAACACTTTACTTTTGTCTTTTTTTCTTTTTTTAAATTATACCTCTCCTACTAGTTTAGTATTTTATTGTTCTTTGTGATGTGGATCAAAATTCAAATAAGCAAGCTGCAAATGTGCAACAGGCGAGTGTGTCGACCCGAAAATCTGCTTTGAAGGTGGCTTCCGGCCAATGCCAGTTTAAGTATTGTCCTTCTGCTTCTTCTGAGATGTTGCCAGGTGTGGGAAATAATTCAGACATTGCTTCTCTGTTTGGGTTTGACTGCCTGGTTCTCTGTCCACCGGTCAACATACATTGTCTGTCCCCACCATGAGGAGAAATGCATCCCACATTATAAGAACTACAAAGTGAATTCAAGAGTTAATTTCACATTATTATCTTTTTCTATATATATTTTTTTACATATGTGTGAACACACACAGTATGTGCTAACCTGTTGGCAGTGGAGAACAGCACTGATGCAACAAGATGGCTCAAGCAAAATATCTACATTTCCACAAGAACACAATAATTGCCCATATAATGTAAACAGACTATGAACAAACAACCAATGGGCTGAATTAAATTCAACTCTTCCAACAAGGGCTTCATTCCAGCACACTTGAGCATTTGGAAGAAATCCAAAACACAACAGTTCTGCAAACACAGAATAAATACATACACAGATTAAAGGCATTAAAAAGGGGCCACCTTGCAGCCAGCAGGTGGACTATGTAAGGAAGCCAAAGCTAACAGTCATCAATACAGACTTACACGGCAAGGAAAGTGAACTTCTAACATCAGCTTGCAGGCTAGATGTTGAATTTAACATTAAACAGCACGTTATCATACCAGCAAATTTCAGGTTGGTCTACTTTTCAATAACATTAACAATACGTTTTACTTTGTCTCTAATTCCCTATGATGTAACAGCAACACTGGCAGCCTGCTGTCATTTAAACATAAACCCTCCAACTGCTGAGTCACAAAGCAGCATTTCTGATATTTCCCTAAAGATCTTTTGTATTTCTTTTATAATAAAAACCACTAATAGGTTGTATAGGACACACTGACATGGTGTTAAGTGTTATCAAACAGACAAGAAAAGGTATTGTTGAAAAAGTATTATCATTGTGTGCCAGGAAGGATTACTTGAAGACTGAGCATTTGTGGCATTTCCCAGAATTTCCCAGAGCACAAATGCTTCAACAAAATAGAGGCAAGTCAGCTAGCACAGGCCATTACAAGTAATCCTAAGTCCACAATATAACAGTTAATGACCTGATCCCCACAACTCCCTGATATCAGTGCACCCGCACACCTTTTGGAATGAACTTGACAGCAGCATCAGTAAAAAGGGACATCCACCCACATTAAGCAGTTGCGTAAAGGGCCGATGTGTGCATGGTCAGCTTTGATACCAAGGTACTGCAGGTCCCTTGTTGAGTCACTGCCGCGGTTGAGCACTTTCAAACGCGGGCCAGCACAGTATGGAACAGGGATTTTGAACTTTCTGGTCGCTGAGTGATAGTTATGTGTAGCTCAGCTCTCAAGCATATCCAATGCAGCACATACACATAATTTCAAAGTGTATAGACTGCAGCATATGGAGGGGAAATGGGGTGTTCGAGAGCTCTGAATGTGCTGGAAAAGCTGCTGCTATAAAAATAAGTGGTTTTAGCTCTAACAAATGTATTTAGTTACTGGGTGATGGTGCATTTTATGTACTCGTAGTAAAATCAGTCAGTAACACTTAAAGCCCTCATCTTAAACACTTTCTTCTTCGTAAGATTGTGTCCCCATTCTGAACAGTGACAAATCATCAAAGAAACCTCAATGTGATGGCTCCCTAAACTCGACCAGCAGGGTTTTATTCAAACATCGAGGAAGTATATTCTTGTGACTGATGCACTCCACTGGGATTTGAGAATGATATACAGGATTGTGACAGGATGTCCAACATTATGACATACTAACAAATGTGAAGAGAAGAAGGCAAACGAGCATTCAAGCAAGTCTGCGAACATATATATATATATATGGACACATACACACAGAGACACGAGAGAGAGAGAGAGAGAGAGAGAGAGAGAGAGAGAGAGAGAGAGAGAGAG